>BSBM01000577.1:5095000-6295000 GCA_027924585.1 Larix kaempferi
ACTTGTTTGAATGGCATCTATTTTGGTTTTTCCTCATGAATTGTATGATAGATCTATTTTAGTCTTCTTAATCTTCAACATAGACAATAACAACATCCTACCAAAAAAAACTACAACATGCACCAAGCAATGCTTTCGACCTTTCATGAAGATAATAAAACAAATTACTTGCATCACCACCAATAACATTTCATAATCACATTCCTCCATCTAGTAGATAAACATTTGTTGAATTCCTCATGGTTTCACTACAACAACTCACACAAACACCTAAAAAATTGAAAACTCTTAGTCTTTTGGGGCTATTTTCCCTCATCCATACCATGAAAATGAAGTGATATGAGCTTCTCCCTTGTAGGGAATTTGCTGGACTACTAACATCCCATACCACCATCCAATACCATCCTACTGAGTTCCTAGATGTGATGTTGTAACTTTATATGTAGGGCATTCCCAATAGCTTTTAAGATTATATGAAACATTATCACTAAATGTTGTTGTACATAATCAATTGCTATATCGAGCTTTAATAATCATGCACATCGAGTTTTAATATCTTGTTTGTTGTTCAGTCTTACAGGGGTCATATTTTCGTTATTCCAAAAGCGCATTGAATATGGGAAATAGACGTAATAATTAAAGAAAGTATAGAAGGATGCAGCTGCCCCTTGAAAAGGACCATGAGATAAGAGAAAAGGCCAGGTTGTACATGCAAAACTGTATAAATCAAAATGTTAGTGCCTTAAATCCATAAACAAGCAATGACGAAGTGGTTGAAGTCAATCAAATATTTCCTAATGTTGAGTATGAAGGGATGGATGTTAAACAAGTTCTTAACTGGCAACCACCCCAAGAAGAGAACCCACCTAGTGAACACACTCCATTGCAAGACCAATTACTGAATGAAGGGCCACAACAAACCGTTGACAAGACTCGTACTTCCTTTCCGAATCCTTTGCCTCAACTATCAACCAGACAACGAAGAACTCCCAGACGTATTCATGTGGATGAAAGTTCATTTTCAGGACTTGAAGGTAAGATGCCCAAACGCACTATTGATTTCCATTGTAACAAGATAATCAAAGATTTTTTTGAATCCAAAACCGATGCAACAAAATGTCAATTGTTTCTTGCTTTGTTAAAATCATGTCTAGCTCATGTTAGGAGAATTTTGTGCATAAAGGTAGTTAGAAGTTCAGAGGCCAACAATCATGTTGTTAGAAATCTACAATCTGCATTTAATTTGATTGGAAAATCTTCTCACACAAAAGATTTTAATGCGGCCCGTCGTGTACTATTGGAATCGATTGTAGACAAATCCATAAGGCAATGTCGCCTACTATCACACACATGTAAAATCTTTAAAGTAGATAGAAATACTCTTCAAAAGTATTCTTCCATTAGAGAAAAACTTGAGACCCCAGGCCAAAAAGATTATTGGGCCTTTGTTGGTGGGTTACCTCGTTCATACATGAAGCTCATTGATGCTGTTAAAGAACTAGTGAAAATGTTTTGGCATGATAACACTAGACCATCATCGAATCAAAGAGATGTTTTAAAGTTGAGAAAATGTGTTAGGGGGGGTGAACCCCATGTCAAGAACTTCCTTGACACCACACAAACAGAACTCTACGAGAGGTTCAAGAATGAGCACACACAATTGAACTTGGGCCAAAGGTCCTTCGAAAAATGCAAACCCCGGTATGTTAGAATTTGCATTGATCGCAGTACATGTTGTTGTAGATACCATGTAGAATTTGAGTACTAATATGATACATATAGACATATATTTTGTGGTTTGCATACTAACATTGTGCAGGATTTCCCTTCATTACAACCACCGAATGCATCTAGAGAATTTATACATAGCATAATGTGTCGAAGGCCTGAAGGACAAAAATATTAGAAAAGATCATGTTTATATGGGACGTGTTCTAGTTGCAGTGGATTTGCATTATTGAGCCGCTGCATCCATGCAACCGTGAAGCACAAATTTGGGAGGATGTCAATAGAAATGCAGAATTTCCAATACATAACATATCAAGTAGATAGTTCGAAGGAAAGCAAAAAAATTGCTTTGGTGAAGTCACAGGTAATCTAATTTTGCATGCTTTCATACTGTACATGTTGAATTTGTACATATATATTCAGATTGAAAATGTCACGTTGTATTAATGCCCTTGGTTTTGTGGCACCAGGTACAAATTTGTGATTTCATGAAGAAATTCTACTAAAAGACCGAGCATTATGTACAGCATGTCCATGTAGCACAATGGAAGGATGAACAGTACAGACAGTGCAGGGACACCTTTCCCAAGGGCACAATATTGTCAGTTGTGAACTTTGCAGAAAACTATACCCTACAGCCACAGAATGAGATTCAAAGTCAATACTACCATTCAGACCAAGTTAGCATAATGGTCCATATCACGTACAGGCACGCGCCAGAGAGAAGCAATGACATGAGGATAATATTGAAAGAGACCAACTTCTACATCAGTGAAGACAGGTGCCACGACCTGCATTATGTGCAGCATTGCTTCAAAATTTTCTATGATCAGCTGAAGGAGAGAGGGATACATATGGATCAGCATTGGATATGGTTAGATGGTTGTGCAGGCCAGTTCAAAAATGCACATGTTTTCCAGTGGTTGAGTATGTTGCACAAGAATTATGATGTGCTGCATGTATGGAACTATTTTGAGACCAGGCATGGACAGGGAGAGCATGACGAGGCTGGAGCATGTCTCAAAAATTCCCTACGAAGGGAGGAGATGAGGTGCATTAGATGCCCTCATATTCGGAATGCCAAATCCACAGTTCGATGGTGCAAAGAAAAAATTTCAGATCGAACCACGGAGCAGCACATACCAACAGGTGAAGGACATGTTGTCAAAAATTTCTGGAATTCAGTTGATATAGATCGATCGTGTTTTTATAGTTGTAGTACTGTGCAAGGAACTCGTGGATTTCATTCAATTCAAAGCTCAAACAATCCTTTATTTGAAATATGGACACGAAAACTTGCTTGCTTTTGTGGGTCTTCCAGCAGTTGTGAGTGGGATGAGTGAGTTGCGAATCAATAGATTGGGTTGATGAATGGGATCATGTATCACTTGTAGTGGACCCGCGTGTAGTTGCTGAAACAATCCAATTAGAGGAAGGCCAATCCTCTATTTTGAATGAATATGATCATATATCTGATCTTGTACAATCAGGTAAACATTTCTGCATGCATATCCCAGTTCCCTCCTTGTTTTTGTAATTATCCAAGTTATGAAACCACTGCTTGTTGGAATATGACCTTAAAATGCATTTTTGCAGGACACATCTACGCAGTTGTCACCTCGACAGACAGTGCAACTGGGACGAATTATTGGTTGGCACGATGCATCCAGGGGAAGCAAACCCTCCTCGCATCATTAACAGATAGTGAAGGCATTACCTTTCTGACTGGATCGATGGTTGTTCTGGTGGAATATCTTACAGAGGATGGAAAGGGACCAAAGAGCAATGGATACACATACACAGATTATAGACCAGGGTCGTGGGTGTATCACTTTACGCACTTGATCATTGGTACAAACATCCAACTACAGACAATGTCAACGAAGTCATCAAACAAGGTATGCTATTTACTACCTCATGCGGAGCATGAGAGGTTGTTCGAGACAATAAAATCCGAGAGGATCCAGAAGGCCTAATTGACTGAGGTACATAGTATAGCCATGTGATTGTTTATTCATGCACGGCTAATGTTATTCAGGGCCACGGAACCCAAACCAGTGAGCGGACTTGTATTCTGTTGGCTCCCATAGGTCCACGTGGCCATTGTGGACCTGTTCACGGTGGCCATGCATGCCCGGAGGCCTTCGGCCGAGAAATGGCCCCCTTTAGCGAATTTGGCATGGCCTTCACTAAGAAAAAACCTAGCTCCGAAGATGGCCCATTGGCACCGCTTCTCGGTCTTCGGGGGACGCTGTGGGGGGTCCCCTAGCTAAAACCCACCGTCTCGAACCCACCATAATCGACGGATTCACAAAACAATCCACGGTTCGGGTGTTATGGGCATTCTAGTAGGGCACCCCGAGGCCATTCAGGGACACTTGGAGGATTTGACTCGGGGCCATGGAACCTAAACCAAAGAGAGGACTTGGATTACGTTGCCTCCCATAGGTCCACCTGGCCATTGCGGACCTGTCCACGGTCACCACGCATGCCCGAGGGCCTCTGGTCGAGAAATGGCCCCCTTTAGCGAATTTGGCATGGCCTTCACACTGGGGTCAACTCTGGAAAATATTCCATCAGGCACTTAGGGATAGAGTTCCCGTCCAGAACCTACCTATAAACACCTGCAGGACTCCCTAGAACCTGGTTTTGTTGCACGGTTGGAGTTCTATGCCCTCGCCAGGTTTCCAGCAGGTGTCCCTGAAGGCCTTTTGAATGCAAGACGGGACAAGCCATAGAATGAAGATAGTGGATCGGATTGATGAACCGTCGAATCCATTGGATTTAGCATGTCGATATAGTTCTAGGGGTACCCCTCCCCTCCAGCTTGGTGGCCCCGCCCTCATCTTGTACATCCATCTTGGAAACTAGGGTTTTTCTCAGTGAGGGAGTGTGCAATTTTTGCATGCGGGGGTTAGCTCTGGAAAATCATCCACCAGGCACTTGTGGCTAGCGTTCCCAGAAGAAACCTACCTAGACACACCTGCATGACTCCCCAGAACCCGGTTTTGTTGCACGGTTGGAGTTCTACACCCCCGACATGTATCCAGCAAGTGTCCCTGAAGGCCTTCTGGATGCGAGATGGAATGAGCCATAGAATGAAGACCGTCGCTCGGATCGACAAACCGTCGACTCCATTGGATTCAACATGCTAGGATAGTGCTATGGGTGCCCCTCCCCTCTAGCCTGGTGGCCCCACCCTCATCTTGTATGTCCATCTTGGAAACTAGGGTTTTGCTCAGTGAGGGAGTGTGCAATTTTTGCACACGGGGGTCAACTCTGGAAAATCATCCACTGGGCACTTGTGGCTATCGTTCCCGGTCGGAACCTGCCTAGAAACACCTGTAGGACTCCCCAGAACTCGGTTTTGTTACATGGTTGGAGTTCTATGCCCCCGGTAGGTATCCAGCAGGTGTCCCTGAAGGCCTTCTCGATGCGAGACGGGACAAGCCATAGAATGAAGATCGTGGCTCGAATCGATGAACCGTCGACTCCGTTGGATTCGTCACGCCAGGATAGTGCTAGGGGTGCCCCTCCCCTCCGTCCCGGTGGCCCCGCCCTCATCTTGTACATCCATCTTGGAAACTGGGTTTTGCTCAGTGAGGGAGTGTGCAATTTTTGCACACGGGGGTCAACTCTGGAAAATCTTCCACCAGGCACGTATAATGATGATGATGGTGATGATGATGAAGAGATTGATGGTGATGGTGATGGCGATGGCAATGGTCATGAAGATGATGAATATGGAGGCTTTGATGAGGAACCTAGAGTTAGAGTTAGAGTTGGAGTTAGAGTTAGGGTTAGAGGTAGATTCAATGATGATGATGGAGATGGTGGTGATGATGAAGATGTTGATGGTGACGGTGATGGTGATGGTGAGGATGGAGAAGATGGCTTAGGGATAGGGTTTGGATGAGGGTTAGGGCTAGATTTAGAGAAAGAAATTGAATTAGGGTTAGAGTTAGATTCAATGATGATGATGGATATGGTGGTGATGATGAAGACGTTGATGGTGACGGTGATGGTGATGGTGAGGATGGAGAAGATGGCTTAGTGCTAGAGTTTGGGTGAGGGTTAGGGCTAGGGTTATAGAAGGAAATTGAATTAGGGTTAGAGGTAGAGTCAATGATGATGATGGAGATGGTGGTGATGATGAAGACGTTGATGGTGATGGTGATGGTGATGGTGAGGATGGAGAAGATGGATTAGTGCTATAGTTTGGATGAGGGTTAGGGCTAGAGTTATAGAAGGAAATTGAATTAGGGTTAGTGTTAGACTCAATGATGATGATGGAGATGGTGGTGATGATGAAGACGTTGATGGTGACAGTGATGGTGATGGTGAGGATGGAGAAGATGGCTTAGTGCTAGGGTTTGGGTGAGGGTTAGGGCTAGGGTTATAGAAGGAAATTGAATTAGGGTTAGAGTTAGAGTCAATGATGATGATGGAGATGGTGGTGATGATGAAGACGTTGATGGTGATGGTGATTGTGATGGTGAGGATGGAGAAGATGGCTTAGTGCTAGGGTTTGGGTGAGGGTTAGGGATAGGGTTTGGGTGAGGTTTATGGTGATGGTGATGGTGATGGTGGTGAGATTGATGGTGATGGTGGTGAGGTTGATGGTGATGGTGATGGTGATGATGGAGATGGTGATGGTTCCGTCTCGCATCCAAAAGATGGAGATGGTGATGATGACGAAGATGGTGATGATAATTAAGATGGTGATGGTGGTGATGATGGTGATGGTGGTGAGGTTGATGGTGATGGTGATGGTGGTGAGGTTGATGGTGATGGTGATGGTGATGGTGATGGTTCTGTCTCACATCCAAAAGATGGAGATGGTGATGATGATGAAGATGGTGACATTGATGATGATGGTGATGGTAGTGAGGTTGATGGTGATGGTGATGGTGATGATGAAGATGGTGATGATTCTGTCTCGCATCTAAAAGATGGAGTAGGTGATGGTGATGAAGATGGTGATGATGATGAAGATGGTGACGTTGATGATGGTGGTGATGGTGATGATATTGATGGTGATGGTGATGGTTCCGTCTCGCATCCAAAAGATGGAGATGGTGATGGTGATGAAGATGGTGATGATGATGAAGATGGTGACGTTGATGATGATGGTGATGGTGGTGAGGTTGATGGTGATGGTGATGGTGATGATGAATATGATGATGGTTCCGTCTTGCATCCAAAAAATGGAGATGGTGATGATGACGAAGATGGTGATGATGATGAAGATGGTGAATTTGATGATGATGGTGATGGTGGTGAAGTTGATGGTCATGGTGATGGTGATGATGATGAAGATGGTGATGATAATGAAGATGTTGATGATGATGGCGATGGTGATGAAGATGATGATGAAGATGATTAAGGCGTTGGGGAATTTATTTATATCCATTGTATTTGAATCTAAGAACCTCTCATGTGTAATTATAAAAAAATCAAGATTCCCTCAACCCCCAAACATGCCCTTTCAAAGAATTGTTTATCTTTGAGTATGGTATGGGTGCCAACATGAGGTTTTGTCTACTAAGGATGGATCTTGGCGTCTTGACCATGGATGGGGTGTTGACAATGAGGTTCATATGACTCCAATGAATCTTCCATGGATCATGGGGTAAAATGATCTCTCAAGTATTATTGCATGTGAACTTGCACGTACCAAGCTACAAAAAATCTTTCATAGGAGTGGATTTGTCTATGTGAATAGATAAGTGAAAATATTTTAGCAACAAGACCTATCAATTTTAACTTGGAAGTATGGGAAATGTTCAAAGTGTGATTGATAGGCTTGATGGTGATTGTAGTAGTGGGCATGGTATTGGTGAGAATGAAGACATGATAGCGGAATTATACATTAATATGGTGACCCTGGAGCTTGGTTCCTAGCCTAGAAACATGAGAGCCTAGCCTAAAAACCCTAGTTGGTAGCATAAACCCTAGTTTGTATTCTAATCACAATGAAACCCTATTATGTATCCTAATATCTAGCCCTGAATTATAATACATGTAAAGATTAAATCATTTTCATTGTACATATATATTCATCTGCATACATTTGAATCCAAACCACTATAAACATATATGTATACATAAAATTAGATTGCTATCACATAATGATAAATTAAGGAAGTCCTAATTGTAAATGGTAGTGGATGTGATGGTCATCAAATCAAAGGTGGCTATATCTATGAGTGAGAATTAATGAGCTATCTATACATCATGCTCAAGGTTGTCCTATTTGTATGGTGACAATTGATTAAGAAATGATTCCATAACTTGGTTATTAATTTGTTGCATGATCTTAAGTGGACAAAATTGTCAAAATAAATACTAGTGATGACATTTCATTATGTAGAGTATGGAATTTTTGGATCTCATTATGTAGAGCTATTAAAAATCATGTTGGATCTCATTTTAACCTTTTGATGACAATGGACATTTTCTATTTTTAAGTGTTCTTTTCCTAGTACTCAAGTTCCCAATATATATCTTATGTGCCATGAGGTGTGATTTGTCCATCCATTTATTCTGTTTGTTTTTAGATTAATTCTCACAGATGATTTTGTTTGAGTTAGCCTATGTTTACAATGTTGTCTTAACATAGATACCATTAGAAGCTTTTACATGTGGAAAGATAAACCAAGTTGAACTAAGATATCCAACTTCTCTTCTAAGATCTAGGTAAAACCCAAATTTACACAACATCACATCATGATACACACAACATGAGACAACCACATTAGACAACGAGATATATAAATCACATAACTGAAAATTCATGTACATCGAGGCTACAAAACTCATCCAAACATATAAAATTTCTGGCAAATAGTGGAACATGGTTCCCAATGTATGTACAATGGCAACTCGTGCCCTACACAAAATGTGACAACTCATGCCGTAGATACAAAATACATGGCAACTCATGATGTAGATACAAAGTACATCAAAACTGGTGCACAAAAGTGCCACATCGTGGCTAATGTACATAACACGTGGCGTGTCAAGCATTGTGACCACCGCCATCACTCCCAGGTGCAAATCCAAAGTCGATATTCCTACTCTTCGAGCTACTGGTGCCTTGGGTCTTGGTCCGTCTAGGAGTAGACCGTCTCTCCAGGATCTGGAACAAATGATATAAGATACCGTCATTTTCAAGCATTTGCAACATTTACCACATTTATAAAAAAAATGTAGAATTCGAATCTTAAATAAATCACCTCTGACATGAGTGGGAAACGTTGGACAGGTGTCCTAGATCTGCGGAGCCTCTAAGCAATTCCAACCTACAACATTTAAAACAATCATTTCATTGAAAAGTCATAATTGCTTAAATTAATTTTTGTTAATGCATCAAAATATTATCATAAATTAACTTGCTTCTCACTATGAACACCTCCGATGATGGACATGGCTGGCCTTCTGGGCTAGCAGGTGGAGCAGATGGATGGACAACCAACTCCGATGCAGTGATGGGGGGGGTGCAGATGTAGTGGCAGCCACTACAGGTGCAACCACTAGAGATACTGATGAGGATATTAGAAGAGTAGATGCCACAATAGTGGTGGGAAGTGGGGATGATATGGTGGGAGAAGACATGGTGGTATAGGGTGGAGGAGGACCATGTGGACTATGAACCCCTGCCGGCTGTAGGATAGAGGGTATTGAACAGAAAGGGCTAGGGATGGTGCATGGGAGGGAAGTCCTGCATGGAGGGAGGAGGATGGAAAAATGGGAGGTTGTGGACGAAGAGGGGAAGGTGGAAGGAATGGGGGGCGTGGATGAATAGGGGGAGGATGGATAGACATGGGGGCATGGATAAATTGGGGGGGACGTATGGACGTAGGGGGGTGGGCGAGTGGGGGAGGATGGATGGAGGGGGGAGTATGGCCGGAGAGGGGGGGATGGATGGAAGGGAGGGGGTGGATGTAGGGAGGGGTCTAGATGAAAGTGAAGGAGGGGACTCATGGGAGAGGTTGGATACACTGGACTAAAATGCGGAGACACAGCTACTGGTGGAACCTACATATAGATTTGTAATATCACAATTTAGTAAACAAACAATAAATTAAACCATAGTAAGTCGTAACAAATCAAATTAAAAGCATGCTTATAACTACACATTGTACCTGTGTATATGGTGATGTGCCAATCCCTGGCGGGGGTGGTTGATAACCGTAGTCACGAAACACCTGTGGACAACAAAATGCATGCATGTTATGAACATGTTAAACAAGTCATTATCTAGGAAATCAAGATATTCAAAAACATTATACTAACTATCAATGTGTATGCCATAAAATAAATACTTGAGTAATATAAATGACATAAGTAATAACAAAATTGTGTCAGGTACTGAAAATACCTCCGTGTGGGGTGCCGCAATTTCAGTTGTAGCTGTCATTGCTGCATCCAGTTTGGGAGATTCTATGTTCTCCCATCTCGGTGTATCAACTCTGAATAATTGTACATTGAAATAATAGTTTAAGTCAAACAAAAATACTTTCAAAATACTTTACAAGTTATAAAGTGATGATTGAAAACACATTAAAAAAATTGCTGACCTGATCCATATAACAACCCTCGATCGGGCCAGGGCAAGTGTGCCTGCAATAGGGACAAAGATGTGGTATTGTTCCCGTCGAATTGGAATGCCCAACATGGCTACCATCGGTCATGGGTCTATCCTAGCCCTATCATGAAGGCCCTGCACCTAGATCTCTATCAAGGTCACCCAACCTCTCCACTGTAGTTGTTGCTACAAAGGAGGTGTGTCTGAGGAGACCACATGCAATATTCCTCATTGCCACCTCGATTTGATCAAGCTTATGGGGCAACTGAGGTGGCTGGGGAGAAGGGTTGGGGTCGTGCCTCAGAGCTGGTGGCCCTCTTAGTTGGTTCCTCTTGGAAGCAGGTCAATCTTGGGAAGATTCATGTCCAACACCCTAGAACTCGGTTATGTCAAAACAGTTGACATGTAAGCCGAGGCAAAACTCAGCCCACAGTTGGTGAAGGAAGTACTAGGGAACCTCCATATTATTGTAGGGAGGTTTATCGTACACCATGAACCACCTCCACATCCAATTCTCCCTCCATGTTTGGTAATGACACCAATCCATGCAGACACGTGGCTTTGTAATGTTCGGTGGTTGGCCTGTTTTCGGATCGGTGAACATACTATATAATTGGGCTTTCGTAATGTTCAAATATTTTATTGCTTCCTTGGAGATTCCCGTGGAGTAGTACTCCCGCATCCTCGCTCTAAATTGAGTCATGTCGGTTAATTGTTGGTGTGCATGTATGAGGGAGTCGATTGAGTTCTCAATTGACGTGGCAAGAGACAATCGAGATGGTTCAGCAGAGCTTCTAAGTCCGCGAGTGTGCACTCGCATTTCATTTACATAGTGGTTAAGGTCATCTTGTTCAAAATTAGGTTGTGGGTTTTGGTTTTGTTCAACATTTGGATTGTGTTCACAATTTTCTTCAGCATTGGGTCCAAGGTTTGGGTTTTCTTGTGTTCCACCGGACTCGGGGTTAACATCTTGTTAACTCATTGTCTCAGTTTACAATCTATAATAGAAAATTGGTTCATTGTTTTCAAAATTTGAGAATTATTTACACTTAAATAAACAAAAAAATAAAAAAATTGATACAAAGAATGAATAAAATGAAAACAAAACTTGATATTTACCTATCAATCGCCCTGTTGATGAGTTAGTGGGTGTTGTGGGGTGGTTTTGAAGTTGATTTGGGCAACTTTGGTGGTTGAATTGACGTGTACGCAGAGGTGCAAGTCGCGCTTGGCCGGCCCAATGGAACAATGCGGAAATTGGGCACTATTTTTTTATTTTATTTTAACAGAGCCTCGTGCACGTAGTAGAGGCGCATGCGTGCCACTGTTGCGTGCACACGCCAGGAATGCGTACACACCATATACATGCATGCACCTCGGCTTGGTACCGAACCTAGTGGCTCGTGCGCACTTCCTTAGGTGCATCTGCGCCATTTTTTTTCCGCTAGCGTGCCCCCATTGCAACGAAAATGGGGACCATCTTCGTGCACCCGCCCACAATCCTTGTAGCAAATTAGATTCTCTTGTCGCTTTCCCACCTATGAAGTACAATGTAAGAAGTAAGAAAACATATATGGATAAAAAATCAATATATTTAAGTAACATAAAATAATATCAGTGACATCAATGACAAGTAATATGTTCATGTAACATAAGTTACTACATTTTTCCCATTGTGAAAAAACATAAAATCATTGATGTCTTTGAATTCCAATTGTTCTCTCACATCAAATAATGTCCATTTTTCTACCACTATCAAGGATCTAAAGCATTGCCCATTTTTCAAGACATCAACTACTATGATAGGATAATGTGTTCCATCATCATCATCTTGATCTATTGGAATCCAATTCCATTGTCCTGATATACAAACGTATCTCCATCGACGAAACTTGAATGAAATATATAACATTTGTCTCGCTATCACATACCTACAACAATGGATGCAACGTCATAGAAAATATCATTACTAGAAACATAAAGACATTTCAATTTATTCTATTAGGATTCATATCATGAGACATAAACATAACTCACATAAATGATATCTTGGTATAATTTACCCGACATTCTATTTGTTCCCCATGTTTGTCATGGATTCTTGTATCCCAACCAAACTGGAAAATATTTGATAATAGTTCCTTGAAGGTGATGATGTCTTGCATGTTTTATTTGTTTCCCTAAGTGATTCTTCATTCTGAAAAAAATATCGGAACACCAAAAATGGCATGAATATGCTTAAACGCACACTTACGCCTCCACTTTCCTTCATTCCAACTTGTACCTCTGAATATAACTTATAATGAAAATATCTTAGAATTGTATGCTCTATATTTGGCCACTCATGGGATTGAAATGTTGGTAATGGGATTTCTTTGAGTTCTCCACATGCTTTTCCTTTTCTTGGAAGGATGTAGTTGTACTTGTAAAACCAAATACCTTCATTTATTAGCCATTTATCATCCTTGTTAGAGTACATCAATTCTCCAATTTGTGAATGCACCACTTCAAATATGCTATTGATAGACTAAATTGGCTCCCATTCTTCCCAATTTGAGATGCATAATCCTATGAACATATAATCATTAGAAATGGAAATAAAAATATAATGAATAAATCATAAAATAAGCTTCTCTATAATTGAAATATAAAATAAATAAAATGATAAATAGTTACAATTAGTACTGATTTGAGGAAAATTTGCTTGCTTGGAAATAGACTCCTTTTGAATCTATTTATTGTCATACACATGATCCACAAGTACTTATTTAAATTTTCTCCATCCTCCTTCTATCTCAAACTATTGGGCCCAGGTTGAGATGAAGTTTTGGAAGCACCTTCTTGAGACAAGCAGGTAAAGTTGAGCTGAGTGCAGCTCAGAAACACAATTTTGGCTAAGTATTGAGGATGTTGCTAAGTTGCGTGTAGCATCCAACTTTTGACCAGATTGCGGAGTTACGTGCAGCATCAAATTTTTGGTCGTGATGCGAAGACCAGTACTAAGCCGAAGCAGTGCTGCGGAGTTAGGAGGCCACGTGGAGCCAGCAAAGCAGTGTGCTAGACAAGTATCAAGTGTAGCTACCGGCTTGACCGGTAGCAGCCATTTTTGGAAAAGATATTCCAGGATTGCCGAGCGGTAGATGTAGGAAAAATAGGAAGGCGGCCACACGTGGGTTGTTAAGGAAAGCGACGTTTGGCACGCTTAGAAGGTAAAACCGTTAGAGAGAAATGGTTCGACAGAAGTCGCCTGCAAGCATGCGTGTGACAGGAAGGCTGATAGTGACGGAATGGGGACGTGGAGATCCGCCATGATCAAGCAGACGCTACCAAGAGCTAGCAAGCCGGTTTGGAAAACCGGTGCAGTTTTGGAAACCCTTAGGGTTTTGGGTTTTAGGTCTTCGACATTGTACAGACATGACCTTTAGGCATGATCTATTTAAGAAGACATTTTGTATGGGATGGGGGTTCTCTTTTTTGGGATGTTGTTCTTTTGTTTTTGTTGAGAATTTAAGAAGATAACCTTTTTGTATTGTAAAATCTCTCCGAGCTGAGAATATTGTAAAGGCTCTGCAACTGTGTGTGCAGAGACCTATCCGAGAGAAAGAAGAGTTTGCAGCTGAGTGCGCAGACTAAGAATAGTTGCCTCATCCCTTTTGAAATAAATAGATTACCAACCGTTCTTGTGGACATAGCTTTCCATCCAGGGAAGTGAACCACGTTAAATCCTGTGTTATGTGATAATGCTTAAGAATGAATGACTGTCTGTATTTTTTGTAGAATGAATGATTGAATGTTTCCTTGCATGCTGTAATATGAGAACTTTGATATGCATTTACCAATAGGAGAAGTTTGGGAATGATATGCTAGGTTCCACGAAAGCAGATGAATGGAAAACATTTCAATTCTATGTTAAGGTCGTGAATCAGTCATTTAATTTTAAATACTTTCTTAAGCATAGTGAAGGAACGCAGCACAGTTAATCATGTTTATCATTTTGGTTCACATTGTAATAATCCAAGTTCTAGAATGAACACTAGAAAGATAACCAGTAAGTTCCTGAATGAATGGATGAGTGATATTCATTTTAGTGCCTTAACGTTTCTGAGATCTTCCAAGTAGAGGATAAGTGTGGGTGATTCGCAGTTCCAGAAGAAGATTCGCAGCAATAAGAACCCTTGGTGTGGCCCGCAGTGTTGCCTCCACCATGTGGTACTGCTCGCAGTATAGATCCTGCTGTGTACCGCATCACTTTACCCCACAATACTATGGAAACTTGATTCCGCAGTACCCCATAAGATACACCTTGGGTGAGACCTCAACCTGATCGCAGGTTGTTGCTAAAAGGGCCTATACGAAGGGGTTTTGTTGGTCAAAGGGAGAACTGCAAAGAAATTGGGTCTAATTGGAAACCTTTGGGTCAGTTTAAGCCAACAAATGGTTATGTTGCCATGCTAGAATCCACGATGAGTTGAAATGGTTCTGTTGCCGCTCTAGAATCCATGATGAGTTGAAATGGTTTTGTTGCCGTGCTAGAATCCATGATGAGTTGAAATGGTTCCGTTGCCGCGCTAGAATCCATGATGAGTTGAAATGGTTTTGTTGCCATGCTAGAATCCATGATGAGTTGAAATGGTTTCGTTGAGTTGCAATCATGATGTGTGAAGAAGAATATCAGTTGCCTGAAGGATCTGACTATTGGCATCCTGAAAAGACAGAAATTCAAGCTTGGTGGGATAAGACCATAAGCGATTTTAACAAACAAGAAAATAGACACCCGCGTCTAAGCGACACACAGTGGTCGGATAGATATATGTTGGATGACATTCATAAGATATTTTGGGCATCATTTCCAAACGAGCTGCATGCGTGGATCTCACAGCTCGCAGAGAAGAAAAATTGTTTCCAAGGAGGAGTTCCTACGGAGTGGACTCCCGAGCTCACAGTTCCGCTTAAAGCATTAGACAACCCGTTGTCACGCGCATTTGATTATTGGGTCGATCATATGCTAGAAGGATTTCTAATAGAATTTGCTGTAGACACACTCAAATCCTACAACCAAGCAGAAGCACACTTTTTCGGAGGAATCCAAGGTAAGTTTCTGAACAATATTAGTTTATACATTGAGATGTTGTTAGCTGAGAAAGGTGTTCTAAGAATGCAATAATATGCTTGAATTTTGTCATGATAAACAGTACATATATTGATTCTGACGAAGAGACACATACTCTCAGAAGTGGTAAGAGATATAAAATTAGTAAGAATCCAGAAGGCCCTAAACTTCATATAGATACTGAGATCCCCTGCGATCTTGATAGTGAAGTTGCACAACCATTTACCCCTAAGAATCCGTCGGTTGCACAAGCCGCGCCACCCTTATCGCAAAACCCACCCGCTACGCAGCCCACCCCACAGAAGACTCAACCTAGTCCATCTCTCCCGATAGTCCCATTTGTATTTACTACGTAGATCCCTTTACAGCAGTCACGCACTAATCCCGGCGCCCCACCACCTAGTAGCACAATGGAAAACACTGATATGAAACTGCCAATATTCAAAGGAACTGGCCTAGAAGACTTTGATCAACATTGGTTCCTTTGTGAAGCCGTATGGAGTGTAAGACAAATCCAGGACGATGCCGTGAAGCAAGCACAACTCATCACCACTTTCAAGGATAGAGCACTACATTGGTTTATGAAATACTCTACCATACAGTCAAGAACCCTCGTAGAAATTAAAGTTGCGCTGGTGGCGGAGTTCAAGAAACCTAAGTCTGAGTCTCAATGTATAACTGAGTTGAAGGAAATAAAGCAGAGACCAACTTAAACGGTCTGGGAATTTGATCAAAAATTTAAGACCTTACTACACCAAGTAAGTTTTGTTATACCACCAGAACAACATAAAGAATGGTTCATTGCTGCGCTGTTACCCCATATTAGATTACCATTGATGCAGCAGAAGGTTCTATCCTAGGCATAGTCCTTGGAAATTACAATGAAGCTAGAAGCTCCGCCGATTGGTGATACTAGTTCTGGGATGTCTCAGATCCAGAACCAGCTGAACACCCTCACACTTGAACTGCAAAGTATGAAAAATGGTAAAGAACAAAGATATGAACCTAGACAGGAGGTCTGGTGTACAAGTTGTAAAGGAGAAGGTCATGACCGCGAGCATTTCCCTCTATTCTGCGACTATATTAACAGTGGTGCGCCTAACCCATTAAATTAGAATCAGGCACCATGGTGTGAAATTTGCAGAACCACAGGACATAGAATTGAAGACTGTTACCTAATCCAGAAATATGTGAAAACTCCTAAGAATTTATACTGCAACTTCTATAAATCAGTTGGACATGATGAATCCAACTGCCGCACATATGAATTAATGAATGAAAGAAAAGGGGATATGGACTCAATGCGAGGCACTGGCTTGTACTGTGTACAAGAAGATACCCAGCCAAAACAAGAAAATGCACAATGTGACCAAGGAGGATACAGAGGTCATGGTGGTGGATACCACGACAGAGAAAGAAATGCTGGTCTGGCACAAGGAAGAGGCCGCAGACAAGTCATTTGCTATAACTATGGCCAACCCGGGCATGTGTCTAGAGATTTTGTTAACCCATGCACTACGTGCAACTATTGTAAATCATTTGAGAATGTCATTGAAGATTGCCCAATATTAGAGGTGCAAATGCAGAAGAGGAGATGAACAGAGGCTCTGAATCCAAACGTCCAGTGGATCGCAGTAGAAAATAGACCAGTGGATCCAAGCATTAATGTGGTCATGCGCAGTGGTGTTGAGACAGGTCACGACAAAGGAATGGAAGCTTCAACATCATGGGAAGCACATACGAAGAAGGATCCCCTTGAAACAGTATGGATAAGGAAAGCTCCAGGAAAAGCACCCCCTCTTAACCTACAGAAGAACAAGGAGAGCTTCATTGACATGCGGGATACCTTTAGAGAACCAACAAATAAGTCATCAAGGATCCCGCTGCGCAGTGAAGCACCACATGTTGAAGACATGTTGGCCCCGTATGATAAAACAAGTACTGCGACAGATGTCCGTACTTCTGTTGCGTAGTTCTTGCGAAGCTGCATGAAGTTACTAAAAAGTGAAAAATCCATTGTAGAGCTCCAGAAGCTTATCAGCCAGTATGAAGCTTAGATTGCAACAGAGACTCCAGATAGCACTAGATATCATATAAGGAAGCACAAAAGAACAGGACAAGAGATGAGGCTTACTACACAGATAGGAGATTTTGAAATGGATGACATCATCCTTGATCTGGGATCAGAAGTGAATGTCTTGACTAAGAAGACATGGCAATAGATGGGTCGACCAAAGTTTCTCTGGTCACCTATCCAGTTATGAATGGCTAATCAGGAGAAGGTCATACCTTTTGGTTTCTTAGCTAATGTAGTAGTTGATATTGACGGAGTACAGAGTCATGCAGACTTTGAGGTTATTGAAATTGTGGACGATAGTCAACCTTTTCCAGCAATATTGGGAATTGATTGGGCTATGGATAATTTGGCTATCATAAACTTGAAGACAAAGAAGATGATCTTTGAAGGGAAGCATCTTAGGGTCATCACACCATTGGATCCTAAATATGGTGATAGATACAATGAGCCGATTCAGGAGGAATCCCAAGCTCAAGATTTAGACCGACTATACCAGTTGACTACGAACAAGGAAGACTACATTAATCCTACTGCGGACGGTACGCTCAGTTGGCGATGTGACACTTCTTGTATCTCTGACTCGGATACAGGACTGGAGAATTGGCAAAGTCACATGCATGAACTATCAGCAAGAAGATATGCGCAAGTTACGAAATCACTTCGTTGGATCAGAAAAGAGGTGAGTCCTATTCCCACATATGATGGTTCTGCTAATGTTTATGGTTTCATAAGGGAATATACTACAGTTATACCAGATGAGCATAGACTGCCAGCTTTAGATATAGCATTGCACGATACACCTGCCAGATGGTGGAATGCACATAAGAAAACATTGACCACTTGGGATCAATGCAGAACTAAGATGCAGATCCGATTCACCGAAAAGGTTACTTTACCCTTTGAAAAGTATAATGGACAGACAGACCCTAGTCAGCACATTGAAATATGTTCAAAGGCATGGGTGGAAAGATAACTTACAGAATGGGTACATTTATTTGTACATACATTGGGTGCGGGTATCCCAGAGAAATGGTACCTCGACCTGGAGTTGCGTAGTGAACTCACTGATTGGGAGATGCTCGCTGCGAACTTCCAGAAGGACTTCAGTTTTGAAGACGAGAATCCATTAATCCATGAAGCATTACAGATAATCAAGAAGCGAATATTCCAAGACGACTATCATCATCAAAACATAACATTTGCTGCAGGAGTTTTTTGGGATAGAGTACATCCCCACGCACCTATAGTCAGAATGGAAGGAACATGAAGAGCACCTTATCGAGTGTTACAACTTAGCTGAAGATACCAATGACACAAATAAAGACGATGAGGAGGACCTGAACAACATAGATATACTATAATCAGAAGGTGCATGTGAGGTAGAAGGACCTCCGTTGGAAATCCCAGACATGACTGGACCAGTAAAAATACAAAAAGTGAACATTGGCACAGACAAAGAGCCGAAGTTCGCATCAATAGGAGATTATTGGGATGATCAGACTATTGCAGAGATCGCAGATACCTTACATGAGTATCAGGAAATGTTTCCAACAAAACTTATAGAAATGAAAGGAATTTTGGGAGACCTAGGGTTCATGAAAATACCTTTAAAACCAGGTGCTAAGCCTGTCAAGCAGAGGCCATACAGATTGAATCCATGCAGAGCTAGATAAGATGCTAGAAGCAGGAATCATAGAACCAGTCGAAGAATCCGAATGGATTATCCCCATGGTTGTTCAAGACAAGAAAGCAAAAGGCAAGATCAGGATTTCTGTGGATCTCAGAAAGCTGAACGATGCTTCCATGCACGACCCATTTCCCACTCCATTCACAGATGAAGTGCTTGATAACGTTGGAGGAAATGAGGCATATTCTTTCACTGATGGTTTCTTTGGTTATCATCAGATCAGGATTGATCCTGCGAATAGGCATAAGACGACATTTGCTACAGAATGTGGGTCATTCCAGTACACTGTCATGCCTTTTGGGATGAAGAACACACCTACTATATTCTCTAGAGTCGTCGTTGCAGCATTTAAATAGTTTATGCACAAGTTTTTAGAAGCGTATTTTGATGATTGGACTGTATTTGGTCTATTGAAAAATCATTGCACGAATCTCCGCATGATGCTCGAGAAGTGTCGACAGCATCAAATATCCTTGATATTGAAAAAGTGTATTTTCTGTGTGCCTTATGGAATTTTACTTGGCCACATTGTCTGTAAGCAAGGATTGATGGTAGAATCGGCTAATATTGCATTTATTGCAAACTTACCAACACCAAATTCAGTCAAGATGTTGCAATTTACATTGGGACATACTGGATATTACAAGAAATTTATAAAGGGTTATTCACAGATAACCACAACATTGGAAAAGCTACTAAAGAAGGACGCACCGTTAATTTGGAACGCAGAATGCGAATAGGGTTTTGACGCATTAAAAGAAAAGATGGTCATTGCGCCTATTCTAGTCTTTCCAGACTGGACGAAGCCATTCCATGTCCATGTTGACGCATCATGTATTGCCCTGGGGATTGTGTTAGCTTAGCCAGGAGAGGAAGGTATTGACCACCCTATTGCATTTTCTAGCAGAAAGCTTTCAACAACAAAGAAGAACTATACTACTACTGAGAGGGAAGGCCTTGCAATGGTATATGCCCTACAGAAATTTAGACACTACTTGCTGGGATCGCACTTCCTTATGTTTACTAACCATTCTGCGTTGAAATATTTGGTCAATAAGCCAGTGTTAGGGAGACGCATATGCCGATGGCTATTGTTGTTCCAGGAATATGACTTTGAAATTATTGTCAAGCTAGGTAGACTTAACTTGGGACCTGATCATCTGTCAAGGATCGAGTCAGGCGAGGAGCCGATGAATATTGAAGACAGTCTGCCTGATGCGCAGTTATTTAGTATACAGGTTGCCAATGATTATTACAAGGATATCATTGACTTCCTAACCACAGGGTTGGCACCCCAGGAATTCTTGGTCCAATAGAAGAAACAATTAGTGGTGCGTACTGCGGACTTCACTATAATTGCAGGTCAGTTATACAAACTTGGGCCGGATGAAGTCCTGCGCAGGTGCATACTCGATCATGAGAAGCCATTTATTCTAGCCGATGCAAACTCATGAATAGAGGGAGGTCACTATGTAGGAAGGGCTACTGCGCAGAAGATATTGCATGTAGGGCTATGGTGGCCTACAATCCATAACGATGCCAAAGAACATTGCAGGAACTGTGATGTTTGTCAGAGGACAGGAAAACCATCACGTCGAGATGAGATTCCATTGAATCCATAGTTGACACTGCAGCCATTTGAAAAATGGGCAATAGACTTTGTGGGTCCTATAAACCCACCAGGAAAAAGAACGGGTGCAAGGTATATTATTACTGCTATGGATTACCTCACCAGATGGGCAGAAGCAAAACCAGTTAAGGACTATAGCGCCAGTACTGCTGTATAGTTTATTTTTGAACAAATACTCACCAGATTTGGCTGTCTAAAGATTTTGATGAGTGACCAAGGTACTCACTTTTTCAATAAGACGATTGAGGCGCTTACAGAGGAATTCCACATTCATCATTAGCGCAGCACTCCATATCATCCATAGGCGAATGGTACTATAGAGGCTTTCAATAAAATATTGGAGAACGCACTCACTAAGGTGTGCAATGTAAATAGGGACGATTAGGACCTGTGCGTCTCATCTGTGCTATGGGTATACAGGACCACATGCAAGAAATTGACAGGACAGACACCCTTTCGGTTGGTTTATGGGCAAGAGGCTATAATTCCTATGGAAGATATTATCCCTAGTTTGAGAATCACTGCATTTACAGGGATGGAAGACTACGAAGCTCTAGAAGAAAGATTACTACATTTACTGGGCTTGGAGGAAGATCGCTTCATCGCAGGCTTCCACCAGCAAGCTCAGAAGGATCGCGAGAAAGCGTGTCATGATCGCCATATAAAGAACAAGTGTTTTCAGGTAGGTGATCTGGTCCTCCTGTATTATAGCAAATTCATGAAATTCCCTGGTAAATTTAAGATGCATTGGCTTGGCCCATATACTATGATACATGTTACTAACACTGGTGCAGTCCCGTTAGCCAATTTAGCTGGTGATACCTTGCCAACTTTGATAAATGGAAGCAAGCTAAAGCTATACCATGATATCACTGTTTCGCAGAACCCTGAATAATGAACCAAGGAAGGAAGTTATAAGTGTCAAGTACAGTTGAAAGTGGACACTAGAAATGTAAAGGAGTTTTTACATGTATGATAAAAGAAAGAAGGTATGATAAGCAGAATGACCTATGCACAGTGCAGCACTATTGAAGCTGTGAGGAAGGGAAAAAAAAAAAAATATATATATATATATATATAGATAGATAGATAGATAGATAGATAGATAGATAGATAGATAGATAGATAGATATAGATATATATATATAAAGAAAAATATATAGAGAGGAAGCTGCACAGCTGGAAATGTTTGACACTGTGAAGTAGCCGCATAGGGTTGTAGATGACTTGCCGCGCAGGTCGACGCAACACTCACAGAAAAATAGTTGTTGCAGGATTTTCAGAAAATAGTCGTTAGATGACCGTTGCAAGAACCGCTTTAGCATTTAAAGAGAAGATAGTCGTTCTGAGCACACTAATGACAAAAAAGGCCAAAGGATCTGCTCAAATTCGCTAACGAACACCACATTAAATGCTTATCTAGCTGATGAAGGGTGCGGGAGAGGGTCTGCTGCGCCTATAAATAACACTCTTGGGAGACTCGCGGGCGTTACCAAACACTTAGAATTTTCTTGCGATTAACCTCTCTGAGCTAGTAGCCATCTGTATTCTGTCTACCTTAGCCACTACCTCATTTATGAATGTCCGAACCTTCCTTTAGAGAAGAAGAACTCACCATTGAAGAAGGACTGAGGATCTTTCAACACAAAGGGATTCAGCAGTTAATGAAAACTCTAGTTAAGAAAGTCGCCGTAGAACAAGGTGAAGGATCCCGCAGATCACCAAGAATTAATCCAACAATGCGGGAAAAAGAAAAAGATAAAGGAAAAGTCATAACTGCACCTCGATCTAACATCATAAAGATGGGATCCTCGGCACAGAAATCGCCAGTATTTCAGATAGAACCTTTGAAGATGACACCTAAATATATCTCCCCACGAGCACTGAATGCCCCTGTGTTTAAATTGTCCAAGAATGTGAGATACGACATCCCGTTGTCGCCTATCTCAAAGCATGTAAATGTTGCTAAGAATCTGCTGGGAAAGATAGCAGATTGTAAATGGGAGGATTATGACCTCTTGGGAATGAAGAAAGATGAGCCATATGTTCCCAAATACCCAGATTTTCAACCAGACTAGTATATGTGCTGGAAAAAGGATGCCAAGGGAACTCTGAACTTGGTAGTTGACAGTTGGTTAGCACCTGTCGTTCAGTCCGGGCTACTGAACTTGTTGAGATTGCCACATTTTGACTGTTCCCCAAAATTGAATATCATGGTTTACACACTCATGGCGCGAATCCACCAAGGTTATCTTTGGCTGGACAGGAACATTGATATTAACATTGATTTGATCCACCGCATCACCGGGCTAAGCAAGCACGGTAAGGATCCGAAGCAATTCTTCTAGGGGAAGAGCAAAGAAAAAGAGGCTATTGAGAAGATGAAGAAAACCCACTCGGTGATGAAGGAAAAAAGAGGATTCCCGATAGAAGATATAGAGGATAGAGCAACAAGATTTGTAATGCAGTTGCTCGCAGGCAAGATGCTCAAAACAGCTAGGACTTTGGAGGTGCCTGCGGGCACAATACTCCTCGGTGCTGCAGCGACCTAAGGAAACAACTTTAATTGGTGTCAGTTTCTGTTGAATGAGTTCCTTGAAGAACTCAATGACACACAGGTGAATGGTGGACAGTTCCATTTCACCTAGCTCATTGTCCTGATTGCTTTGTGTGGATGGAAGCAGCCGCGAGATTATGCGAGCGTCATTATGGACACCAAGGATCCTAGAGGTTTTAAGTTCGTCAACCTCTGGGCAAGCACAAATGCAGAGCGTCAGCATGCGACAGCAGAAGTCTTTTACCAGTACTATATTCATCTGCATGACGCAATCACAAAGACACCCCACATTACAAAGCAGGTCACGGCGAAGTATATCTGCATCATCGAATTTGAGGCAGATATGAAATGTATATTCATATCGCCGAAAGCACAAACGAGGAAACCGGAGTGGTTCCCGGGAAATTACATCATGTACGAGTAGGATATTGAGGACCTCATAAAATATTGGCTAGCAAATTTCCATGTAGAGGTTATGGATGTGGAGACAGATTCAGCAGAAGATGAGCCCATCCCGCTCTCATGCCCAATCATTGAAGAAACAGGGAAGAGAAAAGAAGTTGAGACTTCGGATAGGCCAAAATCGAGGAAGAATGTGAAGGCCATAAAGATTCAATCGGAGGCAGTCCTCAATGATGATGACTACGAGATGATAGCTGAAATAGTCTCGAAGTAGATGAAGGAGCTTATGGCAGCTAAAGAAAAGAAGGACATGGCCATCCAGGATGACCTGCACAAGACGTGGCTTGCAATGCAAGGCCTAATGAAGAAAATAGATGATTTCCAGAAAAGCCTTATTTTGCCACAGAAAGTAGGGGCTAAAAAAAGGTCGGTAGGGACCTCATAGCAAGGAAGCCAACAGCTAGCAATAACATTCCCGTTGAATACTAGAATTGTCCATCTGGACCCATTAGCTGTTGCATTGCCGATGGCAGAACAAGTTGTCTTGGACACAAAGGGAGTCGAGAGGGTAGAGCTCGACTTAGCCAAAATCCCTTTACTAGGATTGCACTTCATCCACATGCAGATCGTGGAGGAGATGCATGAACGGACGGTTGAATTGATGAAGTTACAAGCAGAGCTCACCGCAGTAAACAAGAAAATTCAGCTACAGGCAGAAGTACAGCTACGCAACGAATTGGACCGCCGACAAAATTTGGAGACTACCATATCCAATGTGGCGAAGGATATCAAAGGCATAGAAATCTAGGATGATCTTGCAGACACAGTTCTGAGGATCAGAGATAAGGTGAAATCCTTGAAGACGGAGATGCAGGATAAAGAGATATATTATGAGGCCGATATTGCCACATTGAAGGATAAGCTGAATAAGCAGGCGCCATTAACTGAACAGCAAGTCAGAGAGAAAGCAGTGAGCGCCACCTCGAAAAGCATTAAAAGTGAGATGGCTAAGTGCCAATCTCTCTTAAATAATGTTTCACAGGCAATCGCGACCCTTGAATAGGATCAAGGGTTGCTGCAAGTCAAGACCGTGGTACAAGAAAAACAGACCGCACTAGACAAGTTGAATGCAGAGGTTCAAGCTCTGCCACCCATAGAAAGGCTGCCAAGATACAAGGAGATATCTAACTTAAAGAAAGAAGTACAGGAATTACGACAAAAAGAGACTGAGATGGATAATCAGTCGCAGCAGCTCCTGGAGAATGCCATGACGGTATCATAGCAAATTGAAGATAAGTTAGTAGAACTGCGTGATAACCAGGAGCAGGTACAAGACCAAATTGGACAAGAAATAACTCCAACACTGCTTGAGACAATTAAACAGGTTGAGGAGGATATAAGAGAAGCAGTTGTGCAGTACATATGACAAGTTCACGGCCAAGTTCATTCCACTAGTTGTGGCGTAGAGTGAGACAGCTGAAACAATTAGTGGCTCGAGGACGAGCCACATGTAAGTGTTAGGGGCATGTTGGGCCCAGGTTGAGATGAAGTTTTGGAAGCACCTTTTTGAGACAAGCAGGGAAAGCTGAGCTGAGCGCAGCTCAGAAACACAATTTTGGCCAAGTATTAAGGATGCTGCGAAGTTGCGTGCAGCATCCAACTTTTGACCAGACTGCGGAGTTACGTGCAGCATCGAAGTTTTGGTCATGATGCGAAGACCAGTACTGTGCCAAAGCAGTGCTGCAGAGTTAGGAGGCCACATGGAGCCAGTAAAGCGGTGTGTTGGACAAGTATCAAGTGTAGCTATATGCTCAACTAGTAGCAGCCATTTTTGGAAAAGATATTCCAGGATTGCCGAGCAACGGACGTAGGCAAAATAGGAAGGCGACCACACGTGGGTTGTTAAGGAAAGAGACGTTTGGCACACTTAGAAGGTAAAACTATTAGAGAGAAATCGCTTGGCAGAAGCAGCCTGCAGGCACGCGTGCGACAGGAAGGTCGATAGTGATAGAATCACGGGGGGTTCATCGGGTGAACTTGTTACATAGCACGATCGTTCGAATGATATTAAAGAATATCCCTATTTTCACTAAATATAGGAAAATTCCTCCTAAAATTGTATTATTGAACCCCCCTCCCAATATGCATTTCCAATTAAGAAAACTCCTAGTTTCACCGGATATTGCAGGTATCCATTTTTATCAAACCATTTTTAATACCCCCTTTATATCATATTATAAAGTTGTAACAAACAAGAACCCTAACACATCTTAATGATCCCACTAGGATTGTAGGGGCGATTGATCAATTTGTAGCATTGGATAGTGGAAGATCCAATGAAATAGTATTGGGGAAGGAAAAATGTGTAAAAGGAAACCCAGTCAAGAGATCAACGTAACAAAGAATGTAAAAGACTGATATTCCACTAGTTACTGCAATGCTTAGAAAATATGAGAATTGAAAATGTTTCACAACATAGCCTACAAATTTACCAATTTTATATCATGTAAATACAAGTATAGCCATAGAGAGCTCATGATTTCTATAAGATTAATAAATTAAACTCCATAAAAATGAAAAATTGAAACCCTTTCATGGATATTCCACTAGTTACTACAATGCTTAGAAAAGATGAGAATTGCAAATGTTTCACATCATAGCCTACCAATTTACCAATTTTATATCCTGTAAATACAAGTATAGCCATAGAGAGCTCATGATTTCTATAAGATTAATAAATTAAACTCCATAAAAATGCAAAATTGAAACCCTTTCATGGATGACTCCCCTACCTTCCTATCAAAACAAACATCTAGGTTCCAGTGAGCCAAGGAAGATTGATCTCACTTTTCTTGGTTGTCATGGAGAAAGGTTTGACTGAATCTCAATACCCACCTAAACCCCAACCTAAAAAATGAAGATTTATATCTTTTACTCGAATGCCTACAAAAAATACAATACAATTGTTTAGCTCTTGAATTCTCAATTAGCTACATATCTTAACTTAAAGATGAAAAAAATGCATAAATGAGTTATTAAATGAGGATTTCTCAAGGATAGTAATCCAAAGAGACTTCCATCGATATTATCATAGGTACACTATTATCAAATTTATGCAAAACTTAGGATCATAAGCAATATCAAATAAAAATGGAGGTTCCATACATTTTAGGTGGGTATGAATTGAGCCCATGATTTGAAGGTATGAATCCATCCCACGATTTGGAGTTATTCCTCATCCCACCCAAATAAAATAACCCCCAATATTTATATTACTATCTCAAATTAAAGCCCCCCCTTGACCCCTTAATACAGAGCAATATATTTTTGAGGTTTTTAAGAGTATTCAAACCCCCAATATGATTGAACGTGATATGATATTGTCTCACTAGTGAACCCCCCATGGATAGAATGAGGACGTGGAGATCCGCCATGATTAAGCAGACGCTACTAGGAACCAGCAAGCCGGTTTGGAAAACTGGCGCAGTTTTGGAAACCCTTAGGGTTTTGAGTTTTAGGTCTTTGACATTGTACAGACATGACCTTTGGGCATGATCTATTTAAGAAGACATTTTGTATGGGATGGGGGTTCTCTTTTTTGGGTTGTTGTTCTTTTGTTGTTGCTGACAATTTAAGAAGATAACCTTTTTGTATTGTAAAATCTCTCTGAGCTGAGAATATTGTAAAGGCTCTGTAGCTGTGTGCGCAGAGACCTAGCAAAGAAAAAGAAGAGTCTACGACTGTGTGCACAGAGACCTAGCAAAGAGAAAGAAGAGTCTGCAGCTGAGTGCGCAGACTAAGAATGATTGCCCCATCCCTTTTGAAATAAATATATTACCAACCTTTCTTGTGGATGTAGCTTTCTCTCTGGAGAAGTGAACCACGTTAAATCCTATGCTATGTGATAATGCTTATGAATGAATGATTATCTATATTTTCTGTAGAATGAATGCTTGAAAGTTTCCTTGGATGCTTTAATATGAGAACTTTGATATGCATTTACCAATAGGAGAAGTTTGGGAATGATATGCTAGGTTCCACGGAAGCAGATGAATGGAAAACATTTCAATTCTATGTTAAGGTCGTGAATCAGTCATTTAAGTTTAAATACTTTCTTAAGCATAGTGAAGGAACACAACATAGTTAATAATGTTTATCATTTTGGTTTACATTGTAATAATCCAAGTTCTAGAATGAACACTAGAAATATAAACAGTAAGTGTCTGAATGAATGGATGAGTGATATTCATTTCAGTGCCCTAACATTTCTGAGATCTTCCAAGTAGAGGATAAGTGTGGGTGACTCGCAGTTCCAGAAGAAGATTCGCAGCAGTAAGAACCCTTGGTGCGTCTCGCAGTGTTGCCTCCACCATGCGTTACTGCTCGAAGCATAGATCCTGCTGCGTACCACATCACTTTGCCCTGCAGCGCCATCCTTTTGTCCTGCGCTACACAACTTGTTCAGATAAACAACTCATCATTTATGGTGGAAACCTGATTCTGCAGCACCCCATAAGATACACCTCGGGTGAGACCTCAACCTGCTCGCAGTTTATTGCTGAAAGGGCCGATGCGAAGGGGTTTTGTTGGTCAAAGGGAGAACCGCAAAGAACCTGGGTCTAATTGGAAACCTCTGGGTCAGTTTAAGCCAACACAAACCCTTTCACAACACCCTTCCAATGCCATTCAACATATTCTAGGTATCTCCTTTTGACCTTATGATCACCTTTTTTAGATGGTTTCATTGTAACCCAATCACCAATAGACAAGTTCAAAGGAATCCAACTCCCTCCATTGTTCTTATTGATGTCGAATACAACCAAACTCAATTCATTATTTAGACATCCATTTGACATTTTTTCATGAAAGTCATCTACATACAAAGTAATGATGATAAGATAAATGTTGTAAGATTACATAAAATTTCCAATGAATACTAACAAGTAATACATACAAATGATAAAGATGAAACTTTCTACCTAAATCCAAGGCCGCTTTAGAATTTCAACTTGAATGGGAATAATAAAATAGATATAGTGTAGTAATTGAGGTTCACTTTGATCAATGTTAAGTGTAATTAAACCAATATCTTGAGGATCAATCACAACAGTGGTTTTCAATAGTTCTCTTTTTTAAAGTACAAGTTTTCAAGGCACCCAAAGTAGAGATAGTGCATCGAGTTTGAGAAAATAATTTTTCGATGTTATAATTTTGAGCTTATCTTGCAACAAGAGTGTGTCATGTGATGTAAAAGATATTTGGGCACTATGGGTATTGTGTCTATTTTTCTCTTTGAAAATTTCAATGAGACATTGAGGTCACAAATAACGAATATCACTTCTAAAAGGAGCAGCAGATGTTGAGGTCTTGAGTTAGTTGGCTCCAGTGAGTGTGATAATTTGTTGCTGACCAAAAAAGGGATTTTGTATAGCTGCCAATTGTTGAGGATGATGTTAATTTTGGTTTTCGGCCAAAATTTTTTTTACTTCTTTGATTTTCAACCATTCATTGGTGTACTTGATGCACATTGTTGTTTCCCACATGCTTGTAATCTAACATGTTTTTTGGGGAATCAAACAGTACCTTTGTCAGTCACTTCTATAGAATAGTACATTGTCGATGCTAATATTTTCCAACTTTCCTACCCCATTTTCATGAGTTTGGTATCAAGATTTAGAGTTGGGATAAAGGCTAATATTGGAGTTTTTTTCCCATTGTTTATTCTCCATGTTCTGGAAAATGTTTCTCAACCAAACGTTCTAACAGAAGATGATAGTTCTTCATTTTTTGGATAAATGATCCACATATTCCCAAATTATGGGTGATATTTTTGTCGATGATGATTATGATGATGAATCACCAAATAGTTTTTAGAGGTATGATTGTTACTCTTACATGTCGAGGGTGATTTTATTTCATTTCTTGTAATTTTCATTGAAGATGATGTTTTCATCAATGTGCAAGGATTCATAATGTTATTGATAGTGCTAATATTTTTTTAGAAGGGTTGTTTATTTGGAAACATATGCATATTATATTTCATTAAAATAAAAATAAAAAACACAATCATACATTCATGCATATTATATATATATAATTTTTTTGTGCGATCCTGTGAGGAAATGATATAATTTAGAATTGTTCAAGCTACTTCTTGCAAATCGCAATACATTTCATGATTTGCAGGATGGTTAATGGAATTTTAAAAACTGCTCAAGGTATCCTTCTAGGGGCTATCACTACATTGTCTCTAGGATACTACATTCAAACTAGAATCTATCAAATGTTTGGTAGGGATATGTAGACCTATGAGAGATTGGATGAACAAATAGTTGCACATTTCAGATTCTTCATTGTTGAGCAATTCTCAAACAGATGATGTGAATGTAGATAGTGGTAATACAATTATTTTGACAAATGGAAATCAGGAAGATTCCATGAATGGAACACCATTTCATGCTTGAATTAATGAGATATATTTGAATCTTCCACCTTTGAGTAGTGACGTGCCTACAAACTATAACTTAAGGTAGATAACTTGAATTTATTGAAACTCTGAATCTTTTCATCCCAAGTTTTTGTAATGTAGTTGTCTCAAATTTGTCCCATGTATTTGTAGAATTATTACAAGTAACATGAATGGTACTTGATGGCTATGCAGGAAGGGATTTCACTTTTTAATAGAAAACCTTCTAAGGGTATCGAATTTCTTATCAATGCAAAAAAGGTTGGGGACTCTCCTAAGGATATAGCATCATTTTTTAAAAAGACTTCTCGCTTGGATATAACCATGATTGGGGATTTTTTAGGAGAAAGGGATGATTTTACTCTAAGGTTCATGCATGCATATGTTGATTCTTTTGATCTCCAAAAACCCTTTGAAGTAGTGGCATATGCTTTACAATTGCCACACAAAGTTATTCTTAAAAATACATGACATTCAGTAGCATGTCATTATACAAATCTCTTTTATGAGAAATATTAACTATAAGACATTATACAATGAAAAGTTATACACCCTGGTTCAAGCACTTAATCAACGAAAACACTATATTATGGATACGGAATTAATTTTGCACACTAAACATATACCACTTAAGTTTCTTAATTCAGTCCAAGATTTAGGAGCATTTCCATATGAAGTGGAAATCCTACTTGTAGCAATTCCATTTAGTGAATCAACATAGAAAGGGGGGTGCTAACCATATGATTTCCTTTCTTAGTTGCCATTTCTTATGAGCATCTATGTCAATTTCACTACCTAATAGGACTGGAACAATCTTTACTCTTTTTACACTGAATTTGCTACCATTTTTGCAAGCTTACAGCAGGCTACAATGGTGAATCGGGTTCCATTTTTGGATTACAATATCAAAGGAATCTTTATTACATAGTCTTGATCAACTTTGCATTCCCACCAGCAAAATTTGTGAGATTCTTCCAAAAGAGGCTCACGACATTCCATATGGAGGACATTTTGATGTCAATAAACAATTTGACATGTAAAACACTATTTTACCACCCATCCAAGGGAGGAAATTTGATAGCATTAATTGCATAATTCAAACATGCTAACAGGAAAGCAAGGAAAGTGGGCTTATATAAACCATTGTTAGTCCCCTCTCAACCATAGGAGTCTATATCTAGGAACTTCATCAGTGTTTTCCCACCACTAAATCACAACATGACTGCATTAATGTGGTAGTTTGTAGGTTTTCCAAAATGAACATCTTCATTCCCTCCATTAAAACAATCGATGCGCACAGAAATATAAATTGATTCTTCTGTCATGTATGGACACACTCTAGCCTTCCACTCACCATTTTTACAATCACCACAGTTTATAATGCATGTTTGGCAGTCCTTGTGTTGGATGTTAGGTTGTAAACTATCGCATTTTATTTCATTCCATCCACAAAGCAATAGTCAAACTTAGTTTGTCTCCTATAAAATGCACTCTAGATACATAAAAAATTAATAAAATAGTGGGCAAAATATCAACATGAGCTACAATAAAGAAACTCATGCTTTCACAGGTTATTCTAATTCGGTTCCATTGCAAATATTCTTTCGAGCAATATATTGCTGAGGGTTTGTAAATAAACTTATCGGAAATATTGGGCACATTTATTCATCCCATTGAATATGTTTGCTTCCAGTGGGAACACTATATTGTTATGTTTTGGGCCAAAAATTGTTTTACTTCTTTGATTTTCAATCATTCATTGGTGTACTTGATGCACAATGAATACATATTCATTAGGAGAAGGTCTAAATTATTCAATATTGGCCTACTCTCATTTGAGTTAAAGAGTTGATGAGTGTTTAAGGCAAGATGACCTATATAAAATTGATTTTTAATTATTCACATAGCACATTCCCTTCATCCATTGACATAGGCCACTATGCATTGTTCCCAAGGGTCAAGACTTAGTACCTATATAAGCATTTCAACACTTATGTATTGAGTAGTCCAATTGACCTAATTTTTGGTCATTTGTTGGACATTAATAAACTTATCTTAGATGCATCAATGCTTATACATATTGATCTACATCAACCCTTGGAAATTGAGACAGATGCTTTGCAATTGCCACACAAGTTATTTTTAAATAGATAGAACATTTAGTAGCATGTCATTATAAATCTCTTTTCTAAGAAAGCTTAGCTACAACACACAAAATGAAGAGTTATACACCTTGGTTCAAGTACTAAAGAAATGTCAACACTATATTCTGGATAAGGAAGTAATTTTACACACTAATCATATACCGCTTCGGTTTCTTAATTCACAGTCCAAGATTCAGGAGCATTACAATATAAAGTGGGCATCCTACCTATAGGAATTTCATTTAGTGAGTCAGTACAGGAAGGAAGCCACTAACCATATGATTTCCTTTCTTATCTTCCCTTCCTTATGAGTATCTATGTCAAGTTCATTACTTAATAGGACTGGAACCAGTCCACAAACCAATTGTCAAACTCAATTTCATTCAATCCACAAACGAATTGTCAAACTCAGGTGGTTTCCTGGTACATGTACTCTGGATATATCAACAGTCAATAATGTAATGGGATAAATATATGTTAGATTTTGAGCATTAATTCAATATACTCTAGGATATTTACTAAGAGAACAACATGTACAACATATCAAGTATAACAATTCATATCAATCACACCAAGCAATCACATGAGACAATAGACACACAAAGTTTCACTGGGGAAAACCATAAAGGTGAAAAACCCCACAACTTCCTCAGAGATAGAAAGAGAAATGATACAACCCAAGTACAAGAGATAGTCTTCTCCTAGCAGCTGAACCTCCTCCTCACTTGTGCACCACTTTCTGAGTAGTGTAGAAGTGAATAATGAGATGATCAAATAGAGTGCCTCCCACACTCTATTTATACATGACCTGACCTGCCTAATAACGTAGTAGAACCGACTTGTCTAACTCAGTCTAATAACCCGTCGTTACACTAATTAGGGCCGACCCCACACTTGGTGGTCTAATAACCCATCATAGTAAGTTATGACACTTGCGACACTTGTCAATACAAATGACGACACTTCCATATAGAGGAATAATACCATCTCTATAGGAGTACAATATACATAGCTGAAATACATTTTGAAGTTACATATACATCAACACTCCCTCTTAACTAGGAAGGTATTTCTCGACATAGATTTGCTAGCACAAGTCTTCTTCTCTGGATCATCGTCACTGGATCATCGTCATCGTCATTGCTGCTGCTATCTCAATCAATCTCCAATCAACTCGTGATAGGAAGTTCTATAGAGCCAATCCTTTTTCATAGTGGATGTAGGCCTATCCTCCATGTAGGTCTTCAACATCTTTGCGAGCAAGCCATCAAGTAGGTACATCTCAGGACTGATTACACTGCCTCTGCAAAACCTGCAAGATCTCTCAAGACTAATTACACTACTTCTGCAAAACCTGCAAGAGAATCTCAAGACTGATCATATGCCTCTTCAAAACGTGTGTACCATACTGTCACATCATCATCTTCAGATCACCTCATAGTCCCACGGAGCACAATCCAGATGCGCATCACACAACACTTACACCACCAACATGGGAGAACACATCTATCACCATTCGGAGAAGGCTCAACACTTACATCATGACCATGAGAGGACTTACCTACCACCATGTCACCATGGGAGGACCTACCTACCATCATGTCAGAAAGGCACAACACTTATATCACGACCATGGGAGAACACATCTTTAACCATGTCAGAAAGGCTCACTCGGCCCTTACATCTCACCATGGGAGAACACATCTATCACCATGTGAGAATGGCCCTAGCCCTTACATTTCACCATGGGAGAACACATTTATCACCATGTAAAAATGGCCTAGCCCTTACATTTCAGCATAGGAGAACACATCTATCACTATCTGAAAATGGCTTCAGCCCTTACATCTTAGCATAGGAGAACACATCTATCACTATCTGTGAATGGCTCCAGCACTTACTTCTCACCATGGGAGAACACATCTATCACCATGTGATAAGGGCTCATGTGCATCTGTGTCTCTGGACTCACCACTTCCCCTTGGAAGGAATCTCGATCTGAAGTACACCAAGTCTCCCTATGAAGTATTCAAACTTCACTCTGGCTAGCGGCTTGGTCAACACATCGGCTATTTGTTCGTCTGTCGCAACATACAGGAGCTTCATTGCTCCTCTCTACACCATATCCATGATATAGTGATACTTCATCTCAATGTGCTTCGACTAATCATGGAACAATGGGTTCTCTAATAACTTCACACAACTATGGTTGTTACAATATATACAAGTAGCACTCAGCTGGAGATCAAACAAATAAAACAGTAGCTTCCTAAGCCATACTACCTCACAACTAGCCGAACAAGCTACGGCATACTCTGCTTTGGCTGTACTCAACGCCAAATAGAACTTCTTCTTGCTAAACCAAGAGATCATATCGGATCCCATTATGAAGCAGCACCCCGAAGTGCTCTTCCGATCAATGGAACTGCCTGCTCAATCTGAATCAATATAACCCTCCAGGTTAAACTTTTGATTCTCCTCTTACTTGAGCCCATAGTCAATTGTACCCTTCAGGTACCTTAGAATATGCTTTGCAGCTCTTAGGTGAACATGTCTTGGATCTGTCAAATACTGGCTCAAGGTGTTCACCGCAAAGTAGATATCTGGTTTCGTATTTGTCAGGTACATCAAGGAACCAATCATCTGACGATACATCGTAGCATCAACCGGCCCAGATGAAGTAGCACATAGAAGCTTTAGGTTCAATGCCATATGTGTGGCCATGGCCTTGCAATTCATCATCCCGAACCTCTTCAGGATTTCTACTGCATACTTCCCTTGTCCAAGGAATATTCCATCTGCACTAGGCCACACCTTCATACCAAGAAAGTAGTGCATCATACCCAAGTCCTTCATCTCGAACTTGGCAGCAATATTTCTCTTCATGTCGGCAATCAATCTATCCTCACCTGTTACAAACAGGTCATTCACATACAATAGTAGTATCACTGGATTTCCTTCCTCAACCTTGTAGTAAAGGTTGGAATCCGCTTTACTCTTGGTAAATCTCAAACTGGATAGGAATCCATCTATCCTATTATACCAGGTCCTAGGTACCTGTTTCAAACCATATAGGGCTTTCTTCAGTTTGCACACATGTGACTCTCGGTCATGTATCTCAAACCCGAGTGGCTTCTCCACATACACTTCCTCTTCAACTACACCAATCAAGAAAGTTGTATTGACATCCATCTAGTGTACCTTCCATTTCATCACTGCATTCAGAGAAAGTACTAATCTAATGTAAGTGTATCTGGCCATAGGAGCAAAAGTCTCTTCATAATCAATCCCTTCTTTCTGGGAAAAGCCACGAGCTACAAACCTTGCCTTATATTTTTCTATGATGCCATCTACAGCATGCTTGATCTTATAGATCCACTTGGAAGTCACCACAGACTTCCATTCTGGTCTTGGGACCACATCCCAAACATCATTCTTCATGATCGACGGATCATGGCATCCTTCCATTACTTCATCCCGGATCCTAGGAACTTCAAATTCTTCAATATCTTCAATAGATAGTTTTCTTTGAACAAATGTTGTAGTCCTTGTTTTGTAGGTGATGGTACATGATCTTTCCTTCAAGACAAGTTCAATTGCATGATTAGAAACATCTTATATATTTCAGAACAAATTCTTACTCATAGAGACATATGTCATACACTCATGCAATTATATTAGCCAATTCTTCAATACAACATTTATCCATATTCCTTAACTTTCTAGATGCCTTCCATCTCTACCAGAACATTGTTAAGAGTGTGCACAACTCCCAACATGTCAGCAAAGAGGTTTCATTCTATATAAGTAGCAATGGAGTGTTGTACAGTACCATAGGCCACTTACCCCTTACTATATTAGTAGTATCTTATTCATTAATGCAAATATGCATAATACATATCCTAACTTTAGGAACATAAGTATGTACATAACTGAACAACATCATATATATAATAAATGACATCTCAAATACTTATCTTTGTTTGTTTGTTGAGTGGACTCCCTCTGAATCTTTGCTTCCTCGCAAGATCTATTGGAGTCCGAATATGAAGTAGCTTCTTCTACTCTTTTCTCTTGTGGATTGTAAGGAGTGGTCAACTCCCTCTTAATCCCTGCATAACTTCTTCAAGTCCCTTGAAGTGGATTCTCCGCCATTGCCGAATCTAAAGATCTTGATCTTCATTCACTGTGGTTTTCTATCAAGGCTTTGACTTCCTTGAATTTGTTGAATACTTCATCTTTGTTCTTCAAGAAATAAGTCCAAGTCTTCCCAGAGAAATCATCAATGAAAGAACCATAGTATACATACCCACTCAAAGAATTGGATAACATTGGACTGCATACATCGGAGTGGATAATTCCTTTTTCCTTACTTGCTTGTAAATTCCTTCTTTATGTTCTTTCCTTTTGCACATCCTTTGCAAATACCTTCGTGTTTTGTTTGGATTTCAGGAAGACCTTCTACAGCTTTGCTTGCAATTGGTAATGCCCTATAGTGCATCTGTGCAAGCCTTCTATGCCAAAGTTCACTTGGCTCTATTGATTGATGGACCATGGCTTGTTCTGGTTGGTCCTTCAATTTGTATAATACTCCCTCTTGCTCTCCAATCACCACTGCATCATCAATATTCTTACCCTTTGGCCACATTAGGACTTGGCCACCTTCAAATGCAACCTCATGCCTTTTGCATCCAATGCAAATATGGAGAGTAGATTCTTCTTGAGACCTGGAACGTATAGTACATCTTTCATCTTCATAGACTTTCCAAAGTCTAGTTTATAGGAGGCTTCACCACTCGCCTTTATTGGATAGTAGTAGTCATCCCTAAGTTTCACCTTGTGGGGTGATTCATGTTCAGATAGGTTCATAAATGATTCCTTGAATCATGTCATGTGTTTAGAAGCCCCACTATCTATAAGCCAATCATTACTTCCATGAGTAATGGTTCCAGTGAGAGCAGAAATCAAAACATATTCTTCATCACTTGAAGAATCTCCATTATCTTCTCTAGCCCTCTTCCTGGGAGGTTCATCATCCTTTGCAGTATGAGCATGATGTTTTCTTTTGATGTTCTTCTTCCTTTTGTGAGATCCATCTTTATTGTTTTTGGGACAATCCCTAGCATAGTGTCCCTTTTCATCACATGTAAAGCATCGGGCATTTGATATGTTTCTTTGAGATCTGAAGTTGCCCCTTTGATTATGATGGTGATTCTTTTCTTTCTTACTATGGTGATGCCCCTTCTTATCATCATGTATTTTGGAGTGTTTTGTGAGAGCTTGGTATTCATTCCCCATATTTTATTCTCGAGCTAAAATTCGAGTTTCTTCTTGTGAGCATTCTTCCCACAATCTACTGAAAGTGATAAGTTTCCTCCTAGCACAAATTCCTTGGATGAAGGAATCCCATGACCTAGGAAGGCCATTAAGAGTGGTCATTACCACTTCTCCATTCTCTATATCTTCTCCCACAACTTCAAGTTGTTCTTTTATCTAGGAGACCCTTGAGAAATAAGACTGCATAGTTTCTGCATTCTGGATCTTGATATTCTTTAGTTGATTCCTCAAGGTCATGTTCTGATTTATGTTCTTCCCTTCAAATAGCTTGGTCAAAGAATCAAACATATCCTTAGGTGTCTTTAGAGATGACACATGGGGTATGATATGGTCTTTGATAGAATCAACAATGATCCTCTTTGCCTTGACCAAGTTCTTCTTGTGTAGGGCTTTAGTCTCTTCTCCCTCTGGGACAGGGACCTCTTCACTTATGTAAGTGTCCAACTCACTCTCTTCCAGGATTAACCCAATCCTATACTTCCATGCTTGGAAGTTATCAACCCTTCAAGCTTATTCTCAAGCTTGGTGGGGTGAGACATCTTTAAAGAGTACTTCAAATGGAAATAGAAAAGTTTTAGGTCTTACCACTTGATTTGTTGAAAACTGGATCTCGTCCCGGATTAGGGTTTGTTAGAGAAACCCTAAAAATTCATACCTTGAATTTCAAACTTTTGAAACGATAGAAAGATGCACCTTGATGAGCTTATCAACCTAGTATACTCAGAATTTGAAACTGCAAAGTTTCACCATTCAGAAATGCTTTTCAATCTCCCGGATTCACTAGGGAGGACCCTGCATTAGGGTTTGAGTTTCCCGGAGCTTCACCCAACCAAAAAGTTCGATCCAAAGCTCTAAACTTTGATTTTTCCAAGGAGCTTCCAGCTATGGTCTCAAATTTCATTAATTCCTATTTTGGTGGAAACCCTAATGTTTAGGGCCAAAAATGAAAGTGCCCAGAATTGATATTTGATTGGACAGAAAGATTCACCTTGCTGAGGAGACTCAATCTATCATATTTTGTTTCCAAAATCTATGGAGAGAAATCCAATAAACAAGAAACGCTAGTTTCTGCAACTGCACGGTGTCTTCTTTTCATGTTAGCTCTGATACCATGTTAGATTTTGAGCATTAATTCAATACACTCTAGGATGTTTACTGAGAGAATAACATGTACAGCATATCAAGTATAACAATGCATATCAATCACAACAAGCAATCACATGAGACAATAGACACATAGAGTTTCACTGGGGAAAACCATAAAGGTGAAAAACCCCACAACTTTCTCAGAGATAGAAAGAGCAATGATACAACCCAAGTATAAGAGATAGTCTTCTCTTAGCAGCTGAACCTCCTCCTCACTTGTGTGCCACTTTCCGAGTAGTGTAGAAGTGAATAATGAGATGATCAAATAGAGTGCCTCCCGCACTCTATTTATACATGACCTGACGTGCCTAATAACCTAGTAGGGACGACTTGTCTAACTCAATCTAATAACCCATGGTTACACTAATCAAGGCCGACCCCACACTTGGTGGTCTAATAACCCATCAAATCAAGTTACGACACTTGCAACACTTGTCAATACAAATGACGACACTTCCGTATAGAGGAATAATACCATCTCTATAGGAGTACAATATACATCGGTGAAATGCATTCCGAAGTTACATATACATCAACAATATAAGCATGAGCTACAATAAAGAAACTCATGCTTTGACATGTTATTCTCCTTTTGAGGTATGTTATGTCTTTTAACCTCTTGCACCATATGTGATTCCAATTTATTTGTTTACTCCATCCACATCATCAAAAAAAAAAAAAGGAGGATGGAAAAGTTTCTTCTTTTGTAAATCACATAGCCAAAGTCCATTCCAAAGACATGGATATTCTATTGCAAACATAGGCTCAAAATAAAGGGTTGGGATCCACACGACTTCCAAGTTAGTGATAGTGTATTTTCACACTTGGAAAAGAACAACTTCAAGCATAAACAATATCACAAGCTAAATCCCAAATGATGGTGTGTCCTCATCAAATTTAAGAAAAACTATCTAGTGAACTGGAACACAGTAAGAGATACTCAAGAAAAGGTTGGATTGGGTATTAATGATATTAAGTTAATGAATCGCGAAGGTTGGATTGGGTATTAAGGATATTCAGTTAATGAATCAGGAATTGTGAGCAAAACTAATTTGGAGACTGGTAACCGGGAAAGAAAAATGGTGGAAAACAGTTCTTCAAGAAATACTTTAAATCTAAGCATCTCCAATGCTTAGAGCATGTTAATATGGAACAAAAAGGATGAGTGATCTATAAGTATTGCAAAGCCACACTTCATATCGTCAGAAGCCAATTAAGGATGGAAGACACCATAGGATTATGAATAAATTTTAAGTTATATATCTATTTTTTGAACAAGATTCCACCTATTGTGATTCAGACTACCTATCATGATTAACTAAATTATTTTTTAATTCCTACAGTTTTCGTTACTAAATAATGAAAACACAAATGATAGAATAATTACAGAGACGATAATGCCTTTTTGTTAGAAACTATAGGAAGCATGGTCTGGAACCTCATAATCCTACATATTTCTTTCTGGATTTATTATGGTTTTTTGTAGTATATGGAATTATTTCCAATTCATAGGTTGGTAAATGGAACATTTAATATAGATATAACACGATATCTAGCCTCTGTATCAGTTCTGAGCTTTTTCAACAGAAGGATATGCATTGTTGTCAATGAGTGTATGTATCAATCACTTGGTATGTAGTCACTTTCCACGGGTCTAGAGTAGCTATTTTGCTATCTCTTTGGTACAGGGCATACACAACCTTTGTATTCTATAGGAAAGTTTTGAACTGAAGTTTAATTTGCTGGTTTTTTAACAGATTTTACAACTGACTGTTTTAGTATCTGAGATGATAGCTTCGAGAACATACCAGAGGACGCAGTGATTTTCAGCCTCTTCCTGTGCCGCAATTCTTATTCTGGGTGTCCTATTTTCTTTCTCTTCCTCGATCCCTATTCTTCCTCTCCCACATCGGATTGGGAAAACATCTTTTATTTTATTTGAGAATTTTTTTTTTCTGAGCCGACTATCTACCATTCCTTCTGGTTATGCGGGTTAACTGTTTGGACCTATCGGTTGAACTGTTTGTTCCTACTGACTTTATTTATTAAGTGGAGGGTTCTATTCCATATCAGTGGATGGAATGGACTGTTGATGAGTGGCACTAGTGCTCTCCTGGAAGCGGCCAAAGAATGCCAAATTCGTGGCCCTGGTGCTCTCTGGAAAGAGGGCCAAAGAATTTCAATGTATTGTTCAAAGTTTTCGATATCGGTAGATGATTGGCCTCAAGGGGCTATGGAAATAAAATTTAGGGCTATGAAAACATATTAGCTACTATTCAATAATATTATTATTTTAATTTTTATATACATCATATTAGGTACCATTTAGTAATATTAAAAACATTAGTTTTTTTATTTTACTTTGTATTAGTATTTAAATATTTTAATTAGTAAATGTATTTAAATTGGTTATATGTTTTAATATGTTATATATTTTAATTAGTTAAAAATATATTCTTTAATAATATTATAACTCTATTTTTTACTTTTTATTTTATATTGCTTTTGTTGTAATTATTAAATATTGCTATTGTTCTGATTATTAGGGAACGTAATAATTAAATATATTTAAATTTTTAAAAAGCGTTATTAGTATTTTTCAAAGATTAATTATATAAATGCTTTTAGTATTTTAAAATCACTCCACTATTATTTTTAATTAATGCTAGATTTAAGTTTTAAAGGACTTGGAAGTAGTGATATTAGAAAATGTTATATATTTATTATTTCAAGTATATTTATTGTATTTCGAGATGAACTTTTCAAATCTTAACCAAGGTGAGATTATATGGAGTTAGCGATTCACAAATAAATATATGACACATAAGAATCATTGAATTTTATAGGTCCAACTCAACCATAATGGTTGACCAAAATACTTAAATTCTATTGGTTTGAGAAATATTACTCATTGCACATTTGTCCATGGCAAAATTTTTAGAAGTCCCTTTTTAGACCCCAAATTTGCTCTAATGAGCTCTTTTAAAGAAGGCTATGGGCTGCTCATCTTCTTCTTGATTTTTCTGTAAAAGCACTCCAGCTATGGAATGCTCAGATATAAAAGAAAACATTAGAAATTCTTTGTCAAAATCGAGACTGATTAGCAGAGGTGCTTCAACAATTTCCATTTTTATGTCTTGAAATGCTTGTTTGGCTTCAATGGTCCACCTGATCTGAGTGTCCTTCTTAAGCATGTTTGTGATTGACCTCATGATCTCTGCAAAATTGGGGATGAACCTTCTCAAGGAATTCACTGTGCCTAGAATGTATTGAACTTCTTTTTTACTCCTCGGGAGTTCAGTTTTTTGTATTGTGTCAACTCTATCTGGATCAATTTTGATCCCATATTTAGATATTATGTGACCTAGCAACTTTCCTTATTACATGGCAAAGTTTGACTTTTTGGGGTTCAAAGAGATTCCAAATTTTCTGCACTTGGAAAACACTTGATGCAAATGTTTTAAATGCTCTGCATCAGACTTAGAATACACAGTGATGTCATCCATGTATATGACCACCAATTTGTCTTTCTCCTCTGCAAAAGCTATATCCATAGCTCTTTGGAAGGCATCTCCTGCATTCAATAGAATAAAGGCCATTTTTTCATATATGAAGGTCCCCTAAGGTGTGGTAAAGGTTGTCTTGTCTTGGTATTCTGGATGCAACTTAATATTATTGTACCCCAAAAACCTCTCCAGCATGCACATTCTTGCAGCCCTACAACCTTATGTAAAATGTGGTCCATTTTTGGCAGGAGGTAGTTATCCTTTAGGGACATTTTGTTCAGACTCCTAAAGTCAATACACACTTTGATTTCACCATTCTTCTTCCTCACTGGGACTATGTTGGTTACCCACTTTGAAAAACTTAAGGAGACTACTATTTTGGATTCATACAACCTATTCACCTCTTTTTCTATCAGTGGGAGCACCATGGGATTCATCCTTCTCAGCTTCTTCTTGAATGGTTTCTCCCCTGTCTGGAATGGTATGGTATGTTGGATGATAGTAGTGCCATATTCCTTCAATTTTTCATAGCACCATGCAAACACATCAGCAAAATTTCTCATTAAATCCACATAGTCATCTTTAGTTCATAGGATTAAGGACTTCGATAGTTTGACAATTTTGGGCTCTTCATCATTCCCAATGTTACAGTTTTCCACCTCATTGTGGTTTGGGGCAACCTTGTGATCTTTGGCCAGATCATTTTCATAAAAAAAATTCTAATGGCACCAATCCTTTGGGTATATAATTTATCTTCAGCTACAGGATCTCTTTGTATCCCAAAGTGGTTAGGAACTCTGGTGGTTCAGGTCCCCATTCATCACATGAACAGTCCTCTTGATCAATCTGGGTGTTGGAAAATTCCTTAGTCATGTCTAGGAATCTCTTTATCTCCTGATCATCTTCAAATATTTTCCAATTCTTGGTATTGTTTGGAACAGAGGGTTTATGCCTTATATTGATCATGTAAGCTTTGGTAGGATATGCAGGGAGTTGAAATCTGCTAGTAGAGCTGGGGAAAATGTCTATTGTTGTATTTTTCTCTCTAGGGATGAAAGAAATATCATGCTCTGTGAAGAAATTATTAAACATATCCGAAACAAAATTTCTGTAAGCCCTCATTTTGGTATGTTTATTAGCTCTGCATATCCATAAACTTTGATCTTTTTAGCTCTTAGATCTTTGAGTGCATTTACAACCAACAATAGGGATTCATATTCTTCCACATTATTTAAATTGTCAAACATTAGCTTGAAGGTATGCAATCTGATGCATTCACTTCATTCATCCGGAGGGATGATCCATACCCCTGCCCCAACTCTCTCTTTATTCATAGCTCCATCAAACCTCATAACCCAATGTTCTTCTTTTTGGACTGTGGTCGTAGCTTCTACTGCTAGTTTTTATTTTCCATCACTACCTTTTTCCACTTGCTGACCACTACCTCCTAGGTTTGCTGAGCTGTCAATGCATTTTATCTCTCTCTCACTATCAGACTTATCATTTGGTTTAGGAAGATTAGTAACATCCACAATTTCCTTTTCTAAACAAGATCATAATGGAAGGATGAGGAGCCTACATCAGTGTCTACAACAAAAAATGGATGGTTTTCAGGCTTACTCTTATTTCTCACTACAGAGGACAGCCTATGCTCCCTGTATAGTCTTCTATTTTCCCCAAAAATAGGGATGGTAGCATATGACATGTCCATTTGTAGAGTCCCTTTTAATTTTGATTCACAAGACCTAGATAATAACATCCCAAATTTAGGTGGAATATCGACTACTACCACATACATGATTACAATATTCTGAGGTATTTGAGTCAGTGAGACCACCATGTCCTTAATCAACCCTAAACATTGGACCCTTCTACAATCAAAGGAGAATATATTTTTATAGGGCCCTATGATTTCCAACCCTAGATTCTCCACCAATGATCTTGGCATGAGGTTATGTGAAGCTCCATAATCTAACATAGCATTGTGCAATATATGATCATGTATGCTTAGGCTGATATAGAAATGAGGAACATCATCCTCTGGAGCACTTTCAACATGGGGACCAAACAAAAGAGTGGGTTTGTCATCATGCAAATTGAGAGTATCAGGCTGATTTCTTTCTTCTCCATTCACTACTTTTAAAATATGATCTTTGTACTTTGAGTTTTTGACCAACTCATTTAAAGGAATTGAGATTTTAATCTTAGATATTTCATTATCTAAACTGAAAGAAGAATGGATCTTCTCTATTTTGTTTACATTAGCTTCATCTCTCCCTTATGGGCCCTATTAGGGGATTCTCCTGTTGGAATATTCACACCATCATTTTTATATTTTGCATGCCTACATGCAAATTTGCATGCTGCGCATTCCACTACATGCATACAGTCATCATCATGGTAGTCTCCTAGCACCTATAGCTTGCTTCTAGCTCTCCAAAGCTTGTCTATAGCCCCCATTTGGCCTCCTACCTATCTAATGCACCCTCCTTGACTTATCTGCATGGCAAGTGCACCTTTCCCACCTACCATAGTCAGTTTGGGTTCCTTTGGTCACCTACCACCAGTTATCACTCAATTAGGGTGCCTTATCTCACCTACCGGGAGGTATCATTCAAAAAGTGCATTGATTGAGTAGTTCTTCCAATGATTTCTCATACTGACTTCTTGTAGGTTCTAGTTAGCTAGTTATGGAGTTTCGCTTAACTATTTGATAGCCTCATGCGGCCCCCTTGGAGTCTCCATTCCCTGATTTATGCCTAGATGGTTTTGTTAGACACACTTGACTAACTATTACCATTTTATGACTGATACTATTGATTGGATGATGTCTCCATTGTTATCCAAGCTAGAATTTGAGTTAGATAGCCTCATGCACCCACCTTGGAGTCTCCATTCCCTGATTTATGGCTAGATGGTTCTATTAGACTCAGTTGGTCACACTTGACTAACTATTACCATTTATGACTGATACTACCGACTGAATGATGTCTCCATAGTTATTCATGCTAGACTTTGAGCTTAGATTTGAATTCCCTACATGGATAATTCGAATCCTATATGATGCCTCATCATTGATTATTGTATTACACACTTTACATTCATTATTCATTGTATGATATTGACATTGTCCGTTATTCTGTGTTTATGAGTGATTATTGAGTGCATGCTTCTCTTCTTCCTTTGCAAATAATCTTGAGAGTTCGATTGTGAGTTTTTTACCATTGCTAGATCCCTACACATTATCACATGGTATTAGAGCAGACAACAGCTATTCGAATTGGAGCCATTGTAGCAGTTGTAGCATTTATTTGAGAACCTATCTTTCACTTGTGCACCAGACACCTCTGAGTTTCCACAGCAAATCCTGGTGCTATTAATTGAATTCATTGGAGAAATCCAGTGAGGTCTATCCAGGTGTGAAGGAATTAGTCTATGTGCCAAGTGTCCTTAAGGTAGTGTTCAGTCAAAGTGTAGCATTCTCCATAAACAAAAAATAATTCTCTTGTTTTGCAGGTTTATTCACCCGTTCAGAATCTTCTTCAACTATTCGACTTTCTTTGTTAAGATGGATATAAATCTCACATCTTCCAACTATGTTAAGTGGAAAGCCAAGATGACTCTCTTCATGAGATCTAAGAGATTCACCAGAATACTCAACAGAACAATGGTAGAACCTCTCAGTGTAGTTGAAAAGTCCAAGTACTTGGATAGGCTTGATGAAGCAGTTGGTCTCCTCCTTCTCTCAATTTCTGAAGATCTTCACTTCCATGTCATCGATCTTACATCTCCTAAAGAGGTTTGGGACAAGCTCAAATCCATTTTTGGACATAAAGATGATATGAAAGGACACAAGTTGGAAAATGAGCTCATATGTTTGAGTCCTAACAGTTTCGAATCTATCAATGCCTTCCTCACCAAGTTCAAAGCTCGATATTATAGTTGAAAAGATATGAGATAGTGAAAGAAGACAAGCAACTTATACTTTCCATTCTCTCAAAGTTAGGGGCAAACTTCTCAGTTTTTGTCTCTACTTTCCAGTCAGCTAGGTTGTCCATTCCAAGATGGAAGTTTCCCTCACTTGATGATTTCATCCAATCTCTTACTCAAGAGGAAGAGAAGTTGATCTCTATGGGAATGATCAAACCCAAATTGGATTCATCCCTTATAGTTGTAGAGAGAGCGAATGGTAAAGGCAAGCAAAAGATTCCTGACAAGAGATCGGACGATACAAGGACTACAAATTATCCATACCAGTTAGATGGAGGTTTGAAATCAAGGAATACCAAGCATTCTCAGAAGGGAAAGACCAAGTGCACCTATTGTCTTAGAGGTTTCCATTGATATTTCTTGCATGAGGAAGACTATAGATTTGATGGCTCAGTTACTTGAGAAGAACAATCTTCTTGTACCATCATGTGCAAGAAAGAAAGATCCTGATATTGAATCTTTTAGATCCAAAGGAAAAGAAATATGTCATGCTCTCATAGCAAGTGCATCAATTGATTCTTCTTTCATCATAGATTCAGGAGCATCATGGCACATGGGTTCCTCCAAAGATCTCTTCTCTAGTCTCGAAAGCTCTATTGTCCCTTCCGTTGGTTTGGGGAATGATTCAGAAGTCTCCTCTCAGGGGATTGGAAGAATTGATCTTGATCATGGTCACTTTTATGATGTGCGTTATGTTCCTTCTCTTGCAACTAATGTTCTTTCAGTGTATCAAATGACTCATACTAGAGAGCCCAAAAGAGTGATCTTTACTCCATATGAAGTCGCATGCAACACATGGTTTCAGGGGAAATCATTACAAAAGGAGTTGCAAATCGTGAGACAAAACTCTATGAGTTTTCACACTGCTTGCCTCTCTCAAAGGAGTCTGCTCTTTGCTCTCATACTCATGAAGAGAGTAGACTATCTCATCTCAACTACAAGCTAGCTCGGAATGTGGTTGATGGTCTTCTAAGTGTAAAGTTGCTCGTGGCATCTTTGGAGGTTTCCTAAAGGGCAAAGATACACAAAAGCAGATTGAGAAAAAGAGGACTCTTGAAGAAGTGCGAATGCTAGATCCAAATCCACAAGAAACTGAAGATCTAGCACCTATTTGTCCAACTCCTATTTCAAAATGGGCCTCCACTACTGCATCCTCCTTTGATCTTAATAAAGATCCACCATCATCTAGTTCTTCTGATATTGATTACAGTCATGATGGTTCAAAAGAGGACTACATGCATATTCTAGAGCAGTTTCATGACATCAACATTTTTGCATATGTTCTTCCTTTGAGTGATGATGAGCCAGTTTTACTTGCTTCTCCTCATGAGATTTCAGATTCAGAGTTTGCATGTGATGATGATCCAATTTTACTTGCTTCTTCACATGAGATTTCAGATTCAGAGTTTGGATGTGGTGATGCATTTTCACATGATACTTCATATTCAGAATCCAAATATGGAGATGATGATGAGAGAATGCTAGACCCAAAAGGTCTAACAACTGATGATGATGAGAGAATGGGAGATCCGTATTGACAAGAACATGAAGATCTCTCACCTATTTGTCCTCTTCCTCGATGGGCATCCACTGGTGCATGAGAGGTTTCATCCTTCTTACTTTATTGATCCTCTTCTTCAATGAGGAACCACTGCTCCCCAATCTGTCAGATCTGAGTTTTCACATGTGAGGATTCATTCTTGTGAAATTCTTGATCCATTTCGGATCTATCGATCATTTTTTTAGAAATAAGGACACTTACCTCCTTCAGGGGTGAGAGATGATATGCTTCATTAGCATCCTTCAGGATATTTTGAGGGAGGGCTTTCTTCCCACTGGGTTTTCCCTCTTTCCTCTCTTAGTTTATTTATATTGATTGTACAGGGTGACCTTTTGTCTAAGTCACCTAGGCCCTATTTTTTAGATTTCAGTTATTTCCTCATAGTATAGCTTGTGGGGGGGTGTTGGAATATTCACACCATCATTTTTATATTTTGCATGCCAGCATGCAAATCTGCATGCTTTTAATGCCACTACATGCATCCAGTCATCATCATGGTGGTCTCCCAGCACCTAGAGTTTGCTTCTAGCTCTCCAGAGCCTGTCTATATCCCCCATTTGGCCTGCTACCTACCTAATGCACCCTCCTTGACTTCTCTACATGGAAAGTGTGCCTTTCCCACCTACCATAGCTAGTTTGGGTTCCTTTTCTCACCTACCACCAATTATCACTCAGTTAGGGCACCTTATCTCACCTACCGGGACTTATCATTCAGTTAGTGCATTGATTGAGTAGGTCTTCCACTGATTGCTCATACTGGCTGCTTGTAGCTTCTAGTTAGCTAGTTATGGAGTTCCACTTGACTATTTAAGAACCTCATGTGCCCCCCTTAGAGTCTCCATTCCCTGATTTATGCCTAGATGGTTCTATTAGACTCAGTTAGACACACTTGACTAACTATTACCATTTATAACTTATACTATTGACTGGATGATGTCTCCATTGTTATGCAAGCTAGACTTTGAGTTAGACATCCTCATGCACCCACCTTGGAGTATCCATTCCCTGATTTATGGCTAGATGGTTATGTTAGACTCAGTTGGTCACACTTGATTGAATCTTACCATTTATGACTGATACTACCGATTGGATGATGTCTCCATAGTTATTCATGCTAGACTTTGGGCTCAGATTCGAATGCCCTACTTGGATAATTTGAATCCTATATGATGCATCATCATTGATTATTGTACTACACACTTTACATTCGTTATTCATTGTATGATATTGAAATTTTCCATTATTCTGTGTTTATGAGTGATTATTAAGTGCATGCTTCTCTTCTTCCTTTGCAAATAATCTTTAGAGTTTGATTGTGAGATTTTTACAGTTGCTAGATCCCTGCAGATTATCACACTTCCCCATTCTCACCGTCCTTATCAAAGGTTACATTTTTTGGGTCACCCTTTTTGGAGGCTTCTTTCCTTTGTGGCTGAGAAGAAGATGGCTCAACAATAGCCTTTCCTTGGTCCACTCTTATCTTCCTACCTCTCAAATTATGCTTCCTCTAAAATTCATAGATTGTGTTAATGCTAAGATTGTTCTCATTTTTATGTGTTTCCTTTAGGTTTGTTTGAACTTTAGTTTCTTTTATTTATCGATGATTTCGATTGTTTTGTTTTTAATTTTCATTAAATCTTTGATTGCTTTCATTTTATTTAGTTCAAAATATTCAAATGGCTTATTCAGCATGGTGTTTTTCCTCAAAGTCTTCAAGTACATTTATCTAAGCTTCATTATTAAGATTATAACCAAGTTTTAACTTTTGTACTAAGTGTATTTATCAAATGTGCTATGTTGGAGGATTCTGGTAGTGCAAACTGCCAAATAGAACCTAATGCGCTACAACAATCAAATATGATGGAAAAACGTGGTTATTCATGTTATCTAATGGTTTGCTCGAATTATGATGACTAGAGGCTTTACTATGATTATTTGAAGTGCTGAAACACTTGTCAAAGATTCATGATAGTTGTGACTTCCATAACGTTTCCATCATCAGGAGAAATCAGGATTTGAGGCCTCGAATTAATTTGGGAATCGTTGGGATGAGACACCTGTTTACTGAACATGGTTAACTATTCAAACTTTAAACATTTGTCATTCAAGGGTTTAATTAACAAAGTGCAGATAAAAATGAGACGGAGTGGTAAGACTAATAGATTGGAACCGATGGATACACAATGTGCCAATAAGTTTCCATTATGCACAAATGTTTTTAGGGCAGTTGGATGGTTCAGGTTTTTTGAAAAACTCACGGGTTTTAATGAGGAAGTCTCCATCTACTTTGCAAAGAACCTTAATGATGAGGTGATTAAATTCAAAACCCTAAGTTTTCAGCTCACAGAAACCCTGATTTTCAAGGCTACATGTATCGCTATGGAGGGAGAGCTAGGGTTCAAAAAGAGCCCATTCGAGTTTGATCCCAACCCTTTCCTGCTGCCAGGTAATGAAAAGTTAAATTGGGGTAATGGCGTTCACATAACAAAGTTTTGACCTGAATGGAGGCATGAGCTCGGCATCATTCAGACTTATATTGCATGCGAGGGAAGATATTCAATGGTCTTCAAGTATCATATTAGATTTTTAATGCATCTTAAGATGAACTGTAGGATGAGCCTTCCATTTTTCATGTACAAGAGCATTCTAAAGATTTCCAATAAGGTTAAAGCACGTCCTGAAATTTCAAGACAGTCAGTATTCCATCATTGTCTTATAAAATTAATCATTCAAACATTATTGCAGAAGGAACAGAATACCTAGGAGCATTTTATATTTTTGTCTAGTTTCATTGTTGAGCAGGATGAGCCTGTGAAGAAGAATAAGCCTAAAAAGGAAAGCAAGAAGAGTAGGAAGGCAGAAGTCTTGATATAGGAAATTTTTGAGAAGCCTCTATCACAGGATAAATTTAAAAGCCCAGAAAAGAAGAGCAGGTGAATGTACCTGAAGTTAACAAACCAAAAATCCCAGAAAATGATGATTTTAATGCATTCGAAGTGGAATAAGATGGTCAAGAAATTCAAGAAATGGGGCAAAGTATTAATCCCACTACTGAACAATTTCAAAATCAAATTGTATCAGAACATGCTATGGCTAAGAATCTAGTTACAAAAGCTTTTGCGGAGAGTTCAAAAGATAAAAATTTGCAAGATAAAGACTTTGAGGTAGATGTAAACCTCCTTATGCAGTTAAAGGAATCAAGCTAGAAGTTTAGAATAGGATCAACTATGAAAGGTAATGTGGAAAAAGGTTCAAGTTTCAATCAGAAAACAAAGGATATAACTTTAATTCAAAGTTGTTCAACTGATGAAGGTGAAGAGGAGAAATATAGATCAAATTATCACCATATGAGCTTACAGCAGGATTGTACAATGGTAGAATCATATGAAGAAATTCAAAAGAGGTGCAGTAGCCAGAACTAAACTGCCATGTTTTTCCCTATTTTGGTCATCACAGTTGAGCGCGGATTACAAGCAGATGGAAGCAAATTTCAGAAATCCCAAAGAGTTTTTCATCCATCATGGACTCATTCAAAAAACCTCTTCCAATTTTGCAACAGCTGTCATGATTTGAGAGATTCGAATTCATCTTCGTGGCCTATTTTGCAGGGTTAAAAATGTTTAATATTTTACTGTTTTAGTCACACATTTTCGGCTCGTCTACTGATCAACTGGAGAGAAATTTTCAAAAACCAAGAGAGGGTTTTGTTCAGAATGGACTCATTTAAGAAAACCTCTCTCATTTTTCTAACAGGTGTCAAGAATCGAGAGATATGGTGGCGTCTTTGAGACCCAATTTTCCAGAAATTCGCCTAATTTCCCAGAATCCGATTTGTTATTTTTAGTTAATGTCTCTTTAAAGATTTGAGTTAGTATGTCACTAATGGATGTAACTACTTTAGAATTCAACCTAGAAGGTAGTTAGCAAACTACTCTTTTTGTAAATAGATAAAAGGGGTAAAGGAGGAGGTAGAAAGGGTTCGATGTTTTTTGTTTGAAGCTACTATGCAGTACTGTTGAAAATGCTTGCAAGTTTATCATGTAAGTTTGAAGACTGAGATCATACATATATGTTATAAGCCATCTTTATATTACTTGAATGTGTTTGTATTTCTGATTAGTGTGATCATACAGTGCATAATTTCATTCTTGTTTTGATGTTTTTGATTCAACGAATGCTTGTGTATTGTAGATAGAAACCTGAATGTGTGACTTTGGAATGTGATGGGTTACGCTTTATTAAGATCATGGTTTCAGTTCTTTATGCTACATGGTTTAATTGAAGTTGATTTTTCCTTTCTTTATTAATATTGAAGTTTTCAAATCATTAAACCTAAAACCAACAAAAAAAACTATTGCATATTTATCTTAAGATTGTGAAGATTGTGTTGGCTTGTCCCTTAGTACTCTAGGAACAAATTCTGGCACTAACAAATTTCATTTTGGAAGCCTCTTTGGTATTGATCAGATTTTGATTCATCTAGGCTACTTTCTAATTGTAGGGATGATTGGTCATGTTCCTCTTTAGTTAAATAGAACTGGGGTTGGATCTGATCAAAGAGGTGGATTTGGTCATCAATGTGTCCATCTTCTCCTTCTCCTTCTATTAGGTTCTCAGCAAATGGTGGTTTGATTGGCTAATTCTCAACGTTTCTAGGGTCCCTTGGCTCTCTTGGTCTTCCGTGTGGGGAAGGAGGTCTCTTAAAATTGTTATTTAGATCTTGAGGCTCTGGATTTTCATTGCAAGGAGGCCTATTGTTAAAGGAGATTCTATATACCAACCTTTCCATAGTCCTCATCATCTGCTCAAATTTTGTATCAATGGATTGGGACGTGGAAGGTTGGATTGCCTCATTACATCTCTTTTTCTTAGCTTTATTTATGTGCTTCATTTTACCCGAGGCCATGAAATTAGCTTCTACTTCTACATCATATTTTAACATATCAGGAAGACTGTAAGATCTCCTTTCTCTCAACATTAGAGAAAAGTCACTTCAAAACAATTAGCATAATCAAGCTTGGATGCTCCCACAGGGATAGAGTTATAAATTCTCATGAATCTAGCTGAAAACTCTTGGACAGTGTCAACATTGGTTTTCTTTGTATTTTCATACTGAGTGAGAATTTGGAGAGGGTTTTGTTTATCCTTCCATCTGTCCAAGAAAGCTTTTTCAAATCTCTCATAGGTAGGAAATACTCCATTTGGGAGGGCTTTGAAACACGTCTTTACTTCTCCTGCTAGACTTTGGGAAAATAGCCTCATCTTGACATCATCTTCATCCACCTATTCTAGGTATATAAATTCAACAAAGTGGTCTACATGTTGTTGTGCAGAACCATTTCTTTCTCCATCAAATCTCATGAGGCATTGGGCATAGCCCACAGGTAAGTAATGGAGATTAGCAAGGAGGGATAAAGGGGAAAATCTGGAAGCCACTACTCTTATATTTTTTCTAGGAGCACAAGTAACAGTAGGTACTACAAAAGTATGGCTAGGAACAACAAGAGGAGTAATCAGGACTTGGGTATTCTAGCTAGTAGCTTTAGTGAAAAGAAATAAATCACTACTTTCTTCTTTAGGTAGAGGAAAATACCTAGTTAATGGGGAAATACCTATTTTTTCCATCTTTTCTTTCTTAATGATCTTCTCAGGATCTGATATAAACTTTGCTAGTATAGGATTTGGCCGATTTCTAGTAGGTATCCTTCTGGGAGCCATATTTCTCCCAAGATATTCCCGAACCTGAAAGTTGGGGTCGCCAGGGAAAATGTTACAAACTTTAAATTTATGATCCTTTGTTTTCCCTCAAAGATCAGATTTGATGCTTTGAAATTATTATTCTTGGAAATAAGTTATTCGAAGTCCTCATTATTGCCACCAAAGTGTTATCGCTCAAGATTCTCCTGGTTTGCAGCAGAAGGGATCATGAGGTAATTGTTTCGAACCAAGCTTTGGTGGATGGAAACTAGCCTTTCCAACCACAAAGAGGGCTCTCTCTTTCATAGATCTTCCAGCACTTAGGACATCATTTGCATGGGCTGGCTATGGGTAAAGTGGTGTCTAGACCTTTAGATAAGGGTTTTTAGGGGTTTTTCAGTTGGTTGGGTTTAAGTATAGGAGCACCATTGGGCATGGATTCAAACTTCAGTGGATTTATAGTCATAAATGAAAGATTTAGATAATAATTTCAGAGGCATAGGAGAGGTAGATGAGGTTTTTCAAGTCAAGGATACCATCATATGAAGGAATAAAAGGAAACAAAATCCATCACAGAGATAGAGCATTTAAGAATGAATTCTAACCTGCAACTTCAAGAGGAAATGATGGAATATCTAGTCATATGTATCTGAAGCATAATATATGAATTTCAGACCATGTAGTCTTGATCTAGGTACTATAGAAGCAAAAAATCAATGGAAATATGGATGAAGAACACATGCACAAGAAATAACAGATATCAAGACAACTCATCACAAGAATCTTTGCTCCATAAATTGAGTCTTCTCATTAATTGAAAGGCTGATTTCAATACAATACGCTAAGCATTTTTTCTCTCAGAATCCAAAACATCCAACCCTTTGATCCTCTTGGGAACCTCTCTTTCTAGGATTACAAAACATCTGAAACTTCTAGAGCACTTCTCCCAGGTGTGGCCATACGTGAAACTGGTAAAATGAAACAAACTCGTGATCTTTTAGGCATGCTAATGGGGACACCTCCAAACGCTATCGTGGAGAATATGAGGACATTAGTGCCACCTGTTATCCTTCGGATTGGGCCATTTTAGGTTGATTTGGATAGGTAACCAGACTGTGCTTCTCTTTGGCTTCCAAATCGGCTCCCAAAGGTGCCATTTCCCTATGAAAATATTCATTTTTTGCAGCCGAAATTTTCCCTGTTTCTACTAAACAATCTTCGATCCGCAATACCCAATCCGCAATCCGCAATGCGGGTTGCGGAACTCAAAACAACATCAACCAATTTTTTCGAAGTCACCTCCGCAATCCACAATGAGGAACTTGGAAGTTGGAGCTATCGGATAGGCTCACCATATTTCTCTTCCACAATATGCAATCCACAATGCGGGTTGCGGAACTCAAAAAAATATCACCCAATTTATTCGAAGTCACCTCCACAATTTGCAATCTACAATGCGGAAGTCGAAATTCGGATATGTCGGATAGGCCTCACCATATTTCTCTTACGCAATCCACAATACGCAATGCGGGATGCAGAACTCGGAAACTCCATTTTGCGCCTTCTAGAAATATTGGGCTCCCGCAATCCACAATCCACAAAGCGGGTCGTGGAACTCAAAAACCTGTATCTGCGCTCTTGGAAAAATACCATTTTGCAATCCGCAATGCGAGTTGTGGAAATTCGGAAAGGAGGACAATTTCCATATCATATGTGTTGCAGATCACTTCCCGGCCATTGATCTGGCCCTATTATTCAATCTTAGCCATCCAAATTTTGTAGATTGTGGAAGCATTCCATTTCCTTATTTTCCAATTTTCTTACTGCGGCTCGATCATTTGGCTTGGATTAGATTGACACTTAGCCATTTTTCGGATCTCTGGTTCTTCCTTTGGGGGGAACATTGATAGGGGTGTTAACAAACATGATCGAGTGTTCAAGTTGATGGTTTTGCTACGCATCATGAGAACATGAGCGGTTGTGGTTGGTTCTCCGTGGGAAGGAGAGGGTTGTTGTGTGGGGAAGGGATCAGTTAGAACTGAGGGTGTGGGGTTTCCCTTGAGAATTTTTTTCACTTCATCCCAATTTGGGCACTCTTTGGTGAAGTGATCACCACCGCACAGTAAACAAGGATATTTAAACTTTCGCTTTTGTTTGGTGTCGTCGGGATTGTTTTTTGGGTCCTTCTAGTTAGAATACTTGTTAGATTTACCTTTCTTATTCTTTTTACCACTCAATTTCTGAGGTGAAGTAGATTGAACTTAATTCACTTCTTCAGTGGAAGCAGGATTGGGTGATCAGTTGGTGTTGTTTCTATCCTATGATGAGGGTGGAGTCGAGCCATGGTGGGTCTGTGAGCCACCATATTGTGTATAAGGCTACGTGTGAATGGAACCAATGATGCCATCGGCGTGAGGTCCCGTAGGTGGTTTTGATGGATCATAGGTAGGTCGAGAAGCATCGGGGATGATATGGTATAACATGCCATATTGAGCATAGATGAGGTCTAGGTACTAAGCACGAGCGATGGATTTTTATTCCATACGGCCCCACCCATAGATACATCTTTAGCTATGATAGGTAAAAGTGATTTCGTGAACCAGTCAACAAGAAGTTGGTCTGGAATAAGAGCTTTAATGAGATGTCTTCTCCTCTGCCACTCATGAATATGATTAGAAATGTGATTGGAATTATTTTGGTGGAGAGAAGTTAGAAAATCCATACCAGTTTCATATCGAATTGGTAACTGGAAGTGGGTCAAAAAGGACATGTCTAAAGAGCAAAAATCCGGAAAGGAATGCGGTGGAAACTTAATGTACCACTTTGCGGAGGTACCGGTAAGAGTCCGTTGGAATAACCTCAAATAGATTGAATCATCCATTAAGGAATTAGAGGGGAACCATAAATTATAAATCATTACATGGTTCTTAGGATCTTCATCGGGTTTTCCATCAAAATTCAGGTTGTTAGATGGCAACTTCACAGGAATAGCTAGCCAGTTGATACCAAGATATATGGGATCGTTAGTCAAACGAGCTAGATATGGAAGATCTACCGTAGCCAGAAATGGTAACTATTGGTTTGGCTATGGATACTGGTAATCTTGATAAGGCATCTGTGTACCAGTACAACTGTGTATGGATTGATTGTAAGGTCCTCCTATAGGGAATTGTCCATATGGAGGTGGGCCTCCTGGGTTGGGAGGTGGAAACAAGAGGGGTCCTACAACGTAAGAGGGTGTTCCTCCACTCGAATGTGGGGGTCCTCACACTCAAGAATAAGGTGGTCCTCCACTAGAAGGTGGGGCTCCTCCTCCTCTGGAATAAGGTGGTCCTCCACCAGAAGGTGGGGCTCCTCCTCCTCCAGAATAAGGTGGTCCTCCACCAAAAGGTGGGGGTCCTCCTCCTCTAGAATGAGGTGGGCCTCCACCAGCAGGTGTGGGTCCTTCTCCTCCCGAGGGAGCTTGTTGTGGTGGACCGAGTGGTGGGGGAGGTGGTGGGACAAGTGGTGGGGGTGGTCCGTTGGCTAGAGAGCCAATCGCTCGAACATTATGATGCCCCCATGGGGTGTTCATGTTTCCCAGATAGGGCAATCTAGGAAAAATATTTTCTAGATAATTTTTTCCTATAGAAGGATTATGATTACCTAGATCAGGGAAAATTTTAAGAATCCACCCTAAATTTATATGTATAATAAATGGGCTAATTCCCATGATATATAAGAAAATATGAAGGCTATTTTATCAATGTTATATTATGTATAGATAATTTTTTGCTGAATCTCTCATTGGATTATATAACGTTGTAAAATCTTGCTAATTCTTTCACTAAATTATAAAACCTTGTAAAATATTGGTGAATGTTTCACTAAATTACAATACTTGGTAAAGGCTTGTCAAATCTTTTACTAAATTATAAAATCTTGTGAAGCTTGGTGAATTTTTTGATATATATAAAACCATATATAGTAAGAGGAAAACATATACAAAAAATACTAAATATGATATAAATCTTAATAAACCATCTCATAACAAGCCCTATTTTGGTGGTATTTTGGTACATCACTCTAACTATCACAATATATAGAAATTCACCATAATCTAGGAATATTCTTGGAAAATGAAAATGAATTTTTTCATCATCATGACAAAAAGAATCAATGTTAATACGAGGGCCCACCAACATATCGATCCTCGTTTATCTCTATGTGTTATTAAAAAGGACCCACCAACACCTCATTTATGCACACACCTTACCAAATTAGAGGGTTAAAATTTATAAATGTGTATTGTTGATTTCAATGCACTTGGAACTATTATACAAAATAATCATCACTCTTTATGGAATGAAAATGGTGTTCTAATTTGGTCAACAATTTTTTATTCAAACAAATACTATCCACGTGCTTCCAAACCTAATTAAAACCCAACCCAACTATACATGATATATTTCCATGGAAAAAAAATGTAGGTCATTGAAAATGTGGTGATGTCAAGACATTGATTCAAGTCTTTAAATCCATGAAAGGAAGGCTAAAAAACTATGATATAACTAGTAGAAGAGTAATTAGGCAGATTGGATTAAATAAGGGACTACTTTTACAAATGCAATAAACAAAGTAAACAAAGTTCTAGGATTTAAGGAAAGACTGTATTATTTTCTAAGGTTTCTACAAACTACTAGAAAAATCCAAGTTGAAATCAAGGTCTCCAAAGATCCTTGAGCAACTGCCATTCCTCGAAATCGAGGGAGAATGGGAGCTACCTAGCAATTTTCGTGGGCTAACAGAGGTTTAAATTGATTTGTAGAGGGGATAAATTATTTTATCTTGGCTCCATATTTTAAATTTGATGGGAATAACCTCCTATTGAATAAAAATAAATAAATAAAATGTGGGCTAATAATACCTAACGTGTGCTAAGTAAAAAATTAGCCCATTAAAAGTTTAAAACCCCTAAATTTAGCCCATGGGCTAAGATTAGCCACTAAAAGTTTCCATGACCCCGATGGATATAGCTCCATGGTGGTTGGGTCCAAATGGATGGTCCCCCTATGTGATGTGTCCCCATAGTTTGTCCCATGGTTGGTAGAGAACTGCCAACCATACTGTAGTTCAGATTTCCTCCACTCACGTTATGTCCAATAACTAGGGGTTTCCCCCCAATAAAAAATTGTCCACTTATAGGAGTAGGCCTAGTAACCGTATGTTGACCACTAATCGTAGGATGACCCAAGGTTAATTGTTGACTACTAAATAAGGAAAACCTACACTCAAATGTTGACTAACAAGTAGATTATAACCTCCCCTCAAATTTTGAGGTGGGGGTGGTGTAGGTAATTTTCCCGTGACAGAGTTAATAGTGATTGAAGGTTTTCCTCCAGTGGTTGGCGTCAAATGAGGTGTTGAACTGGTCTCCTAAATTTGAGGTGTACTAGTAGGAAATGAGGGTTGACTTGGTTCATAAGTGGTCGTGCTGGTGGTATATATTCCTAGTGAAGAAAAAGATAAAGAATGTATGGGGGAATGTTCAAACTTGGGTACTTCCGGGACTCCTCTGCGTGAGAGACTTTGACGTCTAAGTTGTTTTCCAAAAAGGAGTAAATGGCCAATGGTCTTGTAGAGTGGTGCAAGGAATTCATCTCTTGGAACCCATCAACGAGGTGGAGTGTCTACCATTGGAAGTGATCCAAAATATGCAACATATCGACCTAAAGAAGTGTACCAAAATGATGCAGTCAAACCAAAATTCGTTGATATAAGGTCATCCCGGGGCCGACTGAAAACCCAATCTATGGCTCCAGGATATCCTTCCATTGAATGATGAAAATATGTGTCATGTGCAGTAGGTTTTTCCATGATCAAAGGTCCCGTAGGATCTGTTAACATTGAAATTGTCCTCAGTTTTTATGTGTTTTCTTAAATGTTTGTTCTTTATTACCCTTTCATTTCTTAAATTTTAAATCATTTTGATTCTCTTTTTAATTTTTTATGTTATAGTTTTCGTTTTTATTGATTTTATCCTTAGTGGATTATTTCATGTTATATTTCATTTCAAAGTTTCCAAAATGCTTACTTAAGACTATTCTATTGCTATATCCAAAGTTTAACCTTTATTTTCGAGTTTGTATGTCAAATTTGTATGTTGAGATATCCCCACAGCACAAGATCCAAATCCTATATTCTAGCATGCTGCAGGAATCCGAGAATCATGAAGGTTCATGGTTCGTTGATGATAGAACATGACCATTGCATCTGATGAGGATAAATAACTTCCAGACACATGTTCGTTCCATTATGGAACATGATGAGCAAGAAAAGAAGCATATACCTAGCAAGCAGTCCAGTTTTATGAAGACATTCAAAAGAAATGTAGACGAGGAGGAAATACAAGATGACTTGCAGGATGTTAATGTATAGGAGTTCAAAAATTCTAGAAATGCAAAGCAAGATGATATGTTTGAAAGACAACAGGGACATATTTCAAGAGATAATACAGAGAAAGCCATTGTTTTTATGGACAAGGAAGAAGTTGCCAATTCAAAGGAAGAAATGCATAGTGGTGTTTTTTAGGAAAGGAGATAAACCCTAATTACTCATGTTGTAAGTTTTAAAGAGAAGATATTACACATTCCAGTTAGTGTTGATGATATTTAAGGAGATGAGACCAGAATGTCCATTTTTCCTCTGTTTTAGTCATTATAATTAAGTGCATATTACGAGGTCATGGAAACGAATTTTGGAAAAAAAAATAGGTTTTTGTCCAAAACATAATCATTTATAAAAACCTCTCCCAGTTTTGCAACAGCTGTCATCATTTGAAAGATTCGAATTCATCTTTGTGGCCTATTTTTTAGGGTTTAAAAGATTAATTTTAATAATTTACTGTTTTACTCACAAATGTTCGGCACATCTTCCGATCAATTGGAGAGGAATTTTTAAAAACCAAGAGATTTTTGTGTTCTTAATGGACTCATTTAAAAAAACCTCTCTCATTTTTCTAACAGGTGTCGTGAATCGAGAGATATGGAGGCAACTTTGAGACCCAATTTTTCAGAAAATCGCCAAGTTTCCCAAAAATTCGATTTGTTATTTTTGGTTAATCAGTCTTTAAAGATTCAAAGTTAGTTTGTATAGCTACGAAATGTAACTGCTAAGTAAATGAGTGGTTATAGAACTACTTTAGTTTGTAATTATAAAATAAAGGAGAAGATACATTGGAGAGGTTCGATTTTTGTTTCAAGAAGCATTATATAGCTTGGAGCATTTGGATATTCAGACTAATGCATATGGCTCTCCTGTAAGTTTTAAAGACTGAGATTGATATATATATGAATATAAGCCACTATACTTTATCTAGTGGATTTGTTTATAGTCACTTTGACTACTCAACTTATGATTTCGTTCCTTGTTTAAAGTTTTTATTCATTGAATGCTCATGGTCGTGGACTGAACCAATACTGTGCGAATGAATGTTTTGAGTTTATGTTTATTATCTTACTTTGTTATATCTCAGTTCTTAGATTTATATGATTTAGTTTTTTTCATTGGTTGAATGATTATTTACCTTCTTGGATATGAAACCCTCAAACCACAAAACCATAAAAACAAACCCTATTTTCTGTTCATTTTATTTGAGATTGTACTAGCCTTCCCCTCTGTAGTCTAGGGACAATTTCTAGCACAAACAAGATCAGTGATGGGTGGATTTGTGGGAGGTGAATAATTCATCCCTGTTTCTAAGGTATAAGTATCCTCTTCATGTGACATAGACATAGTAAGTTGATGCATTGTTTCTCCCGAGTTCTCCTCTTGATTAAGGGGATATTCAGGTGGCAAGTTCAAAATCCTGCGGGATATTCTTAAAGGTTGATCAACCAGGATGGCTGAAGCAAAATTTCTCCTAAGAGTCTTCTTAAAAAAAAGCACGCTCCAAGATCTACTCAAGCTAAAGCCGCAAGAAAACTGTGTGTTGGATGGGATTACATGGTATGGAACCTCATGGGATTATCAAGGCATCACAACTTGCGATATACAACATGGTCCAACAGTTATACTCCTCCCAATATTTCAGAGCACTAACCAGGGAGGATTAGGACTGTACCCCTAACCGTATAACCCGACTACCTAGTTGCACATGCGTAGTATCTCCCCGAGTGTTGTTATCGGTGTATTTCCACCCCAAGACGGCCAATAATTTAACTCAGATGGTTACAAGAATCCTATTGGGGTCTCCCGATATACACAAGGTACGTTCGAGCTCAAATCCATAGTGGTGTTTTCTAATGCACAACCGTACGATAGGATCCTTCCGATATACTTTCAATTACGTCAAGTATCTTTCTATATACCCAAGGGTACGTGAAAGGCCATTCTATATACTGATTGGTACGTGGAAGAACTACAATCCCCCAGGATGTAGTGTAGAAAAATAAGGACATCTCCCACACTTAAAGATGCCTGAACATGTATATAACTTACACACAAGTTTCTATATTGTTTTAACCTAATTAGATACCGTTAAATTTTATCTTGACAGTTAAGTGAATGCATGAGGTGAGAGACTTGGCATTTAAAAATATGAAAAACTTAACTACATGAAGATGCAAATATTTCCCTTTTCTTTTCAATCAAAACTAGTTATAATAAGGATAAATCTTCTTTTTGTTTTCAATAATGAGAATGAACAAGTACCCCTACACTTTCAAAATCAACCAAAAAGACTAACTAAGCACTCTTTCACAATCCAACAAAAATTAATAACACATTGTTATAGGTCAAATCAACACTTCTCCATTCGTGATCACATTTCCCTGTCGATCACACAAAAGGACACCATGGATGGAAGAGTTGGATTAACCTTAGATGATTTGGTACTGAGATCCTACATCTTCAGCTGAAAACTATATTTTTTTCTGCATATTTCATTGGAAATGCACTACTCTTATAACTGGAAACCCATGCAAATCACTGGTCGTGTGCAGGTTCCAATACTGACAACCCACGTACATTTATGGAAGTGCGCAAGTTCCAATACTAACAACCTAATCACATTTATGAAAAATTGTATTCGTGAGTTGCTGAGAGACCTAGTTGCGCACCATGCACTAGTCCCCTAGTTTCATACTCGCGCACATATTAAGATGAAATTGAAAAATATATTAATATTATGAATTGGGATTAGTTGATTATGGTATTGTAACTCCCCCAACTTCCCATTTCAACTGCCTCGCGAATCTAACTTCTTGCCTTGGCCATAAATACAAGGGGAAGCCATGAGGAAGGGGCCAATGAAGAAGAAGCTATTGTTACGCTGAAGGAATTTGTAGTCAAGAGAGGAGCAGGAGCCCAGAACTTGGTTGCAAAAGTGCTTGGAACAAGATCAGGTATAACCATTTTATTTTGTTGCATTTCTTTGACAATAAAGATCGATATATCCTTCCCATCCCAATTAAATGTTAATTTCATTGAATGTTTGATTGCAATTAATGTTATATTGTTTTGTCAATATCATTATCTATTTGTAGTCAAATCGTTTTGAGGAAGGTTGCTTGGTTTTGCAACTGTGGTGCTGTAGAGATCGGGATAAATCTAGGACCAACCACTATAAAAAGGTATTCTTTCTCAAACCCTAAATCTCATTTGCTTATAGTAATTAGTGTAAAAACCTAATATATCTATCTGCCAACCCCTTGTACATTGATAGCATCCATCCCCTCCTATAGGGTATAATCCTTACAAACAACCCGCACACATTTCTGAAAAGTTGTATGCGTGAGTTGCTAAGAGACCTAGCTGCGCACAGCCAGAAATGTGTGGAGGTTGTCAGTATTGGAACCTGCGCATGGCCAGTGATCTATGCGGGTTGTTAGTTAAAAGAGTAGCACATTTCCAATGAAATATGTAGAAAGTTTTTTCAGCTGAAGATGTAGGATCTCAGTATCAAATCATCTAAGGTTAATCTAGCTCTTCCATCCATAGTGTCCTTTTGTGTGATCGACAGGGAAATGTGATCATGGACGGAGAAGTGCTGATTTGACCTATAACACACACCAAATCTAGTTGTTTTTTCCTTTTTGTCTTTTCGAGTTAAACGAATCTACGAAAAAATGAAAATGAGAATTTCTCTTTTGAATGCAATAACTCTAATTTTCGAAGTAATGATCCAAAAATGGGCAGAAAATAAAAAATGCAAGAATTTTTTAATCTTTGGAATGCTTTGCAAAAGTTCAAATGCACTTGAAATATTCAAGGAAATGACAGATAAGTTTTCATAACCAAGAAAATGCAAGCTAATTATAAGTTTTTCAAACTTTTCAAAGATCTTTTAATACTTGTTTTCAAAGCATGAAAAAAATCCTCTACAACAACTCCAAGAAATAAAATTCAAATGAAGATGATGAACAAATTTGATTTTCCAATGAATGTACCTAGTAAATCTAAGAAATGTGTCACTTTTCAGATCTATATTCAAAAAATGAGAGAATAAACTACTACAAAGTCTACTATCGGTTGGAAATTCTCAAAGAAAAGTAATCGCCCAAAATCTCAAAAACACTCAAAACATGCAAAATCGAGAAAAAATCAAAACAACTAAATATGGGAGGGCTCAGAATTTAGATCGAAAAGATTAGATGAGGTGTTCGGGAGTCACAAGGCTAAGTGTTCTCATGGGGGATCGAAATTTCCCACAATAAACAAACCACCTGCTTGACTAGCTAGGACTCAAATCGACACTTAAACTTCAAAATCAAGCCAAGGATGGAGCATGTTGTTCCTAGGAGGTTATGTAGTAGTACAGGACAAACACACAGAACTTCAATAACCAAAACAAAAACCCATTTGGAATCTTTTTGTAAAATTCAAGCACAACAAATCTATGGAACAAGCACAATAGTTACTAGATATGCATGCAACAAAATGTATGGAAACACTGCGCAGAAGGTTTCCAGCATTAAAATAATGTCATATACTCATAAGGTACATTACAATGTGTAATAATGGCTACAATAAGCCAAGCAATTTGAATTCCAGAGTGGTCATTCTAATTGAATGCATGAGAGTGGATTACTTGGAAATTAACACCAATTGACACATCAGTTAACCACTTAACTACCATAAGACTGACTCAAACTGACTCTGAAACTATATAACTAAGTCTAACTGATTACCCAAAAATAGGGGAGGGTGCATTTATGTATGCAGTTAACCGAATAGTGGGTGAAAATAACACTAGATGGAGTCAACCCATGTAGTAGGGAGCATTCTATTCTCCAGTTGGATGAATAAAATAGTAAATGCTATCAGTTGGACTGAGTAGTGCACATTATTCATGAAAATAACCCCCTGAATGGTGGAGGAGGCTCAGTTGATGGCCCAGTTGGATCCTAGAATGTAGGAGTTCCAGTTTACTGAAACTGTGATCTATTGATGATGTAAGCACATGATTGAGTCAAAATACTTAGGATAAGTGGCAAATTAAGCTATGAGTATCAAATAAATGATGTGTGGTTGGAAAATTATCCAACACCCCCCCTTAATCTAATATCATTTGGGAGTAAAAAATAATAAAAGGGCCCTAGAACCAAAGGCCATAGGTCACCCAGTACAGAAATAATCCAAAAATGCTAGAAAAAATCTAAATGAGGAAAGAGGGAAAAACCAAGTGGGAAAGAAAAACCCCCCTCAAACTGAACACTGAAGGTTCTAATATGTCCTCACCATAGTAGAACTCTCCCGTAGTAGTGAATGAATGTAAGAAAACTTCTTCTTAGTGAACCTCTTGGTGAAGATGTCTGCAATTTGCTTTTTTGTAGGGCAATATTGTAGTACAATCGTTATGTCATGCACAATCTCTCGGATGTAGTGCATGTGGATCTAAATATGCTTGGTCCTATGTCTCTGAACTATATCTATACATATCTTGATAGAACTCTGGTTGTTAAAAAATATGACAGTAGAAGTGGTGATGCCAATATAAAGCTTTGATAGAATACCCCGCAACCAAACTGCCTAAATGCAAGCATTGACTGATCCTCGATACTCTTCCTCTGCTGAAGATAAGGAAATGGCGTCCTTCTTTTTGCTTGACCAAAAAATAGGCCCTGTTCCAATCATGAAAACATATCCAGAAGTGGACTTCCGATCAATGCTATCACCTTCCCAATCTGAATTAGTGAATCCAACCAAATCTAGATCGGAATCCACAACATAGTGAATGCCAAAATGTCTAGTACCCTGCACATAATGCAAGATCCTTTTGGATGCCTTCCAGTGAAGCTTATGGGGCTATTGCATGTACCTTGACACAACACTCACGGCATAATAAATATCAGGCCTAGAGTGTTTCAAGTATAGAAGATTTCCAATCAACTATCGATAAAGTGTAGAATCCACCAATGGTGTGGAGTCACCATCCTCAAGTCTGATTCATGAGAGGAATGGGAATGGTGCTGCTTTAAAATATGCCATATTAAACTTGTTTAGCATGTATGAATCATATTCTTACTAATATATGGTGATCCCATCAAAATTCTGAGTGATCTCTAAGCCAAGAAATTGCTTCAGCAGGCCTAAATGACTCATGTCGAATGTTAGATGTAGTGCGGTTTTTATATTGCTGATCGAAGCAAGAGTGCTTCATGTAATCAAAAGGTCATCAAAATAAAAAGGTCATCAAAATAAAGGAAAATTATCATCAAATTACCTTCATGCTGCTATAGGCACACATTTGGATTTGATTTTCATCTTGCAAAATTTTGTGACAGAAGGAAGGAATCCATCTTTGCATACCAAGCTCTTGGGGCCTGTTTTAAACCATACAAAGATTTCTTCAGTCTGCACACTAATATAGGATCTGATATGTATCCTTTAGGATTCCTCATGTAAATCTCTTCCTGAATATCTCCATGAATAAATGCACTCTTCACATCCATATGGTGCACCTCCCAGTGCTTAGATGTGGAAATTTCCAAAACTAGGTGGATTGAATCCATTTTTGCAACTGGTGCAAAGGTTTCTGTGTAGTCCACACCATGAAATTGTGAAAATCCTATTTCCACCAACCTAGATTTTTATTTGTAGGTTTGTCCATCTGCAGTAACCTTGGTTCAGTAGACCCAATTTCATTGAACGAATTTCCTCCCAGGTGGAAGAGAAACTAGCTCCCATGTAGCATTTTTCTGAAGAGAATTGTACTCTTCATCCATGGCGATTTTCCATCTCGGATCTTGGTGTGCATGATAGTATGATTTAGGATCTGAACCTATCATAAAAAAAAATTCTCAAACAGTAATGGATCATAATATGAAATATCCATACCTTTTCTTTGAAAGTCTACTCGAGTTCCTCTTGGATCGCCATGATTTCCAATGTTAGAACCAGCAGAATTGAGAGTCTTTTCTTCCCACTTTGGAAACTGAGGGGGCTCATGTGGATCTGAATATGAACCTGATATTTCATGTTCATTAATGTCTAATAAAATATCAGAAATATCAGAACACAAACATTTATCATCTTCTTCTGAATCTTCTTCTTGAAGAGTAGCGAATTCAACAGTTTCTTCCTCGACTAGTTTTAGATCTTGAAGGGGTTCTTCAAATTTCACACTTCCCTCGATGAATATATTTTTGGATATGATATCCATGAAATTGTATCCTTTGTATTATTCATAATATCTAATGAGTATTCACTCAGTACTCTGTGGTTCCAAATATCTTCTCTTCTCAATCGGAATTCTAGCCCATGTAGTGGAGCCAAAAACCCTCAGATTGGACACATCAGGCTTGTGACCAGTGTAGGCTTCGAAGGGAGTAGTACCTTTGACGGATCAGTGTCAAAATCTATTTTGAATGTATGGAGCAACATTCATTTCCTCATACCAAATATTTGGATCCAAACCTTTCCACTCAAGCATACAAGTGGCCATCTCTTTCAGTGCTTAGTTTTTCCTCTCCGTTACACCATTCTGCTGAGGTGTGTAGGGGATTGTGTGCTGGATTTGGATTCCATTTTATGCAAAAAGTTGCAGCATGGAATCCAAGAAACATGGGTCCTCCTCCTCACATGTGTGCCACTTTCCAAGTGATGGAAGAGTGAGTTATGAAGTGATCCAAATATAGATCAGGAGATCTCTATTTATACTTGTCCTGACTGCCCAATAAACTTATGGGGCCGAATTGTCTATCTTAGTACAATAAACCAATGTTAACTTAATCAAGGCCGACCCCACACATGGTGGTCTAATAACCCATCAACAAGCTACAACACGTGCGACACTTGTCAATAAAAATGATGACACTTCCATATGGAGGAATAATAACATCTCTATAGGAGTACAATATACATAGATGAAATACATGGGTGAAATACATTCTGAAGTTACATATACATCAACACTCCCTCTTAACTAGGAAGGTATTTCTCGACACAGATTTGCTAGCACAAGTCTTCTTCTCTGGATCATCATCAACAAATCATCATCCTCGAATCATCATCATCATCACGGCTGCTTCTATCTCAATCAATCTCTGAACCTACTCATCATAGGAAGTTCTATAGAGCCAGTCCTTTTTCATACTGGATGTAGGCCCACCACCTGCAGGTCTTCATCATCACTGGCCATACTATGGAATTCTCAGGACTTATTACGTGCGTCACAAAACCTTGCAAGAGCATCTAGGTTGTTATGAGCGGACAGCTCTACCTGTTGGATCTCCCAGGGCGCTATTATATGTGACCCCACCACAAAACCTTGAAAGAGAATCCCAAGACTGATTACAAGCACATGGCTCAACCTATCCGATCTCCCAGGGCACCAATTACATGTGGTCACCACAAAACCTCGAAAGAGCATCCCAGGACTAATTACGAGCACACGGATCAACCTATCGGATCTCCTAGGGCACAAATTACATGTGGTCACATCAAAACATCGAAAGAGCATCCCAGGACTAATTACGAGCACACGACTCAACCTATTGGATCTCCTAGGGCACAAATTACATTCCATAGGACAAAACCTCGAAAGAGCATTTTCCAGATATCCTAGGGCACAAATTACATGCCATAGGCAAAACCTAGAAAGAGTATTTGCAAATATCCCAAGTCACAAATTATATGTCCTCCTAAGAAAAAACTCAAAAGAGCATTTTGCAGATATCTCAGGGCACAAATTACATGCCATAGGCAAAACCTTGAAAGAGTATATGCAAATCTCCCAGGGCACAAATTATATGCTTATTTGCACAACATGTTCCACGGCCACAGAGTATCAACCTGATACTCACCATACATCATCCTGATGTACACATGATCATCCTGATCATCAACAGTGCATCATCCTGATGCGTGTAATCTGGAGCAACATCCTGATGCTCGTCATCCATGATCATCCTGATCATACAATGCATCCACCTGATGCATACATAGTATCTGCCTGATACATATCATCATACATGACCTACCTGATCATACAATGTATCCACCTGATACACATACAAATACATGATCCACCTGATCATACCTGATACATATCAACATACATGATCTACCTGATCATACCATGTATCCACCTGATACATCTATAGATACATACACATGATCCAACTGATCATATTCAACATCCAACATGATGCGTACATACAGATACATATAAATGATCCAACTGATCATATCCAACATCCAACATGATGCATACATACATATAAATGATCCACTGATCATATCCAGCATCCAACATGATGTATACATACATATAAATGATCCATTTATCATATCCAGCATCCAACATGATGCATACATACATATAAATGATCCAATGATCATATCCAGCATCCAACATGACGCATACATATATAGAGTGGTAACTGGAGAATCATCCCGATGCTCATCATCCAGTGCTTACACCCACAGCCATGGGAAGGATCCTCCTCTCATCATGCTTGGAATGGCTCCAGTAAATGTCTCCATCACTTCTTCCTCGAAGTTTCATCAATCCGAAGAACACCAAGCCTGTCTCTGAAGTACTCGAACTTCACTCTGGCTAGTGGTTTCATCAGTACATCTTCAACCTGCTCATCCATCACAACATAAAGGAGCTTCACTTCTCCTCTCTGCACCATATCCCTAATATAGTGATATTTGATCTCAATGTGTTTCGACCTGTCGTGGAACACTAGATTCCCAGATAGCTTCACACAACTCTGGTTGTCACAAAGGATACCAGTAGCCTCCAGCGGGAGATCAAATAACTTAGACAGTAGCTTCCGAAGTGATACTGCCTCATAACTAGATGAACAAATAGCAACATACTCTGCTTCAGCTGTACTCAGTGCTATGCAGGACTGCTTCCTGCTAAACCAAGAGATCACACCTAATCCCATACTGAAGCAGCACCCAAAAGTGCTCTTCCTATCTGCAACACTGTCTGCCCAGTCTAAATCAACATAACTCTGCAGGTTAGACTTTTGATTCGCATCATACTTGAGCCCATAGTCAACCGTACCCTTCAAATAACTCAGAATATGCTTTACAGCAACCAGGTGAACACCCTTGGGATCCGTCAGGAACTGGCTCAATGTGTTCACTGCAAAGAAAATATATGGCCTCATTTTCATCAGGTACATCAAGGACCCAATCATCTGACAATACACAGTGACATCAACTAGATCAGATGAAGCATCACACAGAAGCTTCAGGTTCGATGCCATAGGTGTGGCCATGGCCTTGCAGTCTATCATCCCGAACCTCTTCAGGATCTCTACTGCATACTTCCCTTGTCCAAGGAAGATCCCATCCACACTCTGCCACACCTCCATGCCTAGAAAATAGTGCATCATCCCCAAGTCCTTCATCTCGAACTCGGCTGCAAGCTTCCTCTTGGTATCAAAAATCAAACTATCATTACCTATTACAAACAGATCATCTACATACAATAGTAGTATCACAGGATTTCCTTCCTCAACCTTGTAGTAAAGGTTGGAATTTGCTTTACTCTTGGTAAAGCCCAAACTGGATATAAAACTGTCCATCCTACCATACGAAGTCCTAGGAGCTTGCTTTAAGCCATACAAGGCTTTCTTCAACCTACACACATATGACTTCCTGTCATGTGTCTCAAAACCAAGTGGCTGCTCCACATGCACTTCCTCCTCGACTACACCATTAAAGAAGGCTGTCTTGGCATCCATCTGGTGTATCTTCCATTTCATCACTGCTGCCAAAGAAAGTACTTTTTTGATGGAAGTGTATCTAGCTACAAGAGCAAAAGTTTCTTCATAGTCTATTCCTTCTTTCTGGGAGAATCCATGAGCTACAAACCTTGCCTTGTATTTTTTCTATGCTGCCATCTGCAGCATGCTTGATCTTATAGATCCATTTGGAAGTCACCATAGACTTCCCTTCAGGTCTTGGGACTACATCCCAAACATTATTTTTCATTATTGATTGGTATTCCTCAACCATGGCATCCTTCCATTCTTGCTTTTTCGCTACATCTTCATAACTGGAAGGTTCTTTGTTCATGATATGACAGAGTAAAGGAACATAGTTGGTATGTGATCTATTATCTTCTTTGCTCTATGTTCTTCTTCTGGAATGCCATATATTTCTTCATCTTGAATGAGCTCTCTATCCCATGCAGGTTTCCCCTTGTGAGAGTCCTTCTCACGAGGTGGATCTACAGGTTCTTGCGGATCTTCAATTTCACGATCAACATCTGGAATTGCTTCAGTCATAGTAGTGTCTTGAAATCTGGTTTCCTTTGGTTCTTCATGATCTTCAACAGGTGTCTTCCTTGATTTGATAAATGCTAAGTTTTCATCAAATGTTACATCCCTGCTAACATCAATCTTCTTGAACCCTGGAAAGTATATTCTATAAGCCTTCAAGCTTTCACTGTAACCCACAAAAATACCCTTTTTTCGTGAAGGATCTAACTTACTCCTCTTTTCCTTTGGGACATGAGTGTATACTAGAAAACCAAATATTCTGAGATGGATGACTTCAGGTTTCTTACCAGAGAAGACCTCTTCTGGTGTCTTGTTGTCCAATATCTTGTGGGGAGTTCTATTCTACACATATACAATTGTCCTAGCTGCTTCTTCCCATAGATGCATAGGTAGATCCTATTCATGTAGCATTGCTTGTGCTGCTTCCATGATTGTTCTATTCTTCCTTTCTGCAACTACATTCTGTTGTGGATTGCAGGGAGCAGTCAACTCCCTCTTAATCCTTGAATCATTGCATAGCTTCTTGAAGTCACCTGAAGTGAATTCTCTGCCATTGTTTGATCTGAATGTCTTTATTTTCTTATTAGTTTGATTTTCCATCAAGGATTTGAATTCCTTGAACTTGTCAAGCACTTCATCTTTGTTCATCAAGAAATAAACCCAAGTCTTCCTGGAGAAGTCATCAATGAAAGAGACATAGTAAACATACCCACTCAGAGAACTGGATGACATCGGACTGCATACATTAGAGTGGATAATTTCCAAGAATTCCTTTTGATTTTCTTTCACTGCTTGGAAATGCCTTCTTTATATTCTTTCCTTTTGCACAGCCCTTGCAAACACCTTCATGCTTGGTCTTGATTTCAGGAAAACCTTCTACAACTTTGCTTGCAATTGGTAGTGCTCTATAGTGCACATGTACAAGCCTTCGATGCCAAAGTTCATTTGGTTCTATGGATTCATGTACCATGGCATGTTTAGGTTGTCCCTTCAATTTGTACAATCCTCCCTCTTGCTCTCCAATCACCACTGCATCATCAATAGTTTTACCCTTTGGCCACATTAGGACTTATCCTTGTACAAATGCAACCCTCATGCCTTTTGCATCCAATGCAGAGATGGAGAGTAGGTTCTTCTTGAGCCTAGGTACAAATAACACATCTTTCATCTTCAAGGACTTTCCAGATTCTAGGTTATAGGAGGCTTCCCCACTTCCTTTGATAGGGTATTGATAATCATCCCCAAGTTTCACTTTATGGGGTGATTCATGTTCAAACAGATTTACAAAAGATTCTTTAAACCCAGTCATGTGTTTAGAAGCCCCACTGTCAATTAGCCAATCATTACAACCATGAGAAATAGTACATGTGAGAGTAGATATTAGAACATACTCTTCTTTGCTTGATGAGTCATCATCATCACTTTCTGCCCTAGCTTTCTTCCTCGGAGGTTCATTATCCTCAGCAGCATGAGCATGATATCTTCTTTTGCTATTCTTCTTCTTCTTGTTGAATTTGTTGTCTTTCTTCTTCTTGGGACAATCTGCAGCAAATTGTCCCTTCTCATTGCATGTGAAACCCCTAAGATCTTTCTTATCTTTATGGTAATGGTGGTGTGAATATTTCCTGTTATGAGATGATTCCTTCTTGGACTTGCCTTTCCTGGCATGTGTTGTGAGTGCTTGATCTTCATTTCCCATCTTTTCTTCTTGGGCCACAAGCCTAGCTTCTTCTTGAGAGCATTCCTCCCGCAATCTGTTGAAGGAGATCAACTTTTTTCTTGCACAAATTCCTTGAATAAAGGAATCCCGTGACCTGAGTAGGCCATTGAGAGTGGTCATGACAGCTTCACCATTCTCCACCATTTCATCCACTACTTCTAGTTTTTCCTTGATCTGGGAGACCCTAGAAAAATAAGATTGAATGTTTTCTCCATTCTGAAACTTTACCCCTTTCAATTGGTTCTACAAGGTCATCTTCGGATTTATGTTCTTTCCTTCAAATAGCTTGGTCAGGGAATCAAACATCTCTTTGGGTGTCTTTAGAAATGACACATGTGGGATGAGATGGTCCTTGATAGAATCAACAATGATCCTCTTTGCCTTGACCAAGTTCTTCTTGTGGAGGGCTTTAGCCTCTTCTTCCTCTGGGACAGGAACCTCTTCCCTTATGTAAGAGTCCAACTCATTTTCTTCCAGGATTAACCCAATCCTATACTTCCATGCTTGGAAGTTATTATCCCCTTCAAGCTTATCCTCAAGCTTGGTGTGATGAGACATATTAAAGAGTACTTCAAATGGAAATAGAAAAGATTTAGGTCTTACCACTTGATTTGCTGAAAATTGGATCTCGTCATGGATTAGGGTTTGTCAGAGAAACCCTAAAAATTCAAAATGTGAATTTCAACTATCTGAAAGGATAGAAAGATGTGCCTTGATGAGCTGATCAGCCTGGTGTATTCGAAATTTGAGATTTGCAAAGCTTCACCCTTCATAAATGCCTTTTAGTCTTCCTAGGTTCACTAGGGAGGACCCTGAATTAGGGTTTGAGTTTCCCAGAGATTTACCCAGCCAAAAATATCGATCCAAAACTCTAAACTTCGATTTTGTGAAGGAGCTTCCAGCTATGTCTTCAGATTTCATAAATTCCTGTTTTTGTGGAAACCCTAATTTTTAGGGCCAAAACTGAAAGTGCTCAGAACTGAATTCTGATTGGACAGAAAGATTCACCTTGCTGAGAAGAGTCATTCTATCACATTGATTTTCCAAAATCTTTGGAGAGAAACCCAATAAACAAGAAACCCTGGTTTCTGCCACTGCACAATGTCTTCTTCTCAGGTTAGCTCTGATACCATGTTAAATTTTTGAGCATTAATTCAATATACTCTAGGATCTTTACTGAGAGAATAACATGTACAGTATATCAATGCATATCAATCATAGCAAGCATATCAATCATCATAAGATGCAAACATAAGAGACAATAGAGACATAGAGTTTCCGTGGGGAAAACGCTAAGGTGAAAAACCCCACAACTTCCTCAGAGATAGATAGAGAAATAGTACAACCAAAGTACATAGAGATAGACTTCTCCTAGCAGCTGATCCTCCTCCTCACATGTGGACCACTTTACGAGTGATGGAAGAGTGAGTTATGAAGTGTTCCAAATAGAGATCGGGAGATCTCTATTTATACTTGTCCTGACTGCCCAATAAACTTATGGAGCCAACTTGTCTAGCTTAGTACAATAACCCAATGTTAACTTAATCAAGGCTGACCCCACACATGGTGGTCTAATAACCCATCAGCAAGTTACGACATTTGCGACACTTGTCAATACAAATGACGACACTTCCGTATAGAGGAATAATAACATCTCTATAGGAGTACAATGTACATAGATGAAATACATGGGTGAAATACATTTCAAAGTTACATATACATCAACATTTTTCTCGATCAAACTTGTGCTCGGGGTGCTTCCCAATGATGCAACCCTTGCATATCCCTTTCGAGGATTTGATTTTATGAAGGCCTTCAACCATGGATTTATTTTGAAGTAGCTGAAAATACATGTAATTTAAGTGACCAAATCTCTCATGACATAGCTGTCTAACCTCATTTCCATGAGTCAGAAGGGCACTTGGCTTTGCCTGTGGCAAAAAGTGGGAAAACACATATGTTTTTGCAGCATGAATTGCTTTTCCTACTGCAATGAGATTTACGGTGGAAATATCAGAAATTTCAACATCATTAGGGATGAATACAACCTTTTTAGGAAAACCAGTGTGTGTCATCTGATACATAGAAATCATGTTCGAAGGTATGGAAGGAACATAGAGAACATTTTGAAAACTGCCATGTTCTAAATGAATAATACCTTTGACTTTCGAAGAAATTTGTGAATCATATCCCATGTGGATGGAGATGCAGTTGTTGGAGTCCAATGATGAGAAAGAGTATTTTCTTACAACCATGTGATTCGAAGCTCCTAAATCTATGAGAAGAGATGTAGAATTCAAAACACTTGCCATGAGTGCATGACCTCCTTATGCATGATCATTATTGTTCTTCTTCCTTGCGCCATTTGAAATACTAATGTTTCTTTTCTCCAAGAGAAGGGACATCTGATCAATAGTTTTCTTCATGCATTATCTTTCAGGATGAAATCCCCTAGCACAGTAAGAACACTTTGTCTTCTCTTTTCCCTTTTTATTTTGTTTTCTTGAACCAGAGGGCTCATCTGACTACTTGGTATTCTCCTTTTTCTTCGGATGATCAAATTTGGCCTTCTCTTTCTTTTTCTTTCCTCTACCATTCGTAGCTTTGGGTCCTCCAACAAAAAGGGCTTGATCTTTGGAGGTTTTTATGGACCCCATATCAACAAGCTTATCATGCTCTTTTGTTAAGGACTCAATGAATGTATTCAAGGTAGGAATATTTCAGTTTAGAGTGGTGAGTTTTCCTGAATGGAAAGTAGAGACATACATTGAATAATACTTTCCTAGCTTCTCAAGGCTAGAAAGAATCAACTGCTCATCTTTTTTCTCAACAACACATTGCTTCAATTGTAGTACCAAATGCTTGAACTTGGTGAAAAACTCATTCATGGTCTCGAAATTATCAGGATTTAGGGAAATCAGTTCATTATCCAACTAACAAGCCCTCATCTTATCCTGCTTACCAAAAATATTGGCAATTTTTTCCCACACTTCTTTTGGATTAGTCAATCAACTGATATGGAAAAGAAGATCCTTCAAAATATTGAGATAAAGAAAACCATAAGCTTCATCAAGCTTATTGAAGTACTAGGACTTCTCTACTGCAGAATTAGGCTCTGGTTCTAGGCCCATGGTGACTCTGTAGAAGCCCTTACAGAGAAACACAATCTCAACATCATCCTTCCATTAATTGTAGTTGAAAGGAGTGAGAATATATTTTGAAGAAGAGTCCATCTCTACAATAGCGAATGCACTAGGAGGGAATGAGAAACCTACAATCATAGACAAAAAAAAACTTTTTAGGTCGACAACCTGCATTTTTTAGTTTGAATCACACCCGACATAGACTATCAAGCAATCTTGAAGAGTCGTATGCAAAATATCCAGGAATTATGTGCAAAACTTTTGGCTTTTGTGCAGTGTTGGAATATTTTGAGCTATAGCTGCAACTACAGAAAAATGCTGCAATATTTTTGAGAAAATTTGCTCAATATTCATATGAAATCTCTGTAGAAGATTTGTCTTGTCCTTGCCATGGCTCTGATACCATATAAAATCCAAGAAAAATAGATCTATCGAACAAGCACAACATATCTATGGAACAAGCACAACAGTTACTAAAGATGCATGCAACAAATGTATGGAAACACTCTGCAGAAGGTTTGCAGCAGTAAAATAATGTCATATACTCAAAAGATACATTATAATGTGTAACAATGGCTACAATAAGCCAAGCAACAAATTCTAGAGTGGTCATTCGAATTGAATGAATGAGAGTGGCTTACTTGGCAGTTAACACCACTCGGCACATCAGTTAACCACTTAACTACCATAAGACTAACTGAAACTGACTCTGAAACTGTCTAACTGAGTCTAACTGATTCAAAACTCAACTAATTTCCCAAAAATAGGGGAAGGAGCCTTTATGTCTATAGTTAACTAAATAGTAGGTGAAAATAACACCAGATGAAGCCAACCAGTGTAGTAAGGCACCTTCTATTCTTCCGTTGGATAAATAAACTAGTAAATGATGTTAGTTGGAATGAGTAGTGCGCATTAGTCATGCAAATCACCCCATGAATGGTGGAGGAGGCTCATTTGATGTCCCAGTTTGATCCTAGAATGTAGGAGGAGGCCTAGTTTACTGAAACTGTGATCTGTTGATGATGTAAACACATGATTGAGTCAAAATACTTAGGATGAGTGGAAAATTAAAATGTGAGGCTCAAATAAATGATGCGTGGTTGGAAAATGCTCCAATAAGTTTTACACTAAGTGCCAAATAATGGTGGGAAACATGCCCTGCAAGTGTGCACCAGGGCGTTCAACGACCCAATGACACACTTTACAAACAGGAAAACCGCGTCAGTGACGTAGTTTGTAAACTTCTAGAGAGCGTCAGTGACATAGGTTGCTAACTGTTAAAGTGTGTCATAATTATAGTGGCACAGGGGTTGAACTAACTAGGTGCGTCGGGTGGGATCTAAGAAACAAAAAATAAAAATACTCTAAGAACAAAAAGGTAGATGGTTCACTAATGATCCTAAGAAGAGTCTAGATTGTCCAAAAGCTCTCTGAAGGTCAGATCCAATGATAAGAGGCAACTTAGAGGCTTTAAACTAATTGGAAAGAAATCAAAGAAACTGAAAATACAATGAAATCAAAATCATAAACTTCCCTCCCTAGTATGGTCACCAGCTTTGTTTGTAGACAATCTATTAATGCAGACAAAAATTGATCTCTCTAGTCTAAATGGTTTAGAACTAGAACAAAGGAAGTACATAATGCAAACAAATTTCCCAGATTGATTAAAATGCAAGATAAAGTAAGAAGTGTCTTACCTTATGAATGTAGATATTTTCTCCTTTTGTTGACACAAGTCCAATCTTTAGATCTCAAGCTGCAAAACCAGTCAATGACATGTGAAAACAATCAAAGATAAAATCACAACACATGGATGTGTATCAATCTAGATTAATAGCCAAAGAGGTCAATCCTAAATAACATTAACACAATAGAGCTTAAGGAAATAATATCTATTAATGTAATAATGAAAATACAAAGAGAGAGGTGTTACAACCAATTCTTTGACGTCATAACCTCCTTCCAACAATCCTATCCTCAAGATCAAATGATTAACCTCTAATGGATGAAGAGGATCTCCTTGAAAAATTCCACCAGCATGTAGTTACTCTATCCTTCCTCCTCTTAACAATGGAGAGGGGTTTCATATATATAGAGCTAAAGGGATAAGAGGCGTTGAATATTTAGGGGAGAAGATTAAGGGATCATCCCACTAAAAAAGGGGATCGAGTGCCACCTTCCCAGGTATTTAGGGATAAGCCTCAACGAAACCCAAGCTTCGAGAAGTCTGCCAAAGCTTCCTTTTATCCATTTTAACCACTTACGACGCACCTTGCACAAGGGAAACATGCATCAGAGTTATATCAATGCACCTTGTACAAGGGCAGATTACGTCATGATGCACTTTGCTAAGTTGCAGAATGCATCACATTCATCCTGACGCACCTTGATAGAAGGAAAGGTGGGTCGGGGGTGACAATAAAAGGAAAAAAGAAAAGGTATAAACCCTTCTTCTGATGTTTTAGGTTAGGAAACTTAGGGATTAGGGCATAAGGATGACACATAACTCATGGTGACGATATTTTGGTGTAACAATGGAAATGGAAAATTCTTTTAAAATGAAGTGCTTCATGTGGTTTGATTTAAAAAATTGTTTGAAAACATGGGAGAATTTACTAAAAAGAGGATGGTGTGGACCTAGTATTTGCCCCCTCTACAAATCAGACTCAAAGTATATTGATCACATTCTGGTGATTTTCAATTTTACTTCAATAATATGGAGCAAGGTGTTTTCTTCTCTTAATATTGTATAGGTTTGTGGGAGATCAAAATTGCTATCACTGGCATAAAACTTGCAAATACTTCAAAACTCTCCCAGCTTTCATTTCTTGGAAAATATGGAAGGTCAAGAATGACTATGTATTTGAGGACTTTTTACAGCATATTGATGGTTTTTGTATACAAATTTTAAATATGGTTAGAGAATATAATACAAGGGTGAAAAACAAATGTATTCAGAGAATTCCAAAAGTAATTCAACATTTTAGTGGAGCGGTTGGATATTTTGATGGTGCAGTCCTTCAAGTTAATGAAATACACAAGTTCACATTTAGATTATAGTGTGGTACAAGAACAAGCATGAAGGCTAACATGCTTACATTATGGTGTGTGCAAAATGGCATCCATATTTGGTATTGTCACACTTGTGTTATATGGGGATTCTAGAGTTACCATAAAATGGGAAAAGGCGAATTTAATCCGAATGTTTTGTCATTAAATCCTGAAGAAATACCTATGTTGAGAAGTTTTGAATGCTGAAAAAAGTAAACCTATGTTTAAGAAGTTTAAATGTGTTGAAAACAGTAAATATACTTTAAGAATTAAATTGTAGAAAGCAGTAAACCTATTCAATGAATTTGAATGCTGAAACTTGATAGATCTATTCTAAAATACCAAAAGTTGGATCTCTAATTGAAGAAGTAAATACTGCAATTCAAATATATAAACTGGAGATCTGATCTAGAATATTCAAATGCCAAAAACTAAGTTCAGAATGTAATCATCTAATGCTGTGAATTAATCATCAATTAACCAATGCACTGAAAGTAATCAATCTTCATGAGAAACTATAATAATGGGAAAGTGCATGAGCTTCAAGATCTAGATCATTGTTTCATAAGTAATGCAAGCACACAGGAAAATAAGTGTTGAAATATGTCTTGGAAGAATGCTGCTACAGGACTACAGAAACAACGTTACCGAACTACAGAATGCGCTATAAACTACTACGGAATCAAACTGGTCGCTTTCCTACATAAATCAAATCGTGCTATTTGAATGTCATGAAGAATACCTTCACATGCAATATAGATTAAGTCAAGACAAAGCAAATAATGAAAAATACCTGAATAGTAAAATCTCCTGACTTACATGTTGGAGGAGCCCTCACCAACCCATACTTAGGAGTGGAGAAAACTTATAGATGTCGAATTGAAAGCAACATCAAATCTTTATTCAAAATAGTAAATTCATGGTTTGATAAAAGTCTGTAACAGAAATTGTCTCAGCAATGTAAAAATGTAAAACGATGGTTCTAAAAAATGGCAATAGGACCCTCTCGCTAACCGAGAGGCACATATATATATGCCTCTAATGCTTAACCTAACTATATGTCTAATTGTCGATTCTGTTTGAACAAGAGTTCTCTCTAGAAATCAGGAAAAAATGCGCTGAGCTTTGTATGATATTTTAGTCCTTCGCTTGATTTGCGTGTTTGTCCCTTAGTGTACCTAGACCTACTCAATCATACTCTATTTTCATATAATTAGTTTATTGAAAATGCTTTCAGACATACAAGAATAATATTTAAAACAACTTCATTAAATAATCAAGGTAAATCATTTTTCCCACAAAACAAGTGTATTTCTTCACCCTTTCTTATGCTTTACTATGGAGAAAAAGGATCAGAAAGGCTCCCCTGGAAGTTGGCTTGCTCTTCTTGTGCATTCTATTCTTCTTCTGCATCTTGTTCTTCTTGTTCATCCTGCTATTCTTGTTCATTCAGATCTTTTTTTGCATCCTTCTCTTCTTGTTCATCCTGCTCCTCTTCTGCATCCTACTCTTCTTGTTCATCCAGCTCTTATGGTGCAGTGGGATCTTCCTTATCTACCCAAAGATCATCATCCTCATCATACACATTTTGAACTAGGGGACTGGGTTCCCTTTTCTCCTCCTTGGTAATTCGGATTCTGGATGCTTGTGTGAATATTTTACTTCGTCTCTTCGACCCTTGATTGTTCGTAGAAATCCCTGTGTTTGTTTTGGGAGAGTCATCTCATGAAAGCTTTATCTTCACGAGGGTATCAACCATGTTGTCTAGGTTGATTTTCCTCTTAGTCCCTGATGTAGAGGTGGTCTTGCTCTTTGATCCAGGAGGTAGGGGTATTCCAACTGTGGGTGTACCCTTCATTGTTTGAACATCATCAGCATATACCAACACGAATTATTCCCAATAAAGCTCTGGGATCTGCACTTTTAATTCCTCACAAACGATCAATTTGATCATCCCATGGTGGGCTAAAGAATCCTATTTTCCTTTAATCACTTTCTTGCTCATTTCTGTCAGAGATAGAAGTAGATAGTATGGAATGCTAATGTTGTTGTTCGGTGGAAGATGGACCCTGTGCCTCAACAGCTCCAGAATTTGAAAATGAAAAATAGGAACATAACTTAGCCTACCAATGCATGTAATGTATTTCTGGACGATTGCATCCATTTCATCCCATGGTGCCGGCATGGAGAGTCTTTTGAATCCATTTTTATCTTCATCATAGACCTTTCCTTGCTCAAAAAATGTTTCCTTTTCTTCATGGTTTGCCTCCCAGTCATCCCTGCTCCAATGCAGACCCATTGGTAGACCAATGAATTTCGCAATCACTTCATCATCCAACCTTATACGTAACCCCCTCACTTGGGTGACGAACTATTCATCCTTGATATGCTTTAATTTTCTTGCAAACTCCAGAGCCACCCTTGTATTGTATCCTTTCAATCCTAAGATGAAAGGAATCCATCCTTCACTACGGATGATTGTTAAGATTCGCAGGTTCTGATAAATAGCACTGTGTTCCTCTGGTTTGCTTTTCTTGAAACCTTTTGTCATCCTGAAATCCTTTACTATAACAATAAACCAACACTTGGAGCGTAGCTATCTTACCTCGAATGGTGAAGGTTGATTACAGGTTCGAGGGTTGGAATGTTGGCTGTGTGAGGTTGAAAAGAAGAGGACTGTCTGTGTTTGACATTATTTCTTTTAAGCAAGTCTTCTATTAAATTTGATGTAAATTGTGGGCCTTAATTAGAAACTAGTTCTCTTGGTACTCCAAACCTGTGAAATATCTGCTCAGTGAATAATTTTTCCACATTGGTTTCATTGGCTGCAGCAAGTGTTGCTACCTCAATCCACTTTGCAAGGTAGTCAGTGCATACCAGGATGTATCTCTTTTGATTAGACTGTGGATTGATTGGACCAACGAAATCAAATCCCCATTTTTCGAATGCCTCCAAGGATATTTGTGGATGGAGTGGTATTTCTTCTTTTTGTGTTGGTTTTCACATCCTTTGGCAGCCATCACAGTGTGAAACATATTCATAAGCATCTTTGTGGAGTGTTGTCCAATAGTACCCTGTTTGCAAAATTTTATAGGTTGTCCTCTTTGCAACATAATGTCCTCCTCATGGTTCACTGTGAATGGCATGCATTATGTCATGCACTTCATCTTCTCTAATGCACCTTCTGAGTATTTGATCTGGTCCTTGTTTGAAGACCATGCCCTCTATCCATGTGTATGTGGCACTTTGCCTTATTACTTTAGTATTTTCTTTGTAACTGTAATGTTCTGGAAACTTCCCAGACACTAAATAGTTTGCTATGCCATCAAACCATGGGCTTCTTATGGATATGGAAAAAAGGTGCTCATCTGGAAAACTGTCATTGATCACTTCACTGTCTTGTCCATGTGTGAACCTAGATAGGAAGTCAGCCACCACATTGTGTTTTCCTGGCTTGTCTAAAATCGTGATGTCAAACTCTTGGAGGAGTAGCAACCATCTAATGACTCGAGCACCTGTGTTGGGTTTGTTCATGAGATACCTTATGGTTGAATGGTCTGTATGAACAAAAACTTGGTAGCCAGTGATATAGTGCCTGCATTTATTAATGGCATGTATGACAGCCAAAAATTCCTTCTTTGTGATAGTATAATTTAATTCTGCCCCTACCAAATTTTTACTGATATAATATATTCCATAGGGCTTCTTCTCTTTTTCCTGTCCAAGGACAGACCCGATTGCCTTATTTGATGCATCTGAGTGGATGCGGAATGGAAGTGCCCAATCTGGTCCTTGGAGTACTGGAGCTGTAATTGTTTTCTCCTTAAGTTTATCAAATGATGTCATGCAATGGTTTTTCAATATGAACTCAGTGTCTTTTGTGATAAGGGAAAACATTGGTGCAACAATCCTGCTATAATTTTCAATAAATATCCTATAGTACCCTGTTTGTCAAAGGAAACTTCTCACATCCCTTTGTTTGATAGGTGGTGGAAGCATTCTGATTACTGAAACTTTTACTTGATCAACCTCTATCCCCCTTTGTGATATATGGTTCCCTAGAATGATTCCTTCTTCCATTAACATTCTGCATTTGTCATTTCTCAGACATAAGCTCATCTCAATACATTTTTTCAATACTAATTCAAGATGGTTTAATGCCTGGTCAAAGTTTTGTCCATAGGTTGTGAAATCGCCCATGAAGACTTCCATTTGATCATTTATGAAATCAAAGAATATACATAGTATGGCCCTTTGGAATGTTGTTGGAGCATTACATAACCCAAAGGGTAGTACTCTGTATGCATAATTACCCTAGGGGCACGTAGACGTTGTCTTTTCTTGATCAGCGGGGTGTATTAAAATTTGGTTCTACTCACTAAAGCCATCCAAAAATGAGAAATACTTGTTCCTAGCTAATGTGTCAAGCACCTGATCGATAAATGGGAGTGGAAACTGATATTTCTTGGTTGATTTATTTATCTCTATGTAGTCCACAAAAATTCTCCATTTGCCTCCCTTTTTAGGGACTATAACCAATGGTGAGACCCAGTCGCTATCAAAGATGGGATATATGAACCTAGCATCTAATAACTTCTGTAGTTCTACTTTGATAATGTCCTTTAATGTTGGGTTCAACCTCCTTTGTGGTTTCCTGATAGGAATAGAACCTTCTTTGATGTAAATGTAATGTTTGTAGATATCAGGATGTATACCCTTCATGTCTGCATATGTCCATTCAAAAGATTCATTTTGTTATGATAGTACCTTCATTAACCGCGTTTCTTGCTCTAGCTTCATATTGGAATTAATGTTGATCATCTTTCCAAGCATAATTTCTACTGTCTTTGCTTTTTCTGATTGTCCTTCCATAGATAGCACTTCTGCCCATATTTTATCTAAGTTCTGGTTTGAATTTTTTCCTTCTTGTTGCTGGCCTGTGTCAAAAAATATTTCAAGACCATTATTGTTAGAGTATGCATTTTGTATAAGACTATCTATACGACCATTTTAGTCTATGGCTTTTAATTATAGTGAAGCATCAATTGTTAGTACAGGCCGTAGGTTTTGATTTGGTGTGTTGTGATAATCATCAGTCAAGTTTTGGTATTCTAAGTCTGAAGATTTCCTTGCTAGTGGGTAAATCATGATTTTCTTCCTAGCATGTCCACTAGTGATAGTCATGTTTCCTGATTTGCAACCTATGTAAGCATATGCAGTTTCCAACCAAGGTTTACCTACTATGATTGGATAACCACTAAGTTTACTTTTTACTTCGATGACTATGAAATCCACTGGGTATTCCCAGGATTCGATATTGATCATAATGTCTTCGAGCATCCCTTTGGGTTTCACAATGGATGTGTCAGCTAGTTGGAGTACTGTTTTTGTTGGTCTGACCATTGATTGGAGTCCTAGGTAGATCATGGTTTCCTTATTCATCACATTGATAGCAGCTCCCAAATCGATTAAGCTTCTATTTATTTGTTTCTTACTGATGATGACGTTTACTACAGGACTGCCAGGATCGAGATATTTAGGGTTAATAATAATACCCAGCATTAAATCAGCTAATTGTCCCACTACATTTATGGTTGGTAAGTCACGCTTCCTTCTACCAGGTTTGTTCAGACAATTTTCTCTAATAAATTTGTTATAGATGGGCACATCCCTTATGGCTTGCAAAATTGAAATTTGGATTTTTAGGTGCTTTAATTCATTTAAAATCGCATTCTCTTCTTCCTCTTTTGTACTTCGTACAAGTTTGTTTGGAAATGGAGGGTTTATGTTTTGCATGAGTGGTTGAGTGTCTTCCTCATGAGCGTCTAGTTCATCCGGATGTTGAATATCGGGTTGTGTCATTTGTTCATGAGCCTCAGGTTCTTGGATATGATGTGTGTGTGTATTTTGCAATGTTTTCCCAGACCTGAGGTTTATTTCGTTTATTTCCATGGTGTCTTCTACATAGGTAGGGAATTATGTGATTTCAACGTTTTAAGTCTGTTGCTGTTGTGCAGGTCTGTTATTATCAGGGTTTGGGATGGGCTAGGCTAGAATTGGTGGGGGTCGGGGGGGTGGTTGAGTCTGTGGGGGCGGCATAATAAGTGGTCATTGTAATGGGGCTCTCCAATTTGATGGATGGGGGTATTGATTTCCATAATTTGTGGTTGATGGAGGAAAAGGTGGGGGGTATGGAGGGTAAGACAATGGGTAATAAGATTGTTGATAGGGTGGTTGATAAGTTTGTTGATTTTGTTGATTCTACTGCCATTGGTTTGTATTTGGTTGTGCTTTCCATGGAGTTTGTGCAGAGTTCCAATTTTGCTGGCCCTAATTATAGTAGGCTTGATTGCTAGGTTGGTATGGTCTAACAAAATTACTCATCCTTTGATTTACAAAATAGAGTTGTTCTATTGCACCTTCTGTTGTGGGATCTTGAATAGCAGCCTTACATGAGGATAAGAGGGGACATTTATTAGTGGAGTGATCGTCAGTGTAGAGACCACATATTTTTATGGTATTTAATGTGCTGCCCCTTCTCATGTTTCTTTCTAAAATGAGGACAGAATACTGCCAAGGCTTGGTTAATTTCATCCTGCTTCTTTTTTATTTGGAGTGCATCAAGTTGCATGGCCAAGGATTGTAGGATGTCAGTTTTCATGTCATAGAGGAGGTTCCCTAGATCATATTTTGTAATCTTTGGTCCTAAAGATGATGATGATCCTATGGATAGATGTGTATCTCTTGTCCCATTTTTGCTTTTCCTAGACCTAGAATGATTTTTGAAGATCTGTAGTATCTGGTCATAAGTTTTTTGGAATATCTCTCCATCTCCCAAGAGGTTTAAGATCTCAAAATTCTCTTCTTTGATCACTCTAAGAAGGACAAGTTTCAGCAATTCAGGGACTAGGGTGCAATGATTAGCTTGTTTGTAGCTGAGCTGGAAATGTTGGGCATAGCCTTCTAAGGATTCACGGTCTTCCTGCTGCATCCTAATATTTCATCCCTTATATCTTTTGCTTTGTAGTAGTCCCTATTTTTTTTAGGAATGCTTGTTTCATTTGGTCCCAGCTGAAAATACTATTTCCTTCTAAACTCATGAACCACCTATGTGATAAATATTTCAGTGTGGAGGGAAAAAGCCTCATCTTTTGTGCATCTGTAGTGTAATCAAAGGATCTGCAAACTACCTCAAACTCAAACAGGAATGTGTCAGGATCTTATGAATTCAACCCATGGAAGTTTGGCAGATTGTTAGGGTTGATATTCTTCATCTGTTAGTTTTTCATAAATTTCAATCTGATCTAGGATCTTAACTGAGAGAATAACATGTACAACATATCTACACCATATCAATCACGGACACAATAATGCAAGCACACAAGAGACACAAAATTTCACCGGGGAAAACCAAGAACGTGAAAAACCCCCCAACTTCCTCAGAGATAGATAGAGCAATGATACAACCCAAGTACAAGAGATAGTCCTCCTAGCAGCAGCTTCTCCTCCTCCATTAGTGTGCCACTCTCCAATGAGTGTGTGAGAGAAGAATAGAATGTGTAAAATGAGAGAGACACACTCTCTATTTATACACTACATCACTTGAGCTTTACTCAACTAGGTTAGCCCTAACTTAATCACATAACATAATGCTAGCTAGGCCGACCCCCAATAGGGTCGTCTAATAAACCTTTGACCCACATGACTCATACAGGGCCAACCCCAACAAGGTGGTCTAACAACCCATCAAGTATAAGTTACGACACTTACAATATAAATGACGACACTTCTGTATAGAGGAATAATAACATCTCTATAGGAATACAAACACTTTTGTATAGAGGAATAATAACATCTCTATAAGAATACAATATACATATATGTGAAATACATTCTGAAGTTACAATTACATCAACACTCCCTCTTAACTAGAAAGGTATTTCTCTACATAGATTTGCTAGCACAAGTCTTCTTCTTTGGATCATCGTCGTCGAATCATCATCCTCGAATCATCGTCATCATCACTGCTGTTACTATCTCAATCAATCTCTAAATTTACTTGTCATAGGAAGTTCTACAGATCCAGTCCTTTTTCATACTAGATGTAAGCCCGCCACATGTAGGTCTTCATCATCACTGGCCATACTATGGAATCCTCATGACTGATTACGTGCGTCAACAAAACCTCGAAAGAGCATCCCAGGTATTTTACCAGCACACAGCTCAACCTATCGAATCTCCCAGGATCTTTTACATGTGACTATCACAAAAACTTAAAAGAGTGTCTTGCCAAGCAAGATCTCTAAAGAGCATCTGAGGCCTTTTTCATCCTATACAGATCTCCAGGACTTATTACATGTGACCCCTACCACAAAACCTTAAAAGAGTGTCTTGCCAAGCAATATCTCTAAAGAGCATCTGAGGCATTTTTCATCCTGTCCATATCTCCATGAATTATTACATGTGGTCCCCACAAAACCTTAAAAGAGTGTCTTCCCAAGCAAGATCTCTAAAGAGAATCTGAGGCCTTTTTCATCCTGTCAAGATCTCCAGGACTTATTACATGCCACCCTTGCACAACCTGTCCACGGCCACAGAGTATCAACTTGATACTTCACCATACATCGTCCTGATGTACATGATTGTCTTGATCATCATTGCTGCATCATCCTGATGCATGTCATCTGGAGAAACATTCTGAAGCTCGTCATCCATGATCATCCTGATCATACAATGCATCCACCTGATGCATACCAAGTATCTACCTGATACATATCACCATACATGATCCACCTGATCATACAATGTATCCACCTGATACATACACAGATACATGATCCACCTGATCATACAATGTATCCAGCTAATATATATCAACATACATGATCTACCTGATCATACAAGATATCCAACTGATACATATGCAGATACATGGTCCAAGCATCCAACATGATGCATATACATATACATGATCTAACTGATCATAACAAGCATCCAACATGATGCATATACATATACATGATCCAACTGGTCATAACAAGCATCCAACATGATGCATATACATATACATGATCCAACTGATCATAACAAGCATCCAACATGATGCATGTATAGAGCAGTAACTTGGAGCATCGTCCTGATGCTCATCATCCAGCGTTTACATCCACAACCATGTGAAGGATCCTCCTCTCACCATGGTTGGAAAGGCTCCAGCAAATGTGTCCATCACTTCTTCCTCTAAGTATCGTCAATCTGAAGAACACCAAGCCTCTCTCCGAAGTACTCAAACTTTACTCTGGCTAGTGGTTTCGTTAGCACATATGCGACCTTCTCATCCGTCGCAACATACAGGAGCTTCACTGCTCCTCTCTGCACCATATCCCTGATATAGTGATATTTGATCTCAATGTGCTTCGACCTGTCATGGAACACCAGGTTCTCAAATAGCTTCACACAACTTTGGTTGTCCCAAAATATACTAGTAGCATCCAATGGGATATCAAATAAATCAGACAGTAGCTTCCTTAGCCATACTGCCTCACAAATTGCCAAACAAACTGCAACATACTCTGCTTCGGCTATACTTAGTGCTACACAGGACTGCTTCCTGCTAAACCAAGAGATCACACCTGATCCCATACTGAAGCAGCACCCAGAAGTGCTCTTCCTATCTGCAGCACTGCCTGCCCAATCTGAATCAATATAACCTTGCAGGTTAAACTTTTGATTCACATCATACTTGATCCCATAATCAATTGTACCCTTCAAGTACCTCAGAATATGCATTACAGCAGCCAGGTGAACACCTCTGGTATCTGTCAGGAACTAGCTCAATGTGTTCACTGCAAAACAAATATCTAGTCTTGTGTTCGTCAGTTACATCAAGGACCCAATCATCTGACGATACACAGTGACATCAACTAGATCAGATGAAGCATCACATAGAAGCTTCAGGATCGATGCCATAGGTGTGGCCATGGCCTTGCAGTCCATCATCCCAAACCTCTTCAGGATCTCTACTGCATACTTCCCTTGTCCAAGAAATATTCCATCTGCACTCTGCCACACCTCCATTCCTAGAAAATAGTGCATCATCCCCAAGTCGTTCATCTTGAAATCAACAGCAAGCTTCCTCTTCATATCGACAATCAATCTATCCTCACATGTTACAAATAGGTCATCTACATACAATAGTAGTAACACTGGATTTATTTCCTCAACCTTGTAGTACAGGTTGGAATCCGCTTTACTCTTGGTAAAGCCCAAACTGGATAGGAAGCCATCTACCCTTCCATACTAGGTCCTGGGTGCCTATTTCAAACCATACAGGGCTTTCTTCAGTTTGCACACATGTGACTCTCAATCATGTGTCTCAAACCCGAGTGGCTACTCCACATACACTTCCTCTTCAACTACACCATTCAAGAAAGATGTCTTCACATCCATTTGGTGTACCTTCCATTTCATCACTTCAATCAGAGCAAGTACTGATCTAATGGAAGTGTATCTGGCTACAGGTGCAAAGGTTTCTTCATAGTCAATTCCTCTTTCTGGGAGAACCCACGAGCTACAACTTCACTTTGTATTTATCCATGCTACAGTCTACAACATGCTTGATCTTATAGATCCACTTGGAAGTCATAATAAAATTCCCTTCAGGTCTTAGGACCACATCCCAAACATGATTGATTAGTACTTCTCAACCATGGCATCCTTTTACTGTATCCTGTATCCTGGGAACTTCAGATTCTTCAATATCTTCAATAGATAGTTTGAACTTCATTGCTGGAAAAAATGTTGTAGTTCATCTTTTGTAGGTGATGGTATACGATCTTTCCTACAAAACAAGTTAAATTGCATGATTAGAAACATCTCATAGTTTTCAGAACAAATTCTTACACATAAAGAAATATGTCATACAGTCATGCAATTATTTTAGCCAATGCTTCAATACAGCATTTATCCATATCCCGTAACTTTCTAGATGCCTTCCAATCTCTACCAAAACATTTGTTAAGAGTGTGCACAACTCCCAACATGTCAGCAAAGAGGTTTCATTCTAGATAAGTAGCAATGGAATGTTGTACAGTGCCATAGGCCACTTACCCATCACATGCATATTAGTAGTATACTATTCATTAATGCAATTATTCTAATATGCATAATACACACCCTAAGTCTAGTAACACAGGCATATACATCATTGAACAATATTATTTAAACAAACAAGTATGCAAGAAATGACAATTCAAATACTTATCTTTATTTGGTTGTAGGGTGGACTCCCTGTCAATATTTGCTTCCTTGCAGGAACTACTGGAGTGTGCTCCCTCTTGATCTTTGCTACCTGGATTATCTATCCTATCCATCCTGGACCACTATGCATGCTTAAATGTGCACTAGTGTTATGATTGTGCCATCCTAAAGATCTCATGCATAATCATACATTCATTAGTATAATCTCAAAACAACATAATCTTAGACATGTATAGTCATGATCATTTCAAACACAGATAATAAACATTAGTATTCAAGGTTTCATGGAATACTTCTTTTACTCATGCATATTCTTATTGACCATAGGACTCTTCTGGTTAGTCATATCATCAATCAACGTAAGAAGCATAATATGCCTAAACCCATGATTACTAACTTCAATGAATAATCATTATCAATCTTGCCATGTATACTTATATAAGAGATTCTAACACAAGGTAGGATTCTAACTTGATATAGGAAAAACATACCTGGATTAATATGTTAGTTAGTTATTGTCTAACATACCCACATGATGTCTTCTTGTTCTCTTAAGTGACTTGTGCTAGTAACCTGCATATCTCATAGGTTAACCATTATAGAACCAATTTATACATACCTTGTAAGTAGATCTTCTATGTGATTCCTTGCAATGGATGAACCTTTGTATTCATGTCACCATGGTCATATGTTCTTGAACTAGAACATGATTTGTCTTTCTTGATGTACCTTTCATGTTAGCGGACAACATCAACCTCATACAACACCACAATGCATTAGTACAATCATACGTATCAAAACCCTAATCAATGAATATCTTCTATCATGCATTCATAATTTTATTAAGGTGATATGAAAAGTCTAAAGTTTAATCAAGATTTTACTAACCTTACTGAAGACAAACATACCATAAACTTAATCATGAATATATCTCGAAACATACCTCGATAAGTCATACCTGTCAGATTGCTTGTAATCTTCTTATGTAAGGCCTTAGCCTTATCTCCCTTTGAAACTGGAACTTCTTCACTTATGCAGGTGACCAATCCAATCTCTTCTAGGATTAACCCAGTCCACTTGATTTGCAGAAACTGGATCTAGAGCTTGATGAGCTGATCAACCTGGTATACTTAGAATTTGAAAACTGCAAAGTTTCACCCCTCAAAATTGCCTTTGAAACTTATGGATCTTCTAGAAAAGATCCCGGACTAGGGTTTGATAAATCCCACCCTTCTTCCCAACCAAAAGGTTTGATCCCAAGATCTAAACATTGATTTTTCTGAGGAGCTTCCAGCCGTGGTCACAGACTTAAAAAATTCCAACTTTTGCAAAAGCCTTAATTTTCCACTTTTCCGATCAAAGTCCCGAACTAGGGTTTGGTCAAGACTGGCCTTCTGCCCAACCAAAAAAATTGATCTTGGTATCTAAATTTCGATTTTAATGAGTAACATTCAGCCATTGTCTCCGATTACAAAAATTTCAACTTTCTCCAAAACCCTAATTCCCGGAGCCATGAATGAAGGTGCTCAAAATCGAATTATGTTTTGACAGAAATATGCACCTGATTGTTTATGGTGTACCTCCTAAATTATGAATCCAAAAGGTCTAAAACTTCTACCTGCGGTAGCCTGAACTGTCATCTTTCCAACCCCATAGGTATGACCTCAATTGGATTCTCTGAGAGAGAGTTATACCAAGTGTCGCAATGTGACCTTTTTATGGGATAAAACAGGAGAGCAAACTTGTACAGCGTGCCACGTGTCACTGGTTCCACTTCGGCCTATGAAAACCTTCCCTGGGAAACTACAGTCTGTTCCCTACCTGTCACTTTTTATGAAATTTCATTTGGATATTCCTATCCCATGTTGTGACCTTTTTTCCTAGGTCACCTGTTTATTACTGAGATCTGGAAGAGGCTGAAACCCTAGATTGTACAGATCATAAAACACAAAGTAGAACGAATTAGAAGTTGTACTTCAGACACAAGGTACATGGGGATATTATATTCGACCTGTAATATTTTTAGATCCTGAAACCTTGCTGAGATGGATTTAAAGAGAAAGTGCTATGATGATTGGTTTTCGCTATATCAATCCCTAGCTTCGCAAGTGCAACAAGTGTCATAAATGCCATACCATGCCTTCTTTCAGGATAGCTCTGATACCATGTTAGTTTTCAGAAATTTCAATCTGATCTAGGATCTTAACTGAGAGAATAACATGTACATCATATCTACAGCATAGCAATCATGGACACAATAATGCAAGCACATAAGAGACACATAATTTCACCGGGGAAAACCAAGAAGGTGAAAAACCCCGCAACTTCCTCAGAGATAGATAGAGCAATGATACAACCCAAGTACAAGAGATAGTCCTCCTAGCAGCAGCTTCTCCTCCTCCACTAGTGTGCCACTCTCCAATGAGTGTGTGAGAGAAGAATAGAATGTGTAAAATGAGAGAGACACACTCTCTATTTATACACTACATCACTTGAGCTTTACTCAACTAGGTCGGCCCTAACTTAACCACATAACATAATGCTGATTGGGCCGACCCCCAATAGGATGGTCTAATAACCCTTTGACCCACATGACTCATACAAGGCCGACCCCAACAAGGTTTTCTAATAACCCATCAAGTATAAGTTATGACACTTACAATATAAATGGCGACACTTCCGTATAGAGGAATAATAACATCTCTATAGGAATACAATATACATATATGTGAAATACATTCCGAAGTTACAATTACATCAACATCATCTTGGCATCTCCAAGAGGTATGCTAATGAAAAAGGTGAACAACTCTCTAGGTTCCTCTTCTTCGTCTTCCATGGTGGTGTTTGAGATGGAACTAGTAGAGAAGTTGTCTTTGTTTGGATTGTATGTGGAATCAGTTTCATTTTCAAAGTTTAGGAATTCAAACTAAGAGTGGTCAGAACTGTTGTTACCGTTGTTGCTCATGGGATGCCTAGGCAGAAAGCGTCCAAACCTATCCCTTTGTCGATGAGGCATTCATTGGTAAAATCTTTATGTTGTTTTTTTTTTTTTTTAAAGATGTCTCCTAAAAGATTTAGCACCTCCACGGCAACGGCGCCAAAAAGTGGTGAGCTCTTAGAATGGATGCCTAATGAGGGTAGCTAGACTAGGAGCCTACTTTAATTATCAACCCGGGGGATGTATAAACTTCAGAGGTGCAGGAACTATATGTGCTCTTATAGGATAGTCTTTGTCGTGGTTGGGTGTTAGTATCAATGTTTAAAGGTTTTCCTAAAAAGTAAATTGAATAAGCTATGAAAGGATTGCCTAATCTATGGATGAGAAATACCTATGCTGAGAAGTTTTGAATGCTAAAAACAGTAAACCTATGTTTAAGAAGTTTAAATGTGCTGAAAACAGTAAATATACTTTAAGAATTAAATTGCAGAAAGCAGTAAACCTATACTATGAATTTGAATGTTGAAACTTGATAGATCTACTCTAAAATACCGAAAGATGGATCTATAATTGAAGAAGTAAATACTGCAATTCAAATATATAAACTGGAGATATGATCTAGAATATTCAAATGCCAAAAACTAAGTTCAGAATGCAATCATCTAATGCTATGGATTAATCAACAATTAACCAAAGTACTGAAAGTAATCAATCTTCATGAGCAACTACAATAATGGGAAAGTGCATGAGCTTCAAGATCTCGATCATTGTTTCATAAGTAATGCAAGCACATAGGAAAATAAGTGTCGAAATAAGTCTTGGCAGAATGCTACTATAGGACTATAGAAATAGTGTTACCGAACTACAGAATGCACTATAAACTACTACGGAATCAGATTGGTCACTTTACTACAGAAATCAAATCGTGCTATTTGATTGTCATCAAGAATACTTTCACATGCAATATATATTAAGTCAAGACAAAGCACCTAATGAAAAATAACTGAACAGTAAACTTTCCTTACTTATGTGTTGGAGGGGCCCTATCCAACCCGTACTCAGGAGCAGAGAAAACTTATAGACGCCAAATTGAAAGCAAAATCAAATCTTTATTCAAAATAGTAACTTCATGGTTTGATAAAAGTCTGTAACAGAAATTGTCTCAGTAGTATAAAAACGTAAAATGATGGTTCTCAAAAATGGCAACACGACCCTCTCACTAACCGAGAGGCCCATATATATATGCCTCTAATGCTTAACCTAACTATATGTCTAATTGCCAATTCTGTTTGAACAAGTGTTCTCTCTAGAAATCAAGGAAAAAGGCGCTGAGCTTTGTATGATCTTTCAATCCTTCGCTTTATCTGTGTGTTTGTCCCTTAGTGTACCTGGACCTGCTCAATCATACTCGATTTTCTTATAATTAGTTTATTGAACATGCTTTCAGACATACAAGAATAATCTTTAAAACAAGTTCATTAAATAATCAAGGTAAATCATTTCTCCCACAAAACAAGTATATTTCTTCACCCTTTCTTGTTCTTTACTGTGGGGACAAAGGTTATCAGATACTTGTAAATTGGACTCATCAATGCCAATGACGACGGATGCACCTTCAATGGGTATTTGTTTCAGGGGTGCAACTCCGTTCAAGGTGCAAGTTAACATTGAAATTTCCTTATTTGAAGGAAAGATAGATGCATATGCTTTGTAGAAATAGTTAAATTTGTTACAGGGTTACTTCTCTATTCAAAAATTTTTCGATAACAAAAATATCACATTCGCTCATTAAGTCCCTTCCCCACATCAAATACTGGTTGGATGGGTACTCCGAGAGGCATGGAAGAGATGATTCTGAACTATTCAAGATAGACCCCACTTGGGTGGATTTTTTGATGCTTTGAAGGATAATTTCTATCAAGTGGGAAACTATGATGACCAGTACACAAGGTGGACAACTTTGCGCTAGGATAGAAACGAGATAGTGCTAGAGTTTACCAACATGTTCCATACCCTATGCTCCAAACTAGGTATTAGAGACTTTGAATGAAAATTGGTCCTAAAGTACCACAATGGCCTCCACAGGTACATTCAGATGGAGATGGATTCCTTGTACATGTCCTCACTAGGAGCACCTTATCACTATGTCGTCAAGATTGAGCAAAATTTTAAGCAAAAAAATAAGAGTGATTTTGGGTCTGCAAATCAATAGCAGAATCCTAGAAAAGGTGGCCCTAATTCACAAAGAAAAGGATAGAGAAAGGACATCTAAATCCCCAACAACTAGCCAAAGACAAAAGCAAAGAATGGTAATGGTAAATCGAAGAAGGACACTGGAAAGTGGTGTGAATTGCACAAGATCCCTTAGCACAACACTGATGAATTCTACCCAAAACAATCCTTGTTAGCCATGACTAAATCCCCAGATCTAGACTCTGGCTCAGACTGTGATGCAGAGATAAAAAAGGAAAGAAGATCATTGACGCGAAACCTGGTGCCACCATTGCAACTGCAAAGATCCAACCAGAAGAGTCATAGGAGTCATAGGAAGGGGAGTGCCTCTTTCATTCACAACTATGCGTACAAGGTCCTCCACTACATTTCATTATTGCTGGTGGTATCCAAAATAACCCTATATGGGCCAAGGTTGTCAAAAGGTTGAAGCTTCTGACGATTTGACATCCCCAACCATACAACATCAATTGGCTGAGCCAAGGACGAGACATCCATGTCAGTCAATAACGTCGCCTTTCCTATGGCATCAAGGTATTAAAAGATGAGGTAATGTGTGATGTTGCCCAACTTTAAGTTTGTGATGTTATTTTGGGACAACCATATATGTGGAAACATCATGCTGTGTATGAGTCTAGACCTCACAGTGTCATTATTACTTTGGGAAATAAAATCTACATGATACCAAAGACACTTCCCACTACTGGAGTGTCCCTCATCACATCTAAGCAGTGCAGGAAGGTAATCTCCTAGATAGGTAAATTCATCCTCTTCATGGTTCGTTCTAAAGGTGAATAATAGATCGCAACAACATCCAACACCTCCACACAAAATCCCTCTATGCAGCAAAAACAGGTTGACAAGATCGTGGAATCATACAAAGACATCTTCACCACACTTGTTAAAGTGCCAGTACATTGCCGGGTCAAGCATTCCATTGATTTGATACATGATGCACCTTTACCTAACGGGCCATTATACAAGTGTTCCCTCATGGAAAATGAAGAAATCAAACACCAGATTCAAGGTTTAATCCAAAAGGGGAACATTCAACCTAGCTCGTCACCTTGTGGGAGCCCATTGTGTTGGTACAGAAGAAAGATGACTACCGAGATCTAAGCAAGATCACAGTCTGGAATTGGTATCCCATTCCTCCGATCGACAACCTTCTTGACCAGTTCAAGGTTTCCAAATATTTTAGTAAGATTGATCTGAAGTCTAGCTATCATCAAGTGCCAATTGAGCAGAATAATGTCTGGAAGACTTCCTTCAAATCCCACGAAGGCCTCTTTGAGTGGTTGGTCATGCCTTTCATCTTGAGGATGATGGACGATATCCTACGACCATTAACCAATTTTTTTGTGTTCGTATATCTATATGATATCCTCATCTACAATAGAACATGGGAAGAACATTTGAAACATATCCACCAGGTCTCAGCACCCTGCGACAACACAAGTTAGACGCCAATATATAGAAGTGATCATTTGGCATGGAGAGGGTTCAATATCTGGGATACACCGTGGACAAACATGGTTTTTATGTGGATCCGGACAAGATGGAATCCATTCACGATTGGACAACCCCGACATCTATCAAAGAGCTTCGTAGCTTCTTAGGCCTTACCAACTTCTATCTTAGATTTGTGTTGGGATTATCTACTATTGCTTGGTGCCTTAGCCAAGTGACCAAAGGGGGATCTAAGGACACTTTCATCTAGGACAAGAGACAACAACAAGCATTTGAGGAGCTGAAGCAACACTTATGTTTGGCACCCGTCCTCGCCTTACCATATATTAAACAACCCTTTTAGATTGAGACAGATGCTTTGGACTATGCTATTGGTGCAGTCCTCACTCAGCACGGCCATCTAGTGGCATATCATAGTGAGATAATTTCATCTACAATCTGCAAGTACCCCACCTATGACAAGGAAATGTATTCCATTGTCCAAGCCTTCTTCCAATGGAAGCATTACATCCTTGGAAAAGAAACAGTCATCCATACTGATCACACGCCTATGTATTTCATGCAAACCCAAGGGAAGTTACAGAATGACCGCCACTAGAAGTGGTCCACTTACTTGCAACAATTCCACCTGAACATCAAATATACGAAGGGAAGCACCAATCGAGACATTGATTTCCTCAGTCAACCTCCAGTAGTAGTGTTGACCATGATGCTCAACTCTTGTGGCCATGAGACCTCTGGATGGCCCCAACTATATAGTAGTGATCTTGATTTTTCTCCCATCTAACAAGCCCTATGTGAAGGCACATCCATGGTAGAATTTCATCTCTAGGAAGGATTTCTATGCCACCTGGTCCATCTTTGTGTTCCTTCAAGCGAGCATGCGAAAATGATTTGGGAAGCGCATTATAGTCGGGTGTCACGGAACTTCAACACCCAAAATACAATGGCCATATTGCAAAAGCATTTTTATTGTCTAAAGATGATACATCAGATTCTACACTGCCCACGCCATCGTGAAACCCGCCATAAAAAAGCAGGGATTGTACACCCCTCTTCCAACTCTTAGTGGGCCATGGGAATCCATATCCATGGATTACATGTATGTACTACATTCAGACAAGCATGGTAATGACTGCTTGTTTTTGGTCGTGGATAACTTCTCTAAGATATCCATTTTGAGGATAGCTTGCAAGAAGAGCATCTCTACTGAATCCACTGCTAAGCTCTTCTTCAAGCGTGTATGGGTTCATTTCGGGCTTCCACAAACTATAATTTCTGATCGAGACAACAGGTTCCTAAGCACTTTCTAGTCCATTCTATGGTCATCGATGGATACTAAGATCACTAAATCGACTTCCTTCCACCCCCATATCGATGGACAAACAGAGGTAGTCAACAGGGTGATTGTGCATATTCTGAGAATGTACAATTCTGAAGATCCCCGCACATGGGATGAGAGCCTTCCTTATGTTAAACATAACTATAATATATCCCTTCATAGCTCTACTAGCCACATCCCATTTCAAGTTGGCATGGGGTTCCAACCACTGGACCCAGTTGATGTAGATATGCCCATTGCATCCACATTGGAGGAATCTTCCCATGCTCACGCTAAGGCTGATGAGGCCACCATATTTGTTGAATGAATCTAGCACATCCACAAATAGGTCCATGAAATTTTGGAAAAGTCCAACACTAAGTACAAGAAGCGACATGACCAGCATTGGGTTCCACACAAATTCCAGGCAGGTGACAAGGTTTGGTTGAATTTGCAGAAAGAGAGGCTCACAGGATCCCATTGCAATATCTGTCCACTTTGATATGGTTTGTACAACATCACCAAAGCATTTGGTGACAATGAATTTGAATTAAGCATTCCTCCATTGCTTGGCCTGCACCCAGTATTCTACATGGAGCTCCTTCACCCATATTTTCCACCATTGTTGGAGACCTAGAAGGTGGCAGAAAATTGACAACTACAGATCTTAATCCTGACTGTGTGGAATAGAAAAGTATTGATGATAAAATCATGGATACATAGGTCAAGGGCACCCACCAATAGAATATCTAACTTTATCGGGTTGTCAAGGAAGGGCAATTACTACACCAAGGCAAGTGGCTCACCAAGAATCAAGTTCAATAGTAGTTTCCCCATTTGATGGGGGCACTCAACGCAATGGATACCATTGCTTCCTAATGGGGGATTACTGATCCATATGATTGTAGGTGTCTACCCACCTATTCCATTTTCTGAAAATAGTTTTCCATTTTTGCAGTTTTCTAGTAATTGTTTAACAGCTTTTTGGGTCCCAAACTTTTGGGGCCATTTTGAGGTCCTAAATGATATTTTTCGGAAATTCAGGGGGAGTTTTCCAAGGGTTTTTAAAAAACATGCATTGGCCCATATTTGAAATTTACAAATATCGGATAGACTTTTCCAATGGGCTATCGAGCGCCCCAAATGAAGATAGTATGCAAAAGTTATGAACCCAGGAAGTTGACTGTTCAACTAACCACCTTGGGGCCGCAAACTTTATGACGATTCATCTTCTAGGATTAGTTTTTTGGATGTTTGGGTTTCTTACCCTCATGATTATGATAAATATTCTCATTCGACCTATTCTTATATTCATCTTGTCACGAGTGAGCGTAGCCACCACATCTCTTCTTAGAGATATAACTACCACCATTCTAGCTGCTTTTATTTTACAGTTTGTTCTATTTCATTCATTTTAATAGAATCTACGTTAGTATACTATTTTGTTTCTTACCATGTATCTGTGTATGTTAACATATATATACTCTTTCATTTCATTCTCACATAAATCCAGATCATTGCAAATCCTTTTTGTACATTTGTTGAAAGGAGGGAGGTAAAGTTAGTGTATAATCCATTTGGTAGAAAAACAAGAGTTTGTGTTAATTTATTGGTTCAAAGAGATACTAAATAAAAAGTAGATTATTTGACCATTAGTAAGTGATTTTGAATTTTTGGAAAGCGTTTTTTATAGACAGCCACGAAAAAGCAGTTTATCTATCTGTTGGAGTATCTAAGATATAAAACAAATAACACACAAACATCCAAAATCCAAATGGCCTCTCAAAACTCTATTCGTAAGTCTTTTTTGGTGAGCTATCTGTTGGAAGTGGGAAGGTAAGGGTTTATAATCTATTCATTTAGAGAGAAAATGACTCTGTTGATTTTTTGGTTCAATATATAGAAAAGAAAAAGCAGACTATTTATCCATTAGGAAGTGGCTTTGAATCTTTCATAGTCATTCATTAAGAGATAGGAGGGAAAAAGCAAGTTATCTATCTGTCAAAGTACATAACATATAAAAAAATAACTCACACAAACATTCAAAATCTAGAGCACATCATGAACACATTGTAAGGGGATTGAGAGTATGGTGTGGGAGAGAAGCAACTCATCTAAATTTTAGGCTTGGGAGTAAAAACAACATGAAACAACAATTCTCCAAAATTCTAGGTTTTTTTTCCTCATACTTCTGTTACTGCTTCAGATAAACTCAGGTAATGCAATAGACATAGCTTCCATAGAATAGTCTTATCGTTAATCATGCAAGTGTTTCGAAGAGATATATTTTCAGAATGAGATTCTTTAGTCCCACGAACAAGAACCATACAATTTCTTGGGTGACCACCTTGGAGAAACCACTATAGAACAGATGGGAATTTTCTTCTATCTTATGAGGAATCCATCAGATGGTCCTCCAATATACCAAGGGAAATGATAGTAATCCTTCATCAGTTGTGATAATAGATTATGGTAAATTAGATGTACCCAGTGACTAGAATTGCTAAGCCAAATGATGGATCCGTTCGTTAACTTGTTTTTTTTTATGTGATCCTTAAAGTTGAGGGATGCTAACTTCTATTTGGGACGTTGGATGGATCGATGGTGAGGCTCTTGAACATAACTCATGGATCCATACACCCTATTCCTTAGCCTTTAGGATTCTCTTCGGATGCTAACTTCCATTTGAGAAGGATTCCTGGATGAAATACAATAGGAATACAATGAAATAATAAATATTGATTGAATAGAGGATAAGGCTTCTATGAGGAACCTCCAACAATTAAATGATGAAAATGCATGATATAGCATAACAAAAAAGAGATTTATTGATCACGAGCCAATTCGATGTGGCAACCTCCTTTAAGAAAGCTCAATACAAATAACTCATGGATGGATTCATTGGCCTCAACACGTACTTATATACTAATTCTATGAGTCCAATACTATGAATCAATACCATGGAACATATAATACTACGGGATGACTTACAAAGCATATGCGTCCAATACTATGGACCAATACCATGGAACATATAATACTACGGGATGACTTACAAATCATATGCATCCAATACTATGGATCAATACCATGGAACATATAATACTATGGGATAATACAATATACTAGCAAAGTAAAGAGAAGGGTTGACACAGGTTCCTAACATCCCCTCCTCCTTAGAAAAAGATTTGTCCTAGTGCGCCTAGTGGGCCTACCCTCTGGCTCCAAAATGATGGATCCTTAATTATCCAGTTCTAGTAAAACAGTGTGTGCACTGATGTTGGTGCTAAGAAATTTCTTTAGATAAGAGACATGAAATATTGGATGAATGCGGGAAGAAGGAGGAAGTTCCAATTTATAAGAAACATAACTAATATTCTAAGGAACCTTATATGGCCTATATAGCTTTGCAGTCAACTTATGATTCCCTTTGATTTGCTTGTAAGGATGTAGACGAAGAAAAACCATATCACCTACTTGAAAAGTGCGCTCAGAACGGTGTTTATAGACTTGTTGTTTCATTTGATTTCTTTCCATGTGAAGATTGTCCTACACAATGCTTAGAATTTCATCTCAGGTTCAAATAAATGTGTCAACTTCTTGAACTGGTGATATGTTGGGGGTGTATGAAAGAAGCACTAAAAGTTCTTGACCATAGACTACTTCATATGGAGTCATTTTATATGCAGCGTGGTGGGAGGTATTGTACCACCATTCCATGAGAGGGAGCCACTTTTCCCACTGATGTTGTTGTTCAGAGGTGAAGTAATGAAGAGAAGTGTCCAAACATTTGTTGAAAAATTTAGTCTAACAATTTGTTTGTGGGTGATACTCTAAACTCATCTTTAGTTTGGTGCTAGTGTGGCGAAATATTTCTATCCAAAAATGACTGGTGAAATTTTCATCGCAATTTGAGACAATGGAAGAAGGGATTCCATGAAGATGAAAGATATGGTCCAGGAAAATATGTGCGACTGAGGAGGCAGTATATGAATGGATGAGGGCACAAAAATGACTATATTTGGAGAGGTAATCAATCATTGTCTTCCCTCCAAATTTAAGGATTCCTTTAATGAAATACATAGAAATATTTATCCAAATCTATGTAGGGATGGGAAAGGGTTTGAGCAATCCCAGAAGTAGTGTTGTTTCACCCTTGTTTCGCTGGCAGGTATCACATTCAGCCACCATCTGTTAAATTTTCCTTTTCATTCCTTTACAAAAGAAGTTACGCCGTGCCCGCTCATATGGTTTGAGGAACCTAGAGAGCCCTGCCAATGGAGAAGCATGGAGTTCATAGAAGATAGCCTATTGAAGATTTGTGCTTTTGGGAAGCACCAAAATACCCTTGTATCTCAGGGAAGCACCATCCCAATGGTAATGTGGTACAATAGAAGGGTTGTTGGAAAACCATTAGATGAATTGAGAAAATGAGGAGTCGTTGAAATAGCCCTATTGAACATATTGCAATGAATTTGCAACACGCATAGAAATAGCTGAAAGAGAAACTTGGTCATCAAATGTGTGAGAAAGAGCATCCGCCACAATATTGTCCTTACCCTTCTTGTAAGTGATCTCATAGTCATAACTCATGGGTTTTCTAACCCATGTATGTTGTGATGGGGAGGAGACCCGTTGTGTCAGGAAATATTTCAGACTCTAGTGATCAGTCTTGATGCATAAATGATTCCCTAATAGGTATGTCCTCCACTTTTGAACTTCATGCAAAATATCCATTAGTGGCTTCTCATATGTCGAGGAGACTAAATTCTTACCAGAAAGGACCTTGCTGGTGAAAGCAAGGGAATGTTCATCTTGAAGGAGAACAACACCAAGTCCATTGTTGCAAGCATCACTCTCAATAGTGAAGGGCTTGGAAAAATCAGGCATAGCTAGAACATGTGTAGTACACATAGATTGTTGTAGATCCAAAGGAGTAGTGGAGAATACTGAAGGTTGCATCTGAATAGAATGGAGCTGAGTGATGACACCATGTGAATTATTCTTAAGGATATTTTCCAGGAGATGTGAAATGATGAGGCTGAGAGACCCTTGTTGTAATCCCTTCAATTTGTGTTTTTTCCCATTGACTAAAAACTGCATCCAAAGTTCAGCAAAATCCCATAAGATGGGTCCAAGTGTGTGTAACCATTGGGCACCCAAAACAACATCACATATTCCTAAGGGAAAGGAAAACATGTCAGAGTGCAGGTTATAATCTCCAATAGAGATACACATATTGAGACACTTCCCCTTGTAAGGTCAGGTGCCACCATTGGCAATCATGGCTTCAAAGATGGAGCAAGGATGGACAAAACAATCATCCTTTTTTGTGCTCCAAGGGTCAATGAATTTATAAGTGCTACCAGAATCAATGAGTATTGTAAGAGGGAGATTCTTGAAGTAACCCTTGACCTGCATTGTTTATGGGGTTGTGACTCTGGATAAGGCAGGGATAGATATATTTGGATGGTCGTCCTGGGACGCAGGTTCAACAGGAGGCTACTAAATGTCGACCTGATCATCTATTGTATATTTAGCTTCTTCAAAAAATACATTTGTAGGAGGAGCATCCACATCCAAGATATAGAGAGTTTGATCAACACATCTATGTCCCTAACTGAATTTATCATCACAATTATACCAAATCCCTTTTTATCGAAGTGCCCACCAAGGATAAGTTTAAGGACCCATACTTATTTAAAAGTGTATAAACCTTGGCGAATCTTACCAATTCTTAAAATGCCAACTATAAAATATTTGGCGATATTTTTCTAAAATTATTTCAATTTCTAAGTATTGTATATAGTTTATATAATAATTTGGTGATTTTTAGAGTGAAAAAAGTTTACCCCATCAAAATTGGGCAAAATGGGGCTTCAAAAAATGCAAATTGGCAAATCTTTTTTGGAAAAAAAATGGAAAAATAGCCCATGGGCTAAATTTCGCCCCTAAAATTATCCTTGGTGCCCGCATCTCTACTTCAGACAAATGCTTGATAGGAGTTGCTCTAGGATAAGGCATGATGGAAGGTCTTTGGGAAACCATATTTCGGAATTGATCAAAAGTGGATTTGGAGTGTTGTTGGGCTATGATATTTTCCTCCGCCAACTTATCCAACCCTAGGAATTCCATCATTGTGTTGGGACATAACATTTTAATCTCAGATCATATTGCATCTTTCAGACTACTGATAAAACAACTCCTATAGAATTCATCAGACAATCCTTCTGTGTGATTGTCTAGTTTCTCAAATTATGTATGATACTCTCTCATAGTGCCAATTTGGCAAAGTTTAATGAGTGCTCCTATGAAGTCATCAAAAGCACTAGTTCCAAATCGTTGCAAAAGGAGTTGGAAAAAATATGTCCATTTTGGCTCTACATGAGCCTTGATGTACCAATGGAACCATTGAAGGGCTTCATGTTGCAAATGAAAGGATGCAAGTGGGAATTTGTTGACATCAAAAGTATTACGCAAACTAAAATATTGTTCTTTCCGGTATATCCATCCAGTCGGATCATCACCACTAAAGTGAGGAAAATCAAGCTTTGTGCCACAAAAAGTGCTGAAAGAAGAGAACTCAGTGTCTGTAGAAGACTTTGGATGTTATCTATTATTCATGGCTGAAAGCTGAAGATGGAGGCCGAGAATTTTTTCATCTAGATCTTGGAGTTTGGTCTTGAGGGCTTGTTGCTGCTCCAACCTGATCCCCATGATTTTTCAGAGAATTATACGGCCCCTCCTTTTATTTTAGATTTTTGTAGTATCTCGAAAGCCCGGTTTTTTTACCCTTAAGTTTTTTCCTTATTCTTCAAGAAAAGTTGTTTTTTGCGTAAGGAAAAACTTCAAATCTTTTTGCCAAGCCAGTCACACAGTTTTCTTTGTTTTTGGTCAACAGTTTCAAAGCTTTCTAGTTTATTTTTTGCCAAATCTTTCATTTTTTCTTTGTAAAGTGGTTGCAGCCTTTTGTTTGAGTGTTTTCTCACCGACCGGTTGTTGTTTTAAGTTTTTTCTTGCCGACCGTTGTGCTGTTTGTTGACTGAAATTTTGTCGACAAGTCATATATTTTTAGCCTTATGTTTTCCGACAGGTCACAGTTGCTGGACTTATTCTTTCCGACCATTGTGCCGATCTTTGCCGTTCGTTTCTCCTTCGCTGAGCTTCTCTCGTCGACCGTTGTACAGTCCCTTCACTTATTTTCTCCGACCATTGCGCAGTTATTTGGCTTATTTTTGCTGACCGTTTCACCAAGGTTGTGGTAACATTTTCCGACCCTTTTTCCACCATCTCACTTAGAGTCCACCAACCATTGCGTCATCTTCTTTTTTCTCTTCACCGATCCTTGTCGTAGCTCCCCAGTCACAATTTTTAACGCTAATTTCGTTGACTATTTTGTAAACGTTCAACTTAAGATCGTCGAAACTGTCACGAAAGTGGATGAGTGGGGACATTAATTGAACCCTGTGCGCACTTATTGTTCAACCATTGAGCCCCGTGCATTTTAATTTCCAACTACCAACCTTGTGCGATTTAAATGCTTAGGTGTTTATATATATAACAAGGGTTTTAATTATTTTCCTACCTTTTGCAAAGTAGAGAAACACCGTTCGAATGCCATAGGAAGAGCGCTAGGTATTCACCAGTCAGAGGACTCACACACTCACCCACTAAGCCACTCCAGTGCTGATAGGTAGGTTTTTCGAACCCCGTTCTGTTTGTTTTGTCTGCTTGGGGTTTCGGTTTAAATGGTTTTGGGTCTTTTTAGCTGTTTATGGAGGTTTTAGATGGTAAGTTCTTTTTAAGTCTAGACTCTCCTCATATTTTGTGACACCGAAAGATAGTTGTGCCCCAGTAGGTTCTACCCATGGTTATTCTTTCGAACCCGGTGTCCTTGTTTACATGAGATTCTCAGCTAAGTCGGGTCTGTCATAGCCAATTGCTTTGAAGTTTATCAAAGTTTGGAACTGAGCACCCACACGAAAACTTCTTGTCCTAAGCTTGGTCTCCTGTTATAGCTTAAAATGACAACTCTTCGTCCGTGACGACACTTGCATCCCATGGTCGCATGACGACACTTCTTGAGACCAAGTTTAGTTACACAACAAGACACTTGTTGATTGAGGGGTCATTTGGGACACTAAAAATGGTTGAAATTACCTCACTCTTGTCCCATTTGATGTTTATGACCCTTAGGAACATTTTTCCAGACCAAACCATCTCCTGAAAATGAGCAGAAAACCCTGTTTTTTGCCATTTTTCCACATGTGGGCTGGTACACAAGCATGATAGTAGCGCATATGCGCTACTTTTCTTCATCAAAGTAGTGCCCACCTCCACATGTGCGCTAGTTTGTCTACTGCAGAGTAGAGCACATTCCTGTACTAGTCAAAATCTCAAAATTTGGGTAAGTTAAGCTGGTTGGGGAACCTCCTACTTGGTTATAACTTCTTTTCCTCTCCTTCATTGACTATATAAGGAGGATAGAAGAGCCATGTGAAAGAACCAAGCCTATAACAAAGTTATGCTGGAGGAATGGAGACCCTCATCCCCCTCTCTTGTGTTTAGTTTTGATAAACCCTAGCAAAGTTGCTTAGAGGTTGGGATCCTTGGAGAACATAAGCAGGAGACCTTGAATCTAGGTTTCGTGAAGTGCCAAGCTTGAAGGAAGGTATAACTTTATGTACTTGCTTTCATTCATTAATAAAGATCAAACATTCTTTCCTTTCCAAATATGATCTATTTATGTGTGTCTCAAATTTGATTACAGCTTGCTTATAATATGATGTCTTCTTCTATTATGAATATCAGTCTTATATATGTAGTCAAATGTGTTTGAGAAAGGTATCAAGTTGTTTTTCCTGTCTGGGCGTTGCGACACTGGATAAGCATCAAAGAGCAAGGGAGGCAAAACTAGGATCAACCTTCTGAATAAGGTGCATACAAATTTAAACCCTAACTTCTCCATTTATTTGTTGTACTTGCGGAATGCTTGTAAGTCTATATTTATCACTATAAGTTGGTATTTTCTCCCCTGAACTATAGGTGCATTTTCCTCACAACAGAATGGCGACTCCACTGGGGAATGCCTAACTGCTTAGGGGTATCCAAGGTCATTTCTTTAGTTTTGTTTGAAGGTCTTTGTTCAATTTCTTGATTATAATCAGTTATTAGGCTTTGTTTGACCCTCCTTGGCTCTTACAGACCCTTCCTAGCCCTTTCAGACCCCGGTGAACCCACGTTGGGGGGTTTTAACCCCATTTTTTCAAATTTTCCCACCTGTGCACTACTGTTGTGAAGAACAGTAGTTCCCATGCACTAGTTTTCCTCTACACAGTAGCGCCCACCCTGATATGGGCGCTGGTATGCCTCATACATAGTAGCACACAGATTCTGGGTTTGAGTTTTTTGTTGTGGACCCAAATTTGGGGGTTGTGGCTGCATTTTTGGGGTCCCCGATGATGCTAGGTCTGCGTTAAACCATTGTGAGTGGTCTCCCATCCTTGTACTGATCCTACATTCATGATTTGAACCTCTTTTGAGCAATTTGGGCTTGTTTGGAAAGTTTTGGGGCTTGTTGACCCAAGTTGGGGGGTTGTGGACCAGTTTGGTGTTTTGTACCCTAATTTGAGTCTGACTGAACCTGCATGCTCCATTTCAACTGGATTAAAACTTATTGAGTCTACTTGACCCTGTTTGTATCTATTTGAGTGAAATTTCTCTTTTAGATTGGTTTCTTATCCTCCCTTATGCTTTTAGTTTTCTTTTATAGTGAAAGCTCAAGTGTTTTGGCTATTGTTCAAGACCTTGTTTGCATTGTTTATGTGCAGACCTAACTTTACCAAACCATACTTCTTTGTAGGTCATTTGCTTTGTTTGGGTCTAAAAGTAGTTTTCATACTCTTTTCCCAATGGGTGGCATGCTTACATCTTTAAGTATCTGAAAGTCATATTTGGTAGCTTTTACTGTTTCAATAAAGAAAACTTGAAAGCTTCTTTGCTTTGCTTTGATAGTAGGTTAGTTTCAGTTTTGTTTCTTACCTTTAGAAAGCATAAATAATTTTGATTCATTTTGTGAATAGAGTACCTTCCAAGTGGCTTAAAGGATTTAAGAGTGCTTTGCATCAAAAAGAACAAGTTTTCTTTTGCATACCTATTTGTTTGAGTAGCTGCATTCTTAGGTTTTGAGTTTAATTTTGTGCATTTAGACTTTATTTTTACCTTTTTTGCATTCGAAAGATTAAAAATTGCATTTGCATATGCATTCTAGATCGTAATTTTAAGACTTGCATTGAAAAGAAAAGATTTGTTTCGTGGTAAATATTTCATTTTCAGTACTCTATCTCTGTTATAACCACTCTCACACACCCACTACCTTTTTGAGTAAGCAAGTAACCTTTAAAATGAACCCTAATAAAATGTACTAGCAACATTTTCTTTTCTAGGTTACACTTTCCACCAACTAGTCTTGGTTAGGATCTTGGGTTTGAAACACCTTAAACCACCCAAGATCACACATTACGCAAAAATTGTAGTTTGACTATCGAAGGTAAACCCACTTCATTCAAAACTTGCCTGGGATCTATGCAGTAGGTCTTGTGAGATCAGATTGTTGGGAATACACCTCCTACTTTTTGTTTTGAGCATATACCAGGATTGGATCGCGTTTGGGGACTCTTTTGAGTTTTGGTCTCAGTTACCCTTCCCACGCCTTCTGATTCGACTAGAGACTATTCCCCCTGGAGTTTTCATTGTGGTGGTATCCTTAGTATCTGACCATAGGTTCATACACAGGTGATCGTGGAGGGTTATATCTGCTGTACCTAGTACAGATGTGGGAGGAAATCCCTTGCAAGTCTTTGGGAGGGCGGTTGGGTGATTCTAGCACTTGCACCCTTAGTCATTGTATTGTGGACCCCAGGTAACTGTTCTTCTTCCTTCATTGATCTGTTCTGGGCCCTCATCATCCCAGACTCTTCTCCAGAAGGCATCTATTTTCCTGGTTTGATTTACCTAGGACCATTTTTAGTGGTGTGCTCTTTGTGCTACTTGTCTTAGTTTGCCTTAGAGAATTTCTTGCTCATTTGAGTAGAAAACTATGTCTAGTGTTCCGGCGAGCGCCAATCAAGGTACCCATGTTCTAGGGGATCCTTGTGCTGTTCCATTCATTGGAAACATTGGTACTCCCTTAATGGCTACTCTGAATCTTCCTGGATTCACCATAGGGATTCCAATTTGCTTTTTTTCCACTCCGAATGCCTTGCATGCTCCTAACACTTCTTTTGTAAGCACCTCAAATCAAGAGCATCAGAACCCTATGCCTTTTTTGCCAGTAACATCTTCTCCTCCTCCTTCTACCTCATGTGGCGAAAGTAGCAATACTAGTAACCAACAGTCTAAAAGGAATAGACGGGGGAAGAATAGGAAGAAGATGCCAAAACAAGGGGGCAACAACGCATCCTTTATAAATCATGTTGGGGATAAGCACCCTGCCTCTACAAATCATGCAGGGGGCACCTACCCAGCCTCTGGAGGTCATGCTGGGAGAAAACTTTTAGTCACTTAAAATCAGACTGAAATTTTGTCTTCAACCACTGTCAGTCATGTTGAGGACATGTCATTGATCACTACTAGTCATATTAATGACAAGTCACCAGTTCCTGTGACTCATACTGGAGACACCAGATCAGTCACTGCAATTCATGCTGAAGGAGTTGACATTGTCGACAAACCCAATAAACAAAAGTGTAAGTTCCCTTGCAAGTTTTGTGTGGGATACCACCTTACTTGTGCCCTATACTTACTTGTTCCCTATACTTCCAGAGGTGCAAAAAGTGTGGTCCTTAGTTCAAAAGTCTTCTGCTTATGAGAAACCAGCCACTGTAAGTCATGCTAGGGGCAAGCTGTCAGCCAATGCTAGTCATGCTGAGAGTACTAACATTGTAAAGGAGTCTCAACCTATAGGACGTAAACCAAAGTTCCCTTGTAAAATCTGTAAGGGAGATCACCTTACTCACTGATGCCCTGCCATTCCAGAGGCACAAAGAGTGTGGTCCATGTCTGAAGGAACCTCTGTTCTTGAGTTGTCGATAGATTCCCTACAGTCAGATCAACCTTTGGTTGATAAAGTGGTTGAACCAATGCAATATTTGGTCGACCCCACTCTTCCTTTGGAGAGTGAAGTGATCGAATCGATGCAATCTTCGACCGATCCCATCAGTCCTTCGGAGATTGATGCACCTACTGTTGAAGTATTCTGCATTACCAGATTGGATGTTTCTGAAAAAGGGGGTACTTCATCTGTGCCATGTGAACCCCTACCAAGCCCTAGGATCATTTCCTTTTATTGGAATAGCCTATCTGAGCCTCGTCTTCCTTCTTTGACACCTTTCCACATAAAGGTTGATATCGAAAACCATATGGTTGATCGTGCTAAATTTTCAGAATTTACTTTAATCTGATCTAGGATCTTAACTGAGAGAACAACATGTACAGCAAATCTACAGCATATCAACCATGGACACAATAATGCAAGCACACGAGAGACACAAAGTTTACTTGGGGAAAACCATAAAGGTGAAAAACCCCAATAACTTCCTCAAAGATAGATAGAGCAATGATACAACCAGAATACAAGAAATAGTCTTCTCCTAGTAGCAGAGCCTCCTCCTTCACAAGTGCACCACTCTCCCAAGTGTGAGTGAGAGAATAGAATGTGTAAAATGAGAGAGACACACTCTCTATTTATACACTAACTTGACTTGACCTTTACTCAACTAGGTCGGCCTCAACTTAACCACTTAACATAATGCTGACTGGGCCAACCTCCACTAGGGTGGTCTAATAACCCTTTGACCCACATGGCTGACCCCCAATAGGGTGTTCTAATAACCCTTTGAACCACATGAATTATACAGGGCCGACCCCAATAAAGTGGTCTAATAACCCATCAAGTATAAGTTACAACACTTACAATATAAATGATGACACTTCCGTATAGAGGAATAATAACATCTTTATAGGAATACAACCACTTCCGTATAGAGGAATAATAACATCTCTATAGGAATACAATATACATATATGTGAAATACATTCTGAAGTTACATATACATCAACACTCCCTCTTAACTAGGAAGGTATTTCTTGACACAGGTCTTCTAGCACAAGTCATCTTCTCAGGATCGTTGTCATCGATGCATCGTCATCATCATCGTCACTGCTGCTGCTATCTCAACCAATCTCTTACTCTACTCGTCATAGGAATTTCTACAGAGCCAGTCCTTTTTCATACTGGATGTAGGCCCACCACTTGCAGGTCTTCATCATCTATGCGAACGGTCTGATAGAGGCGGCCTCTCAGGACTAATTTTATGTACGGATGCAATACCGGAAAGAGTATCCCAGGAACATTTATGTGCCTAAGCACGACCGACAATATCTCCCAGGATTGATTACATGCATCTCCTCCACAATACCTTTAAAGAGCATCCCAGGAACATTTATGTGCCACAACATGACCGATAATATCTCTATAGAGCATCCCAGGACTTATTACAAGCACACAGCTCAACCTCTCGGATCTCTAGGACTGATTACATGTGGATAGACAAAACCTTTAAAGAGCATCCCAAAAACATTTATGTGCCATAGCACGACCAACAAGATCTCTAAAGAGCATCCCAGGACTAATTACGAGCACATAGCTCAACCTCTCGGATCTTCAGGACTGATTACATGTCTCCGTAGTAATACCTCATCCCAGGACTTATTACGAGCACACAACTCAACCTATCAGATATTTGAGGACTGATTACATACTACATATCAATACCGGAAATATTACCCCAGGAAAATTTATGTGCCGCAGCATGACTGGCAAGATCTCCCAGGACTGATTACATGCTATTTGCACAACCTACCACATATCATCTCTGACCTCCAAGTATCAACCTGATACTCATGATCCAATGGATCATCATCGCACGAGGCATCATCCTGATGCCCATGATCATACTGATCATCATCGCTTGTACCATCCTGGTACATATCATCTAGAGAAACATCCTGAAGCTCAGCATCATGATCAACCTGATCATAAAATGCATCCACCTGATGCACAGCAAGTATCTACCTGATACATATCATCATACACAGTGTATCCACCTGATACATAGATACATGATCCACATAATGTATCCATCAACATACATGATCTACCTGATCATACCTGATACATATCAACTTACATGATCTACCTGATCATATAATGTACCCACCTGATACATATACAGATACATGGTCCAAGCATCCAACATGATGCATATACAAAATACATACAAATGATCCAACTGATCATATCCAACATCAAACATGATGCGTACATATACATATACATATAAATGATCCAACTGATCATATCCAACATCCAACATGATTTGTACATATACATATAGAGCAGTAACTAGAGCATTGTCCTGGTGCTCATCATCCATGATCCTCCTGATCATCATAGCATCATCTTCTTCAGATCATCTCATCATCCATGAAGCACAGCCCAGATGCACATCATCCAGTACTTACACCACCGACATGGGAGAACACATCTACCACCATTCAGGGAAGGCTCCAACCCTTACTTTTTCACCATGGGAGAACACATCTACCACCATGTGAGAATGGATCCAACCCTTACATCTACACCATGGGAGAACACATCTACCACCATGTGAGAATGGCTCAACAATTACATCACAACCATGGGAGAACACATCAACCATGTCAGAAAAGCTCATGTGCATCTACATCTTCCAGACTCATCACTTCCCTTTGGAATGAACCTCGATCTGAAGTGCACCAAACCTATCTTTGAAGTACTCAAACTGCACTATGGCCAATGGCTTGGTCAATACATCTGCAACCTACTCATCCGTCGCAACATACTCTGCTTCAACTGTACTCAGTGCTATGCAGTACTGCTTCCTTCTAAACCAAGAGATCACACCTGATCCCATAGTGAAGCAGCACCCAGAAGTGCTCTTCTTATCCACAACATTTCCCACCCAATCTGAATCAACATATCCCTGCAGTTTAAACTTTTGATTTGCATCTTACTTGAGCCCATAATCAACTGTACCCTTCAGGTACCTCAGAATATGCTTTACAGCAACCAGGTGAATGCTCCTCGGATCTGTCAGAACTAGCTCAATGTGTTCACCGCAAAACAAATATCTGATCTCATGTTCATCAGGTACATCAAGGACCCAATCATCTGACGATACATAGTGATATCAATCGGCTCAGATGAAGCATCACACAGAAGCTTCAGGTTCGATGCCATAGGTGTGGCCATAGCCTTGCAGTTCATCATCCCGAACCTCTTCAGGATCTCTATTGCATACTTCCCTTGTCCAAGGAAGATTCCATCTGCACTCTGCCACACCTCCATGCCAAAAACAAATAGTGCATCATCCCCAAGTCCTTCATCTCGAACTCAACTGCAAGCTTTCGCTGCGTGTCGGCAATCAATCTATCATCTCTTGTTACAAACAGGTCATCCACATACAATAAGACTATCCCTGGATTGCCTACCTCAACCTTGTAGTAAAGATTGGAATCCGCTTTACTCTTGGTAAAGCCCAAATTGGATAGAAATATGTCTATCCTACCATACAAAGTTCTGCACATATATGACTCCTTGTCATGTGTCTCAAAACCAAGTGGCTTCTCCACATACACTTCTGTTTCAACTACACCGTTCAAGAAGGCTGTCGTGAAATCCATCTGATGTATCTTCCACTTCATCACTGCAGCCAAAGCAAGTACTGATCTAATGGAAGTGTATCTGGCTACAAGAGCAAAAGTCTCTATGCTACCACCTACAGCATGCTTTGATCTTGTAGATTCTCTTGGAAGTCACTATAGACTACCCTTTTTGGGACTACATCCCAAACATCTTCATGATCGACTGATACTCCTTGATCATGGCATTCTTCCTAGATCCTGGGAACTTCAATGTCTTCAATAGATAATTTTGTTGCTGAACAAATGTTGTAGTTCTTCTTTTTTAGGTGATTGTATACAATCTTTCCTACACAACAAGTTAAATTGCATAATTAGAAAACATCTCATAGTTTTCAAAACAAATTCTTACACATAAAGAAATATGTCATACAGTCATGCAATTATCTTAGCCAATACAACATTTATCCATATTCCGTGACTTTCTAGATGCCTTCCAATCTCTACCAGAACATTGTTAAGAGTGTGCACAACTCCTAACATGTCAGCAAAGAGGTTTCATTCTAGATAAGTATCAATGGAATGTTGTACAGTGCCATAAGCCACTTACCCATGTATATTAGTAGCATATTGTTCATCAATGCAACTATTCTAATATGCATAATACACAACCTAATTCTTAGGAACATAAGCATATACATCATTGAATAGTATTATTTAAACAATAAAATATGCAAGTAATGACAATTCAAATACTTATCTTTGTTTGTTTGTTGGGTTGACTCCCTCTCAGTCTTTGCTTCTTTTCTGCAACTCCATTCTTATGTGGATTGTGAGAAGTGGTCAACTCCCTCTGAATATCTGCATCCTTCCAGAAACTACTGAAGTGTGCTCCTTTTCTTTCTTGCAAGAACAACTAGAGTGTGCTCCCTCTTGATCTTTGCTTCCTGGATTACATGTCCTTGAACTTACATCCATCCTTAGTCACTATGCATGCTTATTAGTATCATCATTGTGTTATCCTTGAGGTCTCATACATAATCACACATTTATTAGTATAATCTTAATACTATCAAAACACAATAATCTTAAACATGTATATTCATGATCATTCACAGATAATAAACATTAGTATTCAAGGTTTCAGGGAAGTCTTCTTTTACTCATACATATTCTTATTTGATCATAGGACTCTTCTGGTTAGGTGAATCATCATTCAAGATAAGAGATATAATATGCATGAAACCCGTAATTATTCAAACCTATACCTTCATGATTCTTCTGGTTAGTCATATCATCAATTATGGTAAGAAACATAATATGCATACAACCATGATTATTCAAACCTATGACTTCATGAATAATCATTGTCAACAACACAACAGTATAAGATCCTAACACAAGGTAGGGTTCTAGCTTGATATAGGAAAAACATACTTGGATTAGCATGCTAGCTAGTTATGTCTAACATACCCGCATAATGTCTTCTGGTTCTCTTCAGTGACTTGTGCTAGTAACTTGCATGTCTCATAAGTTAACCATTGTAGAACCAAGTTATACATACCTGGAAAGTAGATCTTCTATGTGATCCATGACAATAGATGAATCTTTGCCTTCATGGCACCGTGAGCATATGTTCTTGAAGTAGAACATGATTTGACTTTCTTGGTGTACCTTTTGTGTTAGCAAACAACATAAACCTCATACAACATCACAATGCATTAGTACAATCATAAGTGTCAAAACCTTAATCAATGAATATCTTCTATTAAGGTGATACGACAAGTCCAGTAATTAATCAAGATTGTACTGTAATGATATGAAGACAAACATATGATAAACTTAACCATGAAACATACCTGTAAGCCATACCTGTCAAGATTGCTTGTAATATTCTTATGGAAGGCCTTAGCCTCATCTCCCTCTGAGACAGGAACTTCTTCACTTATGCAGGTGACTAATCCATCTTCTTCTAGGATTAACCCAATCCACTTGATTTGCAAGAACTGGACCTGGAGCTGGATTAGGGTTTGTCAAGGAAACCCCAAAAATTCAAACTTTTAATTTCAAACTTCCGAAAGGATAGAAATATGTGCCTTGATGAGCTGATCAAGTTGGTATATTCAGAATTTGAAAACTGCAAAGTTTCACCCATCAAAATTGCTTTTTAGATTTTTGGATTCACTAGGGAGGACCCTGAATTAGGGTTTGAGTTTCTCGAAGCTTCACCCAACCAAAATATTTGATTCAAAACTCTAAGATTCGATTTTTCTAAGGAGCTTCCAGTCGTGGTCACGGATTTCCAAAATTCCAATTTTTGCAGAAGCCCTAGTTTTCCATCTTTCCAATCAAAGTCCCGAACTTGGGTTTGATCAAGCTCGGCCTTCTGCCCAACCAAAAGATATGATATTTGTCTCTAAATTATGAGTAGCATCCAGTCATGGTCTTTGATTACAAAAATTCCAACTTTCTCTGAAGTCCTAAATTCCGGAAGCCATGAATGAAGGTATTAAAAAAAATTATGTTTTCACATAAATATGTACCTGATTGTTTCTGGTGTAACTATGAACTTTTCGATACATAGGGTCTGAAAAATTTTCTTGAGATATCCTGACCTATTATCCTTCCATCCCAATAGTTCTGACCTCAATTGGATTCTCTGAAAGAGAGTTATGCCAAGTGTCGCAACGTGACCTGTTTATGGGATAATACAGGAGAGCGAACTTGTACAGAATGCCATGTGTCACTGTTTCAACTTCGGCCTCTGAAAAATATTTTTGAGATATCTTGACCTATTATATTTCCATCCTGACAAGTCTAACCTCAATTGGATTCTCTGAGAGATATTTATGCTAAGTGTCGCAATGTGACCTGTTTATGGGATAATATAGGAGAGCGAAGTTGTACAACGTTCCACGTGTCACTGATTCAAGTTCGGCCTCTGAACAATTGTGCTGAGATGGTACGGTCTGTGTACTACCTGTTGTTAAGATTTAATATGCTAAGACAAAAAATAGCAGCATTAAATTCCATTTCACAATAATAGCATATACAGGATCACTGAAGAAACAACAAGCATAGCATAAACACAAGAGACACAGATTTATCCTGGGAAACCCTCATGGGGTAGAAAACCCAACAAAGCTTCCTCAATATAGATGACCGGCAATATACAAAGATGCAAACCAAAGACATGATCTCCTTCTCCACCATAGCAGACCTCTCCTCCACAAGTGCACTACTCTCAAGTGAGTGAGTGTGTGGAATGAGGAATACACCTTCTCTATTTATACACTACTCCGAATTCTCTTTTACACAAGACATGTAGGCTTGTATTTAACCAATGGGTTAAATACCCCACTACAACTGACTGGGCTGACCCCTCTAGGGTGGTCTAATAACCCTTTGACCCACATAACACACATAGGCCCGACCCCCACTAGGGAAGTCTATTAACCCAAGTTATCACATTCCGACAGAGGAATAAACATCTCCGGATATACAACAAGATCTTCACAGAGGAATGAAACATCTCCGGAATAATAAAGTACAAATATAATATTCTTTGAAGTTACAATATCTCAACACTCCCCCTTAACGAGAAGGATATTATAACATCATCTGTGCGAGCAAGGAGTCATCAACATCATACATGATACATCTATAAATCATTGGAAGCTTTCTCAATATCATCAGTAACTCGAGCAGTTACTGGAACATCTTCAATACTGGAACATCAACATCTTCAGTACTGAGTCTTTATCTTCTATAGCACTTCGAACAGCTACAACAACATCAACATCTGGATCCTCATGATCATCAGCATCGTCATCATACAATCATCAGCATCGGGATCATCTCGATCTACAGCCTCTGGATCATCTCGCTCTACAGCATCTGGATCATCACAATCTACAACATCTGGATCATCTCGATCTACAGCATCTGGATCATCTCGATCTACAGCATCTGGATCATCACGATCTACAGCATCAGCATCTGGATCATCTCGATCTACAGCATCTAAATCATCTCGATCTACAACATCTGGATCATCTCGATCTTACAACATCTGGATCATCTCAATCTACAACATCTGGATCATCACTATCTACAGCATCAGCATCTGGATCATCTCGATCTACAACATCTCGATCATCTGCATTAGTATCAACACTAATACATCTATCATAAAAACATGTATTCTCACTAATACATCTATCATCAAAACATGTATTCTCACTAATACATCTATCATCAAAAGCATGTATTCTCACTAATACATCTATCATCAAAAACATGTATTCTCACTAATACATCTATCATCAAAACATGTATTCTCACTAATACATCTATCATCAAAAGCATGTATTCTCACTAATACATAGCAGCATATCTTGCAACACACACAATCATATTACAAGATGATCAATCCCGCTCTCTTTAGGACATAGGTCCATGGATGATACAATCCAGTCATGTACCATTTGAACCAAGGTCCAAGGACGATCCAGTCCTACCATGTACCTTTTGAACCAAAGTTCAGGGACGATCCAGTCCTATCATGTACCTTTTGAACCGAGGTACAGGGACGATCCAGTCCTATCATGTACCTTTTGAACCGAGGTACAGGGACGATCCAGTCCTATCATGTACCTTTTGAATCGAGGTCCAGGGACGATCCAGTCTTATCATGTACCTTTTGAACCGAGTTCCAGGGATGATCCAGTCCTATCATGTACCTTTTGAACCGAGGTCCAGGGATGATCCAATCCTATCATGTACCTTTTGAACTGAGGTCCAGGGACGATCTAGTCCTATCATGTACCTTTTGAATCGAAGTCCAGGGATGATCCAGTCCTATCATTCAATTCTTGTAGACCTCATGTCTATGGCTCAATTCACAGGACCAAAGTCCGAGGATGATCCAATCCCCTTACCTGTTCATTCAGGATTTTCATTCTCGGAGACATCTTGTCTACGGCTCAATTCACAGGACCAAAGTCCGACGACGATCCAATCCCCTTACCTGTTCATTTAGGATTTTTATTCTTGGAGACATCTTGTCTATGGCTCAATTCACAGGACCAAAGTCCGAGGATGATCCAATCCCCTTACCTGTTCATTCAGGATTTTATTCTCGAAGACATCTTGTCTACGGCTCAATTCACAGGACCAAAGTCCGAGGATGATCCAATCCCCTTACCTGTTCATTCAGGATTTTTTTCTCGGAGACATCATGTCTACGGCTCAATTCACAGGACCAAAGTCTGAGGACGATCCAATCCCCTCACCTGTTTATTCAGGATTTTGTTCTCAGAGACATCATGTCTACGACTCTCTTTAGGACTGAAGTCCAGGGATGATCCAATCCCCTCAAGTCCACCAAGGACTTCATTCTCGAATACATACGTCTATGGCTCTCTTGAGGATGATGCAATCCTATCATGTCCACCAAGGACTTCATTCTCGAAGACATACGTCTAGGGCTCTCTTGAGGATGATGCAATCCTATCATGTCCACCAAGGACTTCTTTCTCGAAGACATACGTCTATGGCTCTCTTGAGGATGATGCAATCCTATCATGTCCACCAAGGACTTCATTCTCGAAGACATACGTCTACGGCTCTCTTGAGGATGATGCAATCCTAACATGTCCACCAAGGAATTCATTCTCGAAGACATACATCTACGGCTCTCTTGAGGATGATGCAATTCTATCATGTCCACCAAGGACTTCATTCTCGAAGACATACATCTACAGCTCTCTTTAGAACATGTGTTCAAGGATGATGCAATCCCTCTTCTTTCTCGGAGACACCTGTCTACGGCTTCTTTTAGAATATATGTTCAAGGATGATGCAATCCCCTTGTCACCTTAGACCCTGTCTAAGGACCATCCACCAACCTCTCTGTCGGCATCACTAATATAGGTATCCTCATCATCGACCTCACTGTCGATGCAGGCAATCTCATCATGAGTTATCACATCACTCCCCCTTTCGAGGAGGGTCCTTCTGAACTATATTAAGTTTGTCTCGGAAAAATTTACTTGAGGTAGAGGTTTGGTTAGTACATTGGATCGGTAGAAGTTTGGTTAGTACATTGGTAACTTGTTACAAATTCAAACTTTTGGTTCCTTTCTACACCATATCTTGGAACACTAGATTCTCTGCCATCTTGATACAACTCTGTTTGTCACATAGGATCATAGTTGGGTCTATCTCTAAGTCAAACAATATTGAATCCATACTGCTTCATAACTTAGCAGAGCAAACAACCATATATTCTGCTTGTGCTAACAGCCACACTAGATTGTTTCCTGCTAAACCACGAGATCATGGCTGATCCCAGACAATAACATCCTCTCAATGTGCTCTTCCTCTCTGATACACTTCCTTCCCAATCAACAACTGTGTAGCCATCTGAAGTCATGATCTCCAAGATAATATAGATCAAAGTCTATTGTATCCTTTAGGTACCATATCACATTATTTGCAGCTTATCAGGTGAACACATCTAGTTTCCACTAGATATTGACTCAAGGTGTTCACAGCAAAGCATATATCTAACCTAGTATTCGTTAGACACATCAATGACTCAGTATTTTGTCTGTACAGAGTTCTATCCACTAACTCTGATGAGTCATCTGCTAACACATCAAGTCCTTTTAATATTTCTTAGCATACTGTCCTTGGTTGAGAAAGATTCCTTCTGAGCCTTGCCATACTTCCAGACCTAGGAAGTAATGCATCAATCTGAGATCTTTCATTTTCATTTATGCAGCCATCTTCTTCTTTCTTTTCATGATCTGTTTCTCATTCTTTGTCAGAAAGAGATCATCGTTATACAATAATGGTATGATATGTTCATCATCCACAACCTTAAGGTAAAGGTTAGGAACAACTTTACTTTTGGTAAAGCCCAAGCTTATCAAGAAACTGTCAATCATCATTCACACTCTGCACTGAATGATCTTCTGCATATCTATCTGTGCCATCTCTCGTTAGATGGGTCTACTGATATGAGCCTCAATATCATTTGAACTATGTGGTGAGTTCCTTCTTGCATCCATGTCATCTATGTATAGAAACAATATTCAACCTTGTAGCAAAGGTTGAGATCCTCATCACCCATGGTGATCATTAAGCTCATCAATTGATTATCGATCCTGGGAACCCATACAGAACCTGATTCACACTTTTTCTTTAATTACACCATTAAGAGAATGGTCTTATCTAGCCACTTGGAGCAAACATCTCATCATGATTCTCTTCCTCTTTCTAAGAGAATCTTCTAGCCACAAGCCTTCTATAGTGTGTTTGATTTGTAAATCTTTTTGTTGAACATCCATCGCTTGTTCAGTGTTCATCATTCATCATGGTCTTTCCTACAAATCAAAATTAAGTACATGATTAGTAATACTTCATAATCATCAAATCATATTGACATGCTAACCTATTATGCATACATATATCATTTACATAGTTATGCAACTATCTTGACCAATACTTTGGCACAACACTTTCCCATATCCTGTATGCATACAGTGGCTATCTAGATGCCTTCCATATCTACCAGAACATACTATCGAGAGTGTGCACAACTCTCATCATGTCAGCAAAGAGGTTTCATTCTAGCCAAGCAACAATGGAATGTTTGTCCAACTTACCAATCATATGCATATTAGTAGTATACTGTTCAATGCGCTATGAATGTTTACACTCAACATGATATATTCTAGGAATACAAATATGCATACAAGCAATATCATTTACTATTTCAAATAACAACTCAAATACTTATCTTTTATGTTTGTGTGGTTTCCTCCCGCTTGATCTTCTATATGTCTTTTGAACTTCTATTCATTCTGTACCACTGTGCATGCTCAAGTGTGCACTAGTGTCATCCTCATGATCTCATACACAAACATACATTCATTACTATATTCTCAAAACATTCTAATTCTAAATAATCTTGAATATGTATAGTCATGATCATTAGTATTCAGGGTTTCAAGGAAGTCTTCTTTTACTCATGCATATTCTTGTTTGATCATAGTACTCTTCTGGTTAATTAAATCATCAAGATAAAACACATAAAAAGCATAAACCCTTGATTACTAACTTTATGAATAAGCATAACCAATCATACCAAGTATACTTATATAAGGGATCCTAACACAAGGTAAGATTCTAACTTGACATAGGGAAACATACTTGGATTAGTATACCTGCTTAGTTATGTACAACATACCTAAACAATCTCTTCAATGATTTAGAGATCCTGAGCTAGAACCTTCATGTCTCATAGGTTAAGCATAATATAACAAAGTCATACATACCTCGTAAGTAGAACAAAGATTATGGATGAGTCTTTTTCTTCATGTTGTCATGGTCATGGAACTTGATTTGTCTTTTGTGATGTACCTGTATCTTGTTAGCAGACAACATCAACCTCACACAACACCATAATGCATTAGTACAATCATATAGCCCTAATCAATGAATATCTTCAATCATTCACATGCATTCATACTGTTACTAGGGTGATAAGACAATTCTAACATTAATCAAGATTGTACTAATAAATAATATGAAGACAAACACATCATGAACTTAATCAAGAATCAGATTTCAAGACATACCTGAACCTCCTTAAGTCATACTTGTCGAGACTTCTTGTAGTCTTCTTATGTAAGGCCTTAGCCTCAACTCCCCCTGAAACTTGATCTGGAGCTTGATTAGGGTTTGCTAGAGAAACCCTAAAAATTCAATCTTTGACTTTCACACTTCTGAATGGATGGAAGGATGTGTCTTGCTAACATACTTCAATTTTTTAAATCTCCAAAATTTGACCCCTCAAAATTGCCTTCGAAACTTCCAGATCTTCTGGACAGGAACCCAAACTAGGGTTTGATGAAGCCCACCCTTCTGTCCAATCAAAAGGTTCAATCCAAGGCTCTAAGCTCTTATTTTTCTGAGGAGCTTCTAGCCGTGGTTACAGACTTCAAAATTTCCAACTTTTGTTGAAGCCCTAATTTTTCATCTTTCCGATCAAAGTCCCGAACTGGGGTTTGATCAAGCCCAGTCTTCTACCCAACCAAAAAATTCAATCTTGGTCTCTAAATTTCGATTTTCCTGAGTAGCATTCAACTGTGGATTCCGATTCCAAAAATTCTAACTTTCTCTGAAACCCTAAATTCTGGAAGCCATGAATGAAGGTGCTCAAAAAATAATTCTGTTTTGACAGAAATATGTACCTGATTGTTTCTGCTGTAAATCCAAAATTTTCACTCCACAGGGTCTGAAAACTATTTCTATGGTATCCTGACCTGTCATCTTTCCATCCCAATAGGTCTGACCTCAATTGGATTCTCTGGGAGAGAGTTATGCCAAATGTCGCAACGTGACCTGTTTACGGGATAAAACAGAAGAGCAAAATTGTACTGCGTGCCACGTGTCACTGTTTGAACTTTAGCCTCTAAAAACATTTCCTAATATATATTGCCCTGTTATCTTTCCATCTTGACAGGTCTTACCTCAATTGGACTCTCTGAGAGAGAGAGTTATGCCAAGTGTCGCAACGTGACCTGTTTATGGGATAAAACAGGAGATCAAACTTGTACGGCGTGCCACATGTCACTGGTTCATTTTCGGCCTCTGCAAACATTTCCTGAGATAGTACAATCTATGTACTACCTATCACTTTTTACGAAATTTCATTTGGAGCTTCCTAGTCCAAGTTATGACCTTTTTTTCTAGGTCACCTGATTTTGACTGAGATCTGGAAGAGGGAGAAACCCTAACTTGTACTGATCATAACTCACAATGTACAACGAATATGAGGGTTCCCTTTGGACACAAGGTACCTAGGGATGCTATCTATGACCTATAAAATTTTCATATCCTGAAACTTCGCATAAATAGATTTATAGTGAAAGTTCCACGATGACTGGTTTTTGCTATATAAAACCCTAACCTTCAAATTGTCGCAAGAGAAGCAAGTGTCGTAAGTGCCATACATTTCCTTCCTTCAGGTTAGCTCTGATACCATGTTAAGATTTAATATGATAAGACAGAAAATAGCAGCATTACATTCCATTTCACAATAATAGTCTATACAGGATCACTGAAGAAACAACAAGCATAGCATAAACACAAGAGACATAGATTTATCCTGGGAAACCCTCATGGGGTAGAAAACCCAGCAAAGCTTCCTCAATATAGATGACTAGCAATATACAAAGATGCAAACCAAAGACATGATCTCCTTCTCCATCATAGCATACCTCTCCTCCACAAGTGCGCTACTCTCAAGTGAGTGAGTGTGTGGAATGAGGAATACACCTCCTCTATTTATACACTACTCCGACTTCTCTTTTACACAAGACATGTAGGCTCGTATTTAACCAATGGGTTAAATACCCCACTACAACTGACTGGGCCGACCCCTCTAGGGTGGTCTAATAACCCTTTGACCCACATAACACACATAGGGCCGAACCCCACTAGGGAAGTCTAATAACCCAAGTTACCACATTCCGATGGAGGAATAAACATCTCCGGATATACAACAAGATCTTCACGGAGGAATGAAACATCTCCGGAATAATAAAGTACAAATATAATATTCTTTGAAGTTACAATATCTCAACACCTGTCACTTTTTACTAAATTTCATTTGGAGCTTCCTAGCCCAAGTTATGACCTTTTCCCCAAGGTCACCTGATTTTGACTCAGATCTGGAAGAGGCAGAAACCCTATATTGTACAGATCATAAATCACAAAGTACAAGGCATTAGAGGTTTTCCTTTGGACACAAGGTACATGGAGATCTGATCGTCGACCTGTAAAAGTTTCAGATCCGAAAACTTTGCCAAAACGGATTTATAGCGAACGTGCTACGATGACTGGTTTTTGCTATATCAAGCCCTAGCATCGTAAGTGCAACAAGTGTCATACATGCCATATCATGCCTTCTTTCAGGCTAGCTCTGATACCATGTTAAATTTTCAGAATTTACTTCAATCTGATCTAGGATCTTAACTGAGAGAACAACATGTACAGCAAATCTACAGCATATCAACCATGGACACAATAATGCAAGCACACAAGAGACACAGAGTTTACTTGGGGAAAACCATAAAGGTGAAAAACCCCAATAACTTCCTCAGAGATAGATAGAGCAATGATACAACCAGAATACAAGAGATAGTCTTCTCCTAACAACAGAGCCTCCTCCTCCACAAGTGCTCCACTCTCCCAAGTGTTAGTGAGAGAATAGAATGTGTAAAATGAAAGAGACACACTCTCTATTTATATTCTAACTTGACTTGACCTTTACTCAACTAGGTCGGCCTCAACTTAACCACTTAACGTAATGTTGACTGAGCCGACCTCCACTAGGGTGGTCTAATAACCCTTTGACCCACATGGCCGACCCCCAATAGGGTGGTCTAATAACCCTTTGACCCACATGACATATACAGGGCCGACCCCAACAAGGTGGTCTAATAACCCATCAAGTATAAGTTACAACACTTACAATATAAATGACGACACTTCCATATAGAGGAATAATAACATCTCTATAGGAATACAACCACTTCCGTATAGAGGAATAATAACATCTCTATAGGAATACAATATACATATATGTGAAATACATTCCGAAGTTACATATACATCAACAGATCGATGGATTGTTGATGAAGGTGCTTCTCTTAGTATCTTATCCGCTTATGCTTGGAGAGATTTGGGATTCCCTAATTTTATTCCAGCTGTTAATTGGTCATTGACCTTCGATAGAAGACCTAGTGAACCGATTGGATTCCTCCGTCAGGCACCTGTTACCTTGGGTGGAAAAATAGTCTTACTTGATTTTATGGTTTTAAAGGACCCTATGGAATTTGATATGATCCTCGGGTGTGATTACGTTTATGCTATGCATGTTGTGGTGTCTATGCTTTTTTGTGTGATGCATTTTCCTCATAACGAAAGCATCGTCACTATCGACCAGCTTGCATTAATTGATCCTCCTTATTACCCAACTGTAGACTAGTCAGATTCCTCATCATTAGGCACTACTATGTCACATGGAGCTTATGTGGCATATTGTTCCTTGAGTTCAACTGCTACTGAGAATAAGTCTCTGAGTTCATGCTTACCTTCTCGGGACTTAGTCCCAGCTTTTGACCAAGTGACACCTCCATCTGACTGTTTAGATATGTATTCTATCTAGGATGATATGATTCCTTCTGATAAGGTTTTCTTAGAGTCTATAGTACAGTCTACCATTCATTTGGATGTTGATCCAGTCGCAGTTATGTCCAGCCCCGGTTTGATCTTAAAGAATGATCTTCCTACTATTGAGTTTTTGGACTCTCCTATAGATCCGCAAATCGGTGTTCCTGCTGAGTTTGATTATGCTTCTAGAATTTTCAACTCCCATGATGATGAATTTGTTTCTGCAGATTCCATCACCTCTTTCAACTTTTATCTTCATTTTGAAGTTGATCTTGTTGATTGTAAGTCCTCGGGCTTGGGTACCATAGAGTCTTCATTTGAAAACTATGCCTTGTTTATGCCTATTGTTGATGATTGTGAAGTTGAAAGTATTCCTACCATAGTGACTTGTATCAAGTCTTTCTTTACATATGTTTTAGATATGATCGTGGTACTAATGTTTCTTGGGGACAAGATTCTTAGCTGGATTTATAGTTGCTTATTGGTCTCTTTCGACACCTTGTGCGACCTTGTCAAGTATATTCAGAACCTTGCAGATAGGTTTAGGCTTCTCCACTGTTATGTTGCATTTGAACCTTTTTCCATCCGAATTTTCCATAGGGTCGAACCTTGTTGGATATTGGTGTGTTAGCCATCTCTTTATGCATTGTGCACCAGTCCTACAGCAGAGCCTACCTAACATGGGTCACCCTAGTCATCACCCTTATGCAATTTTGGTGCCCATGCTAAGTTTTTCTCATAGCCTCGGGAGCCTTTTTAGATTTACCATGACTTTGAGAAGAAGCCTCATATATTTCTGGCCATCAAGGATCCCATCTTTGTGTTTGAGTTGCATATGCATCTGTTATGATCCCACTTGCGCTAATGAGCCTGATGCCGGCTTCCACACTTTTAGCTCATTATATAAGCCTCCATCTCTAATCTCATTTCCGCTAAGCCCTGTATCATTTTTCCTTCGCAATTTGACACCTTTTACCTAGAGAAGACACACCCTGAGTGTCCTTATCTTGCTCATGTTCCTTGCATTAGGCATAGCTTTGTTCCATGCACTTAGAGCTAGTTTCACATGTCCCTGACACTCATCTCCTCCCAAGCGAGCATTCTTCTTTTACTTCGAGCTCATTAAAAACAATAAGTAGGTTACAATCATTCTTCTACCTTTACTTCGAGCTCGTTAAAAATAGTAAGTAGGTTTCGAGCGTTCTTCTACCTTTACTTCGAGCTCGTTAAAAACAGTAAGTAGGTTTCGAGCATTTCTTCCACCTTTCCTTCGAGCTCATTAAAAACAGTAAGTATGTTTTGAGCATTCTTCCACCTTTATTTAGAGCTCGTTAAAAACAGTAGGTAGGTTACAAGCAGTCTTCCACCTTTCCTTCGAGCTCGTTAAAAACAGTAAGGAGGCTATCAGCATTTCTTTCATCTTCACTTTGAGCTCATTAAAAACAGTCAGGAAGTTTTGAGCATTTTTCTGTATCTCCTTTGAGCTCGATAAAAATAGTAAGGAGGTCATGAGTTTACTTTTTCAGTCTCATTAAACCTTTACAGAAAAGATCCCTATGGAGTTCTCTTAAGCCCTTTTCAGACTCCTTAAATAGGAAAAGTTTGCCGAGCATAGTGGTCTTTTCAAGCTTGTTAAAATAACTGAACTGACATCCACTTAGGTATAGAATTACCCCTTTTCCGGGCTTTGGTGGATAAATTACGGAAAAGGTATACTCTAGGTATACTTTGGTATGCGCTAGAAGAGTTCTTCTATTATTTTACACTTTTTCGGGGAAGGAGACTAACTTTACGGAAAATGACCTTTGGAGTCGTCTTTAGGGTTTTTAGACTCTCAAAATGTTAAAACACCAAGCGAGCACTCACCTACTCGGGCTCAATGTGAAATCTATGAGAGGGTAAAAAGATGATTGTTTAATTTTTTCAAACTCTATAAACAACAAAACACCGGCGAGCATTAACCTACTTGGGCTCGATATTAAAATCCACGAGTAGGTGTATAGAGGACTGTTTAAGTTTTTCAACTCTATAAGCAAGAAAACACCGCCGAGCACAGACCAATCCGGGCTTGATATAAAATCCACGGATAGGTGTATGGAGTTTTCTTCTAGGTTTTTCAGACTCCTTAAATATGAAAATACCATCGAGCATGCTTTAGTTCTTTGTCAAGCTCGTTAAAAAATGAAAAAGGAAAGGGAAGGGAAGATTGTTAAAATATCTTTCAATATGATGGTAGCAAGTCAACTCTCTCCTTGAACAAAGCTCTTGTTTTGAATCTATCAAACAAGTTGGGTTCTAGTGTTGGCCTTAGGATAAACTTGATCTCAGAGTTCTCACTCCTCTGTTTGGTTAGTCTTCCAATCATATGGAGAATCTATTAATGTCTCCTACATTGCAGATTTGTATCATGGTCTCTTTGTGTTAAAAGCTGCCTAAGTCACTCTTGTGTCATGCTCACTATTCAACGATATAACCTGTGTCGACCATTCTGCAGTTGCCTTGACCTTATGCATTGGCCATTCCTTGGTGTCAGTATGTTTCATCATGTGTTTAGTCCTACTCCAAATCAACTCATACCTGTTGAGTGTCCCTCATGTTGGATGATGGAGGAGGCCTTAAGGCATCCCTTCCAATGGACTTCTTCCCATCGACTTCAACTCATTGTGCTCTGGGAATGAAGTTTAGAGTTTCAATTAGTACCTTGCAGATTGCAGTCATTAGTGGTAGTTTCCCTCGCTATTGGATAGATGGGAATACATCAATGTCTCCTATCCGATGGATTCTTCAAGTGTTCGACAGCAAGACCACTTATTCGCACTTGTTTGAATGTACTAGGTACCTTGGGTTCCATTTTCATTATTGGTGGACACCCTCGCATTTGTTAACGGTATACATCAATGACCGGTAATCAAACGATACCTCCCATGTTTGACATCTACTCATTTATTCGCATGGATAGGTTTGTACCTTGGGTTATTTTTGGTTGAAGACCTTGGGATCCTCGATAGAATCACCTTATTTATGTTATCACCCAAGTTGTGCAAGACTGAGCCACACTCCTTTTGGCTCTTGATGAGACATAGATCCAGCTTGTTCTCTATGGCTATGTTCTCCAGTTTTGACATAGATCCACCTTGTATTTATGTGGCTATGTTTACACTTATGTTCATCATGGATCCACGCTTGTATTTTAGTGGCCATGATATATGCATCTATATATGGCTCATTATTGTATCCTCCTGGAGGTCATGTTCCATTATTTGAACATGGACAGTTACCCCAAGGATAAGTTTGTCTGAAATTGCCTTTGCTTTCAGGTACTTCATTTGAGCCTAAGATTCTTGGTTTCTCTAGTTCCTCCATGATTCAACTCTTTGTTATTTATAATGTATTTCAGCCATCATTTCCAGCACTTCCTCTGAACTCATACATTAGGGGGCATCTGTTATAGCTTAAAATGACACCTCTCCGTCCGTGACGACACTTGCATCCCTTGGTCACATGACAACACTTCTTGAGATCAAGTTTAGTTACACAACATGACACTTGTGGATTGAGGGGTCATTTGGGACACTAAAAATGGTTGAAATTACCTCACTCTTGGCCCATTTTATGTTTATGACCCTTAGGAACATTTTTCCAGACCAAACCATCTCCTGAAAATGAGCAGAAAACCCTGTTTTTGGCTATTTTTCCACATGTGCGCAGGTACACAAGCATGATAGTAGCGCATATGTGCTACTTTGATTCATCAAAGTAGTGCCCACCTCCACATGTGCACTAGTTTTTCTACTGCAGAGTAGAGCACATTCCTATACTAGTCAAAATATCGAAATTTGGGTAAGTTAAGCTGGTCGGGGAACCTCCTACTCGGTTATAACTTCTTTTCCTCTCCTTCACTGACTATATAAGGAGGGTAGAAGGGCCATGTGAAAGAAGCAAGCCTATAACAAAGTTATACTGGAGGAATGGAGACCCTCATCCCCCTCTCTTGTGTTTAGTTTTGATAAACCCTAGCATAGTTGCTTAGAGGTTGGGATCCTTGGAGAACAGAAGCAGGAGAACTTGAATCTAGGTTTCGTGAAGTGCCAATCTTGAAGGAAGGTATAACTTTATGTACTTGCTTTCATTCATTAATAAAGATCAGACGTTCTTTCCTTTCCAAATATGATCTATTTATCTGTGTCTCAGATTTGATTACCATTTTCTTATAATCTGATGTCTTCATCTATTATGAATATCAGTCTTATATATGTAGTCAAATGTGTTTGAGAAAGGTATCAAGTTGTTTTGCAGGTCTGGGCATTGCGACATTGGATAAGCATTGAAGAGTGAGGGAGGCAAAGCTAGGATCAACCTTTTGAATAAGGTGCATACATCTTTAAACCCTAATCTCTTCACTTATTTTTTGTACTTGTAGAATGCTTGTAAGTCTATCTTTATCACTGTAAGTTGGTAGTTTCTCCCCTTAACTATAGGTGCATTTTCGTGACACCCAAAGATAGTTGTGCCCCAGCAAGTTCTACCCATGGTTATTCTTTCGAACCTGGTATCCTTGTTTACATGAGATTCTCAGCTAAGTCGAGTCTATCACAGCCGATTGCTTTGAAGTTTATCAAAGTTTGGAACCGAGCACCCACACGAAAAGTTCTTGTCCTAAGCTTGGCCTCCGACGAGCTTCAATCCTGCAGGCTTGCTATCGCTAAGCCTCTCTAGGGACTTAAAACCCCGACAAACACGCTGTTGTTCATTCCAATCAAGTGATTTTGAGCCAAACAGAAGTTGTTTCATGTTCAAGCACCGAAAGTCTTTTTCTAATTGAAGGATTTTACACTGCCACTATGTTTTTCACTTTGATGCACACACACATTTGCTTCTATCAGCTTCTCATCGACATAAATTTCAGTTAAGCTATAGCTTCTTGTATGGGTGATCTATTTTCATAAGTTGTTCATATGAAGGCTTCATCCGTCACCTATTAATTGTTGCTCAAAATATAGATTTGCATAAACGTTAAATGCATGGTTTGCTTAATAAATTTCTTCTTCCCTGGCATAAATAGTTTGCATCTTGAAATTATAAATAATGTCGATGAACATCTACAGCACTTGCTTTTTGTTTAAATCGTGCTCATTGATAATGGATGATAAGATTATGTGTAAAATTTTCTTCCTCGTTGTTTTGAACCTTAATAAGCAGTCTTGGAAAAGGCAATTAATGCTCGTATCATCTCAAGTTTTTTTCTGCTATTTAGGTATTGTACTAATTCATTAAGATTCCTTATTTATTCTTTTAATATCATCACAGGTTTGATATGCACAAGCGGTCCACCATAGGGGAAGCTAACCTAGCCGATTCAGACTTAGATGTAGAAATCCTTTTGGACACCTCACTTGAAACAATGTTCGGAGACACAAAAGTTGTGACAAGAGCTGCCCCATAGTTTCAATGGGGCGAATAATACAGGGCTATAAGAGACCAAAACTTCCCAGAAGCGTCCATTGAAGAACTAATGGTTTATCAAAATATCAAGAAGTCTGGTCTCCACAAAGCAGCCACTCGCTTGGAGCTGTTCCCATGCTCGGAATTTATTGGTTGGATACTACCCCAGGTGAATACTTACACTAGAATCATCGCAAATGTCACCAAGATCAGTCTCGCATCTTTTGGACTAGATCATATCTCTGCAGCATACAAGCTACCCTTCCCTAAAGTCTTCCTAAATGATAAGTGGATATCAGGACTCAAAATGGATCCTTTAGACTGTACCAAGAAGATGACAATTGTTGAAAGATAGATTAGGTCAAGGGCCAGTGGAGAGTACGAGAGTCAGCACCTGAGGACTCCGTACAGGCTCATTGACCTGATGTTGAGCCGAGTTATCATTTTGGCAAATGGAAACATGTAAAAGATCGGCTAGGTGTCAGTGATGTAACATGTGGCCACACATAGTATGGTATTCAACTAGGCCTATATTATCTAAGATAGCATGTCCTCACATATATCCACAGCACAGGGGGGGTTAACACAAAAGAAATTTGATTTCTTTATGTCCTCTTATCTAGTGGACTGCTTATTCATCAAGAACCCTTTCCCCGATTTGGGATGCATCTGGAACTGCAAGGAATCTCCCCTCTACATGGACTACCAAATAACATGGGCCCACAAGTACGCAAGCCCTTACACTCGCATCTGTGAAAGGTTCATTATGCCACTGTACCAGTTGATTTTCCAAGAAGAACCAAACTATCTGTCAAAGAATGCTATGACGGTCATAGAAGCATTCGGATATTATTACTTCTCCTCTGAGGGGATATATATCAGAATGAGTGGAGAAAGTCGACCCCTGTCTCTATTTTCCAGTATGCTATTGACTATGTTGTTCATAAAGAATTCATGAGGCAACTCTTCATCGATGGAGTTAGTAGGGTGCTCTACGACAAGAAGAAGGCTTCCTACCCGCCAATGTCGTTTACCATTGGAGCATACTGGCTCGCCAAGGAAAAAGATGGTATATATTTTTCTCAAGACTTGGACGCCTTCCATTTTGGAATAAATATTTTCAGAAGGCATGATCCCAAATGTAAAATTGTCGCTCATTGTTCTTCCTGCTGGGTCACTTTTGATTACACTCATTTTTTCAAAAAATATGAAGAATTCTTTCGAAGCACGAAGAACATGACTAAGTTAGGAAATCGCTACCGCCCCTGTTGATGTATATGTAACTTCGGAATGTATTTCATCTGTATATTTTATATATATTTATTGTACCCTTATAAGAGATGTGTTATTCCTCTATAAGGAAGTGTCGTCATGTGGATTGACAAGTGTCGCAAGTGTGTGAACTTGCCGATGGGTTATTAGACCACCATTTGGGGTCGGCCCGGAATTATATATAATATAATGTGGATGTATCTAAGTAGACAAGTCGGCCCCAGTAAGTCACTGGGCAAAAAGGTGAGTATAAATAGAGATAGGAGATCTCTATTTTACTCACTCGGAAAAGTATCTATCTCTCTCTCTGAAAAGTGGCGCACTAGTGAGGAGGAGGAGGATCATCTGCTAGGAGACTATCTCAGTGTTATTTGGTTGTATTTTGGTTGAGCCATTGCTCTCTCTATCTCTGAGGAAGTTGTGGGGTTTTTCACCTTAGGGTTTTCCCCACGGAAACTCTGTGTCTCTTGTCTCTATGCTTTTGATTCTTGTGATGCTTGTGATGCTTGTCATATTATGAATGTTATGCATTGATATACTGTAGATGTTATTCTCTCAGCAAAGATCCTATAGTATTGTGATTTAATACTAAAAATGTAACATGGTATCAGAGCTTAACTGAGAAGAAGACATTTTGCAGTGACGGAAGCTTGTATTCCTTGTTTATTGAGTTTCTCTCCACAGATTTTTGAAATTCAGTATAGTAGATTGGATCTATTCATCAAGGCGCATCTATCTGTCCAATCAGAATTCAGTTCCGAGCATTTTCAGATTTGTCCCTAAAAATTAGGGTTTCCACAAAAATAGGAATTTCTGGAAACTGAAGGCATAGCTGGAAGCTCCTTGCACAAATCGAAGGTTTGAGCTTTGGATCGAGATTTTTGGCTGGGTAGATCTCCGAGAAACTCAAACCCTAATTCAGGGCTCTCCCTAGTGAACCCAGGAGGACAAAAAGGCAATTTTGGAGAACAAAACTTTGCTGATCTCAAATTCTGAATGTACTAGGCTGATCAGCTCTCCAAGGCGCATCTTTCTATCCTTTTGGAATTTTGAAATTCACATTTTGAATTTTTAGGGTTTCTCTGACAAACCCTAATCCGGGACCAGATCCAGTTTTCAGCACTTCAAGTGGTAAGTCCTAAATCTTTTCTATTTCCATTTGAAGTACTCTTAAAGATGTCTCTCCACACCAAGCTTGAGGATAAGCTTGAAGGGGCTGATAACTTCCGAGCCTGGAAATATAGGATTGGGCTAATACTGGAAGAGAATGAGTTGGACTCATATGTGAAAGAAGACATCCCTATCCCAGAGGATGAAGAGGCCAAGGAATTACACAAGAAGAACTTGGTCAAGGCAAAGAGAATCATTACTGATTCTATCAAAGACCATCTCATACCCCATGTGTCTTCTCTCAAGACACCCAAAGAGATGTTTGAATCCTTGACCAAGCTATTTGAAGGAAAGAACATAAATCGGAAGATGACCCTGCGGAACCAATTGAAAGCAGTAAAGTTTCAGAATGGAGAAACCATTCAATCTTATTTTTCAAGGGTCTCCCAGATCAAGGAACAACTAGAAGCAGTGGATGAAATGGTGGAGAATGGTGAAGTGGTGATGACCACTCTGAATGGCCTACCCAGGTCATGGGATTCCTTTATTCAAGGAATTTGTGCAAGAAAGAAGTTGATCTCCTTCAGTAGACTTCGGGAAGAATGCTCTCAAGAAGAAGCTAGACTTATAGCTCGTGAAGAAAAGATGGGAGGTGAAGATCAAGCTCTTGCAGCTCACACCAAAAGAGGTAAATCCAAGAAGGAATCATCTCATAATAGAAGATCCTCTCACCACCATTATCATAAAGATAAGAAAGATCTCAGATGCTTCACTTGCAATGAGAAGGGACACTTTGCTTCAGATTGTCCCAAGAAGAAGAAAGACAACAACAACAACTTCAACAAAAAGAAAAAGAATAACAAAAGAAGATATCATGCTCATGCTGCCGAAGATGATGAACCTCCAAAGAAGAAGGCTAGGGCAGAAAGTAGTAGTGATGATGACTCATCAAGTGAAGAAGAGTATGTTCTGATCTCTGCACTCACAGGCACCATCTTCCATGGTTGTAATGATTGGTTGATTGATAGTGGGGCCTCCAAACACATGACTGGGTTCAAGGAATCTTTTGTGAACCTTTCTGAACATGAATCACCCCATAAGGTGAAACTTGGGAATGATTATCAATACCCAATCAAAGGAAGTGGTGAAGCCTCCTACAACCTAGATTCTGGAAAATCTCTGAAGATGAAGGAAGTCCTCTATGTACCGGGGCTCAAGAAAAACTTACTCTCCATCTCTGCTTTAGATGCAAAAGGTATGAGGGTTTCATTTGTTGATGGCCAAGTCCTAATGTGGCCAAAGGGAAAGACCATAGATGATGCAGTAGTGATTGGAGAGCAAGAGGGAGGATTGTATAAATTGAAGGGACAACCTGAACATGCCATGGTGCATGAATCCATGGAGCCAAGTGAACTTTGGCATAGAAGACTTGCTCATATGCACTATAGGGCACTCCCAATTGCAAGCAAGGAAGTAGAGGGTCTTCCTGAAATCAAGACCAAACATGAAGGTGTTTGCAAAGGATGTGCAAAAGGTAAGAACACTAAGAAGGCTTTCCCAAGCAGTGAAAGCAAGGCAAAAGACATTCTGGAAATCATCCACTCAGATGTATGTGGCCCTATGTCATCCAGTTCCCTGAGTGGGTATGTTTACTATGTATCATTTATTGATGACTTCTCCAGGAAGACTTGGGTATACTTCTTGAAGGGCAAAGATGAGGTGCTTGATAAATTCAAGGAATTCAAAACCTTGATGGAAAATCAAACTGACAAGAAGATCAAAACATTCAGATCCGACAATGGTGGAGAATTCACCTCAAATGACTTCAAGAAGCTTTGCAGTGATTCAGGGATTAAGAGGGAGTTGACTACTCCTTATAATCCTCAACAGAATGGTGTTGCAGAAAGGAAGAACAGAACTATCATGGAAGCAGCAAGGGCAATGTTGCATGACCAGGATCTTCCTATGCATCTATGGGCAGAAGCAGCTAGAACAGCTGTATATGTGCAGAACAGAACACCCCACAAGATATTGGACAACAAGACACCAGAAGAGGTCTTTTCTGGTAAGAAACCTGAAGTCAGTCATCTCAGAATATTTGGTTGTCCAGTGTACACTCATGTCCCAAAGGAAAAGAGGACTAAACTAGATCCTTCAGGAAAGAAGGGTATTTTTGTGGGATACAGTGAAATCTCGAAGGCTTACAGAATATACTTTCCAGGGTTCAAGAAGATTGATGTCAGCAGGGATGTAACATTTGATGAAAACTCAGCATTCATCAAATCAAGGAAGGCACCTACTGAAGTTTATGAAGAACCTAAGGAAACAAGATTTCAGGACACTCCCATGACTGAAGCAGTTCAAGAAGCTTTTCGTGAGTTTGAAGATCCACAAGAACCTATAGATCCACCCTGTGAGGATAACTCTCACAAGAGGAAACCTGTATGGGCTAGAGAGCTCATTCAAGATGCAGAAAGATTTGGTATTCCAGAAGAAGAACACGGAGCAAAGAAAAGAACCAGATCACAAACCAGCTATGTTGCTTTACTCTGTGACATTATGAACAAAGAACCTTCCAGTTATGAAGAAGCAGCAGAAAAGAAAGAATGGAAGGATGCCATGGTTGAGGAATACCAATCAATAATGAAGAATGATGTTTGGGATGTTGTCCCAAGACCTAAAGAGAAGTCTGTTGTGACTTCTAAATGGATCTTCAAAATCAAACATGCTGCAGATGGCAGTGTGGAGAAATACAAAGCAAGATTCGTAGCTCGTGGATTCTCTCAGAAAGAGGGAATAGATTATGAAGAAAATTTTGCACCTGTAGCCAGGTATACTTCCATCAGAACAGTACTTGCCCTGGCTGCAGCTATGAAATGGAAAATACACCAAATGGATGTCAAGACTGCTTTCCTGAATGGTATAGTTGAAGAGGAAGTATATGTGGAACAACCACTTGGTTTTGAAATACATGACAGGGAGTCATATGTGTGCAGACTGAAGAAAGCCTTGTATGGCTTGAAGCAAGCTCCCAGAACCTGGTATGGTAGGATGGACAGTTTCCTATCTAGTTTGGGCTTTACCAAGATCAAAGCAGATTCCAACCTTTACTACAAAGTTGAGGAAGGGAATCCTGTGATTCTACTACTGTATTTGGATGACCTATTTGTGACAGGAGATGACAGACTGATTGCAGATACTAAAAGGAAGCTTGCAGCTGAATTCGACATGAAAGATTTGGGAATGATGCACTATTTCCTAGGTATGGAGGTGTGGGAAAATGCAGGTGGGATCTTCCTTGGTCAAGGGAAGTACATAGTAGATATCCTGAAGAGATTCGGGATGATGGATTGCAAGGCCATGGCCACACCTATGGCATCGAATCTGAAGCTTCTATGTGATGCTTCATATGAGCCGATTGATGTCTCTATGTATCGTCAGATGATTGGGTCCTTGATGTACCTGACGAACACGAGACCAGACATTTGCTTTGCTGTAAACACATTGAGCCAGTTCCTGACGGATCCGAGGAGTGTTCACTTGGTTGCTGTAAAGCATGTTCTGAGGTACCTGAAGGGTACAGTGGATTATGGGCTCAGGTATGAGGTGAATCAAAAGTTTAACCTGCAGGGTTATGTTGATTCAGATTGGGCTGGCAGTGCTGCAAATAGGAAGAGCACATCTGGGTGTTGCTTCAGTATGGGATCAGGTGTGATCTCTTGGTTTAGCAGGAAGCAGTCCTATGTAGCACTGAGTACAGCTGAGGCAGAGTATGTTGCAGCCTGCTCAGCTAGTTGTGAGGCAGTATGGCTATGGAAGCTACTATCTGAGCTATTTGATCTCCCATTGGAAGCTACTGGTATCTTCCGTGACAACCAGAGTTGTGTGAAGCTGTCCGAGAATCCAGTGTGTCATGATAGGTCGAAACACATAGAGATCAAATATCACTATATCAGGGATATGGTACAGAGAGGAGCTGTGAAGCTCCTATATGTTGCGACAGACGAGTAGATTGCAGATGTGCTGAGGAAGCCACTAGCCAGGGTAAAGTTCGAGTACCTCAGAGAGAGGCTTGGCGTTCTTCAGATCGAGGACACTTCGAGGAAGAAGTGATGGACACATTTGCTGAAGCCATTCCAAGCATGTTGGAAGGAGGATCCTTCACATGGCTGTGGATGTAAGCGCTGGATGATGAGCATCACGATGATGTGTTGGATGCTGGATATGATCAGTTGGATCATTTTTTATGTATGTACGCATCATGTTGGATGCTGGATATGATCAGTTGGATCATTTTTATGTATGTATGTACGCATCATGTTGGATGCTGGATATGATCAGTTGGATCATTTTTATGTATGTATGTACGCATCATATTGGATGCTGGATATGATCAGTTGGATCATGTGTATGTATATGCATCATGTTGGATGTTTGGACCATGTATCTGTATATGTATCAGATGGGTACATTGTATGATCAGGTGGATCATGTATGGTGATATGTATCATGTACTTGTATTTGTATCAGGTGGATACATTGATGATCAGGAGGATCATGTATGATGATATGTATCAGGTAGATACTTGGTATGCATCAGGTAGATGCATTGATGATCAGGTGGATCAGGTATGATGACATGCAGCAGGATGTTGCAGTGATGATCAGGATGATCATAGATGACGAGCTTCAGGATGTTGCTCCAGATGACATGCAGCAGGATGTTGCAGTGATGATCATAGATGATGAGCTTCAGAATGTTGCTCCAGATGACATGCAGCAGGACGTTGCAGTGATGATGATCAGGATGATCGTGGATACATCAGGATGATGTATGGTGAGTATCAGGTTGATACTCTGTGGCCGTGGATCAGGTTGTGCAGATAAGCATGTAATTTGTGCCCTGGGAGATTTGCAGATGGTCTTTCGAGGTTTTGCCTATGGCATGTAATTTGTGCCCTGGGATATCTGGCAGATGCTCTTTCGAGGTTTTGTCCTATGGCATGTAATTTGTGCCCTGGGAGATTTCAGGTCGGAGTTGTGTACCCGTAACATCCTGAAATGCTCTTTCGAGGTTTTGCCATGACCACATATAATTTGTGCCCTGGGAGATCCGATAGGTTGAGATGTGTGCTCGTAATCAGTCCTGGGATGCTCTTTCGAGGTTTTGTGGTGACCACATGTAATTTGTGCCCTGGGAGATCCGATAGGTTGAGCCTTGTGCTCGTAATCAGTCCTGGGATTCTCTTTCGAGGTTTTGTGGTGAGGTCACATGTAATTTGTGCCCTGGGAGATCCTATAGGTAGAGCCGTGTGCTCGTAACAGCCTGGGATGCTCTTTTGAGGTTTTGTGATGCACGTAATTAGTCCTGAGGATTCCACAGTATGGCCAGTGATGATGAATACCTGCAGGTGGTGGGCCTACATCCAGTATGAAAAAGGACTGGCTCTGTAGAACTTCCTATGACGAGTAGAGACAGAGATTGGTTGAGATAGTAGCAGCAGTGACGATAATGATGATGATGCATCGATGACGATGATCCAGAGAAGAAGACTTGTCTAGCAGATCTGTGTCGAGAAATACCTTCCTAGTTAAGAGGGAGTGTTGATGTATATGTAACTTCAGAATGTATTTCATCTGTATATTTTATATATATTTATTGTACCCTTATAAGAGATGTGTTATTCCTCTATAAGGAAGTGTCGTCATGTGGATTGACAAGTGTCGCAAGTGTGTGAACTTGCCGATGGGTTATTAGACCACCATTTGGGGTCGGCCCGGAATTATATATAATATAATGTGGATGTATCTAAGTAGACAAGTCAGCCCCAGTAAGTCACTGGGCAAAAAGGTGAGTATAAATAGAGATAGGAGATCTCTATTTTACTCACTCGGAAAAGTATCTATCTCTCTCTCTGAAAAGTGGCGCACTAGTGAGGAGGAGGAGGATCATCTGCTAGGAGACTATCTCAGTGTTATTTGGTTGTATTTTGGTTGAGCCATTGCTCTCTCTCTATCTCTGAGGAAGTTGTGGGGTTTTTCACCTTAGGGTTTTCCCCACGGAAACTCTGTGTCTCTTGTCTCTATGCTTTTGATTCTTGTGATGCTTGTGATGCTTGTCATATTATGAATGTTATGCATTGATATACTGTAGATGTTATTCTCTCAGCAAAGATCCTATAGTATTGTGATTTAATACTAAAAATGTAACAGCCCCAAAAGTGGAGCTGGTCCCAGTTCCAAAACTGCCAAAGGATTTCGGTTGAAGAAAAAGGAGGAAGAAGAGAAGCGACGTCAGGATGCAGTGACTTTGCAGTTAGAAGAAGCTGAAAAGAAGAAAAGGGAAGAGGCAGAGAAGCTTCAAAAAGAAGAAACTAAAAGGATTCAAAAGGAAGAAGCAGAAAAACAACAGCAGGATACAGGGACTGCCAAAATTCAGCAGGAGCAAGCTGAGAGAATTCAGAAAGAGGAAGCTGATAGACTACAGAAGGAAAAAGTCGAAAGAATAAGAAAAGAAGATGTTGAAAGGTTGCAGGAGATGAAGGAGAGAGCAGAAAAGGAATCGGTGGAACTGTAGAACCAAAAGGAAGAAGAAGAAAAGTCTAAGGAAGCTGTGGAACAAGGAAGCCCGAACACACAGGATATGGACATAGATGCATAAAAAAAAAACCCACTGGAGGTGATCACAAAAGGACATATCCCACCCCAAGAACTCTCTCTCACCCCGTTCCCCCCTTCAAAGCAGCACAAACTGGCAAAGTTGGATTCAATATTTTTTTACTCGAAAAAGAAGGCTATAATAAGGAAGTCAGAAAAGAGGATGAAATGTCCAACCTACCAAGATGTCATTACAATAACAAAAATCCCAATTTTCGAGGGCACTAACAAGGACTCTCAGCTCGTAGCAGCAGCCAATGTAGCTATAGTACACGCAAGTGCCGACAATGTCAACCACCTGATAGAAGACGTGAAGACGAGAAAGGAAAAGCTCTTCAAAGTGGAAGATAATCTAATGAAAGAGGTACAGCAAGGTAAGGAACTGAAAAGGAACTATAGCGCTCTCCTGTATGAAAAAAGGAGATAGAAGAAGAAAACCAAAGGCTCGAAACTAAAATAGATGCACTGAATGTGCAATTAGTAATTACAGAAGGCGAGAAGAAAGACATAGAAACTCGCATCAAAAAGTTAGAAGAGAACAAGGTTAAAAGTAGGCAACAGATTGAGCACTACAAATATCACTTTGAAAGCGTGGTAGAAGAAAAGGAGTTTCTAGCGGGGCAACTGAATGTTGCAGATGAGAAAAAGCAAGACTTAACTCCTTTCCATGAGCATGCATGTGACTTGCAAATGAAAATTCACCAATCTCAAGAACTCATTACAGAAGAAGTCTGGAAAATGAAGGTGATGAATTCAAGAATGAAAGAAATCAATGCCAAATCCCTGACGCTCTGGAGGAAGTACGTGCGCATCATAGAAGATATCAGGAAACAAATTGAATGGAGATAAGGGAAATCAGGTTTCCCTAGGAACCTACCTCTCAAGTCCTTGGTCGATTTTCAGCTGGATTCAGGTCTCATTGAATTCTGCAGGAATTGGGGTGTTAAAGTAAATGTAAGAATTCAGAAAACCATTAAGAGTTGTACCGACTCCTACCAAAGAATTCGTGAAACTAATGAGAATTGCCAGATGGTTACACCTCATACCATAGAAGAGTTCCTTGTCAAAGACCAGTTCCTATCAGAGTTGCAGGGTGAGTTGAACACAGAGTTAGAATACATACAAAAGATATATGTCCTAACAGCATAAGATCTCCATCGGTTCATTGGAAAAGCTTCCATCCATGCATACTTTCTAGAGGACATCTCCCATGCATCAACAGCAGGAGTAAAAGTGATTGAAACAAAGTTTCCTAGGCATGAAATATCTCTAAAGATGATGACTCTTGTACACAACAACATTATTGTAAGAGAAACGGGCATGTGGACCAGTTACATAGTTCAGGTGGAAAGACCAGCTGAGGTGGAAAAAACCAACTGAGGAAGAAAAGCCAGCTGAAAGATGATTTTGACATTGTATAAATATTAAAGACAGTTGGAAGCTGATTTATTGTATAAACATTAAAAATAGCTGGAAAATAATTTTGTATTATTTAAGCACTAGAAGACAAAATTTTGTGATTCACTAGGGTTAGGGTATGTCAAAAGACACTAGAAGACAATTTTGTAAAGATAGAAATAGAGGAATATAATAGAAGGAAAGGACTTTTTGCAGGTGAAAGGACTGGACTGTTTTATATGAGAACTACTTTTCTGCATTAATAAAGAAGGACCTATTTTTCCTGGGAAAAGCTAGCACAGTGATTTTGCTTGGGATATGTGGAATATTTGTGGAATTATCTCTTCACCATTCATATGCATACTGTGAGATTGTTCCTAAACCATCTTGAATTAATTCTTGGTTGTGAATGCTCTTATTTTCTGTGCAAACATTTATGTGTTAAATGAGTAATGGAATGTTTTAATTACATCAAAGCTATCTTTCATATCTTTTATATTCTGTTGTAAATGTGCTTATAATATTGAAACGACTATCTGTTAGATGCTTAGGTACATTTCCAATGTATTACTCATACTTCAGATTTTCTCCCTGCAGGGATAGATTAGATTAGATTAGTTAGTTCATATTTATTTTGATTAGATTACATGCATTTAGATAGGGCACTTGCATATCATCTTTAAATATAAAAGACATAAACGATGGATCAGGCCGCAACTCGTGAAAGAAAATATTTAAATCTCATACGATAGCTGGGTCTTTAACCGGACGGATTCCCCACACCAAACAATGAGCGATCTAATTGGGCTTGCTTATCGAGGAGAATCCCTAACTGTCGGTGCTGCGAATTTTGGGTCATCAACAGTTTTTGGCACTAAAAGGAGGGCCACCAATGCATGGATGGCATAGGAAACCCTTTCTTAGAGGAAATTCCTCTAAAGACCCACATGAAATAGCTATTCCAGAAGATTTCTTTCTGGAATCACAGGATCAAGAAGATCCCAATCCTGAAGGTGAACATCAAGAACCATTATACGTTGTCCATTTTGAAGAGGTAGATTGCTTCAGAAGACACACTCGTTCTTATGTTAGGAGTCTTGGGGGGTTAAACGTAACTCCTTTGTTACCTACAAGGCGAATCCATAGGGGAGAACCACAGTACACTAGAGATTCAATGCTAGTGGAAAGTTTGGAAGAATTATTGGATCTTTCTTTGCAAGAAATCACAGATCCACTTGATCAATTAGGACTCCATACTCCTCCAACTCAAGAAGATCCTCATAATCCACCACAGTTTCCACCTCCCACAACCACAAGTTATGGTTGCGCCTGCATGGAGAACCATAGGAGCACTTAATTTAGCTCCACATTTACACAATCTTCCCAAACACCGAGAAAAGGTGTTACCCAAATACGATTTCGGGAAAGGCATTTCTGCTGAAGGTCACCTTAAGAGTTTTTATTTGGCTCTAAATCTCCTGAGTGTAGAACATGAAGATGTAGTTTGTATACTTTTTCCTTTCACGTTTGAACCTAAGGTATCTTATTGGTATTTTAGTTTGCAAGCTAATTCAATAGTTGATTGAGATGGTTTTGAGAAATGTTTTCTAAGTAAATTTGGTAATCAAAAGATCATTGCCACACTAATGAAAGAACTGCTATCTATGAGGATGGAAAAGAAAGAGAAGGTACAGGAATTTAATCAGATATTTACTACCCTTTTGAATCATTTTAGTGCTGCAACAAGACCCACTGAAGAATCCTTGGTAGAATATTATACCACAACACTTGATCCACCCATAGCTATGTTTGTTAAAAGAACAAAGAAGCTTACGTTGGTAGAAAATTTTGAAGAAGCCAAGAAAGTAGAAGATAAAGCAGATAGTATTGCTAAACAGTCAGTTCATTTGGAAACGAAACCAACATCCAGCAAGAAGACTCTGTTATTATCTAGACCTAAGGAAGAATCATCATCTGAATTAGAAAATGTGGTTAAGATGATGCTGAAACTATCAAATAAAATTGTAGATCTCGAGAAGAATAAGCCAGCCAGTACATCGACAAAACCCTTTAAACCTTTCTACAAGAAAAGGGAAGAAGGATGACAACCTATTCCACCTGTAAACAATTCTATTATCCTAAATTTAAATGAGGTAGACATAGATCATTTATGCACCTTTCATCAAGAACAACATTCTAAAAAGAGCCGTCCACAGTGGATAAATTCGATGAGCTTGGTCATGAATCAATTTCTAGACACACAAATAATAGACCAAGAAGATCCCTAAGAAGAACATGCCTTTGAGCAAGAAGAACTCACTCCCGATACCACAATGGTACTATGGGATTGGGTGCCCAAAACAAAATTGGTTGAAGACGATGTTGAAGAAATTCAAATTTCAGCCGTAAATATTACTACTCGGAGTAAGGGTCCAGTTGTTGATTAAATCCCAGCTGTCCCTAGACCTAAGGTTGAAAAAGAAATACCCAAAAGGAACATAACTATCATTCCACCATATCCTAAGGTAAACCCTATGGTAGCTAAAGAGACAAGCCCCGTAATTAATGAAAATGCGAAGGTTACAGTGAATAAAATAGGGAATGGTGGAAAAAGCCAGGAAGAATACAATATGGGGTACGACATTGTAGAATACATCAAGAAAACTAAAGAAAACATTTCTATATTTGAATTGTGTAATCTGCCCCAACAAAAAAAAAAATTATTAGAAGCTTTTCACCCACAATCTAGGAGTACCGCTGAAAACACCAAAGTAGATACTGAGATAAACGAAGCTAGTATTGGTGGTAAATCAACATCTCAGACCCTATCATTTTTGTTGACTTTTGAAATTTTTAATCATAACATACACAATTGTTTGGTAGATTATGGGGCTTATTCGAATGTTATTCCGTTATCAATCTACAAGAAAATTAATGGACAGCTAATATCATCCCCATATCAGATCATACAGTTAGATAGGACTATTGTCAAAGTAATTGGAGAAATGAAAGATGTACTTATCGGACTGTCTGTAAATCCTAGAGTATGCCAATTCATAGATGCTATGGTGGTAGATATACCTGAAGCATATGGCTTAATATTGAGCAGGGAATGGTCTACGAAACTAAATGGTTACTTTGCAACAGATTGGTCCCACTTGTGGTTACCATACCAAAACAGACATAATTAAATCAAGATACTGAGAGAGCCTCATATGAAGCACAATGTGACTCAGTTGGAAGAAAAGAATGAAGTTGTGATTTTTTCATCTTCAGTGTTGGGAAATTATTTTTTAGAGATTGAACCAAGGAATTATCAATTGACAAATGTTAGCCATGAAGCAGACAAACAGTCCGATCTCCTTCATTTTCCAGGAACTGATGATATTGATTGTAACTTAGTAGAATTAGTCACTCACTTAGGTAGTAACAATACTAACTTGGTTAAAATGGAAAACATGTTTTGGGTTTTATACTTCAATGGTTCCAAAACCTAGGAAGGATCTGGAGCCGGTTGTGTTTCGATTGACCCTGAAAGGAACAAACATTTTTATATCTTGTGGACTGAGTTTGAATGCACAAATAACACAATAGAATATGAAGCTCTAGTTAAAGGATTAAATAAGGGTATTGATTTCGATGTCAAATATTTAAAAGTCTTCGCTGATTCAAAGATAGTTATCAGACATGTAAGAGATACAATTCATTGCCTTTCACCGCACTTAAATGGTTATCAGTCTGAAATCTCGAATTTAATTTCTCGTTTTGATGCTTTCAATATAAATTTTATTCCTAGATTACAAAATGTTACAGTTGATTTGTTAGCCACCTTTGCTTCCAGATTAGTGCCTACAAATAACAAATGCTCCATTGAATTGATTTTCAGGCCATCTGTACCTAATTATATCCAGAGAAACCATCTAGTAGGGAAACCATATTGGTGCATTCTTTGTTAGCTACCTTTGCTTCCAAATTAGTGCCTACAAATAACAAATGCCATTTGGCTTGATAAACACGGGTGCTACATTTCAGAAAGCGATGGACATTGCATTTTGAGGATTGGTTGGCCACTGTGTGGTCATTTATCTAGATGATGTGATAGTTTTTTCAAAGAAAAGGGAATACCATGTTTTCCACTTAAAACATATTTTTTATCGCTGCAGAAAATATGGTATATCTCTAAATCCTAAGAAGAGTGTTTTCGTTGTTCTTGAGGGTAAGCTTCTAGGTCATGTCATCTCAAAGAAGGGAATCTCAACAGATCAAGAGAGAGTGCAAGCCATAAGCAAGATTCCCATGCCCCATAACAAAAAATCTATGCAATCTTTTATGGGAACGATAAACTTTGTTCGAAGGTTTGTTCCAGATTTCGCTCAGATTGTGAAACCTTTGCAACAAATGGTAAAGCATATTGTGCAATTTAAATGGAATGACATAGAGAAGATTGCATTTAAAGACATTAAAACTGCCATAGCTAACGCACCTTATTTAAGAAGTTCATATTTTGAAAAGGATTTCATCATGTATACTTTCGCTTTAGATAACTCTCTTGCAATTGTGCTCACTCAGAAGGGAGAATCAGGAGATGAATACCTAATATCCTTCATTAGCACTGGTTTGCAAGGTGTTGAACTGAATTACCCTACCGTGGATAAGAAATCATATGCAGTATTTACGGCGATAAAACAGTTCAGGCCGTATATCCTAAAGAACATAACAAAAGTCATAGTATCTCACCCCGCTGTTAGATCTCTGTTTGTATAGAAGGAATTGGGTGAAAGGAGAGGAAACTGGGTCACTGCTGTTCAAGAGTATGATTTGGAGTTCAAACCAGCCACCATTATTAAAGGTCAGGGATTGTGTAAGTTACTCACAGCAAATCCAATAAGTGACGAGCAGGAGTGGGAAAATGAAGCCGAATTGAATCTTACTGAGGTATGTCCTATTTTCACCGCTCTCGAATCTTGGTATAGGGACCTAGTGTATTATTTTCAAAAAGGATATTTTCTAGAATAGTGGAATCCCAAACAGAGAAGGGCACTCCGATTGAAATCAGCATCTTATCACATAATCGATGGAGTACTTTTTAGAAAGAATTATGATGGGATATTTCTCAGATGTCTTGAGAAAGAAGACATTTATAAAGTGGTCAAAGATTTACATGATGGCCTTGCTAGGGGACACTATTCTGGAGATACCATGGATCATAAAATACTAAGATATGGTTACTATTGGCCCAATCTCTTCAAAGATGCTCATTCCTATGCAAGGAATTGTGATGGATGCCAAAGAAGTGTTGGCAGATTGCCGAAAGCAGCAGGCCCATTGCAGCCAGTTATTATCTTTGAACCCTTCGAGAAATGGGGCATATATGTTATTGGAGAGATAAATCCGAACTCTTCACTGGAACATCGCTATATTCTTATATCTACGGATTATTTCACCTGGTGGACAGAAGTTATTCCGTTACGCAAAGTGAATGAAGACGTAGTTATCAAGTTCCTACAAGAAAATATCATAACCAGGTTTGGGGTTCCAATTTCTCTAGTTTTTTATAATGCAACTTATTTCTCATCTGTGAAATTAAATGCATTTGTTTACAAAAGAGGAATTAAACTACACTATTTAGCAAATTATTATCCCCAAGGAAATGGATTAGCTGAATCCACAAACAAAAATCTCATTCGGATCCTTAAGAAAACTGTTACTGAGAATCAAAGGACTTGGCATGCCGATCTTCCAAACGCCTTATGGGCAGATAGGGTTACCCCAAAGAATGCATTAGGTGTTTCCCCTTACACTCCAGTCTATGGGAAGGAGGCTATCCTCTTTCCTAACATACTGCTCCCATCCTTACAGCTAGCCCAAGCCTCTCGCAGTTCCAGTAGCAAAATCCTACAATCAAGAATTAACACCCTATTGAAGCTTGAAGAGTCACAACAGAAAGCCAAAGATAGGTTCCACGAACACCAAGACATATTCAAAAGATGGTTTGATAAGCGGAATTCTGGAAAAAGGAGTTTTGAAGCAAGTGACTTAGTTCTGAAGTGGGATCACCCACATGATGTAAAGGGGAAGCATACAAAATTTCAATAATTATGGCTTGGACCTTACCAAATTTCCAAAAAGCTTGGCCCATCGACATACAAATTGAAAAATTTAGACCTTATAAAATCTTATGATAGAGTAGATTGGTCTTATTTGAGGTTTGTTTTAATACAGATCGACCTCTCAGTTGAAGTAACAAATTGGATTATGGCATGTATTACATCTTCTACTTTTTCTATATTGATCAATGGATCTCCAACGTCATTTTACACTTGTAGTAGAGGTCTTAGGCAGGTTTTCGTTCTATCCCCACTCCTTTTTATATTATTCATTGAGGGACTGAGCAGACTTAATGGTGAGGCTAAGAAGACATTGAATATTAAAGGTATCAAGATTACAAAACCCTTTTCTTTTACACGTCTACTTTTGTTGATGATGTATTTATTTTTGGTGATGGTTCAGTTATTGAATGGATACATTACAAATATATTTTTAATACCTTCTACAATGCAATAGGAATGGCTATCATTATACAAAAAACAATTTTTCTTTACAATTGTCAAGGTTCAGGTTGTTGTGAGCAGATTCAAAGTATCTTCCCATATAAAATGGATAAGATAGACTTGGGATTCAAATATCTCAGATACTTTCTTAAACCAAATAGGTACTGTAAAGAAGACTAGAGCTAGCTCATACAAAAAATTGATAAGAGAATTTGTAATTGGACGTTCCAATGGTTGTCTATTGGTGGCAAGTTAATATTATTTAAATATTTTTACAAAGCATTCCAGTATAATTGTTTGCACTGATGAAGGTATCGACATCAATCATTAATACTATATAGAATAAGATTTTCCATTTCATATGGTATGGTAATCCTAATATTACTAAGTTTAATTTATCAAATTGGGAAAGTTTATCATCATGGCCAAAGAGTATGGGCAGTTTGGGTATTGTACATCTGGAATGGTTCAACCAAGCACTACGTGCTAAGAGTCTATGGAGAGGGATATTCAATCATGGCTTGTGGAGTAACATTATCATAAATAAATATTTAAAAACCTACTATTTTATTCAGTGGATTCAACAACATGTTCTTTACTATCGAAATGCCTCAATTATTTGGTGAGGCCTCATCAAGACTTTTCCATATGCTGGTGACTACTTGAACTGGGATGTTGGAAGAGGGAATCAAATTTTTATGGGAATTGATCCATTTGTGGGGTCGGGAACAAATGGATCGATACCATATTGGCTGCTTACCGAGGATATGGGATTATTCGAGGATGTCGTAGAAGAGTGGAACAATTATGTGATGGTGCTCCAACACAAAGGTATTATATTTTTAGATGATATGGATCAGTTAGTTTTTGATTGGCATGATGCAAATGGGACTCTTAATATTAAAAAGGCATATGCAACTATTATAAACAACTATGAGGCTCCTACTTCGAAATGGTGGCACGAAAAATTATGGAAATGGAATATACCAACAAAATTAAAATGTTTCATTTGGTTATGTCTTGAAGACAAAATTCTAACTTGGAAAAATATTCTTAAATAGGTGTTTAATGGCCCGAGTATTTGTATTCTATGTAAAGAGGAAGACATAATGTGTTTCACATTTATTTGTACACTGCAATTTCCATAGAGTTGTATGGACTGCACTACAAAGATGGTTGAATCATTCAGATAAATGGTATGATATTTCCTTTCAGGAATATATGCTCAGATGGTTTCATTCTAAGGTTAAGTATAAAGCTTTACCTCTTTTTATTATATGGGAGATTTGGAAATGTAGGAATCGCTACATTTTTTGGGACTATAAGCCATTAGTATTTATCATTTGCAAAAAAGTGGTTTGTTCCTTGAAACAATATCCAAATTCCATAAAGGTACCAAAGACCAAAAATTTTAATATGCCTGAAATTGGCAGTGATATGTCTTTTCTTTTCTTTTTGATGGGGCGGCCAAGAATGGCATTTGTGGTGCTGGAATGATATTGCATATCAAAAAAGATAATATGATATTATTAAGGATGGGTGCTGGGAAAGGTAGTAATACAAGGGCTGAACTTTTACCTCTATGTGGGTTGATGTGGTTTTCAAAGCAAAGAGGTATTTATCATGTTAAAATTTTTGGTGACTCTCGAGTCATTGATTGACGAGTAGGCGTCAATTCTCTCATTGCCATACAATTGGGACATGGGATACATAAGACCAGGTATTTGATTAATGATTTTGCAGAAATATCCTGTGAGCATATTTACCAAGATCTAAACCAGAAGGTTGATCATTTATCTAAGGAAGCTATTGGGCCTATGGATGACATCATTTATTTTGAATAATACATAGCAGATTTACTCATTGACTCTAGTTTTGAGTTTCTATTTTAATGGATTGGCTTAGTAAGTGGTGGGTAATAGTATTTTGTATCATCCACATGAATTTTTGGCTCAATTCAATTTTTGATTGGATATTATTACTTTCTTACATGATATTTGTAGTAGTCATAGTGATTGAAAATTCTCTTCAGTGGCATTTGTTATGAATAGTCACTACCTATCTATGTACTGTGTAACTTTGATTTCTTAATGAAATAACAATTTACTATTTTTTCTTTATTGAAAAATAAAATAATATAAAGAAGAAAATAATCAATAACAAAAATTTAGTTAATTAACTAATAAGTTACTTACTATATAATAATGAATTAACTAACAATAAGTTAAGCATTAAATTAGTTAATGTATTATATATTAATTAGTATATATATTAATATGTCATATATTATCGTTATAAATTAATATTGTTGTTTGAATATTTTAATATAAATATATTATATTGGTGGTTTAATATAGTATGGGAGTTTATTATATTGTAGGGGGTAACGATTATTAATGGGATGTTTATTATATTATGGGGTGGCAAATATTAGTTTGGGGGGTTATTATTATGTATTAAATAGGTAGGTGGGGCATTTACAAGAAAAAGGTAGGCGGGGGTGTATATATAGGGGACGCTCCATATATTAATATATTTTATTATTTTATAATATTATAATAAAGCATTAGTTAGTAGTTATTATATTATAATATTTGTAACACCCCAAATTTTGGACTTATATCCCCTTTTATATTCCGTTAAGTATTATTTCATTATACTTATGTGACATTAGAAATTTAGAGAAGTTCATTTATGATGACTATGTGGACTAGCACATTAATGAGATGGGAGTCACATTTCCTATGGGTTTGGAGGATAAATACAAAATAAAATAATAATGAGAAAATTATTATTGAGACACTTGTAAAAACCCTAAAAAAGAGTTTTGGAGAATAATTAAATTAAAGTAATAAAAATGAAGAGAATCACAAAAAGGGGAACAAGAAGGAAAGAAGGCATCATTCATTCATTATTATCAACACAAAAAGAAGAGAGAAACGGATACTGAAAAGAGAGGGGATTCAAGAGGATTGAATAACCAGAATTAATCAAGAAAGTAAAATGGGGGCAGTTTGGAGCACAAACTAAACTAGAACATAAGAAAACAATGGCAGATGGGTATGAACTTGGAGCACGAGCAGTGTTCAGGTAGGAACACTACCGCAAGTTGCAGGAGCACTACAACTACCTTATAGAGGCTGTGTTTGATTTTTTTCTTAAGTGCAGAGACTTAAAAGTCCTTGGATCATCCTAGAGCTCAGGAGTACTGGGTTGGATGTTGGGTTGTCTGCTACATAAGAAACTTCATAATAACTTGGGGAAACAAGTTAAGAATAATAAAAGTACTCTGACCTAGACAAACTGTGAACTCAGCTCGTGGTGACCAAGAGGGAAAGGATGACTTGCTGGTCTAAGGCTAGGACGTTTGTGACTGTGTTCCATGGGTCATCAGAAAATACAGATAAGTGATATGCTATTTGTATTTTAAACAATTTTATTATTGATTGTTTAGAAAGGGTTTGTTTATAAAAAAATTATTTGTTTATGAAATATTTATTTTACTAAATATTAACAGAAATGTTTTGTTACACCAGAACCCTGTATATATATCTTGTGTGAACTATTATATCTCATTAATGCTATATAGAGTAGGGTTGTACATGAGAACATTAAATACTTTGTGACACATGTGTATGTAGACCTGAATGTATTGTTTATATAGTGTCAAGACAAATTACATGATAAGTGTTGGTATACATTTATGAGATAGGAAACAGAAAATAAATCTGTTTATTTTATTTTTTTATAAGATACACCAATTACAATAGACAAAATAACTTATAATCACTTGATTTCAATGCTCACAGAGTTTACACATAAATACTTTTAACTATTCTTTTTAATAAACCATTCATTTCCAGCATGAGAAATTTGAATTCATTCTCTTTATTCATTATGCAAATGCCAATTGTTGTCGGCATGGGAGTGTAAACTCCATGGTCAAGAATTGACCAACATACTGAAATAAAAACAATGTTTATGTGATAGAACAAGTGTGAGAAACGAATCTTGTCAACAATTATAAGCTAGGGTTTAATACCCATAAATTTTAAAACAATTATTAATATATACTTTATTAATGTAGTCTTCCAAGAAAGGTAGATAAGGGTTAACACCCAAACCCAAACGAGATGCATGTTACCAAGGGAAGAATAACTTGTATTTTTAATTGATAATAAATTACGAACAAGGTTCCTATATAAAGTAATTATGTTTATAAACATATACACACGAATAGAAACATTTTTGTAATAGAGTTTATAAAAATAGTAATTCTATATATATGTTTACACATGGCTAGAAACAGTTTGGCACCGAAATCAAATATATCAATGCAAGTCAACACAATTTCAAAGAAAAATGAGTTGCTTCATAAATTATCAAGATATACCAAACATAAAGCTAACCAGATAGTTTTATGAGTTTTGCATTAACCAAAAGAGAAAGAATATTACATTCAAGGTAACCAAGACCAGTTCGGTTACTCAAAACCTAACGGAAGTAAATATGTTTACGCATAAGGTGTGAACTGCAACTCAAAAGAGTCGACTTGCTTGTTGTTTATATTACAAACATTGAAATAGATTACACACACTAATGCTTTGCAGACTCATAAGAGTTCTTCCATAATCCAAAACTATATAATATTTACAGCTTCAGGTCATGAAGACCTTCTACAAAGTTTTAGTACAGTGAAGTAGCAAACAAGGGTAGCCGGCTACCCTTTCTGATGTGTAGTCAGAACAGGAAAACCCTAACGTTTTCATAACCCATATCTAACCATCGAGGTTAGTTATGCCTGAGACTCACAGGGTTGATGGGTTACCTTTCCAGCAAGGATAATTGCTTCATCCTTATTTCTTGGTGTTTGTTGTTGGTTTACCGAGAACACCTTCAATCTTCTCCTTTTTCACATGTGCATGTAAGCAAACTGGGTTAACTTTTGGTTATGAAATAAAATAAACAAAATCAAACTACCAGAAATTACATGCTATACATTACAACACCTTACCTATGGATAGAGCGGACTCAGGAAGACTGTGTTTTCATAGCAATGTATTACCTACATAGTGAAACCAGCAATAAGTTAGGCATTGCACTTTATTTAACAAATAATGGAATGACAAATTTAAACATGGTAATCGTAATTTTTTTCCTTACCTGAATGTTTGTCGATCTTTCCACCGAGCCCATCCTTTACTGTATACTTGCTCAAAATAGAGGCGAGCCCCTTCAGAGTGATCAGAGCGTGAACCTTTTGCACAGGGCAGAGGTGCTCTGTGTAGAACCCTTCGAAGTAAGAATGAAATGGCTCGAAGGGAAGAAAGGCTTTCCTAACGTTGTAGCTACTGGTTGGAGAGTAAGTTTCACTTCTGAAACCAATGAGAAGTGTGTTTAATGCCAAGTCAAGAGTTGTTGTTGGGCGCGAAAACCACCATCAATCAATGTCGAATTTGATGGTGTATAATGTTCACAATCTCCAAATTGTGTTTCCTCAGATTGTAATCGACGGTTTATAGTTCAAGCGAAGTTATTCACAAGTAGGTGACATTTAATACCATGGGCAATGTGGCTTAAAACTTGTGTGGTAGCTGGAGTCGACTAGCTGAAAGTGGACGCAGTAATTACTTCTGTGTAATGAACCACCGTGATGATGAGGATAAAACTCACCTGCCAAGGTGGCAACACCCACAAGGATTTAAAACGTTGATATAAATATTTATAGCCTGTGTGGCATAAATTTATAACTATTGCGGTCATATTGGTAACATAGGTAAACAATTTTGAATATGTTGCATTTACAACCTATGCTAACGTATTCTTTATAATACATATGCATATAGATCATATGAGTTTTTTAAAGGTTTATATTGCATGGTTGTAATGTATTTAAATTGCATACATAACCTATGTTAAAAATAAAGTTTGGATTGTATTGCATACAAATTATATGATTGTTATATCATTTGCATTGCATATTTTGGTAAACAAAGTATTTACAATGCATTTGTATGCATATGTTATACAAGGATAAACATAGAGAATGATTATATAGTTTGAAGTTTATATTAATATTAATATAGTCAATATTCTATGTATAGTACTTATTTGATTATGAGCTAGGAAAAATATACTTAAACATAGGTTGCATGCCATTGAGAATTATGTGTTACACAGGCTTAATAACAAGAAAATTTAACATTGTGTTAAGATCATAATTATGGTTGTTAAATTTTTTTATTTTTTTTAAATAATGGTGAAGAAGAGACATTACAAATTGGTATCAGAGCGACAGTTACTACACTAAGACCTATAGGCTCGTTTATGATAATTGTTGTTTTAAAAAATATATTATTATTAATTTTGTAGCATACTATTATTTTGTTTAATGAAGATATGTATTTTCTGTTGTCTAACAAATAGTTGTTTATCACACATAGACAGAAGTTTGGGCTAAAAACAGGAATATAGTTGAAAATGAATTATGTGGAAGAAGAGGGAAGGATTGTCGTGGAAACATCTAGTCAACGAGGCGAAATGGCTAGTAAGAACGAAAGAAATTTGAACTCTCAACAAGGAGCAACAACACTTAGTGAAATGATGGAAACTGTCAAAAGTCTTAAAGATGAGCTGCTAAGCATTAAGGAAGACAATATTAAAAATTTTGAGGAATAGCGAGAGATTAATGTGATTCTGCTACAAAATCTGATTGAGAAAGAAAAAATTCATATACCAATACAAGAAAAACATCACGCGGAAAATCCAGTGACGAAAAGAAATTCAAAATTTAGGACTACTCATCCAACAAATTCTGTGAGTTATAACAAGGATATTAGCAACGAAGAATCACTTGGCAAATATTCTGAAGAGTTTGTTCCTAAAAAGAAAAAGAAGAATGGAAAAATGAATCAATTACACTCAGAATTTAAGAAAATTAAGCCTCATACTTTCAATGGGGAAATCAAGACAAGAGAAGAAGCTGAGTTGTGGCTTAGGGACATGGAGAAATATTTACGAGTGTTTGACTATTCTAGTCTCATAAAAGCAAGAATTGCTATTTTCAATCTACAAGGGACAGCATCGACATGGTGGGATGACATTAAGCTAACCAAATCTATCAATGAGAAAAAGGTGAAATGGAAGGATTTTGTGACATTCTTTAAACATAAATACTTGTCTGAAAGATACTATGAGAAGAAAGTAAAATATTTTTATGACCTAAAACTGAGACAACAAACTATAGAAGTGTTAATCAACAAATTTCTGGAATTACTCAAGTGCGTTTCCTATATTTAAGATGAAAAAGTCAAAATTCAGTGTTTTTTGAATTGCTTACCTTTTAGTTTCAAAGATTGGATAGAGTTTGATGATCCAAAGACACTGGAAAATTCTTTCCGAAAGGCTATATTTTGTTTCGAGCAGAGTCGGAATAAGGCAGAAGTATCTAAGAGGTGGAATGAAAAAAAGAAAAAAAAGTTTGAAAGTAGACAGAAACGTCATAATCCCAATAAGTTTAAAAATCAAGTTATGCATACACCTTTTGGCAACAAGTTCGATGGCAGTAAATCGCAATCAAACTTTGTTCCACCAAGTAAAAGGATGAACACTAAAAGTACAAGAAAACTAGAAGACACACAATCTAAACCACCAATCAAATGTTGGGGTTGTGGAGAAATCATAGATGGTATGAATTTCCTCATCGGAATGAGAAAAATAAATCAGTGCATAATCTTCAAGAGGCTTCTACAATTCAAGATGTAGCAAGGGGTCCAAAAATTTATGATGCATTAGAGAATCGACAAGCAGAACATCAAGCCTCCATTATTGAGGTTGAAGGTATTATTTCCGGGACACCCGTGTCTATATTGATTCATTCTGGCGCATGTAAAAGTTATGTAAACCCAAAAAAATTTGAGTCCTGTAAACTAAGCAAAAACAAATATATGCAGCCTTGGTTGGTCCAAATGGCCACAGGAGCAAAAAGAAAATTTTCTGAAGTAGTAAATCGATGTCCTTTAAAGTTAAATGAATCTTACACTAGAACAAATTTAAATGTGTTACCATTGGGATCTTACGATTTACTCATTGGTATGGATTGGCTAGAAAAACATAGAGAAATCCTAGATTGTTATCAAAAATCTATTACCTTTGTGAATAATGATGGGCAGTTTGAAAAGATTCAATGAGTAGTAAGGACAGTAAAATTAAGGGAAATTTCTACACTTCAATTGAAAAGAAATGCACAAAAATGGTGTAAATTATATGTTGTTCACTTAGTAGAAAATCAGAAAAATAAAGTTTTAGATTTAACAAAACACCCCGTGTTGGTTGAATTTGAAGATTTGTTTCCCAAAGAAATTCTCGAGTTACCACCCAAGAGGGAACTTGATTTTACAATAGATCTATCTCCAAGATCAGTACCTATTTCTAAGGCACCTTATCGTATGAGTACTCCTGAATTGATAGAATTGAAAATGCAATTGCAGGAGCTGTTAGAAAAAGGTTATATCCGTCCAAGTGTATCCCCATGGGGAGCACTAGTGATCTTTGTATGGAAGAAGGATGGCACTTTTAGAATGTGTATATATTATATATAGTTGAATAAAGTAACTATCAAAAATTGGTATCCTTTGCCAATGATTGATGATTTGTTCGATCAAGTTGAAGGTGCTACTGTCTTTTCAAAAAATGAGTATATGAGTATACTCAAAGAATGAAAAGGAGCATGACGAACATCTAAGGTTGGTTTTTCAAATTTTAAGGGAAAATCAGTTATATGAAAAGCTAAGTAAATGTGACTTTTACAAAGACCAAATACAATATTTGGGTCACATAAGCGATGTCCTACTCCAGAAATGTAAGCGATGTCCTACTCCACAAAATGTAAGCGATGTCCTCTCTTTCATGGAATTAGCCGGATACTACCAGAGATTCATTGAAGGATTCTCCAAGGTGTCTCATCATGTCACATCTCTTCAGAGAAAGGAATTCAAGTTCATTTGGACAGCGAAATGTGAATAAATTTTCGTGAAGCTGAAACAATTGCTTACTTCAGCTCCTGTTTTAAAAGTGGTTGATCCTTATGGTGGCTTTGTAGTATACACAGATGTGTGCAAGGAAGGATTGGGAGGTGTGTTAATGCAAGAAGGTTATGTAATTGGGTATGAATCTAGAAAATTGAAAACATGTGAAGTAAACTATGCAACACATGATTTAGAATTGGATGCCATAATTCATGCTTTGAAGATGTGGCGACATTATCTTCTTGGAAAGAGATTTGTTCTTAAAACTGATAACATTGGGCTCAAATACATTTTTGAACAACCAAATTTGAATGGCAGGCAAGCAAGGTGGCTATCTTTCTCAAGAGAATTTAACTTTGAAATTCAACACATTAAAGGAAAAGAAAACAAAATAGTTGATTCTCTTATTAGGAGAATGCACATGTTAATTATGACTTCAGCTAGTAGTTTTCAATATGATTTGGTATTAAAAATTCGGACAACAACTGAAAAAGACCCAAAAATATCTTAATTTAATGCAAAAATGCCATGCAGAAAATTCAGAACAACAAACAATAGACTACTGTTTATCAAAAGAAGGACTGATGTTGTTTAAAAATAGATTATATATACCAGATCTTATGGAATTAAATCAATTTATTTTAGATGCATTTCACAAGAGGTCATATTCTGGTCATCCTGGTTATCAAAAAATGATAACAGTTGTCAAAAAATAGTACTATTGGCCTAGATTGAAGTCTGAAATTGCTGAGTATATAGAAAAGTGTATGGAGTTTCAAAGAGTGAAAGTAGAACACCAACACCCGGTTGGATTTTTAAAACCTATACGTGTACCAGAATGGAAATGGGAGACTATTTCCATGGATTTCATCACTGGTTTTCCTAAAAATAACAAACAACATGATGCTATTATGGTTGTGGTAGACAAGTTAACTAAGGCAGCTCATTTCATACTATTTAAATCCACATTCAAAGCAATACGTAGTGCATGTATATTCATGAAAGGAGTCTTTAGACTTCATGGAATTCTGAAGGTAATTGTATCCAATAGGGATGCGAAGTTTACCTCACACTTTTGTAAGGATCTATTTATAGGATTGGGAACAAATTTGAATTTTAGTAAAGCCTACCATCCTCAAACAGATGGACAGACTAAGAGGGTAAATCAAATTCTCGAAGACATGCTTCATTTGTATGTCATGGATAACCCAAAACAGTGGGAAAATTACCTACATTTGGCTGAATTTGCTTATAATAATGTGTATCAAACCTCTGTAGGAATGAGCCCATTCGAAATTTTGTATGGAAGAAAATTTAAAACCCCTATGACTTGGGATGATCCTATGAACAAGATTACATTGGGTCCTCAGTTGTTAGAAGAACTAGAAAACATTGTGCAGAAAGTTAAAATAAACTTAAAAACTGCTCAGGACAAACAAAAAAGTTATGCAGATCAGCATAGAGAACATAAAGAATTTGAAGTTGGGGATCATGTATTCGTAAGGGTGAAGGAAAATAAAAGCTCTATGATTTTAGGCGAGGTTTCCAAACTGGCACCAAGATACTGTGGTCATTTTCAAAAACTTGCTAGAGTAGGACCTGTTGCTTATTAGTTAGCTCTACCAACTAATTTTAAACTACATGTTGTGTTTCATGTTTCATTGTTAAAGAAATATGTATATGATCCTAAGCATATTTTAAATTGGCATGTGATTCAAGTGGAATCGGAAGAAGATTTCCAGACATATCATGTATGTATACTGGATCGGAAAGAGGTCGTACTTCGGAATCGAACCATCACCCAGGTAAAAGTGCAATGGGAGCACTATAAGCTTGAGGGGGCTAGCTGGGAAATGGAAAAGGAGATGCGAGCAGCATAACATTTTTTGTTCGAAGAAGTACATGACATAAACGGAACTATTTATTCTATTTATTTTGTTGTTTTGAAACTTTTTAACACCGTGGACGGTGAAAACTTAAGGGGAGGGGAAATGTAATACCCCAAATTTTGGACTTATAACCCCTTTTATATGTTTTAAAGTATTATTTCATTATACTTAGGTGACATTAGAAATTTAGAGAAGTTCATTTCTGATGACTATGTGGACCAACAAGTTAAAGAGATGGGAGTCACAGTTCCTATGGGTTTGGAGGATAAATACAAAATAAAATAATAATGAAAAAATTATTATTGATACACTTGTAAAAACACTAAAGAAGAGTTTTGGAGAATAATTAAATTAAATAAATAAAAGTTAAGAGAAACAAAAAGAGGAGAACAAGAAGGAAAGAAGGCATCATTCATTCATTATTATCAACACAAAAAGAAGAGAGAAAGGGATACTAAAAAAGAGAGGGGATTCTTGAGGATTGAATAAACATAATTAATCAAGAAAGTAAACTGGGGGCATTTTGGAGCACAAACTGAACCAGAACAGAAGAAAACATAGGCAGATGGGTATGAACTTGGAGCACGAGTAGTGTCTAGGTAGAAACACTACCACAAGTTACATGAGCACTACGAATACCTTATAGAGGTTGTGTTTGATTGTTTTCTTAAGTTCAAAGACTTAAAAGTCCCTGGAGCATCCTAGATCTCAGGAGTACTTGGTTGGATGTTGGGTTGTCTACTGCAAAAGAAACTCCATAATAACTTGGGGAAACAAGTTAAGACTGATAAAAAACTCTGACCTAGAGGAACTGTGAACTCAGCCCGAGGATAACCAAGAGGGAAAGGAGGACTTGTTGGTCTAAGGATGGTAGCTTTGTGACTGTGTTCTACGGGTCATCAGAAAATATAGATAAGTGATATGCTATTTGTATTTTAAACAATTTTATTATTGATTGTCTACAAAGGGTTTTTTTAATAAATTTTTGATTTGTTTATGATATTTGTTTTACAAAATCTTAACAGAAATGTTTTGTTACACAAGAACCCTGTAGAAGTATCTTGTGTGAACTATTATATCTCATTAATGTTATACATAGTAGGGTTCTACATCAGAACATTAAATACTTTGTGACACATGTTTATGTAGACCTGAATGTATTGTTTACACATTGTGTAGACAAATTACATGATAAATGTTGGTATACATTTATGACATAGGAAATAGAAAATAACTCTGTTTATTTTATCCTTTTATAAGATACGCCAATTACAATAAAAATAATAACTTATAATCAGTTGATTTCAATGCTCACAGAGTTTACACATAAATACTTTTAACTATTCTATTTAATAAACCATTCATTTATAGCACGAGAAATTCAAATCCATTCTCTTTATTCATTATGCAAATGCCAGTTATTGTTGGCATGGGAGTGTAAACTCCACGGTCAATAATCGATCAGCATACTGAATAAAAATAGTGTTTATGTGATAGAACAAGTGTGAACAACAAATCCTGTCAACGATTATAAGTTAGGGTTTAATACCCATAAATTTTAAAATAATTATTAATATAGACTTTATTAATGTACTCTGCCAAGAAAGGAAGATAAGGCTTAACACCCAAACCCAAACGAAATGCATGTTACCAAGGGAAGAGTAGCTTGTATTTTTAATTGATAATAAATTACGAACAGAGTTCCTATAAAAAGTAATTATGTTTATAAGCATATACACATGGATAGAAACATTGTTGTAAGAGAGTTTATAAAAATAGTTATTCTATATATATGTTTACTCATGGCTAGAAATAGTTTGGGACTGAAATCAAATATATCAATGCAAGTCAACACAATTTCAAAGAAAAACAAGATGCTTGATAAATTACCAAGATATACCGAACATAAAGCTAACCAGATAGTTTTCTTAGTTTTGCATTAACCAAAAGAGAAAGAAGATTACATTCAAGGTCACCAAGACCAGTTCGGTTACTCAAAACCTAACGGGAGGAAATATGTTTATGCATAGGGCGTGAACTACAACTCAAAAGAGTTGACTTGCTTGTTGTTTATATTACAAACATTGAAATAGATTACACACACTAATCCTTTGCAGACTCGTAAGAGTTCTTCCATAATCCAAAACTATGTAATATTAGCAGCTTCAGGTCGTGAAGACCTTCTACGAAGTTTTAGTATAGTGAAGTAGCAAACAAGGGCAGTCAACCACCCTTTCTGGGATGTAGTCAAAACAGGAAAACCATAACATTTTCATAACCCATCTCTAACCATCGAGGTTAGTTATGCCCAAGACTCACGGGATTGACGGGTTACCTGACCAGCAAGGAGAACCACTTCATCCTTATTTCTTGGTGTTTGTTGTGGGTTTACCCAGAACGCCTTCAGCCTCTCCTTTTTCACCTGCACATGTAAACAAACTGGATTAATTTTTGGTGATGAAATAAAATAAACAAAATAAAACTACTGTAAATTACATGTTGTACATTACAACACCTTACCTGTGGATAGAACGAATGTGGGAAGTGTTTTCATAGAAATGTATTACCTACATAGTGAAACCAGCAATAAGTTAGACATTGCATGTTATTTAACAAATAATGGAATGACGAAGTTAAACATGCTAATCGTAATTTTTTTCCTTACCTAAATGTTTGTGTATATTTCCACCGAGCCCCTCCTTTACTGTATACTTGCTCAGAACAAAGGCGAGCCCCTCCAAAGAGCTCAGAGCATGAACGAGTGTGAACCTTTTGCACAGGGCAGAGGTGCTCTGTGTAGATCCCTTTGAACTAAGAATGAAATGGCTCGAAGGGAAGAAAGACTTTCCTAATGCTGTAGCTACCGATCGGAGAGTAAGTTTCACCTCTGAAACTAGTGAGAAGTGTGTTTAATGCCAATTCAAGAGTTGTTGCTAGGCGCTAAAACCACCATCAATCAATGCTGATATTGACAGTGTAGAATGTTCAAAATCTCCAAATTGTGTTTCCTCGTATTGCAATTGACGGTTTATAGTTCAAGTGAAGTTATTCACGAGAAGGTGGCATTCGATACCCTGGGTATTGTGGCTTAAAACTTGTGTGGTAGCTGGAGTCGAATAGCTAGAAGTGGACGCAGTTATTACTTCTGTGTAATGAACTACCGTGATGCCGAGGATATAACTCACCTTCCAAGTTTGAAACACCCACAAGGGTTTTAAATGTTGATATAAATATTTATAGCCTGCGTGGCATAAATTTATAACTAGTGCGGTCATATTGGTAACATAGGTAAACAATTTTTATTATGTTGCATTTACAACCTATACTAAGATATTGTTTATAATACATATGCATGTAGATCATATGAGTCTTTTAAAGGTTTATATTGCATGGTTGTAGTGTATTTAAATTGTATACATAACCTATGTTAAAAATAACATTTGGATTGTATTTCATACAAATTATATGATTGTTATATCATTTTCATTGGATATTTTGGTAAAAAAAGTATTTACATTGCATTTGTATGCTTATGTTATACAAGGATAAACATAGAGAATGATTATATCGTTTCAAGTTTATATTAATATTAATATTGTCAATATGATATGTATAGTAATCATTTGACTATGAGCTAGGAAAAATATACTTAAACATAGGTTGCACGCCATTGAGAATTACGAGTTACAGAGGAGTAATAACAAGAAAATTTAACATTGTGTGAAGATTGTAATTATGGTTGTTGGATTTTAAAAAATAGTAATAATAATAGTGGTGAAGAAGAGACATTACAATATTCTAGTTAGTGTATAGTATTATTTTATATTATATTATAGTTAGTTAATAATTACATTATAATTAATGTCATTTTTACCTAGACCAAATTATAACTAATATCTATTCCACTAGACTAAAATTATGTAATAAAAAACTTCTACACAGAAATGGGGTGTCTCATAAGACATGCACCTCTTTTAAATTTTAAATCATTTTGATAGGATTACATATTATAACATGAAATTTTATGTTACATTTTAAAATCATATTTCCTCTAATGAATAGGAATTTCATACTCGGGCAAATCAATCTTCTTAGACAACACAGCTAAAGAAGGAGATGGATTCATGGTAACATACTCATATCTACTCCATGTGACTATGATATTTAACAGGGTGTGTTGGATTGATAGAAAAAAACCAAGGGAACAATGCCAAATTACCACATTTGTGGCATCTTCTTCCACCTACACATATTTTACGGAAAAAAACACATCTTCAGGATTTCTTTTGCACACTATCATAGAAATAAAATCTCGCACCATGGGAGGATTTGGTTCACCCTCCTAGTGTCTTTTGTAAAAATATATAAACATGTCATAATAGAGTTGGAATTCAACATGGTATTGGAAACAACAAGTGTCATCAATTTTGTTCGGCCTAATATGCCATGGTTTAAATTTATCAAACATGTTAATTGTGATATTGACACAAGTATTGGTTTCTTGAAATTACTCAAACAATGCAACTCATTGCATATCCATAGCATGCTTACAATGCTCATCATAAACACCTCTGGATAAACATTGTCATAGGGAATCCTTTTGATTTGGTATAGCACGAGAATGATTGTCCCAAAACTCTACCACCTTCTTTTTAATGCCTTTTCGAAACCTATCTCGATAGGGTTTCCTAAAAATAATATCCCAACAAGGAACTTCATCATTTTCATCTATATGGACCCTAAATTTAGTATACTTGTGCAATGTTGTTCTTGAAACATGGAACAATTTTGACATTTTTTCCACCATTCGACTTCTTGAAGTTCTTGGTGCCACAACATCAGTTGTAATTTCCCTGCAAGTAGCTAGGATATTATTTTTTCTTGATTTTCCAAACAAATATAATGCATTTGATATATTTCTTGTTATAGTCTTACATGCCTTTTTACTTTTAGAATCTTGAAAACATAACAACTTTGTGGCATTTTTTAGCTTTTTATGTTTTATCAATCCATGTTGGATTTGTGGCTTGTGTAATCATTGAATGTTGTTCAAAATATGACTTAATTATGTTGTTGGTATCCTCTCTAATTATTCAATCATGTCTTGGGTCCCCAAACTCTTCTTACATGTCATCATCCAAACCTTCTAAACAATTTCCACCCCTTTAAAACCCACTCCAACTCCCAATTATTCTTGAAACGTGAGAGAGAATAGGGTCTTATGATGACTAAACACAATCTATCCTTGCATAGTCCAATTTAAATTTTGAAAGTTGAACTCTAACTACATAAGCGAATTTTAAATATATAATATATATATATATATATAATCAAAGAAAGGACCCTAACAAAGATAGAATCTCCAAATAAGGAAAAAATTTGAAATTAAGTGTCGATATATAATGGTTTCCAATTAAGTGTCGATATAATGTTAACGAAATAATTTTGAGTGCATAATGTATTCACAACATAACATGTAAATACATCCCTATGACCTAGCATCCTTCCACTCAAATTGTAATAGGTACTTCCAAAGGCTCTCATGATGACGGTTCTAAACCCATTGGAAATGGCACACGAAGGTAACAAAGGATCAGTTACAACAAGGTGTATTGGAAGTGGTACCATTGGATAATGAAATGTGATCCAGGTACCGTACACTTCCCATGACGGTCACCTATAGGGTATATATCTTATTTTTTGGTCACTAAGAGCCTTCGTAAAGTGGGGGGGGAGAATTTTTCACTCAAATAGTATTGTGCCGCCTCTTTTAAACAAGTGGAGGGTATCACCCCTTGAGAGAATAGAAACACATTACCTTGAGTTTAACCTCTTTTCAGTGCGATGCCTCTTTCCCCAAGAATTTGGTTCCACTTGATGATGAAGTATTTTCAAAATATCCTTATAGACAAAAATTATGCTTCATATGAGAAATGATTGAGGGGAATTATTTGGATGTCTAGCCCAAAAATCATACCCTATAATAACAAATTATTTTCCCTCCTATAGAGAAATTATGTGTGTTGAATTAACGGTTGTCGTTGACTTTTTAAGGGATTTCTTTTATTAGTGGAGTGAGAAAGGGAGATCCCTTTGTTGTTCAGAATTTAATCGTAAGAATAGGGATGAGGTCACCAACATACTAGAGTAAGTGGAAATAGACCTAAGATATGTATCTACATGATGAGATGATTCATATTCATACATTCAACACATTACCAGACTTTATCAAGCAAACAAAACATGAAGGAAAGAGAAGAAGGAGGAAGAAGGATGTGTACCTTTTTATGAAGTTTGATCAAAGTTACTCCCTTATCACTCTTCCAATATACTCCTTGATGCCCAAATCCAACTTGGAACATAGACAAAGAAACCTTCCTCAAATACTTTTTACTATAAAGAATAGTTCAAATGACGTAGAGCATAAATATAACATCAACTACTTAAGCAATGCCTAGTATAATAAATCAACAATTCCTTAAAGTCAACAACCCAACATTGAACACATTTATTTTGGGGGAGGGAAAGATGTCATATTTCCATTATAACAATTAAATATTACAATCCATTACATCTACCACTGTGAGGCACCTTTTGAAATCCAAATACCTGTTCAGTCTACTCTTGCATGCCAACAATCCCACTCCAATCTTCTAATTGTAGTTAGAGATGAGATCACTCGAGGGAAGTGATATCAACAATCGGGGAGATGATGATTAGCAATAGGGATTACTGATATCAATGGGTATTGATGGATGTAGTGAATCGTGATTCCTCCAACATAATCATATTATGATGGGTGTCCCCTTTCCTTGGTCCATCTCATCTCCTCTTAAGATTGATGGAGATAGTTGCATATGGTTTCCAAGTAGTTCATGTTGGAGTATTAAAAAACCCACCTATACCATTTTAGAATTAGGATATAATTAATTAATCATTTATGATTAATTTCCTAAGTTTTGACTAGGTAAATAGGGCCAGTTTTTTCTTTTAGTGGACCACATTCCATCCTAAGTCACTAGGCGCACTTGAAGAGATTCTGGATAATATTTCATTCGATTCTATCTTATTTCTTTCCATTTCTGGTTTAGAGGATGTTTTCCTGATTTAGATAACTTTATCTTGTTTTTTCTACTTTCTAGTTGATAAGGTAAAGCTAATGACTTAGAAACTCTCTCCACTTGACCAATTCGACCTCCACATCATATCTTCTCTCCTAAAGCCATAATTACATTCCATTTACCTCACTCATGAGTTTCCATACCATATTTATCCAATTCATGAGCCTTTAGATAGTTTTGGAAACAACTTTTTCCACCTAGGGGGTTTTTTTGCCTTTAGTAAGCCTTTTCCTTTTCCCCTTTTCAACTTGCCTCTAACTCATTTGATTTTCTCCATGGAAGATGTATTATATATTGTAAACATATTGATGAATAAGATACAAAATTTTTTCCACAAATTATATTATTTATTCTTCTTCTCTCATTCTCAGAAATATTCCATGTGAAGTTGTCTTATTGAATCTACATCTAAGCCATTGAAAATCTCACATTGTACCAGAGCTAGATTGATTCAAAAAAAATCCAGAGTGTTTTTTGCAAGGTATTTCCATCACTAGGAGTGCATCATCATGGATCAAAATCAAGCTAAAGTTGTGACTCTAACTCCCTTCAACTACTTTGACTAGAAGGCACATATGATCACCCATCTTCGAAGCAAAGGATTGTATAGAGTCACTATGGGGCTTGAAACTGAGCTAGGAGATTTTGCATTAAAATCCAAATGGTTCAATAGGATTGATGAATCTTATGGGTTACTTTGTCTCTCTGTATATCCAGATCTTCTATTCCATATTGTCTCTCTATCCACTCCAAATAAAGTGTGGACAAAGCTAGAGTCTCTCTTTGGAAAACAGGATGAGCTCAGAGGTCATTTATTGGAGATTGAGTTGATCTCATTTAGTCCAATTAATTTTGATTCAATGGAATAATTCATCTCAAAATTCAAGAACCTGGTGCTTCAACTCAAGCAATGTGGCATAGATAAGAAGGATGAGCATCTAATCCTTACCATTCTGTCAAAATTGAGCTCTGAATACTCAATATTTGTGCTACTTTTCATACTACAAGACTTGCAGTTCCCAATTGGAATATGTCAACCTTGGATGCATTCATTGATTCACTCACTAAGGAGAAGGACAAGTTGGTCCAACTGAGGGATCTAACACCCTCCAAGTACTTTGCACTTGTTTCTCATGGAGAAAAGAGTTTAAAGAATGAAAAATCCAAACAAAATATGTTGTCATATGAAGAGGACCCTGATGAAGATTCCAAAGCCAAGAAGATGGAGAAGGATAAGCCCAAGCATTATTATTGCTGAAAAGGTGCTCATCCTAAGAAATATGTTTTCAAAAACAAATTGGACATCATGGACAAGATGATTGAAGAGCATAACATAGATTTTCCTGACTTTGCAAGAAAAGAACAAGGCAAGCTTGTTGTAGAGAAACAACATTGTCTCCAAGCCTCTCCCAAAGGTAATCATGCTTATTATTTGAGTACTAGAGTGAAATATCCTTCTTATGTCTCTGATTTTGATTCACATTCTGATATATCAGAATCAGAAACATCCACCTCTTCCTTGGTACAATCTCAAGTCAATTCACCCAAGTCTCCTCTCAAACCTAGTAATTTTTCACTAGTTTCTGACTTGTCTTCTGAAAGGTCTTTCCACCTCCATTAAAATATTTTAGATTATGATTTTGAAGATGATATACATTCTGATATATAGTTCATGACACCTCCCATACCATTTTCCCAACCATTTGATGCACAAAAGACCCTACAACCCCCAAGTTCTCTAGTTAAGAAACCACACAATTCCATGCTTTCCTATAGTGTGTCACTTGTCTCTGTTGTTCTTATGTCTTCCATATCTTTCATTGGTTGGAAATCCATGTCCTTGGCCATCATTGGAATTATATTTCACACATATGGACCTGACCCCATCACTCATGGTTCAAAATTCAAGTCCTCAAACTCTTAAATCTCGCTTAGCTATTAGGGTGACCTAGTTGTTCACTTTTTTCCTACTGAAACTCTATCCTATCCTGGAGACTCTCCACCCTTGTTTGATTCTCCATATGAATCAAATTATGATATTTCAGAGCTGCATGATCTCCTTTACAATATAACAAAAGGTTCTACATAAGTTTGAGAAGGAGGTACAAGAATTAGTGCACCACATTGCAGATGCACAAGAAGTTGAACCTATTGAGTTCATTGATACTCTTTGGGAAGGAGTTTGAAAATATATTCTTTCCATTAATTATTATGTTTCCAGATCAAATTATATATGTTATAACATAAATAAGAATTCATATGATGCTCCTCCATCATCAGAAGATGAGCTTCATGGAGCCTCTACACATGATTCCTTCCTACACCACATTGATGCATTGATCCATGATCATGACATTCACAATCTATTCATAAAGTATGTTACTCAAAAGTAGCTCATTTAGCTCATTCAAATCCTCCAAATGAGGAAAAAGACAATATGAATACTTCCAAGCATGCCCATTTTTTATGGATGGTTTTGTTCCCGTGAGGTTTTCCCTATTTCCTCGTTTTACATGGACTAGTTATTTTTGTATTGGGGTGACCATAAGCCTTGTTGCTTGGGCCCTATATTTCTGATATTTTTCTGATTTCCACTACATAAAGTCAGGATTAAGGGAGGGTGTTGGAGTATTAAAAAACCCACCTATACAATTTTAGACTTAGGATAAAATTAATTAATCATTTATGATTAATTTCCTAAGTTTTGGCTAGGTAAATAGGGCCAGTTTTGTCTTTTAGTGGACCACTTTCCATCCTAAGTCACTAGGGAGCACTTGAGGAGATTTTGGATAAGATTTCATTGGATTATGTCTGATTTCTTTCCATTTCTGGTTTAGAAAGTGCTTTCCTGATTTAGATAGCTTTATCCTATTTTTCCTACTTACTAGTGGATAAGGTAAAGCTAGTTGACTTAGAAACTCTCTCCACTTGACCAATTTGACCTCCACATCATATATTTTCTCCTAAGTCCATTATTACATTCCATTTACCTCACTCATGAGTTTCCACACCATATTTATCAAATTCATGAGCCTTTAGACAGTTTTGGAAACAACTTTTTCCACCTAGGGGGGTTTTTGCCTTTAGTAAGCCTTTTATTTTTGTCATTTTCAACTTGCCTCTAAGGAATTTGATTTTCTCCGTGGAAGATGTAATATATATTGTAAAAATATCGATGAATAAGATACAGAGTTTTTTCCACAAATTATCTTCTTTATTCTTCTTCTCTCATTCTCAGAAATATTCCATGTGAAGTTGTCTTATTAAATCTAGATCTAATCCATTGAAAATATCACAATTCATAGAGTTACAATTGAGACAAAACTGTTTGAGAACTTCCATAACTCCTCAAATTTCAATTTTTAATCATTTTTATGAATTTTTCAGGCATTTGCACCTTGCGAGAAGGAAATAAGTGTTGCTTGCTCCTTGCTAGGGTGAAAGAATTCAATGGGATATTTTATGGTTGCAACTGTATATAATTAGGGGCAGCGTGATGGGATATTTATTTTAGTAATGAGGGCCATCATTTGGATTCAAATCAAGTGAATTTTTTTTCCATATTTTTGGACAAATAGGAGAAACTGGGGCACTATCATCATGAGCAGAGAGAAGTGCCAACTTGCTCTATAACATAGTTCCCCTACGAGGTCAAAAGCGAAGCTGATGGAAAAAATACATTATAATAATCGGAAGATTGGAATGTGGTGTTATCAAGTCCAAGTTTCCCAATCATTAGTTCCAATAGGTACATGAAATAGAGACAAAGCTGTCATACATACAATTTCCCTAATGTGGGAACACCTATGCTCAAAGTGAAACAGAACATGGCTACCAAATAAAGTACATTGTGGTTCCATGACATAAAGTAGATGTAATATCATGGCCACAAAAGTAGTGTTGGGCTCCGGATTTATAACATTTTCTTGCTGGTTCTTGAAGATATTGTTTACTTTCCTGAAGTATTTTGTTAAACAAATGGCATTCCTTCTGTGCTATTTGTATTCTGTTACACATATATGCTTCCTCATATACAACAATCATGAAGTGCTTCCAAAACCACAAAAGAGTGAAGAATTCTATCATTGTTTCTGGTGGCGGTGTAATTGATATGGAAATTAACAACACTTCTAACTAGGCGCAAAGGACCTTTTGGTTCTCAAATAAAACTATAGAGTATTCACATATGCTCAGTGTATGGTCTCTCTCTTATTTATTCTCCTGGTTATGGTACCAGTTCCCTGTTGGGCAGGAATGACATTGGAGGTAGTGCATATTCTTCCCTGTATGGTATCCGGAGATCAAGTGATGGATATTTGTTGGGCCGTGGCTCAAGAGCATATTACTAGAACATGAGTTTTATAAGAAGAGGCAGTAATCAGCTTAGGCTGGAGTAGATCTATGCCTTTAGATCTATTACTTGGGTATCCAATGATCGGGTACAAGGAGATTATCTGCCTTTCGACATGGAAGCTTCATTTATCTTCCCGTGAATGGCACCTTTGCCAAAATATGAGCTTTACATCTCATGACTATAGCAGATATCTCAAGGGTGTGATAGCAATGTAGTATTTGATCCAACATGTCTGATTTATGATATTAAGGATAGCACTATTGGAAGTGAGGACAGCTAGATCTTCTTAAATCTTGCAAAGACCAAGGCCAAGAATCAAAGCCATATTATCTTTACATGATCCTGATACAAGTTTAAAGATGACTACGATCATGATAAAGCCATTGCTACTACTATTGATAATAAAACCATTAAAGGAAGGATGTGGATGGCACGTTCATCTTATCATCTCTGCGATTATATCCACACAAAACTTGTTAAAGTTTCTTGCCTCTTGTTCGATGGATGAGCAATATTATGACTAATCTTTATTTAATTGTTATCTCATCCAATTTTAAGAGTGTTTTACGGTGCTTTGTGGAATAGAGAGGAGTCGCTATGGCTCATGGAGTGAAGCCAATTTAATCTTCAATTAATTGATCCTCAACAAACTTAACAATCAGCGACATGTGTCTATTTCCACGCATAAGGAGGTGAACAGAGAGCATGTCTCCTTGACAGAAATGCATTTCAGTTGCATGAATTTCTGAATGCAATCAATTTCCCTATGCATTGAAGCTGGAATGTAACCAATCGCTTATTATAGGGCGCATTATCATGAATGTAACTGTTTTCATGAATCTATATGAGAGCTAATATGCTCGATAGAGGGGGGAATTAGATAGAGGAATTATGAAAAGAATAGATATGGGGGATATGCGTGGAACAGAAAAGAGAATGTAGTCAGAGAAATAAATATAGAATAGATAGGTGAAGATAGGGATTTATCTCAGCAGATTGTAATGCTCCTGTTTATTAATAATTAAGAGTTGTTCATTGGATTTATGCTATTGTAAGTTCTTGTAAGTCATTTTTAATGTGTTGATTGAGCCGGTCTGTTGACAGAAAAGGCAGGGCCCCCTTCGATGGAAACATAGCGATATACATTGTATTTAGCATAGATTTCATCTTCAGCTTTAAACGTTATCTCTGAGCAAGAATTCAATTTCAGTTACATTGTCAGCATTTCATTTCATTTACAGAAGCAGTATTTCAGTTACAGCAGTAGCATTTCACTCGATTGAAACAGAGGGTTTAGCATCAAGTTTAATGAACTATCTTTCCAGCCATTGATTTTGTCTTTCAACTTTCAGTTGTTTGCTTGATCTCATAGTACAGAAGTAACATTCAGAGAGGTTTCATTTGATTGTCGTAGAATCATTTCATTACAAAATAGATTGCCAAATGATTGAGGAGTTATAAGTAAGCATTGCTTTCAACCATTAATGTTCAGCCATTGATTTACATGCATATGATCATTTTTAATTAGTACAGAACAATTTTATGAAATTGGTACAGAGTAGTGCAGAACGAGTGCAGAACAGCAAGTTTCTTTTAGCAGTTCAAGAAATAGTTTAACATTCTTTAAACTCCCTCTTCAACCCTGCATTTCCTGTGCTGGTTCCTCGAAGTCTACCTTCCCGGGTTGACAATTAAATGTTGATTAATATGTTATATATTTAGCTCGACAAGTAGTACACAATGGATCCATGTGATATATATGATATTGGGTCATGGCCAAAATACTAATACACAATGGATCCATGCCAACCAGGAGATCATAGCCACAATATAGATACACAATGGATTTATTTCTCAACAAATATCGAGAGAATAACTTAAACTAGAATAAGTATAACTAGTTATCCAAATAGTACCAATGTATGATGTGTGGTACCATCTTGTGTAACTCGGACAGTAGCACGTCATGAGATTTCTACTATTGGCCAAAGGTATTCCATCCAAACCGTTGAGTGGTACGAATTCTAGACATGCAACTAGATGATATGAAGTTGAACATGGAGGACACCATTTGATTACCAGTCATTGATGTATATCATTAACCAACACAAGGAGACCCACTGATGATGATGATGGACCCCAAGTTACCTAGTACATTATATGAAATGTGAATAGATGACCTAGATTCAAGCACTTATAGAATCTGATGAGTGAAAGGTAACCTACCAATGATAAAATAAAGCCCAAGGTTCTATTACTCTAGGTTAATTCCTCAAAGAAGTTGAGTCATTGTCAATGAGGCACAACCCACTAGTGAGAAGTCAATGGGGACCTTCCACACTAGCACGAGTCCAAACATTGGTTTTAGATTATACATGCTAAGAACAATTGACATCATGAAATTCCCAACATATGAGTTCAAGGAAACTATACAATGGCCAACATATGCTAGGACTATACTTGAATAGTGAACATGACACAATAGTGACTTGGGAAGCATTTGACACAAAGGGATGGATGATATAGACCTCGAATGTAGGATACATTAACAAATTCTCAATATTATTGGAAGAGTAACCAATCATAGGAGTACAAACTCTAAGATCATGGTTTAAATACTAAGGTCGAAACTAGAACCCAAATTGCTGAGAAGACTCGAGATTGGTCCTTTGTTGAAGGGTGACATGACTTGCTACCAATATGTAAAAAAAAATTAAGATCTTTCCCCCCTCTCTCTCTTTTTTAATATTTGATTTTTTTTCTTTTTCATATTGTAAATCCTAAAAAATAATAAAATAATGCTATAGTATAGTGTAAGAAATGAGTGTTGGATGGAATGCAACTATGTTCCAAGCGCATGGAATAAACCTAAGAAAAACAAAATGAAAAAAGGGTGCTATGCAAGAGGTGGATACTCACTATTGTGGAAAAAACTACACAAGTGCACTCTTCCACTTAGTAAGGGGCTAGACCTTGTAGGATGTAGTAAGGCCTCGGCCCTTGGATCCCCTGTGGGGGTGTGGTTGGTATTCCTCCAAGTGATCCTGCAAGAGATTGTTAGTGTAATTCACATGCAAATAAATAAATATGGAAAAATAAAAAATAAAAAAGATGGGGGGGAAATGAAAACTCCAATAAAAATCCAAGATATGCTAAATCACTTTTGTATTTCCCAATGGTATAGTTGTACAACACCTAGGAGCTGCAGGATTCAAGGGAATCCAACAATATCCTTTAGGGAGGCCTTTTTTTTTCAAACTAAATGCTAAGTTAATGGTGAAACAATGGAGAGAAACTCTTTCCCCTTGAAGGAAGGTGGCAAGGGACCTTGGGAATGCTCACAATGGTAGGAAGTGGTGGGCTATGAGGAAGCTCCAACTCAAATCCAGCAACATAAACTTGCTCTTTATTTCTCTCTACCAAATGCATGCCAATGGCTTCCTTTTATTAGCCAAGAGGTGTCCAACAAACAAACAGATCCAAATGTGAACTCATCTTCTCCATGAACTAGTTCCAAGGTACATGAGTGGGGCTATTTAATGCCACCAAGTGTGTGAGGAGATGAATTCGGATCCTTGGAGAGGATTGAGCCTTTAATGGGCCGTAGGAAGTTATTGGTCCTATCATTTTGATAGTAGCATGACTTGTTGATGTATATGTAACTTCGAAATGTATTTCATATATGTATGTTGTTTGTACTCCTATAGAGATGGTATTATTCCTCTATATGGAAGTGTCGTCATGTATATTGTAAATGTCGTAACTTATACTTGATGGGTTATTAGACCACCTTGTTGGGGTCGGCCCTGTATAAGTCATGTGGGTCAAAGGGTTATTAGACCACCCTATTGGGGGTCGGCCATGTGGGTCGAAGGGTTATTAGACCACCCTATTGGGGGTCGGCCCATTCAGCATTATGTTATGTGGTTAAGTTCGAGCCTACATGATTTATGTAAAAGGCAAGTCAAGTCAAGTATAAATAGAGTGCGGGAGGCACTCTATTTGATCACTCACTTCTCACTTATGCACTCAAGGAGGAGTGGCGTACTTATGGAGGAGGAGGATTTGCTGCTAGGATATGTCTATCTCTTATGTTTGGGTTGTATCATTGCTCTATCTATCTATGAGGAAGTTATTGGAGTTTTTCACCTTTATGGTTTTCCCCAAGTAAATCTTTGTGTCTCTTGTGTGCTTGCATTATTATCTCCATGAATGATATGTTGTAGATTTTATGTACATGTTGTTCTCTCAATTAACATCATAGATCAGATTGAAGTAAATTCTGAAAATTTAACATGGTATCAGAGCTAGCCTGAAAGAATGCATGATATGGCATGTATGACACTTGTTGCACTTACGATGCTAGGGCTTGATATAGCAAAAACCCATCATCGTAGCACTTTCACTATAAATACGTTTTGGTGAATTTTTCGGATCTGAAACCTTTACAGTTCGAATATTAAATCCCCATGTACCTTGTGTCCAAAGGACAACCTCTAATTCGTTGTACTTTGTGATTTATGATCTGTACAATATAGGGTTTCGGCCTCTTCCAGATCTGAGTCAAAATCAGGTGACCATGGGAAAAAGGTCATAACTTGGGCTAGGAAGCTCGAAATGAAATTTCGTAAAAGGTGATAGGTAGTACACAAACTGTACTATCTCAAGAAACATTTTCAGAGGCTGAAGATGAACTAGTGACATGTGGCACACCGTACAAGTTCGCTCTCCTGTATTATCTCATCAACAGGTCACCTTACAACACTTGGCATAACTCTCTCTCAGAGAATCCAATTGAGGTCAGACCTATCAATGGAAAGATAACAGGTCGGGATATCTCAAGAAAATTTTTCAGAGGCCGAAGTTTAAACAGTGACACGTGGCATGCCGTACAAGTTCGCTCTCCTGTATTATCCCATATATAGGTCACGTTGCGACACTTGGCATAAATCTCTCTCAGAGAATCCAATTGAGGTCAGACCTGTTGGGATGGAAAGATAGCAGGTCAGGCTATCTCAGGAAGCTTTTTCAGACCCTATGGATCGAAAAGTTCAGAGTTACACCAGAAACAAGCAGGTACATATTTCTGTCAAAACAGAATTATTTTTTAGTACCTTCATTCATGGCTTCCGGAATTTAGGGCTTCGGAGAAAGTTGTAATTTTTGTAATTGGAGACCACGGTTGGATGCTACTCATCAAAATAGAAATTTAGAGATCAAGATCAGAATTTTTGGTTGGGCAGAAGGCTGGGCTTGATCAGACCCTAGTTCAGGACTTTGATCAGAAAAGTGGAAAATTAGGGCTTCTGTAAAAATGGGAATTTTTGAAATCTGTGACCATGGGTGGAATCTCCTCAGAAAAATAGAAGCTTAGAGATTTGGATCAAACCTTTTGATTGAGAAGAAGAGTGGGATTCATCAAACCCTAGTTCAGGGTCACGTCCAGTGAATCCGAAAGTTTCAAAGGAAAAATTGAGGAGTGAAACTTTGCAGTTTTCAAATTCTGAATATACCAGCTTGATCAGCTCATCAAGGCACATATTTCTATCCTTTCGAAAGTTTGAAATTCAAAGTTTGAATTTTTGGGGTTTCTCTTACAAACCCATATCCAGCTCCAGGTCCAGTTCTTGTAAATCAAGTGGATTGGGTTAATCCTAGAAGAAGATGGATTGGTCACCTTCATAAGTGAAGAAGTTCCTGTTTCAGAGGGAGATGAGGCTAAGGCCTTACATAAGAATATTACAAGCGATCTCGACAGGTATGACTCATCAAGGTACGTTTCTATATTTGTTCATGATTAATTTTATGGTATGTTTCTCTTCATGTTATTACGGTTAGTACAATCTTGATTTTAGATTTGTCGTATCACCTTAACAAAATTATGAATGCATGATAGAAGATATTCATTGGTTAGGGTGTTGACACTTATGATTGTACTAATGCATTATGGTGTTGTATGAGTTTTATGTTGTCTGCTAACATAAAATGTACACCAAGAAAGACAAATCATGTTCTACTTCAAGAACGTATGATCATGGTGACATGAAGACAAGGATTCATCCATTGTCATGGATCACATAGAAGATCTACTTTCGAGGTATGTATAACTTGTTTCTACAACGGTTAACTTATGAGACATGCAGGTTACTAGCACAAGTCATTGAAGAGAACCATAAGACATTAGGCGGGTATGTTAGACATAACTAGCTAGCATGCTAATCCAGGTATGTTTTTCCTATATCAAGCTAGAATCCTACCTTGTGTTAGGATATTATACTGTTGTGTTGTTGATAATGATTATTCATGAAGTCATAGGTTTGAATAGTCATGGATGTATGCATATTATGTTTCTTACCACAATTGATGATATGACTAACCAGAAGAATCATGAAGGTATAGGTTTGAATAATCACAGGTTTTATGCATATTATATCTCTTATCTTGATTGATGATTCAACTAACCAGAAGAGTCCTATGATCAAATAAGAATATGTATGAGTAAAAGAAGATTTCCCTGAAACCTTGAATACTAATGTTTATTATCTGTGAATGATCATGACTATACATGTTTAAGATTATACTAATAAATGTGTGATTATGTATGAGACCTCAAGGATAACACAATGATGATACTAATAAGCATGCATAGTAATTAAGGATGGATGTAAGTTCAAGGACAGGTAATCCAGGAAGCAAAGATCAAGAGGGAGCACACTCTAGTTGTTCTTGCAAGAAAGAAAAGGAGCACACTTCAGTAGTTTTTGCAAGGATGCAGATATTCAGAGGGAGTTGACCACTTCTCACAATCCACATAAGAATGGAGTTGTAGAAAAAAAGCAAAGACTGAGAGGGAGTCAACCCAACAAACAAACAAAGATAAGTATTTGAATTGTCATTACTTGCATATTTTATTGTTTAAATAATACTGTTCAATAATGTATATATTGATGTTCCTAGAATTAGGTTGTGTATTATGCATATTAGAATAGTTGCATTGATGAACAGTATACTACTAATATGCATGGGTGAGTGGCCTATGGCATTGTACAACATTCCATTGCTACTTATCTAGAATGAAACCTCTTTGCTGACATGTTGGGAGTTGTGCACACTCTTAACAATGTTTTGGTAGAGATTGGAAGGCATCTAGAAAGTTACGGGATATGGATAAATGTTGTATTGAAGAATTGGCTAAGATAATTGCATGACTGTATGACATATTTCTTTATGTGTAAGAATTTTTTCTGAAAACTATGAGATGTTTTCTAATCATGCAATTTAACTTGTTGTGTAGGAAAGATCGTATGCCATCTCCTACAAAAGAATAACTACAACATTTGTTCAGCAACAAAATTATCTATTGAAGATATTGAAGTTCCCAGGATATGGGAAGAATGCCATGATCTGTCGATCATGAAGAATGATGTTTGGGATGTAGTCCCAAGACCTGAAGGGAAGTTTGTTATGACTTCCATATGGATCTATCAAGATCAAGCATGCTGCAGACGGCAGCATAGAGAAATATAAAAGTGATGGAATAGAAGATACACCAGATGAATTTCAAGACAGCATGGTGTAGTCATATATGTGTGCAAAACTTGGTATGGTAAGATAGACAACTTTCTATCCAGTTTGGGCTTTACCAAGAATAAAGTGGATTCCAACCTTTTCTACAAGGTTGAGGAAGGCAATCCAGTGATACTACTTTTGTATGCGGATAACCTATTTGTTACAGGTGAAGATAGTTTGATTGCCGACACGCAGCGGATGCTTGTTGCCGAGTTCGAGATGTAGAAATTAGGGATGATGCACTATTTGTTTTTGGCATAAAGGTGTGGCAGAGTGATGGAATCTTCCTTGGACAAGGGAAGTATGCAGTAGAGATCCTGAAGAGGTTTGGGATGATGGATTGCAAGGCCATGGCCACACCTATGGCATCGAATCTGAAGCTTCTATGTGATGCTTCATTTGAGCCGGTTGATGTCTCTATGGATCGTCAGATGATTCGGTCCTTGATGTACCTAACAAACACGAGACCAGACATTTGCTTTGATGTGAACACATTGAGTCAGTTCCTGACAGATCCGAGGAGTGTTCACCTGGTTGCTGTAAAGCATGTTCTGAGGTACCTGAAGGGTACAGTGTCTATGGGCTCAAGTATGAAGCAAATCAAAAGTTTAACCTGCAGGGTTATGTTGATTCAGATTGGGCTGGCAGTGCTGCAGATAGGAAGAGCACATCTGGATGCTGCTTCAATATGGGATCAGGTGTGATCTCTTGGTTTAGCAGGAAGCAGTCCTGCATAGCATTGAGTATAGCTGAGGCATAGTATGTTGCAGCCTGTTCAGCTAGTTGTGAGGCAGTATGGCTATGGAAGCTACTGTTTGAGTTATTTGATCTCCCGTTGGATGCTACTGGTATCTTTTGTGATAACCAGAGTTGTGTAAAGATGTCTGACAACCCAGTGTTTCATGACAGGTCGAAACACATAGAGATCAAATATCACTATATCAAGGGATATGGTGCAGAGAGGAGCTGTGAAGCTCCTGTATGTTGCGACGGACGAGCAGATTGTTGGTGTGCTGACAAAGCCACTAGCCAGGGTGAAGTTCGAGTACTTCAGAGAGAGGCTTGGCGTTCTTCAGATCGAGGACACTTCGAGGAAGAAGTGATGGATACATTTGCTGAAGCCATTCCAAGCATGTTGGAAGGAGGATCCTTCACATGGCTATGGATATAAGCATTGAATGATGAGCATCAGGATGATGTTCTGGTTTCTGCTGGATATGATTAGTTGGATCATTTTTATGTATGTATGTATGCATCATGTTGGATGTTGGATATGATCAGTTGGATCATTTATATGTATGTACGCATCATGTTGGATGCTGGATATGATCGGTTGGATCATGTGTATGTATTTTTGTATATGCATCATGTTGGATGCTTGGACCATTTATCTGTATATGTATCAGGTGGATACATTGTATGATCAGGTGGATCATGTATGGTGATATGTATCATGTATTTGTATTTGGATCAGGTGGATACATTGTATGATCAGGTGGATCATGTATGATGATATGTATCAAGTAGATACTTGGTATGCATCAGGTAGATGCATTGTATGATCAGGATGATCATGGATGACGAGCTTCTGGATGTTGCTCCAGATGACATACGGCAGGATGTTGCAGTGATGATGATCAGGATGATCATGTGTACATCAGGATGATGTATGGTGAGTATCATGTTGATACTCTATGGTCGTGGATCAGGTTGTGCAGATGAGCATATAATTCATTGCCCTGGGAGATTTGCAGATAGTATTTCGAGGTTTTTCCTATGGCATGTAATTCGGTGCCCTGGGATATCTGGCAAATGCTATTTCGAGGTTTTTCTCTGGGAGGACATATAATTTGTTTCCCTGGGAGATCTGCAGATAGTCTTACAAGGTTTTTTCCTATGGCATGTAATTCGTTGCCCTGGGATATCTGGCAGATGCTCTTTCGAGGTTTTGTCCTATGGCATATAATCTGTCCCTAGGAGATCCGATAGGTTGGGCTGTGTGCCCGTAATCAGTCCTAGGATGCTCTTGCGAGGTTTTTCCATGACCACATGTAATTCGTGCCCTGCGAGATCCTTATAGGTAGAGCTGTGTGCTCGTAATAGCCTGGGATGCTCTTGTGAGGTTTTGTGGTGACCACATGTAATTCGTGCCCTAGGAGACCCTATAGGTAGAGCTCTGTCCTTGTAATAGCCTGGGATGCTCTTGCAAAGTTTTGTGGTGAGGTCACATATATTATGGCCCTGGGAGATCTGCAGATAGTCTTTCGAGGTTTTTCCTATGGCATGTAATTCATTTCCCTGGGATATCTGGCAGATTCTCTTTCGAGGTTTTGTGACGCACATAATAAGTACTGAGGATTCCACTGTATGGCCAATGATGATGAAGACCTGTAGGTGGTGGGCCTACATCTAGTATGAAAAAGGACTGGCTCTATAGAACTTCCTATGATGAGTAGCTTCAGATATTTATTGAGATAGCAGCAGTAGTGATGATGATGATGTCTCGATGATGATTATCCAGTGACGATGATCCAGAGAAGAAGACTTGTGCTAGAAGACCTGTGCCGAGAAATACCTTCCTAGTTAAGAGGGAGTGTTGATGTATATGTAACTTCAGAATGTATTTCATATATGTATGTTGTATGTACACCTATAGAGATGGTATTATTCCTATATATGGAAGTGTCGTCATTTATATTGTAAATGTCGTAACTTATACTTGATGGGTTATTAGACCACCTTGTTGGGGTTAGCCCTGTATAAGTCATGTGGGTCAAAGGGTTATTAGACCACCCTATTGGGGGTCAGCCATGTGGGTCGAAGGGTTATTAGACCACCCTATTGGGGGTCGGCCCAGTCAGCGTTATGTTATGTGGTTAAGTTCGAGCCTACATGATTTATGTAAAAGGCAAGTCAAGTCAAGTATAAATAGAGTGCGGGAGGCACTCTATTTGATCACTCACTTCTCACTCATGCACTCAAGGAGGAGTGGCGTACTTATCGAGGAGGAGGATCTGCTGCTAGGATATGTCTATCTCTTATGTCTAGGTTGTATCATTTCTCTATCTATCTCTGAAGAAGTTATTGGGGTTTTTCACCTTTATGGTTTTCCCCAAGTAAATATTTGTGTCTCTTGTGTGCTTGCATTATTGTCTCCATGAATGATATGCTGTAGATTTGTTGTACATGTTGTTCTCTCAGTTAAGATCCTAGATCAGATTGAAGTAAATTCTTAAAATTTAACACGACTATCGTAGGAATAGCCGTGTGGATGTAGCACGAGCATTATTTTGGTAACCTACACTATAGAAACAAGCTGACTATGTATTACCTGCGTTGCCGCTTATTTTCACTATTTTTTGGCACTTTTGAACTCATGTTGTCTTTTGGATTTTTTGAGGATTCCTTTGGTGAATTGCATTATTTATGTTGTTGACTCCTTACTGGAAGAATCACCGAAAGGTCGCATGTGTGCAATTTTTAGGCGTTAACAAATTCCCCCTAATGTATGGTGTTCATAGGGTACTATAGAGTCGGTAATGCATCATGTTTTCTTCTGTTTCTCTCCTATTCTATAGGAAAAAGCATATGTGGACAATAGGTTCCTCCCATGGGGGAAGGTTGTTGGTGACGACTATTGGGTTGTAGTAAAGAAATGTTTTTATACAAACGATGCGGGCATACCCATGCTCATGAAAAACTATCAACATGATTACAAGAATAGAGGAAAAAAAGGTTGTCACACAATTATACTACTGGGAAATGGATGAAGTCGGCTTCAAGCCATGTGAGAGTAAAGAACCTAGGAACTACTGCAAATTACTGAATAAATGGAACTGATGATGATAATGATAAACCCATGGGGGTGGGGGAGCGGTATGGTGTGTGAAGTTGTCTAAGACATTCAGTCTGCTAGATGGACTGCAACCATGATTTGCAAATGTGAACATTGCTACCTTCAAAAGTATGTTTCCCCCTTATGTGATGATTTGTTGACATTGGGCATATGGGAAACCACTTATTTAGGGAACACTAATGACTCTCCCTACTAAGTTCGAGGTGATCCCTTATAATGATTGAAAGGGATCCCAAGGTGCAACTGTAACTATGGAAACTCTTGGAATGTAGTGTTTTGGGGTCAACGAGAGTTGAAGTACATTATAAGATAGGAGTCTTACCCTAAGAACCAAGATTATATTGTAACCAACTGGTGGAAAGAGAGACCTGACACAAGACTATTTGATAAATGTGGGGCTCATAAATTCCTTTGATCAATGTAAACATGGGGAGTGGGGACGGCAGCTTTCCTTTCGGAATGGCATAAATTGAAATGGACAGAGGTAAACTACAAATGAAAGGGCTTTGATGGAGACGTAAAATGAAGGTTAATGGTAACTAGAAAAACAAATATTGTTGAGAAAATGGAGACTCAAATACATCAATCAAAGGGGTTGCTACCAAAAGAATATGGTGTTCTTGCAATGTGAGGTGAATGGGGGAACTATTTGTACATGAATAATAAAGGTGGGGTCCCCATAGTTTTGGGTGTGCTTGGGGACCGATTTGATGATGGGAGAAGTCCCCATGGTTTTGAGTGGATCGGGGGATACTTTACAATGATTAATTGGAGGTTAGGTTGCAAACATGAAGACGGGTGCCACATGGATCAATTCTATGCAGACTATTCCTGTAGTATAACCGAAATAGAACTAGTTACTTCTGAGGGTGGGGGACCCATTGGTGTCTTCACGGGGGTGTTGATACCAATAATATTGTTGCGTATGAAGTGCTCATGTAGGTATGAGTGGTGGTTTGTGAATATTTATCAGAATGTGAGCCAAGTAAGTTGATGGTGCTTACTGAGTAGAGTAACTGCGCAATTACACAATGATAAGCTAAGGAAGCTCTTTCCAAGTTATATCAAGCTCCTCGGACTTGTGGGGGGTCGATATCATGGGTTTCAATTGATAACTGGGATGGAAATGGTGCTCAAATGCATGGGGTAACATGTTATTATCGGTAATGATGTTGGTGGCACATCAAGGCTAGGAATGAGGTCCCTAGGGTTATCAGTGGGAGTACTGGTAGATGCATTATAAATGGAGGATAAACAGTGTCTATATGCCATTTTGGGAATGATACCTGTTGTATGGAGTTTCGTGCCATTTGATGAAGTATAGACACTTGTTCTTACAAAAACCAGTGTGTCGATCTTGTCTTGGTGGATATCCTACACATACGGTGCACATACCCAAGTGTAGTAAAGAACATGACCAAGGTACTGACAATGGATGAATCATATAACCAAAACAATTCGTACCTGTGGGGTACTAGAGTATTAAGGATAGAACCATTTGAGGTATAAGCCATTAACCAGGTGGTTGAGGGTGATACCTTCATGGTCAGTTAAGATATAGGCTCATTTTGGGAGATAATTCTTAAAGACGTAAGGGCCTGTTCATTTAGATACAAATTTACCGGGTCCTGGTTTACCGTATTTCTTGGCGTTGAATAAAAGAACAAAGTCACCTTCGTTGAATGAGAGGGGTCGGACCTGTCGATCATATTGTTCCTTGGATCGAACTTTCATGGATTGATTTTGTTGAAGAGAGTCACGTCATTCTTCATCGAGGTGTTCCAAGGTGAATAGGCATTGCTCCGGTGTAGGAGTATCAAATATGGTAGTTATTACCTCCTCATTTTGTGACCTTTGAAGGGTTACATGGAGGGATTGTAATTGACCTTGCGATCTCATTAGTTTGAGACAAGCTCCCCATTCGGCGCACAGAATGGGATACTGAAAGGAAAAGTGTGTGGTCTCTCCATAAGATCGGAAAGGTCATGGTACACATGGATGGAAGCATTCTTGTACTTCCTCGGTATTGATTTGTTCCATAATGCAGGTAATGGTGCTATGAGGGAGCGTATGTGTGGAATGTTCGTAGGAATAGAATTCATCGTGTAAGTTAGGTGTTAACAAGCAACATTGTCGTAAGATTAGATGGTCCTTGCGACGTTGTAGGCTCTATCATGATTTCTGCAGCGGGTGCAAAATCTGTGAGAGGGGTGACTGACGGTGTCATTGATGTGGTGACCACATTAATAAATGTTGATTCTTGGGCTGAGAAGAGAGGTTCCTCAATCATCAATTGAGCGAGATGAACGGTTTCCAATGCCTCCCTATATCGAGGGAGTTCATGGAAATGGTGTTTATAGTGCCCATATTGAGCGCATATGGAACATGTGTGATTCGTACGAATTGTTTTGGAATTATATGTACATGAGGGAGATTTTCCCCATTTTACTGTCGGTGGACCATGTGTTATGCTAACGGGGGTTTTAAGCAAATTTATTAGCTCCAACAAAGTAGGAAATGGATTGGTTGTGTGGCCTTGTTTCCTACAAAGAGAACACGATAGTGTGACCCTTTGATTGGGAGTATTGATCATATTTGGGGATTTTAACTCCTAATGGTTGATGTCCCCTACTTTAGGCTTATTGGTTTCTGATGATTTGGATGTTGGGATGGGTAATAGGGGACCTTTCAACTTTAGTTGTTTGGTGACCCCATTAGTGGTCTTAGCGATGAACAATTTTGGTTTAGTTGTGAATGTCATAGGTTGGGCTGGTGTAACTAAATTTTCTACTGGCCTTGCAGGTGTAGCAGCTGAAACAGGGACAAAATTGTAATGGGAGACTGGTTTGGAAGCCATATCTAGGTAGGGTAGTGTGAGGTACTCGTAACACCAAAAAAAGACCATGCATCATCATGCACACCCTATTTAAATTTTGGACCCTCAACATGAAAATTAATACAAAGAAACGAAAATATATGTTATCCTAAGTTTTAAAACCCACTTTGGACAAGTTCTCCAAAAAATAGGAAACCTCCACCAAAATAGGGGTTTCCCCTAAAAATAGGGAAGTTCACCAAAGTTGGAGGATGTCCACACAAAATATGAACTCCCGCCCACATTTGAATTTTACCAGCACTAAAGGAAAAAGAACTGCCATAGTTTAGGGTTCTCCAAAACCCTAAACCACAATTTACATATATTTCATTTTCCCTCTCATTTTGAATATGCAGTTCATTTTTGCAAACATCCATCCCTTTAAAGCTACCCTATGGAAATTCTCTTTGTGAAGGTTGAACACCTCCCAGTTCCATTCACTCCCATTCAGTTCATAATTTCCTCATTCATTCCCTGTGGTGGCTTTTTGTAGAAGAGTTGTTCAGAGAAATGGAGAGCTGCACCAACTTCAAGTGGATGCATGGGCCCTTTTCCCATCGAAGTAATCTAAGACTATTGTAAAGCTTATTTATTGGAAATACAAAGAAATCAATTATTTTGCAGACCTTTTTATTAATGTGAATGAAAGAAATATTATGAATGTGTGTTATTTTTTTTACTGCGATATATTTTATTTCAAATTAAATAGTTATTGTTTTACTATTATTTGTTATGACACATACATATTGTTGCTTAGTTTATATCCACATGCATAGTTCAATCTAGATTTTACTTATTTTTTGCTATTATTTACCACATATTTCACACACCAGTGTCACAAGAGACACTCTCCTGTGTTATCTCTACCTTGGCTTCCTCAAGCTGATAGACTGTGACAAAATATCTGACAATAGAAATGGTGACCATTACTGGGTCGATCCCTACAGATACCTGGTGGTTTTTTATCTCTATATGACTGTGTTTTATCACGATTTTTTTTTTGTTAGATCTCTTAGTCTGATTATTTTTCAGTATTGTTATCCCCCTAGTTGACCTATATCCTGTAGAACCATCCTTACCCATCCCTCAGAACCCTTGCTCAGCCCCTCTTTGAGTTATTTTTAATTTTTCTTCTCGCCCACTTCCATAGCACCTCCTTTAGTTGATTAACTGCACCCTAGAGTGCTTCTTTTTCTAAGTTAAGTGTGCCCTAGAGCACCCTTTTCTCCCTGAAAGGAACACCCCAGACCTATTTCTTTTTTTTTTGTGGCACTTCTATTTTTACACATTTCACACCCTAGAACGCTTGTGTTCCTCAAACAAAAGTGCTCTGAGACTGACTTACAGCTATTCAAACCCTCAGTTCATCCCCTTTCCCGCTATAGATTAACCTGTTTGTTTCTAGATTTGATTGTTTGGAGTAGCCTTTTACTGTTTGCATCTAGTCTACTTGTTCTTATAACATATTTGGTATGTTTGGTTGAACTCTAGCAGTAGGTATAAGTTTTAATTGCTCCTTGTAATACAGTAGGTTGTCTAGAAATTACAGTTCATCTTTTAGTTTTTAAATAAAGAGGTTAATTTCAATTGCTCATTTAGTATAGTCCTTCACACCACTTGGGCACACACTCACTCCCTAACAACCAAGTGAGACTTAAAAAAAATTAACCCAACTTAACACACATTTAAACCCACTTGAGGTACAAAAAAAATCTAATAGCTAGGTAGGGAACTAGGGGTAGGAATCCAAATAACCCCCTTTTTTCCATTTACATCTGAAACATAGTTGTTCTCTCTTAGGAAACCAAAAATCCCCTAGTATTTTTTGGCATGGTTAAATCCAATTTGTCGGAAAGGCCTCTCCCTTAGGAGGGTGAGTCATGATACTGGTTCCGGAAGGCTAGGTGGAATGTCGCTCTCCACTTAGTTCTGAAGGACACCTGCTCATACTCCTCATTGCATTACCAGGACACCATACCGGGTGCAACAACCCAAGCACCGAAGTGACGAATTTACCTTTCTAGACATGCCATGAATGGGGTAGCCTAGTTTCCATTCTCCTAGGGATATTGTACCCTAGATTCCCCTCAGTAGGGGGATATCACTTAGCCACTTTGGTCTTTCAGACTATATTGTCTGACAGTGGAGTTCATCAGCCTACGGAATATACGGTGTGCGAGGGATTCCATCTCTTTAGTTAGTTGTTTTCATGTTCTCATAACTCATAGGTTACGGAGTATTTTTTATTTTTAGGTAATGCTTCTTGTTGGAATTTTGGCCATTCTTTGTTACTCGCTTGCTGTGATGCGCGATCGTAGTAGAGTTTTAGAGTTTTTTGTTGACCTGAGTATCACTTTGTTGAGAGCTCTCCTTCTTCACACATGATGGCAATCATATTTTTGAGCATTTTTTATATCCTTCTATGCACTTAGAACATCTATCATCATTGATCCCTGAAGATACTCTCGTATACTATGAGGGATCCCCCCGCAGCACAGTTCATTTGACCCCACTCATCATGCACCCCTGAGGCACATAGCTTCATCCCTGGATTTTAATCCTAGAGCCCCTTACTTTATGTATGACTCCTCTATAAGTCAGATTAACACATACATATAGCACCATCTAGTCCCATGCCCGTCATGAATCCTAACTAGTTTTACAGAGGAATCATTGGCAATGGACATGCTAGTGTCCCTATTGCCACTTCAGCCTCCATTCCGGCCATGGGATCCATGGGACCCACCATCCCTGGTGCCACTGGACCCACCCCCACCACTACATTGCATCCATCCACTGTGTCCATACCCTCAGGTAGTGGTCTTGTACCGACAACCATAGTCCCTCCAGTTACTAGAGATATCCATGGGGGCATAGATCCCTCCTCCCTTGGTGGGTGGTCCCTCAATCCCCCTTATGATGACCACTACCCCTCCACTCCTTGGTAGAGGTGGCCCCACAATTTCCTCCATATCCAACATGCAATTCATCCCTACAATGCCACGTCCTCCTGCAAATTTTCCATTCATGGCCAGTCTTAAACTCCCTGACTTGGATAGATTGACCAACAACCGGATCTGACATGATCTTGTGTGGCCTCCCGTGCCCACAAAAATCCCTTCAGACATCACTAATTTCGAGGGGAAACACGATGAGGAACCTGAGAACCATATAATTTCCTTCCACTTGTGGTGTTCTTCTAAATCCATACTGGACAACTCTATTTGACTACACTTATTGCAACGAACAAGCATTGGTGCTAAATCCAAGTGGTACATCAACCAGCCCCATGAGACGCATGCCACATTTTCATCCCCCGCTTCAGCTTTCCTACTGTTCTTCTAGTTACCAGTTCATTAGATTCTCCTTTCTTGCAGACAGAATATAGCCACCCATATCATGGACCATATCCATGAGTGGCGTATACGCTGAATTTTATGCAAGGTTAAATTAGACGACCGCATATTTTTATAATGGTTTTTGAAATCTCTTATACCATCCATCACCAAGGATGTGGCATCTAAACAACACCAAACTAAAAAAGAGGTTATCCTTAAATATTAGGATTTTAAATTGACTTACCCCCAGTTAGGTTACCTCTACACTATTTTTTCGGACGCTCCTTGTGGCAATTCCATGTGAAAATACCTACTATGGGGAATCACACGCCGCAGACAGTATCATTTGTACTTCCACGTCTCTCATTCAACCTTACACACATATCCCTCCCATGAACACTACCACATACCATAACCCCTCCAGTATCACGCCACATTCGAGGGTGTCCTTCCCTGTCCCAAGTTACAGCCCTGACCTCTCTCAAGAAACCTCGCATTCTCTTGCGAAATCCTCTTATGTTCCTTTGGCCCCAACCCCTCAGAGCCACGGCCCAACTTTTCCACCACCCACCTATGGGAACCCTCCTCAAGGATACCCACCACACCCCGTAGCTAACCCTTATTATCTGTGTCCAAATATCCCACCAGTCACCATGACACCAACACCCCTTCAAGTTCCCCCTGCACCACAATGACGGGTGCATGCTTAGAAAAACCAGCCACCAAACCAACCCTCCCCCAATAATGAGAAAAGCCAACAAAATAGAAGACACGAGAGGAATCACGGAAAAAATCAACGCCCAGGGGGGAGGAGGACCACCTCCTAACCCCCTAGGTAATAGTGGCACCAATCTTGTGAATCAAGATCCTAATCAAACTCCACAAGAGGCAAAGAGCCCGCAATTGTGAACCAACCACCCTTGTTCATTTTGTAACATTTACGGCCACAACACTCACCATTTCCCCCACTTAGATCGAGCTCACCATATTTGGGACGAGGCTAACCGCCATGATACTAACGCCACCCCTCAGGAACAACTGCTCCAACCTCAGTCAACCCATCCTCCCATGGTGTTACAAAACCTCTTACCCATGCAAGGGGTTGTAACCACTCAAACATCGTTCACACATGTTGCTTAATCTTCAAGTAAGCTCTCTGAGTTAGGATTCCACCACCTCCTAATGATGTCTTCATCTGACATCAACCTCCAGACCCGTCGTAACCAATATGTTTTAGCTACTGAAACCATATTGGTAGATAAGATCACCACTTCAACCCCCATTTACCAGTGCTTATTCCTCCCACCAAAACCGAATGAATGAGCCATTAGAGACCCCAAATTTCCTTTACGTCGCATCATGAATAATCCCAATGCTCACACTGCCCCCAACTATAATATCGTGGATTACTTGGCCCAATCCCCCACTTGCATGTCAACCTTAGAAGTTCTAAAGAATTTCCGAGAGAAACAAAAACCATTGTTTTCTGTCTTAGGTGTGATTGACCCTTCTGACTCACAATTGTTGGAATTCGACCTAGATCAATATGAACCTCGTATGCCTTCATCCATCACGTTTCAGATCTCCATTTCAATTTGAAACTTCTTCATGCATTGATTCATAGTTTGTGAGGTCACCTCTACATGTGGCATGTCCACATTTGTGTGGTAGAATCTCGGGTCCCCTCCGTTGCATCCATACACGACAACCCTGCGGGCTTATGATGGTTGTGTGGCTCAACCATAAGGTATCCTCGCAAACTTCCCCATCCAGCTAGCTGGAAAAACTCTCCTAATCGACATCGAATTCGTTAATTCACAACTCGACTACAACCTCCTTTTACGACATAGCTACATGTATGTGATAAAGGTCGTTACCTCATTTGTGTTCAGGCTTATGATGTTTCCCCATGAGGGATGGGTCATCAAACTTGAACAAATCACCTACTACGACCCCAATGGTCAACAAACCTACACTAGGTACGTCTACCCCTTTGATTTCCACAATAAGGTCAGGTCTTTATGCTAAGGCCACAATGACCTCCACGTTTACAACCTTATCCCCACCCCCTTTGGTTATCGAAATATCAGACTTTTGCACCATCTCATCAAGCAAATCATTCCCTAAGTCATAGCCTACCAACCAATTTACACCTCAACTGCAACCTTAGCGGCCAACCCAACACCAACCGCCATCAGTACCCACCCATGTGGGATCCAACTCGATCCACACGATCCCCTTTTTGTTCCCACCATCATGATTTCTCAGCATGCCTGTAATAGAAATGTTGAACCTTCTAGGACTAACACTATGGACTCTGATCTAGTACTTACCTGCACCAAACAAAACCTTGACCCCCCAAGTCATGCTCCAACCCATCCAACCAATCACCACCACTAATCATTTGCCTCCTGGTGTGTCATCAGTAAATTTATCCAACTCGGTTCCTCTTCCTCCCAATAATACTAGCGGAAAAGTCACGAAGGCCATCGTCACAGCAATGGAAAAAAAAGTTGTGAATCCCCATTCCCCTACCTTAGCTCAAGCCCTTGTTCCTTCCACTTTGTGTGATGTCTTGGGTCACCCTACCCAAAATTTTCTACAATTTCCCATCCTTCGTACCCATATACAAACATTGGATGATGACAAGAACATCTTGGTCGTCCAAGTGCCATCCCCTCCACATCCACGTAATAAATGGCTACAGACCAGTTAGTCATGTGCATTTTCCAGCCTATATGGCTATTACTCTCACCATTTCCCCAATCTACCAGAGTATCGATCGGTGTTGGATGAGTTGTGTTAGCTATATTTAGAATACTCTGTCACCATTGTTGAGGAAATCCATCCCCCCAAATCCTAATCAGATGAGGTGAACACCATTTATGTTATTTAAACTGGTGACCCCTCCATCCCGACATACCCTTCTCTCGACCCTTCTGATCTCTCCATCCAATGCTTCTAAAGTGATGAATAAATACTTGAAGCACTAACCGAGCCAGACTTTCCTTGGGATGATATGCATCATCGCACCTACTTTACTAACAATTCTTCCTCAACCTTGTTCAATCAATTCTCATTCAATTCAAAATATATTATCCACGAAAACGTGGATTGGTTTAAGAACCCCATTCCCACCCTCGACGCCTCTGAGGAAGGAAACATGGCCAAAATATCACCTACAATCCAAGTGGATATATCTATTAAACTCGATGTGCTGGAGAATATCACATTAGGCACATCCTACACTCCTGAAGAAGTCTCTACCTACAAAAAGCTATTCCAAGAATTTTGCAATGTTTTTTTGTTTTCATACAGTAATATGCCCGGGCTTGACCCTTCCATCATTGAACATCGCATTGATACTTGGCCTGACATCACACCTATCCGCCAAAAGCAACGACCAATACACACATCCAAAATGCCAGCGGTTAAGGCCAAAATTGAAAAATTGTGTCAAGTTTGGTTCATCTATCCTATCACATATATCACATGGGTGTCCAACCCAGATCCTATTAATAAAAAGAAGGGAACTATTCGCATATGTACGTACTTGCGATATTTGAATTTAGCATGCCCAAAAGATAACTTCCCTACACCTTTTATTGATCAACTCATCGATGCATATGCAGGCCACGAGGTTCTTTCCTACATGGATGGTTTCTCGGGCTACATTTAGATCTAGATATGTGGGCAGGATTAGTACAAGACTTTTTTCACCACCCTGTGGGGCACCTTTTTCTGTTGCATTATTCCATTTGGTCTTAAAAATTCTAGAGCCACTTTCCAGTGGACCATGACCTTTTGCTTTCATGATTTGGTTCGCATCATCCTGGTATACTTGGATGATCTCACCTCTCAGTCAAAGAAACGATCACAACACCTGGAAGACATCCGGGAAGTCTTCCTATGATGTCACAAATATAAAATTTACTTGAACCCCCTCAAGTGTGTGTTTTTTGTTCCTATTGGCTGATTATTGTGATTCATCATCTCCCAGAAAGGGATCACCATCGACCCTTTAAAGGTTCAAGCCATCCTTGACCTTCCATCCCCTCATACCTTACACCAATTGCAAAGCCTCCAAGGCAAGGCCAATTTTCTCCGATGATTCGTTCTCGACTATGCTACAAAATTCCATGGTTTCTTGCACTTGCTTCACACTAACATCCCTTTCATTTGGGATGAATAGCACAAGCTTCTTTCGATGCATTGAATAAATACCTAGCTTCCACTCTGTTTATTTCACCATTTGATTTCTCAGAGGACGTTATCCTTTGTGTTTTGGCATCCGAGCATGCCATTTCAATAGTTTTACTCTGGGAGGACAATGCTTGTCAAGAGAATGTCATGTACTACGTGAGTCATACTTTTTCTGGACTACCACTACGTTACCCCCACAATGCAAAAATGGCCCTTTCCATTGTCTTCTCGGTTCATAAATTATCCCATTACATTCTCATGAGCCGAACTATAGTAGTGGAAGACTCCAACCCGATGATGTACCTCTTGATTCATCACCTCATTCAAGGCCAAGTGGACAAGTGGATCCTCTTCCTCTAAGCGTACGATCTCGAGTTCGACACCCCAAAAAGAACCAAGGCACTCACTTTGGCACAACTCATGACCAACCTACCCCCTTCCTCTATGGCATCTTTTATCATGATTAATCTACCATGTGAACACTTTTTCACCATCTCTTTGGATTACCCATGGTACAGAGACATTCTAGTGTATCTATGCACACACAAATTCAGACCTCACCTCAGTCATGATGACGGACATCGCATCCTCCACCCGTCACCTCGATACCTCCCTATTGGCATGTACTTTATCGACGGGGATTTGACACCATTTTACGTTGATGTATTACATAAAATGAGGTTGATCAGGTTTTGAATGACTTCCATATAAGAGCCTACGACGGCCATCTTTTCGGCATGGCTACTGCCCAAAAGGTTATCTACGCCAGTTATTTCAGGAAAACCCTATTAAATGATTGTATCACATGTTGATGTATATGTAACTTCAAAATGTATTTCACATATATGTATATTGTATTCCTATAGAGATGTTATTATTCCTCTATACGGAAGTGTCGTCATTTATATTGTAAGTGTCGTAACTTATACTTTATGGGTTATTAGACCACCTTGTTGGGGTCGACCCTGTATAAGTCATGTGGGTCAAAGGGTTATTAGACCACCCTATTGGGGGTAGGCCATGTGGGTCAAAGGGTTATTAGACCACCCTAGTGGGGGTCATCCCAGTCAACATTATGTTAAGTGGTTAAGTTGAGGCCGACCTAATTGAGTAAAGGTCAAGTCAAGTTAGTGTATAAATAGAGAGTGTGTCTCTCTCATTTTACACATTCTATTCTCTCACTCAAACTTGGGATAGTGACGCACTTGTGGAGGAGGAGGCTCTGCTGCTAGGAGAAGACTATCTCTTGTATTCTGGTTGTATCATTGCTCTATCTATCTCTGAGGAAGTTATTGGGGTTTTTCACCTTTATGGTTTTCCCCAAGTAAACTCTGTGTCTCTTGTGTGTTTGAATTATTGTGTCCATGATTGTTATGTTGTATATTTGTTGTACATGTTGTTCTCTCAGTTAAGATCCTAGATCAGATTGAAGTAAATTCTTAAAATTTAACATGGTATTAGGGCTAGCCTGAAAGAAGGCATGATATGGCATGTATGACACTTGTTGCACTTACGATGCTAGGGCTTGATAGAGCAAAAACCCGTCATCGTAGCACTTTCGCAATAAATCCTTTTTGGAAAAAAAATTAGATCTAAAACTTTTTACAGGTCGAAGATCAGATCCCCATGTACCTTGTGTTCAAAGGAAAACCTCTCATTCGTTGTACTTTGTGATTTATGATCTGTACAATATAGGGTTTCTGCCTCTTCCAGATCTGAGTCAAAATCAGGTGACCTTGGGAAAAAGGTCATAACTTGGGCTAGGAAGCTCCAAATGAAATTTCGTAAAAATTGACAGGTAGTACATAGACTGCAATATCTCAGAAACATTTTAAAGAGGCCGAAGTTGAACCAGTGACATGTGGCACATAGTACAAGTTCGCTCTCATGTATTATCCCATAAACAGGTCACGTTGTGACACTTGGCATAACTCTCTCTCAGAGAATACAATTGAGGTTAGACATATTGGGATGGAAAGATAATAGGTCGAGATATATTAGAAAAAATATTCATAGGCTGACGTTAAACCAGAGACACGTGGCACGCCATACAAGTTCACTCTCCTGTATTATCCGATAAACAGGTCAAGTTGCGACAATTGACATAACTCTCTCTCAAAGAATCCAATTGAGGTCAGACCTGTTGGGATGGAAAAATGACAGGTCAGGCTATCGCAAGAAAATTTTTCCAACCCTGTGGATTGAAAAGTTCAGAGTTACACCATAAACAATCAGGTACATATTTCTGTCAAAACAGAATTATTTTTTAGTACCTTCATTCATGGCTTTCGAAATTTAGGGCTTCGAGGAAAGTTGGAATTTTTGTAATTGGAGACCACGGCGGGATGCTACTCATAAAAATCAAAATTTAGATACCAAGATCAGATTTTTTGGTTGGACAGAAAGTCGGGCTTGATCTAACCCCAGTTCGGTACTTTGATCAGAAAGATGGAAAATTAGGGCTTCTGCAAAAATTGAAATTTTGGAAATCTATGACCATGGATGGAAGCTCCTCATAAAAATCGAAGCTTAGAGTTTTGAATCAAATATTTTGGTTGGGTGAAGCTCCGGGAAACTCAAACCCTAATTTAGGGTCCTCCCCAGTGAATCTAGAAATCTAAAAGGCAATTTCAAGGGGTGAAACTTTGCAGTTTTCAAATTCTGAATATACCAACTTGATGAACTCATCAAGGTGCATATTTCTATCCTTTTGGAACTTTGAAATTCAAAGTTTGAATTTTTGGGGTTTCTTTGACAAACCCTAATCCAGCGCCAGGTCCAGTTCTTGCAAATCAAGTGGATTGGGTGAATCCTAGAAGAAGATGGATTGGTCACCTGCATAAGTGAAGAAGTTCTTGTCTCAGAGAGAGATGAGGCTAAGGCCTTCCATAAGAAGATTACAAGCAATCTTGACAGGTATGGCTTACAGGTATGTTTCATGGTTAAGTTTATCATATGTTTGTCTTCATATCATTACAGTACAATCTTGATTAATTACTGGACTTGTTGTATCACCTTAATAGAAGATTTTCATTGATTAAGGTTTTGACACTTATGATTGTACTAATGCATTGTGATGTTGTATGAGGTTTATGTTGTTTGCTAACACAAAAGGTACACCAAGAAAGTCAAATCATGTTCTACTTCAAGAACATATGCTCATGGTGACATGAAGACAAAGATTCATCCATTGTCATGGATCACATAGAAGATCTACTTTCGAGGTATGTATAACATTGTTCTACAATGGTTAACTTATGAGACATGCAGGTTACTAGCACAAGTCACTGAAGAGAACCAGAAGACATTATGCGGGTATGTTAGACATAACTAGCTAGCATGCCAATCTAGGTATGTTTTTCCTATATCAAGCTAGAATCCTACCTTGTGTTAGGATCTTATATTGTTGTGTTGTTGATAATGATTATTCATGAAGTCATAGGTTTGAATAATCATGGTTGTATGCATATTATGTTTCTTACCATAATTGATGATATGACTAACCAGAAGAATCATGAAGGTATAGGTTTGAATAATCATGGGTTTTATGCATATTATATCTCTTATCTTGATTGATGATTCAACTAACCAAAAGAGTCCTATGATCAAATAAGAATGTGTATGAGTAAAAGAAGACTTCCCTGAAACCTTGAATACTAATGTTCATTATCTGTGAATGATCATGAATATACATGTTTAAGATTATTGTGTTTTGATAGTATTAAGATTATACTAATAAATGTGTGATTATGTATGAGACCTCAAGGATAACACAATGATGATACTAATAAGCATGCATAGTGATTAAGGATGGGTGTAAGTTCAAGGACAGGTAATCCAGGAAGCAAAGATCAAGAGGGAGCGCACTCCAGTTGTTCCAGCAAGAAAGCAAAGGAGCACACTTCAGTAGTTTCTGCAAGGATGCAGATATTCAGAGGGAGTTGACCACTTCTCACAATCCACATAAGAATGGAGTTGCAGAAAATAAGCAAAGACTGAGAGGGAGTCAACCCAACAAACAAACAAATATAAGTATTTGAATTGTCATTACTTGCATATTTTATTGTTTAAATAATACTGTTCAATAATGTATATACTGATGTTCCTAGAATTAGGTTGTGTATTATGCATATTAGAATAGTTGCATTGATGAATAGTATACTACTAATATGCATGGGTAACTGGCCTACGGAACTGTACAACATTCCATTGCTACTTATCTAGAATGAAACCTCTTTGCTGACTTGTTGGGAGTTGTGCACACTCTTAACAATGTTCTGGTAGAGATTGGAAGGCATCTAGAAAGTTACAGGATATGGATAAATGTTGTATTGAAGCATTGGCTAAGATAATTTCATGACTGTATGACATATTTCTTTAGGTGTAAGAATTTGTTCTGAAAACTATGAGATGTTTTCTAATCATGCAATTTAACTTGTTGTGTAGGAAAGATCATATGCCATCACCTACAAAAGAAGAACTACAACATTTGTTCAGCAACAAAATTATCTATTGAAGATATTGAAGTTCCTAGGTGTTGATACCTCGGATATCGTAGCATCAATCAGAAAGGGATTCTCCCCGATAGATGATCCCAATTAGATTATCTACCGTTTGGTGTAGGGAATCCGTCCGGTTAGCGGTTCCGGCAACCGTAGGTTTGGAATTTAATTTCGATTGTACCGGTTATGGCCCGATCCACCTTTCTTTTGGATTTTATGTTTTAATGAGATGCAAGTGCCTAATTTATATCTGATCTAAATGCAGGACTAAAACAGATCTAAGTCTAAAACTGAAGTAAATCTACCTATCCTTGCAAGGAACACATTTATAGGATGAGCAATGAGCCGTAACAGATATCAAAAAGAAAGAACAAATATCCATCGATTCTTATAGGTAAAGCTACAACAAGATAAAAGATATTTAGAAGATAGCTTCTAATTTAATATAAAACGCATCTATTGCTCATGAAATAGAGAAGCAAAATTATTTAATCTAGATGCACACTGAAATAACAGATCTAAATCTAATAAAGAAACACATGAAATAAAACTAATTATCCCTGCAACAAGCACATTTAAAGGATGAACAATGAGCTATAGGACTTATCTTAAAGAAAGAATGGATAGCCATTAAATCAGAAAGAGAAAGCTACAGCCATGATAAAGATATCAGAAGATAGCTTCTGATTTAATATAATCACATTCACTGCTCATAAAATGGAGAAAACGTTTACACAGAAAGAAGCAGAATCATTTGTTGCAAAGAAATAGTTCAAATAACAAAAAGAATCTCACATTACAGGATGTAAATCACCAGAACAGTCCAATACACATCCATCTTTCGTTCCCATGCAAAATGTACATCTCCCTAGCTTTTATTAGAAAAATCGATTTCTTAGAACCGATACAAGATAGCTCGTATAGGTTTCAAAATTTCATTCCCTTCCAAAAGTCCTTACAAATCCTTCCTAACTTCTATTTATAATTACAAATCTGCCCTTTGGGCTTGCCACCTGGCCTCCTCCACTTGTCACCTACAGGAAATTCTCTCCTATAACAGAAAAATGCGACTACTCCTTTTACAAAATATTAAAAAAAGAATGGACAGCTGTCCCATAGCTCACGCTTTATACATTTGAGAGTTTAAAAAATATAACATAGTAGAAATAATGTTCTAATATCTGTGCTGGCATTCTTGTGCGTGAGCTTCAGCTGGGAGAGGATCGCCCAAGTCAATTGATGCTACTGATGCTTCCTGGGAAGAAGGGATTGAGCTGGCTGGAATTTCTGCCACTGCTGGGGAAGAGGGAATCAAGCCCACTGTTGTTGCTGGAATGGCTGCTGGGAGAGAAGATTTTGGATCTGCTGTTGCTCCTGCTACTGTTGCAGCTTTCTTCTCTTCCTCCGCTATGTAGCTATACCACATACCTATGTCCCTTATGACTATGTTTGCTGCAGCAGGGAACAAGATTTTCTGAGAAGTCACATTCTTCCCGAGCTCTGCTCCAATGCTTTGAACTTCTGCTACTATAGCTTGATGAACTTCTTTGAGCAAATGATCGTGGAATGATGACATTCCAACATAATGTTGTAATTCATCAATTGCTAGGACATAAATTTTGTTTACGTATTCAGTTTGGATGCCCAGCTCTTCCTTTAGCTCAGCCAAGCGCTGCTCTGAATCCGGGAAGTCATCGAGGGATTGTGGGAAATTCAGCTTGCATCTGTCATGCACTCCCTTGATTTTTTGATACAGACCTTTGATTCTATCCCTTGTTCCTTGCACACTGGCTATTAGCTTGCTGCCACAGTTTCTGCAGAAGTCTAAAAGGGCCACATCTTCATCAAAACCCTCCACAAACTTAAATGGGAGATGTGCGGGGAAATCCCCCTTCCCTTCTCGCCATTTAATCTGGCTTATGATATTTGCCTTGACACGGGTATGCTTGGCTTTGAGCCTATGAGCCTCCGCATTAATTTCTTTTAACCTGACCACCATGGCCTTGAGCTTGCAAACCTCATTAGTGATTAGCTCCTGAGTGTCATGCATTTGCTTCAGGATGCTGCAGGACAGCTCATGGAAGGGAGACATGTCCATCGTTCTGCTCTCAGCTTGCTCCAATTGCTCAGCCAATGCCCGCTAGTAATTTTCAAGCTGGGACACCCTGGCTACTGCATCATTCTTTTCTACTTCCTCAATCATCATCAGGACTGATATCTACTCCTTCTCTTCCTCCAACTGGTTATATTTGTCTGACAACTCTTTATGCTCGGCGTACAGGCAATTATACTTGTTCACCACAAGATCTCTGTGGTCTTGCTCATTAGCCACAGTCTGTTGTAGTGTACGAGCTCTCTTATTTGTTAATACATTTTCTCTGACTATAACACCTACATTGTCCAGTGATGCTTTTGTTGTTTCTACAGTTGCGGATGCCATAGCAAAGGGATCTTGATCTGTATTCTTCATTATAGTGACCTCTCGGTGGGTAATGATGTCCTCGTGGAAGGGACTTTTGATTCTTTCTTCCGATTTGAGGACCATTGCTTTCCTTTTCTTGTCATAGACAAACTCATTCCACCTGGACACTATATGTTTTCCCGATGGAGTGTACGGGACAATTGGGCGGTCCATAATGTCTATTTATTCTTCCGCTTGTGGGGTCCGGACTTCCTGAGCTGGGTCTACTCCTTCATTTTGGGTACCAGAGCCACCTGCTTGAGATGCGTCTATTTCCATGTCTTGGACACCGGATCCACTTTCTTGGGCATCTTCCCCTGCTTTCAGCTCTTCTTCTGCTTTTCGTTCAGCTTCCTGTCCTCCTTCCCCTCCTGTAACTTGTGGCTGACCTTCATCTCCTTTTTGTCGCTTTTCATCTTCAACCTCCTTCTGTTGTTGGGCTTCTTCTTCTTCTTTCTGCTGCAACCTGGCTTCTTCAGCCTCCTGGAGTAACCTTGCTTCCTCTCTTAATATGAGCTCTTCTTGAGCTCGGGCATCATCAGCTTCTTTCTCTTTCTGCTGGCTGGTCTTCTGGATCTTGGTGGAGCTAGAACTTACTCCACTACCTTGGCGAAAGGTTCGCAGCTCAGCCATGTTGCTAATGCCTCTGAATACCTATTCTTCGGCATCGGGATAGTGCGAGTATTCAAAATGAGCGTAGATGTCCCTACAATGCTCGGCCACTTTTCCCTTCCTGTCATTCCTGTGGAAGATCACCTCACCGAAGTGGAAGGCTTTCAGCTCCTACACAAACTCTTCGGCTGAGGCAACCCCCGAGAACTTGTAAGCACTTATGCATAAAGGTAAAGGGGGAAAGGAAGCCTTATGCTGCTTGTGGAGCATTGCCCCAATTCCATCCAGGAAGATTTGTCTTGCTGCTTCCTTAAGGACTACATAATCTGTGGCATACTGCGGAAAAATGTATGGGGGCTTAGTCCCTCCAAACATTCTGAGGTAGGTGCCTTGCTCTGTAAAGTAAAAATCCCCGTAATTCTCAAGGACTTCCACAACGTTCTCTGACAGGAAGTTGGGCTCCTCCTTGAATAACTTCTCATATAGGGGCATGATGAACCCCTCACAAATGAGTTTGTAGATAGGTTTGTAATTCTGGGCCCACATCATCTTGAAAGCGGTGTAAACCGGGGTGGTGGCCTTATCCCACGTGCAGCCCAATTTGGGGAAGTCCACCTTGGCCAAAACACAATCGATCAGATATGAGGACATGGAAAATTCTACCTTCTTCAAGGCTAGTCCTTCTCTTGTAGCAACTATCATCGAGGCCAAACTGTCTAACAGGAGAGTGGCCCAGTCAAACACAGTTCCTTTAAACGCCACGAAGTGAACAATAGGGACCCACTGAATCTTATACACGGTGCCATTGGGCATGTCGAAGATTCTGCACAGCATCAGGGCGATCAATCTGAAAGGAGTGTTAAATTTTCTGAATTTACTTCAATCTGATCTAGGATATTAACTGAGAGAACAACATGTACAGCATATCTACAACATATCAATCATGGAGACAATAATGCAAGCACACAAGAGACACAAAGATTTACTTGGGGAAAACCATAAAGGTGAAAAACCCCAATAACTTCCTCAGAGATAGATAGAGCAATGATACAACCAACCAAGAGAGATAGACATAACCTAGCAGCAATCCTCCTCCTCCATAAGTGCGCCTCTCCTCCTTGAGAGCATGTGTGAGAAGTGAGTGAGTAAATAGAGTGCCTCCCACACTCTATTTATACTTGACTTGACTTGCCTTTTTACCTAACTCATGTCGGCTCGAACTTAACCACATAACATAATGCTGAGTGGGCCGACCCCCAATAGGGTGGTCTAATAACCCTTTGACCCACATGGCCGACCCCCAATAGGGTGGTCTAATAACCCTTTGACCCACATGACTTATACAGGGCCGACCCCAAACAAGGTGGTCTAATAACCCATCAAGTATAAGTTACGACACTTACAATATAAATGACGACACTTCCTTATAGAGGAATAATACCATCTCTATAGGAATACAATATACATATATGTGAAATACATTCCAAAGTTACATATACATCAACACTCCCTCTTAACTAGGAAGGTATTTCTCAGCACAGTTCTTCTAGCACAAGTCATCTTCTCTGGATCATCGTCACTGGATAATCGTCATCGAGTCATCATCATCGTCACTGCTGCTGCTATCTCAATCAATCTCTGAATCTACTCGTCATAGGAAGTTCTACAGAGCCAGTCCTTTTTCATACTGGATGTAGGCCCACCACCTGCAGGTCTTCGTCATCACTGGCCATACTGTGGAATCCTCAGGACTTATTATGTGCGTCACAAAACCTCGAAAGAGCATCCCAGGATGTTACGGGTACACAACTCCGACCTGTAGGATCTCCCAGGGCGCTATTACATGTGACCCCACCACAAAACCTCGCAAGAGCATCTCAGGATGTTACGGGTACACAACTCCGACCTGAAATCTCCCAAGGCACAAATTACATGTGGTCCACCACAAAACCTCGCAAGAGCATCTCAGGATGTTACGGGTACACAACTCCGACCTGAAATCTCCCAGGGCAACGAATTACATGTGGTCATGGCAAAACCTCGCAAGAGCATCCCAGGACTGATTACGGGCACACAGCCCAACCTATCGGATCTCCCAGGGAAACGAATTACATGCCATAGGACAAAACCTCGCAAGAGCATCTGCCAGATATCCCAGGGCGCTATTATATGCCATAGGCAAAACCTCGAAAGACTATCTGCAGATCTCCCAGGGCAACGAATTACATGTCCTCCCAGAGCAAAACCTCGAAAGAGCATTTGCCAGATGTCCCAGGGCACCGAATTACATGCCATAGGCAAAACCTCGAAAGACCATCTGCAAATCTCCCAGGGCAACGAATTACATGCTCATCTGCACAACCTGATCCACGGCCATAGAGTATCAACCTGATACTCACCATACATCATCCTGATGTATCCATGATCATCCTGATCATCATCACTGCAACGTCCTGCTGCATGTCATCTGGAGCAACATCCTGAAGCTCGTCATCTATGATCATCCTGATCATCAGTGCAACATCCTGCTGCATGATCCACCTGATCATCAATGCATCTACCTGATGCATACCAAGTATCATACATGATCCTCCTGATCATCAATGTATCCACCTGATACAAATACATGATACATATCATCATACATGATCCTCCTGATCATCAATGCATCTACCTGATGCATACCAAGTATCATACATGATCCTCCTGATCATCAATGTATCCACCTGATACAAATACATGATACATATTATCATACATGATCCTCCTGATCATCAATGCATCTACCTGATGCATACCAAGTATCTACCTGATACATATCATCATACATGATCCTCCTGATCATCAATGTATCCACCTGATACAAATACAAATACATGATACATATCACCATACATGATCCACCTGATCATACAATGTATCCACCTGATACATATACAGATACATTGTCCAAGCATCCAACATGATGCATACATACATACATAAAATGATCCAACTGATCATATCCAAGCAGAAACCAGAACATCATCCTGATGCTCATCATCCAGCGCTTACATCCACAGCCATGTGAAGGATCCTCCTTCCAACATGCTTGGAATGGCTTCAGCAAATGTGTCCATCACTTCTTCCTCGAAGTATCCTTGATCTGAAGCACGCCAAGCCTCTCTCTGAAGTACTCGAACTTCACCCTGGCTAGTGGCTTCATCAGCACATCTGCAATCTGCTCGTCCGTCGCAACATACAGGAGCTTCACAGCTCCTCTCTGCACCATATCCCTGATATAGTGATATTTGATCTCTATGTGTTTCGACCTGTCATGAAACACTGGGTTCTCGGACAGCTTCACACAACTCTGGTTATCACAGAAGATACCAGTAGCCTCCAACGGGAGATCAAATAACTCAGACAGTAGCTTCCGTAGCCATACTGCCTCACAACTAGCTGAACAGGCTGCAACATACTCTGCCTCAGCTGTACTCAGTGCTACGCAGGACTGCTTCCTGCTAACCCAAGAGATCACACCTGATCCCATACTGAAGCAGCACCCAGATGTGCTCTTCCTATCTGCAGCACTGCCAGTCCAATCTGAATCAACATAACCTTCCAGGTTAAACTTTTGATTCGCCTCATACCTGAGCCCATAATCCACTGTACCCTTCAGGTACCTCAGAACATGCTTTACAGTAACCAGGTGAACACTTCTCGGATCCGTCAGGAACTGGCTCAATGTGTTCACAGCAAATCAAATGTCTGGTCTCGTGTTCGTCAGGTACATCAAGGACCCAATCATCTGACGATACATAGAGACATCAACTGACTCAGATGAAGCATCACATAGAAGCTTCAGATTCGATGCCATAGGTGTGGCCATGGCCTTGCAATCCATCATCCCGAACCTCTTTGGGATCTCTACTGCATACTTCCCTTGTCCAAGGAAGATTCTATCTGCACTTTGCCACACCTCCATGCCAAAAACAAATAGTGCATCATCCCCAAGTTCTTCATCTCGAACTCGGTAGTAAGCTTCCGCTGCGTGTCGGCAATCAATCTATCTTCACCATACCAAGTTCTGGGAGCTTGCTTCAAGCCATACAAGGCTTTCTTCAATCTGCATACATATGACTCCCTGTCAGGTCTTGGGACTGCATCCCAAACATCTTCTTCATGATCTACGGATCATGGCATTCCATTTCTTCATCCCAGATCCTGGGAACTTCAATATCTTCAATAGATATCTTTCTTGCTGGAACAAATGTTGTAGTCCTTTTGTAGGAGATGGCATATGATCTTTCCTACACAACAAGTTAAATTGCATGATTAGAAAACATCTTATGGTTTTCAGAACAAATTCTTACACATAAAGAAATATGCCATACAGTCATGCAATTATCTTAGACAATGCTTCAATACAACATTTATCCATATCCCGTAACTTTCTAGATGCCTTCCAATCTCTACCAGAACATTGTTAAGAGTGTGCACAACTCCCAACATGTCAGCAAAGAGGTTTCATTCTAGATAAGTAGCAATGGAATGTTGTACAGTGCCATAGGCTACTTACCCATGCATATTAGTAGTATACTGTTCATCAATGCAATTATTCTAATCTGCATAATACACAACCTAATTCTAGGAACATCAGTATATACATTATTGAACAGTATTATTTAAGAAATGACAATTCAAATACTTATCTTTGTTTGTTCGTTGGGTGGACTCCCTCTGAGTCTTTGCTTCCTTGCAAGAGCTGTTGGAGTCCTAATCTGAGGTAGCTTCTTCTACACCTTTCTGTTGTGAAATGTAGAGAGATGATCAACTCCCTCTGAATATCTGCATCCTTGCAGAAACTACTGAAGTGTGCTCCTTTGCTTTCTTGCAGGAACAACTAGAGTGTGCTCCTTTGCTTTCTGGCAGGAGCAACTGGAGTGTGCTCCCTCTTGATCTTTGCTTCCTGAATTACCTGTTCTTGAACTCATATTCATCCTTGGTCCCTATGCATGCTTATTAGTATCATGAATGTGTTATCCTTGTGATCTCATATAAAATCATACATTCATTAGTATACTATTAAAACACAATAATCTCAAGCATGTATAGTCATGATCATTTCAAACAGAAATAATAAGCATGAGCATTCAAGGATTCTTATGGTTAGTCAAATCATAAGAAACATAACATGTCTAAACCTGTAATTACTCAAGCCTATGACTCTTCAGGTTAGTTGAATCATCAATCAAGAGAAGAGATATAATATGCATAAGACCTATGACTATTCAAACCTATGGTTTCATGATTCTTCTGGTTAGTCAAATCAATCAATATAAGAGACATATTATTTTACTTATATTCCTATTTGACCATAGGACTTTTCTGGTTAGTCATATCATTAAACAAAGTAAAAAGCATAATATGCCTAAACCCATGATTACTAACTTCAATGAATAATCATAATCAATCATGCCAAGTATACTTATATAAAGGATCTTATCACAAGATGAGATTGTAACTTGATATAGGAAAAACATACCTGGATTAGCATGCTAGCTAGTTATGTCTTAACATACTCACATGATGTCTTCTTGTTCTTCTTCAATGACTTGTGCTAGTAACCTGTATATCTCATAGGTTAGCCATTATAAAACCAAGTTATACATACCTCGTAAATGGATCTTCTATTAGATCCATGATAATGGATGAATCTTTGTCCTCATGTTATCATGATCATATGTTCTTGGACCAGAACATGATTTGTCTTTCTTGGTGTACCTTTCATGTTAGTAGACAACATAAATCTCATACAACACCATAATGCATTAGTACAATCATAAGTGTCAACACCCTAACCAATGAATATCTTCTATCATGCATTCATAATTTTGTTAAGGTGATACGACAAATCTAAAATCAAAATTGTACTAACCATAATAACATGAAGACAAACATACCATAAATATCGAAACATACCTCGATGAGTCATACCTGTTAAGGTCGCTTGTAATCTTCTTATGTAAGGCCTTGGCCTCATCTCCCTCTGAAACAGGAACTTCTTTACTCATGCATATGATAAATCCATCTTCTTCTAGGATTAACCCAATTCACTTGATTTGCAAGAACTGGACCTGGAGCTGGATATGGGTTTGTCAGAGAAACCCCAAAAATTCAAGCTTTGAATTTCAAACTTTCGAAAGGATAGAAATATGCGCCTTGATGAGCTGATCAAACTGGTATATTCAGAATTTGAAAACTGCAAAGTTTCACTCCTCAATTTTGCCTTTGAAACTTCTGGATTCACTGGACGTGATCCTGAACTGGGGTTTGATGAATCCCACTCTTCTGCCCAATCAAAATGTTTGATCCAAAGCTAGAAGATTCTATTTTTCTGAGGAGCTTCCAGCCGTGGTCACAGATTTCAAAAATTCCCATTTTTACAGAAGCCCTAATTTTTCACTTTTCTGATCAAAGTCTCGAACTAGGGTTTGATCAAGCCTAGCCTTCTGCCCAACCAAAAATTCTGATCTTGGTCTCTAAATTTCTATTTTGATGAGTAGCATCCAGCCGTGGTCTCCGATTACAAAAATTCCAACTTTCTCCAAAGCCCTAAATTCCGGAAGCCATGAATGAAGGTACCAAAAAATAATTCTGTTTTGACATAAATATGTACCTGATTGTTTTTGGTGTAACTCCGAAACTTTTGATCCACAGGGTCTGAAAAAGTTTCCTGAGATAGCCTGACCTGTTATCTTTCCATCCTGACAGGTCTGACCTCAATTGGAATCTCTGAGAGAGAGTTATGCCAAATGTCGCAACGTGACCTGTTTTGGGATAAAACAGGAGAGCGAACTTGTACGGCGTGCCACGTGTCACTGTTTTAATTTCGGCCTCTGAAAACGTTTTGTGAGATATCTCGGCCTATTACCTTTCCATCCTGATAGGTCTGACCTCAATTGGATTCTCTGAGAGAGAGTTATGCCAAATATCGCAACGTGACCTGTTTATGGGATAATACAGGAGAGCTAACTTGTACGGCGTTCCACGTGTCACTGGTTCAACTTCGGCCTCTGAAAAAGTTTTCTGAGATAGTACAGACTGTGTAATACCTGTCACTTTTTACGAAATTTCATTTCGAGCTTCCTAGCCCAAGATATGACCTTTTTCCCAAGGTCACCTGATTTTGACTCAGATCTGGAAGAGGCAGAAACCCTATATTGTACAGATCATAAATCACAAAGTACAACGAATTAGAGGTTGTCCTTTGGACACAAGATACCTGGTGATCTTAGCTTCGGCCTGTAACAATTTCAGATCCGAAAACTTCGCCAAAACGGATTTATAGCGAAAGTTCTACGATGACTGGTTTTTGCTATATCAAGCCCTAGCATCGTAAGTGCAACAAGTGTCATACATGCCATATCATGCCTTCTTTCAGGCTAGCTCTGATACCATGTTAAATTTTCTGAATTTACTTCAATCTGATCTAGGATATTAACTGAGAGAACAACATGTACAGCATATCTACAGCATATCAATCATGGAGACAATAATGCAAGCACACAAGAGACACAAAGATTTACTTGGGGAAAACCATAAAGGTGAAAAACCCCAATAACTTCCTCAGAGATAGATAGAGCAATGATACAACCAACCAAGAGAGATAGACATAACCTAGCAGCAATCCTCCTCCTCCATAAGTGCGCCTCTCCTCCTTGAGAGCATGTGTGAGAAGTGAGTGAGTAAATAGAGTGCCTCCCACACTCTATTTATACTTGACTTGACTTGCCTTTTTACCTAACTCATGTCGGCTCGAACTTAACCACATAACATAATGCTGAGTGGGCCGACCCCCAATAGGGTGGTCTAATAACCCTTTGACCCACATGGCCGACCCCCAATAGGGTGGTCTAATAACCCTTTGACCCACATGACTTATACAGGGCCGACCCCAAACAAGGTGGTCTAATAACCCATCAAGTATAAGTTACGACACTTACAATATAAATGACGACACTTCCTTATAGAGGAATAATACCATCTCTATAGGAATACAATATACATATATGTGAAATACATTCCGAAGTTACATATACATCAACAAGGAGATCTCAGATTATGTACGTCATATTCGTCGTTTCCTTTCTTTCTCAAATGCTTGCCTGCTACTAGTAGATTTTTGGCCATCTCAACATTATTCATTTTTCCCAACCATTCATCAGTCCAAGCTTGCTGGGAGCGGGGAAATTTATAGTTTGCAGCAATGTATGCTGGGTGGAATGAGGCAATGGCTACTTTGCCGCTATCATTTATCACTCTTCCTTCCGCATCGGCATGTTGGAGTATCCATCCGATTATTTCAGCACAGGGGAATAGTTCAGGGCGGGTAGCAGCTCTGGTTATGCCTGAAGCTTTGATATTTAGATAAATTGGCCCCTCCTCTAACAACATGTCCGGGACATCCTGGTCTTGGATCATCCTGTAAATGTCACCCTAGCGGATTTCTGGAGGAACACCGGTGGTGCATCTAGTATCCTGGAGTGAGGTTTCAGTTTTAAGTGGTGCAATCTTTTTCTCTGTCATCTTGGCCTTCTTCTTCCCACCTTTTGGCATTTTGACTTATCCCTAATGGCAACCAAATATACATCATTATCAACATGATCAACATACTATGAGATTTTACAGAGAGCATCACCATTTTAACATGTCAATGAGATAAATGCAATGGGAAGCTGCATGTTAGGAAACCAAAATACACCATTCCAAACACGAGTTATAGATTTTAGTCATCCTAATTCTTTTAAAGGGGAAGGTTTAGAAATGCTCCCGCGAGGATAAGCATGTTGCGGAAGCAACCTACTCTCGGTCTAGCTCTAGGGTAAAGGGTGACTTTCGTCTATGTGTTTTTTTAAAAGGTTAGTGGCGGGGAAGTCTGGGGTGAAATGACCCTGTGACGGAATAGGGAGCCGTTTTCATACTCACGAACAGGCGAGTGCTGGGTCGCTTTCGTATTCATGAAAATGAGAGGGTTCTGACCGCCATTGCTATCCGAATAACCTGATGAGGGGTTCTATGGTGGGTTTGGGTTTGAGCGAGGGTGATGGCGCCCGGAGACAGACTGACAAAAAAGGCTCGGGCGGCCATATTTTCCTGTGGCTTGATTTTAGTAGAATGAGAAACCCATGGGGTGTCGAGGCTTAAAAACGAAACAACGATATATCTGACCAATGCCTATCGGCCACGTCTCAAAAATAAAATATGCAGAGACAATCTGACGTTATTTACATAATATGCAAACATTTTTTACAATTCCTTAGTTTTATATGACGGGAAACATGCAATTTAAGCCGTATTTGACGGGCAAAATAGCCCATGACGGGCCTTTTGCCTGTCAAAACCCACCCAATGCCTATCATCTTAAAATAAAGGACAATCCAATAGAAAACTGACGCATGGAAGAGACAAAAATAACGATTAGAATCCTACCTGGTACTGACGAAGATAGCCGGATGAGGTGGATGAGAATCATGGTCGAGCAAGCTGAGATGGAATGGTCGCGCGACGTCCAACAGTGGTTTGCCAATAAACAAATAACAATGTGTTGGCTCATAACCCCCATCGCTTATTTAAATAGACCGGGAACGTGTGGCATTCAATTTGGTAGTTGGCGTGATTAAACGAGGCTTAAATATCATGCGCTGTGGTCACGTCAAGGAATTTCGATCCTCGTGCGACCGCCCTTCGCAGGACCGACTCGCGAACTTCACCCGCCACTTCGGCAGGTTACGCTGAACTCCTATGGCATTTTAGGAGAGAATGGTGAAGCTCCCCGCCGTTTCGGGATGCATCGCGGAAGGAAAACTCAAAACGTTCCGCAAAAGGCTCCCGCGACGCGGAAGGATAACGCAGAGGCTTCCGCTGTTTCGGGAGTTTCTCGCGAATGGTTTTCGCAAAAGAAAACTTTTTGAGTCTTGGTAGGGCTTCGGGATCACTTCGGAAAGCTTTGCCATTAGCCTCCGTTGTTTCGAAAGGAATTGGTGAATTGCTTCTGCAAAATGGAACGCGGACAATCAAGTCTTTTGGCGGCCTCTTCGGAATGAAAACGTGAAAGTTTCCGAAACTGCGAAAAGCTTTCGCAAGTGGCTTCCGCAGTTTCGGAAGACTTCCGCCAATGCTTCCGCAAAAGGCTTTCGCGAATTCGAGAAAATTTCTAAGTTTTTTGGCCGCGCTTGTTTCTGATGTTTGCAGAAAGCTCTCGCCATTTGCTTCCGTCGTTTCGGAAGGAATCGGCGAATGGCTCCGCTTTTTCGGTGAGATAAAGTAAAGACGCCCGCAACTCAAACAAAAGTTTCTAAGTCTCTGAGGGGTTCCAGAATGATAACTTGAAGATCTCCACAAATGGCCTCCGCGATTGCGGGAAGGAAACTTGAATGATTCCGCAAATTTTCTCGCCAGGGTTGCGGGAAGGAAACGCGAAGGCTTCCGCGAAGGCTCGAGATGAATATCGCCAATGCTTCCGCAACTTCAAGACTTAAAGATTTCGAAAAAATGCTAAGTTACTTGGCGGTTTTGGAAGGAATTGGTGAATGTCATCCGCAAGTTTCGGGCGGCTTTGTTGAATTCTTCCGCCGTTTCGGGAGGAATTCATCAGAAGCTTCCGCAATTTTTTTTTTTTACAAGAACTTCCAAATCTTTTTGGGAGGTTTAGACGAATGGTTCCCGTTATTTCGGGAGCAAAAGCCGAATGTTTCCGCAGAGTTTCTTTCTTACGTTCCGCAACTTTTCAGAACAAAGTTTCTAAATTCCTTTTCGAAACGTTAAACAAAGGCCTCCGCCTTTCGGGATGAAAACTGCAACTGCGGGGAGATAGTCTGAAAAGCTTCAAAATTTTGGGAAAATTTTCTAAGTTCCTTTTATGTTCCTTGGAATAAATTTGGAAAGGCTTATGGCAAGATTTTCTGTTGGAAAGCAAAAGATAAAAGATGGGAATGGCCCCTTGAGGTAGCCTTTCTAAAAATTTTAAAGGAGGGGCCCCAATATGTACAAAATTTTGGGGGGGATGTTGCTGCAACAACAATGGTGAGTCGCTGGCAAACACAGATTTCTGAAAAATTCCTCTTCATGGTCTGAAACCTCATCAAATACATTCATCTTAGGTGCACTACTCAGCTGAGCGTTTTAAATTCATGTGAGGGGAAGAAGGCACTTTACCTGCTAGCCATTGGGGAAAGGGGAGCTTTGACCGAGACATCTTCACCACTCTCAAAGGGCCAACATATGAGATTCATTTTAGGAGGGTCATCTTTCAGATGGTTACTACTGTCAGAATCCACAGGATTTGCAACACTTTCTCATGGACATTATTGCTCTTGTTCCTCATTCCCATGTTGCTTGCATCCTTTTAGATGTTTTCACTTTGAACAGCTTAGCTGTTTGAGCCTTCCAGAGATATTTTCTCTTGGACATGATTTTTTTGATTTAGGCTCCTCAATCCATAATGTCCTTTTGTGTGAGTTAGAAATTTTACTGATTTGATCAAGCCTCACGGACGGAGAGGAGCCTATTTTGGGCTGAGCCTTTTGGACAACCTTCTTGATTTTACATGTCTTTTGCTTTTGTCTCAGCCATGCTTTAATTGAGGCGAGAATCTCTGGAAAACAGACTCTTGAGTATAAGCCATTTTGGCTGTTAAATTTGCAGCATGGAGTCATTTCAATACCCTATGTCCTCGAGAGGTGCTACTTTCCATGGGTCCAACTTTGGTAGCCTTCTTGGGATGCCTTAAAAGTGTGAGAGTGGGTGGAGCCCAGAGATAGTAATGAAGATGGTCATGGGTCTCTGCTATTTTAAACAGGATTAGTGTGACCAGCAGAGTAGGCTTCCTTCCTTCTGAACATTTCAGCGAGAGCACAACAGACAGAATTCATTCGAGCATAATTCCAGACTCATGGGTTGCGAGGTTTCTTTGAGAGACCTATCCTCGACGGGGAACTCAACCAAAAGGGATTTCAAAAAACAAAAAACTTGTTGCACAGGTTCAAATGACAAAGACAGAAACAACATGGCTGAAAATAAAGCAACTAAAGGCTAAAGCAACAATAAAAGAAGACTTTATTTATGTACAGGAAGTCTGAAAGAGACTATGCAAAGTATTGTTTCGGAGCGAGGCCATTGAGAGGAAGGGTTACTTCTTCTCTCTCGATATTTGTCAATTTATAAGTAGATGGGCCTAATTTTGCCGAGATTTGGTACGGGCCTACCCATAGATGTTGAAATTTTGTATGCATTCCTTTGCCTTCGTGATTATGGTCCCATTTCAGGACTAAGTCCCCAACTTCAAAACTTCTCTTACCGGACTTCCTCTTATCGAACCATCTCTTAACTATGTCTCGGTGTTGATGGAATCGATCTTTAGATTTCTGTCGGGCTTCTTCAAGTTGAAACAGGGTATTGATCTTGGATTGTAAGGCTTGGCTGCCAGAACCCCGAGAGGCTTGGGATAACTGCAAGGATGGGAGTAAGATGTTTGGAGGAAGGATGGCTTCCTTGCCATAGACAAGAGTGAAAGGGGAAACACCTAAAGCGTTCTTTGGGGTCACCCTATCTGCCCATAAGGCGTTTGGGAGAGCTACATGCCAACTTCTCTAGTTTTCTATCACAGTCTTCTTAAGAATTCGAATCAGATTCTTGTTTGAGGATTCAGCTAATCTGTTCCCCTGAGGATAATAATTGGTTGAATAATGCAACTTAATTCCCCATTCATACACAAATTCATTTATCTTGCAAGATGAAAAATAAGTAGCATTATCAAAAACAAGGGAAATTGGAACCCCAAACATAGTTATGATGTTCTCCTTCAAGAAGCTGATGACCGCGTCTTCGTTGATTTTGCGCAAAGGGATGGCCTCCGTCCACCTAGTGAAGTAGTCAATAGCCGTCAGGACGTATCGATGTTGCAACGAAGAATTTGGATTTATTTCTCCGATAACATCTATACCCCATTGCTCAAAAGGCTCAGAGATGATGACTGGCTGCAATGGTCCTGCTGCCTTGGGTAACTTTCCAGCACTTCTTTGACATACATCACAATTTCACGCATATGTGTGGGCATCTCGGAACAGAGTGGGCCAATAATAACCAGCTCTCAGTATCTTGTGTGCTATCGTCTCTCCTGAATAATGTCTGCCTGCGGGGCCATCATGCAATTCTTTTACAACTTTGTTTGCATCTTCCTTTTCCAAACATCTAAGGAGAACTCCATCATAATTTTTCCTGAAAAGAATCCCATCAATGATTTGATAAGGTGCTGATTTCAAGCGGAGTGCCCTTCTTTGCTTAGAGTTCCAGTGCTCAGGTAGATATCCCTGCTGCAAATAGTACACCAGATCCCTATACCATGACTGGGGAGTTGTGAAGATATGACATACTTCAACCGAATTGAGCTCAGCTTCATTTTTCCAATGTTGTTCTTCGTCAGTCGAGTTTCCCGCAAGTAACTTGTACAGGCCTTGTCCTTTGATGATCGTGGCTGGTTTAAATTCCAAATCATATTCCTGCAGAGCTGTGACCCAGTTCCCTCTCCTTTCTCCCAATTCATTTTGAACGAAAAGGGATCTAACAGCTGAGTGGGGAACTATGAGTTTAGTTCTGTTCTTCAGAATGTATGGCCTAAACTGCTTGGCTACTTTGAAGACCACATATGCATGCTTGTCAACCACGAGATAATTCAGCTCAGCCCCTTGCAGACCAGTGCTCATAAACGAAATTGGGTATTCCTCCCCCAACTCCACCTTTTGCGTGAGTACAGCTGCGAGAGAGTCATCGGAAGCGAAGGTATACAAGATGAAATCCTTATCAAAATCTGGGCTCCTTAAGGAAGGAGCCTTAGCTATGGCTACCTTGATATCTCTAAATGCGTCTTTCTCCAGATTTGTCCACTTGAATTGCATGCTTTGTTTAACCATCTGTTGCAATGACTTCACAATTTGTGCAAAATCTGGAACAAATCTGCGGACAAAATTGATGGTGCCCATAAAAGACTGCATAGATTTCTTGTTGTAAGGCATTGGAATCTTGCTAATGGCTTGGACTCTTTCTTGATCAATTTACACTCCCCCTTTAGAAATGATATGACCCAAGAGCTTACCTTCGGGAACAGCAAATACGCTCTTCTTGGGATTCAAGGAAATTCCATATTTCCGGCAGCGATAAAAAATATGCTTTAGATGCACGACATGAACTTCCCTTTTCTTTGAAAAGATTGTCACATCATCTAAGTAAACAACAACAAATTGCCCACCCAATCCTCGGAAGGCGATATCCATCGCCCTTTGGAATGTAGCTCCTGCATTTATCAGACCAAATGGCATTCTTCTGTAGGTGAAAGTTCCCCATTTAGTTCGGAAAGTAGTCTTGAGACGATCTTCTTCGGCTACTAACACTTGATTGTAGCAAGAGAAACCATCGAGGAGAGAAAACAGTTCGGATCCTGACACCATTTGAAGGATTTGTTCCATTGAAGGGATGGGATAGTTGTCTTTATCCGAAGCTTTGTTTAAATTTCTGAAATCTACACATAGCCTTATCTCTCCCGACTTCTTTCTTACGGGAACCAAGTTTGCAACCCACTCAGAATGCCGAACTTTGAAGATTATCTTAGCGTCCAGAAGCTTCTTTAGTTCCTTTTGGATCAGCGGTTCTAAAGTGGGATGCATCCTTCTTAGCTGCTACTGAAATGGTTTGACGCTCGCTTTCATTGGTATAACATGCTGAATAAAGTGGACGTCATATGTTTTCAGATCTTCATAGGTCCACGCAAAAACATCCTTGTATTGTTTAAACAATTTGATGAACCTGTCTCTTTCTCCCGGTGAACAACATTTGCCAAGGTTGACAAATCTTGGTTCTACCTCGGTACCCAAATTAACTAACTCATGTTGCATTGATGAGCTGTTAGTTTTGGTATTGGCTGTCCTTTTGAACTTATTTTGAAGATCGAATAGCATTTCGAGGGACCTTACCCCCTTAGGCATGAAATTTTCTTTCTCCTCATCCTTCTTCATCAAATCAGCATCGTGTTCTTCCTCATCTATTGCAGCTCCTTGAAAGCTATCTTCATTTGTTAGGAAGCTGATAATTTGTTCATCATCATCGAAGACTCTGAAGTTTGTGATGTTATCGGGAATGGAAGGCCTGAAAATCAATTCAATTGAGCATTTATTATTTGACGGCACCAATCTAGAAGCAGATGTTGCTAACAAATCAGTAGCAGAATTTTGCAATCTAGGAATTGATTTTATATTGAAAGCATCAAAATGCATAATTAAATCCCATACCCTTGCCTGATAACCCTTCAAATGAGGTGAGAGATAATGAATGGTGTCCCTTACCTGTCTTACAACTATCTCGGAGTCACCAAAGACCTTCAGGTACTTAACATTTAAGGCAATGGCCTTCTTTAATCCATGTACCAAAGCTTCATATTCAGCGGTGTTATTAGTACAATCGAATTCTAATCTACAAGAAAAAAAATACTTGTTTCTTTTTGGATCCATTAGAACACAACCGGCTCCGGATCCTTCCAGAGTTTTAGAACCATCAAAGTATAATGTCCAAAAGGTATCTTTAGATTCAACTAAGTTAGTTTCTTTGTGATCTACGTCAGTAACTAAATTGACTATGTTACAATCAACATCATCAGTCCGAGAGAAATGAAGGAGATCGGACTATTTATCTGATTCATGGCTAATGGCTTTAGATTGATAGTTACTCGGATCCATCTCTAAGAAGTAATTCCCCAGAACCGAGGATGAAAAAGCTACGGCCTCACTTTTTTCTTCTAACTGAGTTACGTTTTGTTTCATATGAGGTTCCCTAAGAACTTTAATCTGATTCTGTCTGTTCTAATAAGGCAGCCATAGGTGGGACCAATCAATAGCAAAGTAGCCACTCAGCTTGGTAGACCAATCCCTACTTAAAATCAGCCCATAAGCTTCAGGAATATCGACCACCATTATGTCAATGAATTGACAGACTCTAGGGTCAGCTGACAGTCTAATGAGAACGTCTTTCATCTCCCCAATTACTTTGACAGCATTCCTATCTAATTGGATAATTTGGGCTGGAGATGGAACAGGCTGCCCGTTAATATTTTTACAAATTGACAGTGGCATAACGTTTGAGTATGCTCCAGAATATACCAAACAGTTGTGAACATTGTGATTAAAAATTTCAAAAGTCAATAGGAACGACAATGTTTGAGATTTAGATTTCCCACCAATGCTAGCCTCATTAATTTCGGGATTGTCTTGAGAGTCTGTTAATGGAGTGCTTGTTTGGGGTTGTAGAACATGCAGCAATTTGTCTCGTTGATGGGGCAAGCTACACATGTCAAATATTGACACATTTGCTTTGACTTTCTTGATATCTTCAATAATATCGTATCCTATGTCAGATTCATTCCCAATTCGAGTTGGCTGATCTGTTTTACTTGTTGGGACCTTAGGTGGTTGAACTATGGTGTCAGCGCTCGACTGCCTGGTCGCTGCTTGGCTAACTTTTGGCTGTGATGGGATGATTGTTATATGCCTCCGAGGCAGCTCTTTTGAAACTTTAGGCTTATAAGGAGATGCGCTTGGCACAGGATCAGCAATTGGGCCTTTGCTGCGAGTAGCAACGTTTACGGTAGAGGGAGAGCTATCTATGGGAGCCTCTTCTACTACTTCAGTCATAGGTACCCAATCCCATAGCACCATAGTAGTGTCCGGGGTTGGTTCCTCCAAGTCAGGGCTCGACTCCTCTGGAGAATCATCTTGGTCTGGGATCTGTGAATCTAGCATTTGGTTCATGACTAAGCTTATGGAATTAATCCATTGCGGGAAGCTCTTTTTGGAATGTGGCTCTTGATGGAAAGTGCAGAAATTTTCCATCCCGATTTCGTTCAAGTTTAAGACCGGGGAAGTATTAATTGGTGGATGAGTTTGATCACCGTCTTCCCTTCTTTTATAAAATGGCTTGAAAGGTTTCCTAGATGTGCTAGCAGCCTTGTCTTTCTCGAGATCTACGATTTTATTAGATAATTTCTGCATCATCTTGACTACATTTTCCATGTCTGTAGATGGCTCTTCTTTACCTCTAGTGAGCAGCAAAGGTTTTTTGCTAGCTGCTGGTTTTGGTTCTACATCTAAGGCATGTTTAGCAATGCTATCAGTTTCTTCTTCTACCTTTCTAGCTTCCTCAAAGTTCTCTATCAAGGTAGTTTTCTTGGATCTTTTTACGAACATTGCTATTGGTCCTTCAAGAGCTGTCGTATAGTATTCAATCAGAGACTCCTCTGCTGGTTTATTAGCTTCGCTGAAATTATTTAACAGCTTTGTGAATCTTTGATTGAAATCTTGAACCTTTTCTTTCTTTTCCATTCTCATGGATAAAAGTTCTTTCATAAGTGTTGCCACAGTCTTTTGGTTTCTGTATTTTTTTAGAAAACAGTTTTCGAATTCATCCCAACTAGAGATTGAGCTGGGTTGTAGGCTAAAGTACCAAGATGATACCTTTGGCTCGAATGTATATGGAAACAGCCTGCAAACTACGTCTTCATGTTGTACATTCAAAAGGTTCAGAGCTAAGTAAAAACTCTTGAGATGGTCTTCTACCGAAATGGCTTTCCCTGGATCGAACTTAGGCAAGACCTTTTCTGGATTTTTTGGAAGATTATGGAATGGTCCAGCTAGGTTCAATGCTCCCCTTGCTCTCCAAACAGGTACAGCCATGTTTGGATGTGGAGACCCTGGTGGAGAATTGTAAGGTGAATTATGTGGAGTACTTTTTGGAGTGATAATTTCTTCAAGGTTTTCTTGGTCTGAAATCTTTTCTGAGTTTTCAAGATCTGCCTTGTTAAGAGTGTCTGAAATTTCTTCCAAAGTTAGATTCACAAGTTCTTCAAAACTTTGAACAAGAATCGAATCTCGGGTATATTGTGGCTCTTTTCTAGGGGTAGTTTTCTTAGGGAGAAAACTTACAGCGTTTAAACCACCTAACTGTCTAACATAAGATCTTGTATGCCTTCTCAAATCTTCTATTTCTGTAAAAGGGACAGCGTATAAAGCTTCTTGAGGCTCAGGATCAGAAATGAGGCGTTCTTGATTTGATAATTCAAGATCTGGGCTGTTTAAAATGTTTTCTTTAAGTGGGTTTTCAGTGTCATCTATGACAGTGGAAGATTTTCCTCTATCATCCATGCACTATCTGGCCCTCCTTCTAGCGCCAAAAACTGTTGATGCCTCGGATATCGTAGCATCAATCAAAAAGGGATTCTCCCCGATAGATGATCCCAATTAGATTATCTACCGTTTGGTGTAGGGAATCCATCCAGTTAGTGGTTCGGGCAACCGTAGGTTTGGAATTTAATTCTGATTGTATCAGTTATGGCCCGATCCACCTTTCTTTTGGATTTTATGTTTTAATGAGATGCAAGTGCCTAATTTATATCTGATCTAAATGTAGGACTAAAATAGATCTAAGTCTAAAACTGAAGTAAATTTACCTATCCTTGCAAGGAACACATTTACAGGATGAGCAATGAGCTGTAACAGATATCAGAAAGAAAGAACAGATAGCCATCGATTCTTATAGGTAAAGCTACAGCAAGATAAAAGATCTTTAGAAGATAGCTTCTAATTTAATTTAAAACGCATCTATTGCTCATGAAATAGAGAAGCAAAATTATTTAATCTAGATACACACTGAAAGAACAAATCTAAATCTAATAAAGAAACACATGAAATAAAACTAATTATCCCTGCAACAAGCACATTTAAAGGATGAACAATGAGCTATAGGACTTATCTTAAAGAAAGAATGGATAGCCATTAAATCAGAAAGAGAAAGCTGCAGCCATGATAAAGATATCAGAAGATAGCTTCTGATTTAATATAATCACATTCACTGCTCATAAAATGGAGAAAACATTTACACAGAAAGAAGCAGAATCATTTGTTGCAAAGAAATAGTTCAAATAACAAGAAGGATCTCACATTATAGGATGGAAATCACCAAAACAGTCCAATACACATCCATCTTTCGTTCCCATGCAAAAGGTACATCTCCTTGGCTTTTATTAGAAAAATCGATTTCTTAGAACCGATACAAGATAGCTCGTATAGGTTTAAAATTTCATTCCCTGCCAAAAGTCCTTTCAAATCCTTCCTAACTTCTATTTATAATTACAAATCTACCCTTTAGGCTTTCCACCTAGCCTCCTCCACTTGTCACCTACAGGAAATTCTCTCCTACAACAGAAAAATGTGACTACTCCTTTTACAAAATATTAAAAAAAGAATGGACAGCTGTCTTATAGCTCACGCTTTATACATTTGAGAGTTTAAAAAATATAACATAGCAGAAATAATGTTCTAATATCCGTGCTGGCATTCTTGTGCGTGAGCTTCAGCTGGGAGAGGATCGCCCAAGTCAATTGATGCTGCTGATGCTTCCTGGGAAGAAGGGATTGAGCTGGCTGGAATTTCTGCCACTGCTGGGGAAGAGGGAATCAAGCCCACTGTTGTTGTTGGAATGGCTGCTGGGAGAGAAGATTTTGGATCTGTTGTTGCTCCTGCTACTGCTGCAGCTTTCTTCTCTTCCTACGCTATGTAGCTATACCACATACCTATGTCCCTTATGACTATGTTTGCTGCAGCAGGGAACAAGATTTTCTGAGAAGTCACATTCTTCCCGAGCTCTGCTCCAATGCTTTGAACTTCTGCTACTATAGCTTGATGAACTTCTTTGAGCAAATGATCGTGGACTGATGACATTCCAACATAATGTTGTAAGTCATCAATTGCTAGGACATCAATTTTGTTCACGTATTCGGTTTGGATGCCCAGCTCTTCCTTTAGCTAAGCCAAGCGCTGCTCTGAATCCAGGAAGTCATCGAGGGATTGTGCGAAATTCAGCTTGCATCTGTCATGCACTCCCTTGATTTTTTGATACAGACCGTTGATTCTATCCCTTGTTCCTTGCACACAGGCTATTAGCTTGCTACCACAGTTTCTGCAGAAGTCTAAAAGGGCCACATCTTCATCAAAACCCACCACAGACTTAAATGGGAGATGTGCGGGGAAATCCCCCTTCCCTTCTTGCCATTTTATCTGGCTTATGATATTTTCCTTGACACGGGTATGCTTGGCTTTGAGCCTATGAGCCTCCGCATTAATTTCTTTTAACATGACCACCATGGCCTTGAGCTTGCAAACCTCATTAGTGATTAGCTTCTGAGTGCCATGCATTTGCTTCAGGATGCTACAGGACAGCTCATGGAAGGGAGACATGTCCATCGTTCTGCTCTCAGCTTGCTCCAATTGCTCAGCCAATGCCCGCTTGTCTGTTTCAAGTTGGGACATGTTGGCTACTACATCATTCTTTTCTGCTTTCTCAATCATCATCAAGACTGATAATTGCTCCTTCTCTTCCTCCAACCAGTTATATTTGTTTGACAGCTCTTTATGCTCGGCGTACAGTCAATTATACTTGTTCAGCACAAGATCTCTGTGGGCTTGCTCATTAGCCACAATCTGTTGTAGTGTACGAGCTCTCTTATTTGTTAATACATTTTCTCTCACAATAACACCTACATTGTCCAGTGATTCTTTTGCTGTTTCTACAGCTGCGGATGCCATAGCAAAGGGATCTTGATCTGTATTCTTCATTATAGTGACCTCTCGGTGGGTAATGATGTCCACATGGAAGGTACTTTTGATCCTTTCTTCCGATTTGAGGACCATTGCTTTCCTTTTCTTGTCATAGACAAACTCATTCCACCTGGACACTATATGTTTTCCCGATGGAGTGTACGGGACAATTGGGCAGTCCATAATGTCTATTTCTTCTTCCGCTTGTGGGGTCCAGACTTCCTGAGCTGGGTCTAATCCTTCATTTTGGGTACCAGAGCCACCTGCTTGAGATGCGTCTATTTCCATGTCTTGGACACTGGATCCAATTGCTTGGGCATCTTCCCCTGCTTTCAGCTCTTCTTCCGCTTTCCGTTCAGCTTCCTGTCCTCCTTCCCCTCCTGTAACTTGTGGCTGACCTTCATCTCCTTTTTTCCGCTTTTCATCTTCAGCCTCCTTCTACTGTTGGGATTCTTCTTCTTCTTTCTACTGCAACCTGGCTTCTTCATCCTCCTGGAGTAACCTTGCTTCCTCTCTTAATCTGAGCTCTTCCTGAGATCGGGCATCATCAGCTTCTTTCTCTTTCTACTGGTTGGTCTTCTGGATCTTGGTGGAGCTAGAAATTACTCCACTACCTTGGCGAAAGGTTTGCAGCTCAGCCATGTTGCTAATGCCTCTGAATACCTCTTCTTCGACATCGGGATAGTGCGAGTATTCAAAATCAGCGTAGATCTCCCTACAATGCTCGGCCACTTTTCCCTTCCTATCGTTCCTGTGGAAGATCACCTCACCGAAGTGGAAGGCTTTCAGCTCCTACAGAAACTCTTCGGCTGAGGCAACCCCCGAGAACTTGTAAGCACCTATGCAGAAAGGTAAAGGGGGAAAGGAAGCCTTATGCTGCTTGTGGAGCATTGCCCCAATTCCATCCAAGAAGATTTGTCTTACTGCTTCCTTAAGGACTACATAATTTGTGACATACTGTGGCAAAATGTATGGGGGCTTAGTCCCTCCAAACATTCTGAGGTAGGTGCCTTGCTCTGAAAAGTAAAAATCCCCGTAATTCTCAAGGACTTTCACAGCGTTCTCTGATAGGCAGTTGGGCTCCTCCTTGAATAACTTCTCATATAGGGGCATGATGAACCCCTCACAGATGAGTTTGTAGCTAGGTTTGTAATTCTTGGCCCACATCATCTTGAAAGCGGTGTAAACCGGGGTGGTGGCCTTATCCCACGTGTAGCCCAATTTGGGGAAGTCCACCTTGGCCAAAACACAATCGATCAGATATGAGGACATGAAACATTCTGCCTTCTTCAAGGCTAGTCCTTCTCTTGCAGCAACTATCATCGAGGCCAAACTGTCTGATAGGAGAGTGGCCCAGTCAAACACAGTTCCTTTAAATGCCACGAAGTGAATAATAAGGACCCACTGAATCTTATACACGGTGCCATCGAGCATGACGAAGATTCTGCACAGCATCAGGGCGATCAATCTGAAAGGAGATCTCAGATTCTGTATGTCATATTCGTCGTTTCCTTTCTTTCTCAAATGCTTGCCTGCTACTAGTAGCTTTTTGGCCATCTCAACATTATTCATTTTGCCCAACCATTCATCAGTCAGAGATTGCTGGGAGCGGGGAAACTTATAGGATGCGGCAATGTATGTTGGGTGGAATGAGGCAATGGCTACTTTGCCGCTGTCATTTATCACTCTTCCTTCCGCATCGGTATGTTGGAGTATCCATCCGATTACTTCAGCACAGGGGAATAGTTCAGGGCGGGTAGCAGCTCTGGTTATGCCTGAAGCTTTGATATTTAGATAAATCGGCCCCTCCTCTAACAACATGTCCAGGACATCCTGGTCTCGGATCATCCTGTAAATGTCACCCCAGCGGATTTCTGGAGGAACACCGGTGGTGCATCTAGTATCCTGGAGTGAGGTTTCAGTTTTAAGTGGTGCAGGCTTTTTCTCTGTCATCTTAGCCTTCTTCTTCCCACCTTTTGGCATTTTGACTTATCCCTGATGGCAACCAAATATACATAATTATCAACATGATCAACATACTGTGAGATTTTACAGAGAGCATCACCATTTTAACATGTCAATGAGATAAATGCAATGGGAAGCTGCATGTTAGGAAACCAAAATACACCATTCCAAACACGAGTTCTAGATTTTAGTCATCCTAATTCTTTTAAAGGGGCAGGTTTGGAAATGCTCCCACAAGGATAAGCATGTTGCGGAAGCAACCTGCTCTCAATCTAGCTCTAGGGGAAAGGGTGACTTTCGTCATTGTGTTTTTTTAAAAGGTTAGTGGTGAGGAAGTCTGGGTGAAATAACCCTGTGACGGAATAGGGATCCATTTTCATATTCACGAATAGGCGAGTGCTGGGTCGCTTTCGTATTCATGAACAGGCGAGGGTTCTGATCGCCATTGCTATCCGAATCACCTAACGAGGGGTTCTATGGTGGGTTTGGGTTTGAGCGAGGGTGATGGCGCCCAAAGACAGACTGACGAAAAAGGCTCAGGCAGCCATAGTTTATTGTGGCTTGATTTTAGTGGAATGAGAAACCCACGGGGCCTCGGGGCTTAAAAACAAAACAACGATATATTTGACCAATGCTTGTCGGCCACATCTCAAAAATAAAATATGCAGAGACAATCTGATGTTATTTACATAATATGCAAACGTTTTTTACAATTCCTTAGTTTTATATGACGGGAAACATGCAATTTAATCCGTATTTGATGGGCAAAATAGCCCATGACGGCCCTTTTGCCTGTCAAAACCCACCCAATTCCTATCGTCTTAAAAGAAAGGACAATCCAATGGTAAACTGACGCGTGGAAGAGACAAAAATAACGATTAGAATCCTACCTGGTACTGACGAAGATAGCCGGATGAGGTGGACGAGAATTGTGGTCGAGCAAGCTGAGCTGGAACGGTCGCGCGACGTCCAACAGTGGTTTGCCAATCAAGAAATAAAAATGTGTTGGCTCGTAACCCCCACCGCTTATTTAAATAGACCGGGCATGTGTGGCATTCAATTTGGTAGTTGGCGTAATTAAACGCGGCTCAAATATCATGCGTTGTGTTCACGTCAAAGAATTTCGATCCACGTGCAACCGCCCTTCGCAGGACCGACTCGCGAACTTCACCCACCACTTCGGCAGGTTACGCTGAACTTTTCCGGCGTTTCGGGAGAGAATGGTGAAGGTCCCCACCGTTTCGGGATGCATCGCGGAAGGAAAACTCAAAAGGTTCCGCAAAAGGCTCCCGCGACGCGGAAGGATAAAGCAGAGGCTTCCGCTGTTTCGGGAGTTTCTCGCGAATGGTTTTTGCAAAAGAAAACTTTTTGAGTCTTGGTAGGGCTTCGGGATCGCTTCGGAAAGCTTTTCCATTAGCCTCCGCTATTTCGGAAGGAATTGGTGAATTGCTTCTGCAAAATGGAACGCGGACGATCAAGTCTTTTGGTGGCCTCTTTGGAATGAAAACGTGAAAGTTTCCGAAACTGTGGAAATCTTTCGCAAGTGGCTTCCACAGTTTCGGAAGACTTCCGCCAATGCTTCTGCAAAAGGCTTTCGCTAATTCAAGAAAATTTCTAAGTTTTTTGCCCGCGCTCGTTTCTGATGTTTGCGGAAAGCTCTCGCCATTTGCTTCCGCTGTTTCGGAAGGAATCGACGAATGGCTCCGCTGTTTCGGTGAGATAAAGTAAATATGCTTGTAACTCAAACAAAAGTTTCTAAGTCTCTGAGGGGTTTCGGAACGATAACTTGAAGATCTCCGCAAATGGCCTCCGCGATTGCGAGAAGGAAACTTGAATGATTCCGCAAATTTTCTCGCCGGGGTTGCAGGAAGGAAATGCGAAGGCTTTCGCGAAGGCTCGAGAAGAATATCGCCAATGCTTCCGCAACTTCAAGACTTAAAGATTTCGAAAAAAGCCTAAGTTACTTGGCGGTTTCGGAAGGAATTGGTGAATGTCATCCGCAAGTTTCGGGCGGCTTTGTTGAATTCTTCCGCCGTTTCAGGAGGAATTCATCAGAAGCTTCCGCAAATTTTTTTTTTTTACAAGAACTTCCAAATCTTTTCGGGAGGTTTAGACGAATGGTTCCCGCTGTTTCGGGAGCAAAAGCCGAATGTTTCCGCAGAGTTTCTTTCTTACGTTCCACAAATTTTTAGAACAAAGTTTCTAAATTCCTTTTCTAAAGGTTAAACAAAGGCCTCCGCCTTTCGGGATGAAAACTGCAACTGCGGGGAGATAGTATGAAAAGCTCCGAAATTTTGGGAAAATTTTCTAAGTTCCTTTTCTGTTCCTTGGAAGAAATTTGGAAAGGCTTGTGGCAAGATTTTCTGTTGGAAATCAAAAGATAAAAGCTGGGAATGGCCCCTTGAGGCAGCCTTTCTAAAAATTTTAAAGGAGGGGCGCCAATATGTACAAAATTTTGGGGGGGATGTTGGTGCAACAACACCAAGATATGGGAAGAATGCCATGATCCATCGATCATGAAGAATAATGTTTGGGATGTAGTCCCAAGACCTGAAGGGAAGTTTGTTATGACTTCCATATGGATCTATCAAGATCAAGCATGCTGTAGATGGCAGCATAGAGAAATATAAAAGTGACGAAATAGGAGATACACCAGATGGATTTCAAGACAGCTTTCTTGAATGGTGTAGTTGAAGAAGAAGTGTATGTGGAGCAGCCACTTGGTTCTGAGACACATGACAGGGAGTCATATATGGTCAGAACTTGGGTATGATGCACCACTTTCCAGGTATGGAGGTGTGGCAGAGTGCAGATGGAATCTTCCTTGGATAAGGGAAGTATGCAGTAGAGATCCTAAAGAGGTTCGGGATGATGGACTGCTAGGCTATGGCATCGAACCTGAAGCTTATGTGTGATGCTTCATCTGAACCGGTTGATGTCACTATGTATCGTCAGATGATTGGGTCCTTGATGTACCTGATGAACATGAGACCAGATATTTGCTTTGCGGTGAACACATTGATCCAGTTCCTGACAGATCCGAGGAGTGTTCACCTGGTTGCTGTAAAGCATATTCTGAGGTACCTGAAGGGTACAGTTGATTATGGGCTCAAATATGATGTGAATCAAAAGTTTAACCTGCAGGGTTATGTTGATTCGGATTGGGCAGGCAGTGCTGCAGATAGGAAGAGCACTTTTGGGTGTTGCCTCAGTATAGGATCAGGTGTGATCTCTTGGTTTAGCAGGAAGTAGTCCTGCATAGCACTGACTACAGCCAAAGCAAAGTATGTTGCGATGGATGAGCAGGTTTCAGATGTATTGACCAAGCTGTTGGCCAGAGTACAATTTGAGTACTTCAAAGATAGGCTTGGTGCACTTCAGATTGAGGTTCATTCCAAAGGGAAGTGATGAGTCTGGAAGATGCAGATGCACATGAGCTTTTTTGACATGGTAGATGTGTTCTCCCATGGTGAAGATGTAAGGGCTGGAGCCATTCTCACATGGTGGTAGATGTGTTCTACCATGGTGAAAAAGTAAGGGCTGGAGCCTTCCCCAAATGGTGGTAGATGTGTTCTCCCATGTCGGTGGTGTAAGTACTGGATGATGTGCATCTGGGCTGTGCTTCATGGACGATGAGATGATCTGAAGAAGACGATGCTATGATGATCAGGAGGATCATGGATGATGAGCATCAGGACGATGCTCTAGTTACTACTCTATATGTATATGTACGCATCATGTTGGATGCTAGATATGATCAGTTGGATCATTTATATGTATATGTATATGTACACATCATGTTTGATGCTGGATATGATCAGTTGGATCATTTGTATGTATTTTGTATATGCATCATGTTGGATGCTTGGACCATGTATCTGTATATGTATTAGGTGGATACATTGTATGATCAGGTAGATCATGTATGTTGATATGTATCAAGTATGATCAGGTGGATCATGTATTTTTATTTGTATCAGGTGGATACACTGTATGATCAGGTGGATCATGTATTTGTATTTGTATCAGGTGGATACACTGCATGATCAGGTGGATCATGTATGATGATATGTATCAGGTAGATACTTGGTATGCATCAGGTGGATGCATTGTATGATCAGGATGATCATGATGATGAGCTTCAAGAAGTTGCTCCAGATGATATGTATCAAGATGGTACAGTGATGATGATCAATGTGATCATGAGCATCAGGATGATGGTTTGTGCGATGATGATCCATTGGATCATGAGTATCAGGCTGATACTTGGAGGTCAGAGATGATATGTGGCAGGTTGTGCAAATAGCATGTAATCAGTCCTGGGAGATCTTGTCGGTCGTGCTATGCCACATAAATGTTCCTGGGATACTCTTTCTGGTATTGCTATGTAGTATGTAATCAGTCCTCAGATATCCGATAGGTTGAGCTGTGTGCTCGTAGTCAGTCTTGGGATGAGGTATTACTACGGAGACATGTAATCAGTCCTAGAGATCTGAGAGGTTGAGCTGTGTGCTCGTAATTAGTCCTGGGATGCTCTTTAGAGATATTGTCGGTTGTGCTACGGCACATAAATGTTCCTGGGATGCTCTTTAGAGATATTGTCGGTCATTCTGCAACACATAAATGTTCCTAGGATGCTCTTTAAAGGTTTTGTTTATCCACATTTAATCAGTCCTGGAGATCCGAGAGGTTGAGTTGTGTGCTCGTAATAAGTCCTGGGATGCTCTTTAGAGATCTTGCCGGTCATGCTGCGGCACATAAATGTTCCTGGGATGCTCTTTAAAGGTATTGTGGAGGAGATGCATGTAATCAGTCCTGGGAGATCTTGCCGGTCGTGCTTAGGCACATAAATGTTCCTGGGATACTCTTTCTGGTATTTCATCCGCACATAAAATTAGTCATGAGAAGCCACCTCTAGCAGACCATTTGCACAAATGATGAAGACCTGCAGGTGGTGGGCCTACATCTAGTATGAAAAAATACTAGCTCTGTAGAACTTTCTATGACGAGTAGATTCAGAGATTGATTGAGATAGCAGCAACAGTGACGATGATGATGACTCGATGACGATTATCTAGTGACAATGATCCAGAGAAGAAGACTTGTGCTAGAAGACCTGTGTCGAGAAATACCTTCCTAGTTAAGAGGGAGTGTTGATGTATATGTAACTTCGGAATGTATTTCACATATATGTATATTGTATTCCTATAGAGATGTTATTATTCCTCTATACGGAAGTGGTTGTATTCCTATAGAGATGTTATTATTCCTCTATACAGAAGTGTCGTCATTTATATTGTAAGTGTCGTAACTTATACTTGATGGGTTATTAGACCACCTTGTTGGGGTCGGCCCTGTATAAGTCATGTGGGTCAAAGGGTTATTAGACCACCCTAGTGGGGATCGGCCCAGTCAGCATTATGTTAAGTGGTTAAGTTGAGGCCGACCTAATTGAGTAAAGGTAAAGTCAAGTTAGTGTATAAATAGAGAGTGTGTCTCTCTCATTTTACACATTCTATTATCTCACTCACACTTGGGAGAGTGGCGCACTTGTGGAGGAGGAGGCTCTGCTTCTGGGAGAAGACTATCTCTTGTATTCTGGTTGTATCATTGCTCTATCTATCTCTCAGGAAGTTATTGGGGTTTTTCACCTTTATGGTTTTCCTCGAGTAAACTCTGTGTCTCTTGTGTGCTTTCATTATTGTGTCCATGATTGTTATGCTGTATATTTGTTGTACATGTTGTTCTCTCAGTTAAGATCCTAGATCAGATTGAAGTAAATTCTAAAAATTTAACATCACAGCAGTCAAACACTGTCACAATTGTCAACTCTTATCCCCTAAGGCAAGGACCCCTCCTGCACCGCTGCACTTGGCTATCATCATTGGCCCTTTCTACAATTGGGCCATTGATTTTATGGAGTGTAACCCTTCCTCATACAGTGGCCGTAAGTACATCACTGTGGTTGTCGACTACTTTACCAAGTGGGTCGAGGCTATTCCCACGTTTAACTGCCAAGTTGAGACTGTGTCACCATTTTTCTATAATCATGTTATTAAACATTTTGGGGTCCCCAAACAACTCATATCGGACTGCGACAAACATTTCAAAGACATCATTTGGAAGTAATTTTCCACCCTCTTGAAATTCGAACACCAATATGCATATGCCTACTACCCTCAGGGAAAAAGCCAAGTTGAGGCTATTAACAATATAATTAAAACTATGCTTCAATGAACGGCGGACTAGCATAATTCCAAGGCATCATATGCTCTTTCAAGCAGTATGTGCCTAACGTACCTCTACCAAGACTGTGATGGGTTTTACCCCATTCCACTTGGTCCACGGCATGGAGTATGTTCTCCCTATTGAGTTTCATATTCTCGCCTTTCATATTGTTGTTGAACTCATCCCTGATACTTTACCCCTGGATCAAGAATTACTCTTGTTGGATCTGGCGGAAAAAGATCATTGGGAATCCCTCTAGATGATTGAGGCTTCCAAACATAGATCCAAAACCCATTATGATACTCGCACCATCCCTACACATTCAAGGAGGGAAACCTAGTGGTCATTTATGACCAAGCCCATGACAAGCACGGAAAAGGAAAGTTGGAATCTCTATGGAAAGGCCAATACTTCGTCAAAACCTCGCAACGAGTTGTACCTCAAGCGATTCTACCCCTAACCTTACCGAACCCATCGATTTGGGTTGTACAATTTTATTTATTTTTTGTTTTTCACCTTTTTACCCTATTTGAGCCTTACAATTTGCTTCCATGATTGGTACCAGATGTATCCCACTCCCTCATTTTATGTTGTTTTTGTCAATGGCGCAAGTAGATGGTCTCCTAACCTTGTCTCGGCAGCTTGGGTGTTATATTCCCCATCACACGAGTTTATTCACCTTGAAGGAGTGTGCATTCACGCTACCACGAATAACCAGGCTAAGTATGATGCCATGGCCAACCTCTTAACTTCCACCCTCTAGATGGGATTTAGTCACCTTCATGTGTTTCTAGACTCCCAACTCTTTATCGCCAAGTTAAACAACTAGTACCAAGTACGTGATCCCTAACTTTTTAGAAAGTTCCTGTGCACTAAACATTAGATTAGGAATTTTGAATTCATTACATTCACACATGTTCCATGTAATCAAAATAGTGTTGCAGACCAAATGGATAACGACGCTCTAGAATGGCATATTAATTGATGGATATAGGAATTCAATCATCAACATGCATCATCATATTATTTTGCATCCACATAAACACATATATCATATAGGCATCATCATTAAATAAAAATCTCTTCAACATAAAAAGACATAAAATGTGCATCCATGTGCATATATATATAATATATAAAAGAGTCATACTGTCTGTATCATCATATAGGCATGTCCACAAAGAGGAGCCCCAACAGCTTCCTTGTAAAAACATCATACATAGAACGATACAAAAATCCTTATGCTCATCCCATTAGGGGGGAGATCCACAAGATCCTTAGATAACCCCTTAACTGTTATATAGGACACCCTTTCTCATGCATATTTTTCCCACTTTATCCATCGCTACCTATTCATTAGCCCCCCACTCCCTCCATACCGTAGCCATTGCATTGATTTTCCTCCATTCATCTACTTGCAAGGAGGCCCCATTAGTGTTCCACCTCACCCTTTTTTAATGGTCCACTAATACCTATCCATTTATTTTGAACACTTCCTCCTTGCTTGATTTTCATGTCTGTCTGATATATGTTTATCCCTTTTTCAGGCCAAGTAGATCATTTACGAAAAGGGCACTTAGATATTTTTTGTTCACCCCTTTTCTGATTCCTTAAAGAATGAAAAGATCGTCGAGCAATCTTGCTTCCTTCCATGCTCTTTAAAGTATTTGAAAGTGAATCTATCCAGTATACATTTACCCATTTTTTGGGTCAGATGGACTAGTTATGAAAAAGGTATACTCTAGTCCCTTTAGTTAGAAGAGTTCTCCATTGTACACTTTTATGATTTTTTGGGCTTTGGGGACTAACCTATGAAAAATACCACCCTCGGAGTCTTGTTCCTTCTTTCAGACTCTTTAAAGTTGAAATCACCAACAATCATTCACTGTCCTGGGCTCGTCAAAATCCACATGATGGTACCATATCGAGCACAGTTAAATCCCTTATTTGACCTCAATAGTTACCATAAAGAAGGCCCAAATGGTGCCTTTGCAGATCACATATAGTCGCATGTTATGGTAGCATTCCTAATTATGATTTCCTTTGCTCATAGTATTCTACAATGATTCATCCCTAGAGTCCCCATGATATCACCTCTCAATTTCACCCTTTGAGTATCCCCCACAGCAGTTACAGTCCCTGCTCGGCTAAGCTATTATCCCCTTCCCCCAAGATCAGTTTCATATGCTACCCGATTAGCCCTTCCATCATACTCTGAAAAAAGGAATTTTGAGTCCCATTAATTAGTAGTCCTTATATCCCCTAATTGTGTCTCATTCACATGTCCATCTCTACCACGTATTGGTTGTATCCCTCGTGCTCGTATCAATGAAGACTCAATGCATTGATAGTTGTAGGTCTCCCTCTGTCGATGCTAGCACATCTATTCTAGAGGATAGGGCCAGATGTCCCTGTACCTTGGCCTCATCACCATTAGTGGTGAGTTCCGATGGACCACCTAAGGGGATTCCTTAGTACCACTTAGAATGGTTTTTTCTCACATGCACGACTCCAAATCCATCATCTCACCATTGATATTCGTACAGGGTATCGATTCTTTCAGTTATTGGTCGAACACCCAGGATGTCCCCTAACTCTTGCACATTGGTGAGTCTCTTTGGAACCCCTCTAGTAGTATGTTCCTGTCAATATCCAAGTTGTGTTGATGATAGTGTTTGGAATCCCTTCAACCGTATGCTTCCTAAAGTATCCAGTTCAAATGCAGTCCATTGTACCTCCTATATTTCGAATCTCATTCATTGCGTCCATTTAGTTCTTGGACCCCTTCAAGTCTATCAAGAGGATCAGTTGTTTTGATACCGCATTCAGGATGAATGCCATTATTTCCATCTTCCAGTTCTTTAGATTAGTCATGGTTGGACCATGATCACATTCCAGATTTGAGTCCTCTTTGGACCATTATGATGTACATAGTAGTTATTCATGTATTGTTCCATTCCACCTTGGACTCCACCATTTGTATAAATTAAGACATTGATACGAGCATGGGAATGCTCACCTCATGTATATTTGAGATTATATGTATCTCATCCATTATGAGTATTGTATTTGTAGTGCATCGTTTGTGTCATTCCGCTGAAGTATATTCTCTTCTCCGAAGAAGTTGCTAATCCGGGTTACCACACCATTTTTATGAAGGTCCTATGATGTCTATCGGTCATACGATTATCTCCTAGCCTCACACATCAGGGGGGCAGTCTGCTAACACTAAAAAATTACCTTGCATCATCATGCACATGTTATTCCTATCTTTGGACCCTCAACATGAAAATTAATACAAGGAACCCAAAATATATGTTATCTTTGTTGAAATATTGTAACTTCAAAGAATATTATATTTGTATATTATTTATTCCGGAGATGTTCCATACCTCCGATGTGATTATACTATAAATCCGGAGATGTTTATTCCTCCGAGTTGGGTGTGGTAACTAGGGTTATTAGACCCACCATGTGGGGGTCGGCCCAGTCAGTTATAATGGGGTATTTAACCTAATGGTTAAATACGAGCCTACATGTACTTGTGTAAAATACATATCAGAGTAGTGTATAAATAGAGGAGGTGTGTTCCTCATTTGATACACTCACACACTTGAGGATAGCGCACTTGTGGAGGAGAGGTCTGCTATTGTGGAGGAGGAGATCATGTCTCAGGGTTTCATCTTTGTATATTGCTGGTCATCTATATTGAGGAAGCTTTGCTGGGTTTTCTACCCCATGAGGGTTTCCCAGGATAAATCTCTGTCTCTTGTGTTTATGCTGTGCTTGTTGTTTCTTCAGTGATCCTGTATATGCTATTATTGTGAAATGGAATGTAATGCTGCTATTTTCTGTCTTAGCATATTGAATTTTAACATGGTATCAGAGCTAACCTGAAGGAAGACAAGGTATGGCACTAAAAACACTTGCTTTACTTATGACAATTTGAAGGTTAGGGTTTTACATAGCAAAAACCAGTCATCGTAGCACTTTCGCGATAAATCCGTTTTGGCGAAGTTTTCGGATCTGAAATTGTTACAGGACGAAGATTACATCTCCAGGTACCTTGTGTCCAAAGGACAACCTATAATGCGTTGTACTTTGTGATTTATGATCTGTACAATATAGGGTTTCTGCCTCTTCCAGATCTGAGTCAAAATCAGGTGACCTTGGGAAAAAGGTCATATATTGGGCTAGGAAGCTCCAAATGAAATTTCGTAAAAAGTGACAGGTATTACATAGTCTGTACTATCTCAAAAAACTTTTTCAGAGGCCGAAGTTGAACCAGTGACACGTGGCACTCCGTACAAGTTTTCCCTCCTGTATTATCCCATAAACAGGTCATGTTGCGACACTTGGAATAAATCTCTCTCAGAGAGTCAAATTGAGGTCAGACCTGTCAGGATGGAAAGATAACAGGCCGAGCTACCTCAGCAAAGTTTTTCAAAGGCCGAAGTTCAAACAGTGACACGTGGCACGCCGTACAAGTTCGCTCTTCTGTTTTATCCCAAAACAGGTCACGTTGCGACATTTGACATAACTCTCTCTCAGAGAATCCAATTGAGGTCAGACCTGTCAGGATGGAAAGATAACAGGTCAGGCTATCTCAGAAAACTTTTTCAGACCCTGTAGATTGAAAAGTTTGGAGTTACACCAGAAACAATCAGGTACATATTTCTGTCAAAACATAATTATTTTTGAATACCTTCATTCATGGCTTCCGGAATTTAGGACTTTGAAGAAAGTTGGAATTTTTGTAAACGGAGACCGCGGCTGAATGCTACTCATCAAAATAGAAATTTAGAGACCAAGATCAGATTTTTTGGTTGGGCAGAAGGCCGTGCTTGATCAAACCCTAGTTCGGGACTTTGATCATAAAAGTGGAAAATTAGGGCTTCTGTAAAAATGGGAATTTTTGAAATCTGTGACCATGGCTGGAAGCTCCTCAGAAAAATAGAAGCTTAGAGATTTGGATCAAACATTTTGATTGGGCAGAAGAGTGGGATTCACCAAACCCCAGTTCAGGGTCACGTCCAGTGAATCCGGAAGTTTCAAAGACAAAATTGAGGAGTGAAACTTTGCAGTTTTCAAATTCTGAATATATCAGTTTGATCAGCTCATCAAGGCGCATATTTCTATCCTTTCGGAAGTTTGAAATTCAAAATTTTTGGGGTTTCTCTGACAAACCCATATCCAGCTCCAGGTCCAGTGGAAAGGGTTAATCCTATAAGAAGATGGATTGGTCACCTGCATAAGTGAAGGAGTTACTGTTTCAGAGGGAGATGAGGCTAAGGCTTTACATAAGGAGATTACAAGCGATCTCGACAGGTATGACTCATCGAGGTATGTTTTGAGATTTGTTCATGATTAAGTTTATGGTATGTTTGTCTTCATGTTATTACGGTTAGTACAATCTTGATTTTAGATTTGTTGTATCACCTTAACAAAATTATGAATGCATGATAGAAGATATTCATTGGTTAGGGTGTTGACACTTATGATTGTACTAATGCATTATGATGTTGTGTGAGGTTGATGTTGTCTACTAACAAGATACAGGTACATCACAAAAGACAAATCAGGCTCCATGACCATGAAAACATGAAGACAAAGACTCATCCATAATCTTTGTTCTACTTACGAGGTATGTATGACTTTGTTATATTATGCTTAACCTATGAGACATGCAGGTTCTAGCTCAGGATCTCTAAATCATTGAAGAGATTTTTTAGGTATGTTGTACATAACCAAGTAGGTATACTAATCCAGGTATGTTTCCCATGAATCTTACCTTGTGTTAGGATCCCTTATATAAGTATACTTGGAATGATTGGTTATGCTTATTCATAAAGTTAGTAATCAAGGGATTATGCATATTATATCTTTTATCTTGATTGATGATATGCATGAGTAAAAGAAGACTTCCCTGAAATCTTGAATACTAATGTTTATTAACTATAATCATGACTATACATTTTCAAGATTATTTAGTACTATAATGTTTTGATAGCATTTAGAATATACTAATGAGTGTATGTTTGTGTATGAGATCATGAGGATGACTCTTGAGCATGCACAGTGGTACAGAATGAATAGAAGTTCAAAAGACATACAGAAGATCAAGCGGGAGGCAGCCACACAAACATAAAAGATAAGTATTTGAGTTGTTATTTGAAATAGTAATGATATTGCCTGTAATAGGTTGTATGCATATTTGTATTCCTATAATATATCATGCTGAGTGTAAATATTCATAGAACATTGAATAGTATACTACTAATATGCATATGATTGGTAAGTTGGACAAACATTCCATTGTTGCTTGTCTAGAATGAAACCTCTTTGCTGACATGCTGAGAGTTGTGCACACTCTCGATAGTATGTTCTGGTAGAGATGGAAGGCATCTAGATAGCCACTGTATGCATACAGGATATGGGAAAGTGTTGTGCCAAAGTATTGGTCAAAATAGTTGCATCACTATGTAAATGATATCTGTATGCATAATAGGTTATCATGTCAATATGATTTGATGATTATGAAGTATTACTAATCATGTACTTAATTTTGATTTGTAGGAAAGGTCATGAAGAATGATGGACACCGTACAAGTGGTGGATGTTCAAACAAGAAGATTTACAAATCAAACAAAATATAGAAGGCTCATGGCTAAAAGATTCTCTTAGAAAGGGGAAGAGAATCACGACAAGATGTTTGCTCCAAGTATGGTGTAATTAAAGAAGAAGTGTGAATCAGGTTCTGTATGGGTACCTAGGATCGATAATCAATTGATGAGCTTAATGATAACCATGGGTCATGTGGATCTCAACCTTTGCTACAAGGTTGAATATGGTTTCTATACACAGATGACATGGATGCAAGAAGGAACTCACCACAGAGTTTGAATGATATTGAGGCTCATATCAGTAGACCCATCTAACGAGAGATGGCACAGATAGATATGCAGAAGATCATTCAATGCAGAAAATGAAAGATCTCAAATTGATGCTTTACTTCCTAGGTCTGGAAGTATGGCAAGGCTCAGAAGGAATATTTCTCAACCAGGGAAAGTATGATGAGAAATATGACTTGAGGTGTTGGAATGGCCACTCTTATGGATTCCAACTTGAAGCTGTTAGGGGATAACTCATTAGAGTTAGTGGATATAACTCTGTACAGACAAATTATTGAGTCATTGATGTGTCTAACGAATACTAGATTAGATATATACTTTGTTGTGAACACCTTGAGTCAGTATCTAGTGGAAACTAGATGTGTTCACCTGATAGTTGCAAAGCATGTGATGAGGCACATAAAGGACACGGTAGAATGCTATCTTGAAGATCATGACTTCAGATGGTTATTCAGATTCTGATTGGGCAGGAAATGTATCAGACAGGAAGAACACATCGAGAGGATGTTATTGTCTGGGATTAGCCATGATCTGGTGGTTTAGCTGGAAGCAGTCTAGTGTGGCTCTCAGCACAAGCGGAATATATGGTTGCTTGCTCCGCTAGTTGTGAAGAAGTTTGGCTTCAGGATTGTTTGACTTAGAGATAGAACCAGCTGAGATCCTATGTGATAATTAGAGTTGTATCAAGATGACATAGAATCTAGTGTTCCATGATAAGTCAAAGAACATAGGGATCGAACAAGATATGACACAGAAAGGAACTATAAAGTTTGAATTTGTAACAAGTTACCGATGTACTAACCAAACCTCTACCTCAAGTGAAGAAGTTACCAACATACTAACCAAGCCTCTGTTTCGAGTGAAATTTGAATACTTTCGAGACAAGCTTGGTGTAGCTCAAAAGGACCCTCCTCGAAAGGGGGAGTAGTATAGTCATTGATGATGAGATTGTCTCATCGAACAACAAGGTCTCCGAAAATGAAGTCCTTAGTGGACAGGTAGGGATTGTATCATCCCTGGACTTCGGTCCCTGAATAGATCCGTAGACGTGAGGTCTCCGAAAATGAAGTCCTTAGTGGATAGGTAGGGATTGTATCATCCCTGGACTTCGGTCCCTGAATAGATCCGTAGACGTATGGTCTCCGAAAATGAAGTCGTTAGTGGACAGGTAGGGGATTGGATCATCCCTGGACTTTCAGTCCTAAAGTGAGCCGTAGACGTGAGGTCTCCGAAAATGAAGTCCTTAGTGGACAGGTAGGGATTGTATCATCCCTGGACTTCGGTCCCTGAATAGATCCGTAGACGTATGGTCTCCGAAAATGAAGTCCTTAGTGGACAGGTAGGGGATTGGATCATCCCTGGACTTTCAGTCCTAAAGTGAGCCGTAGACGTGAGGTCTCCGAAAATGAAGTCCTTAGTGGACAGGTAGGGATTGTATCATCCCTGGACTTCGGTCCCTGAATAGATCCGTAGACGTATGGTCTCCGAAAATGAAGTCCTTAGTGGACAGGTAGGGGATTGGATCATCCCTGGACTTTCAGTCCTAAAGAGAGCCGTAGACGTGAGGTCTCCGAGAATGAAGTCCTTAGTGGACATTTGAGGGGATTGGATCATCCCTGGACTTTCAGTCCTAAAGAGAGCCGTAGATGTGAGGTCTCCGAGAATGAAGTCCTTAGCGGACAGTTGAGGGGATTGGATCATCCCTGGACTTTCAGTCCTAAAGAGAGCCGTAGACGTGAGGTCTCCGAGAATGAAGTCCTTAGTGGACAGTTGAGGGGATTGGATCATCCCTGGACTTTCAGTCCTAAAGAGAGTCGTAGACATGAGGTCTCCGAGAATGAAGTCCTTAGCGGACAGTTGAGGGGATTGGATCATCCCTGGACTTTCAGTCCTAAAGAGAGCCGTAGACGTGAGGTCTCTGAGAATGAAGTCCTTAGCGGACAGTTGAGGGGATTGGATCATCCCTAGACTTTCAGTCCTAAAGAGAGCCGTAGACGTGAGGTCTCTGAGAATGAAGTCCTTAGTGGACAGTTGAGGGGATTGGATCATCCCTGGACTTTCAGTCCTAAAGAGAGTCATAGACGTATGGTCTCCGAGAAGTGGGGATTGTATCATCCCCGGACTTAGGTCCCTGAATTGATCCGTAGACGTGAGGTCTCCGAGAAGTGGGGATTGTATCATCCCCGGACTTAGGTCCCTGAATTGATCCGTAGACGTGAGGTCTCCGAGAAGTGGGGATTGTATCATCCCCGGACTTAGGTCCCTGAATTGATCCGTAGACGTGAGGTCTCCGATAAGTGGGGATTGTATCATCCCCGGACTTAGGTCCCTGAATTGATCCGTAGACGTGAGGTCTCCGAGAAGTGGGGATTGTATCATCCCTGGACTTAGGTCCCTAAATTGATCCGTAGACGTGAGGTCTCCGAGAAGTGGGGATTGTATCATCCCCGGACTTAGGTCCTTGAATTGATCCGTAGACGTGAGGTCTCCGAGAAGTGGGGATTCTATCATTCCCGGACTGCGGTCCCTGAATTGATCCGTAGACTTGAGGTCTCCGAGAAATGGGGATTGTATCATCCCCGGACTTAGGTCCCTGAATTGATCCGTAGACGTATGGTCTCCGAGAAAGTGATTTTTGATGTGGTTACTTGTATCGGTAGGATACTTGTATTGATGATGTGGTTACTTGTATCGGTAGGATACTTGTATTGATGATGTGGTTACTTGTATTGGTAGGATACTTGTATTGATGATGTGGTTACTTGTATCGGTAGGATACTTGTATTGATGATGTGGTTACTTGTATTGGTAGGATACTTGTATTGATGATGTGGTTACTTGTATCGGTAGGATACTTGTATTGATGATGTGGTTACTTGTATCGGTAGGATACTTGTATTGATGATGTGGTTACTTGTATCGGTAGGATACTTGTATTGTTGATATGGTCACTTGTATTGGCATGAATACTTGTACTGCTAATGATCATGTGATGACGATGCTGCTGATCGTGTGATGACGATGCTGCTGATCATGTGATGACGATGTTGCTAATCGTGTGATGATGATGCTGATGATCATGTGATGACGATGCTGATGATCGTGTGATGACGATGTTGCTGATCGTGTGATGACGATGTTGCTGATCGTGTGATGATGATGCTGCTGATCGTGTGATGACGATGCTGTTGATCATGTGATTATGATGTTGATGATCGTAATGTTGATGTTGATGTTGACATTGATGTTCCAATAACTGCTTGAGTTACTTATGATGTTGAGAAAGCTTCCAATGATTTATAGATGTATCATGTATGATGTTGATGACTCCTTGCTCGTGCAGATACTGTTATAATATCCTTCTCGTTAAGGGGGAGTGTTGAAATATTGTAACTTCAAAGAATATTATATTTGTATATTATTTATTCCGGAGATGTTCCATACCTCCGATGTGATTATACTATAAATCCGGAGATGTTTATTCCTCCGAGTTGGGTGTGGTAACTAGGGTTATTAGACCCACCATGTGGGGGTCGGCCCAGTCAGTTATAATGGGGTATTTAACCTAATGGTTAAATACGAGCCTACATGTACTTGTGTAAAATACATATCAGAGTAGTGTATAAATAGAGGAGGTGTGTTCCTCATTTGATACACTCACACACTTGAGGATAGCGCACTTGTGGAGGAGAGGTCTGCTATTGTGGAGGAGGAGATCATGTCTCAGGGTTTCATCTTTGTATATTGCTGGTCATCTATATTGAGGAAGCTTTGCTGGGTTTTCTACCCCATGAGGGTTTCCCAGGATAAATCTCTGTCTCTTGTGTTTATGCTGTGCTTGTTGTTTCTTCAGTGATCCTGTATATGCTATTATTGTGAAATGGAATGTAATGCTGCTATTTTCTGTCTTAGCATATTGAATTTTAACAATCTTAAGTCCTAAAACACACTTTGGACAAGTTCCCCAAAAAATAGGAAACCTCCAACAAAATAGGAGTTTCTCCTAAAAATAGGGAATTCCACCAAACGTGGAGGATGTCTGCACAAAATTTGAACTCTCACAAAAATTTGAATTTTACCAACGGTAAAGGAAAAAGAACCACCATGGTTTAGGGTTCTCCAAAACTCTAAACCACACTTAGATATATTTCATTTTCCCCCTCATTTTGGATATGAAAATCATTTTTTCAAACCTCCATCCCTTTGAAGCTACCCTCTACAAATTCTCTTGTGTGAAGGTTGAACACCTCTCAGTTCCCTTCACTCCCATTCAGTTGATACTTTGCTCATTCATTCCCTGTGGTGGATTCTTGGAGAAGAGTTGTTCAGAGAACCAGAGAGCTGCACCAACTTCAAGCAGACGCACAAGACCTTTTCCCATTGAGGTAATCTGAAACTACTGTAAATCTTATTTATTGGAAATAAAAAGAAATCAATTATTTTGCATACCTTTTTATTAATGTGAATGGAAGAAATATTATGAGTGTATGTTATTTTTTTACTGCGCTAGATGTCATTTCAAATTAAATAGTTACAGTTTTACTATTTTTTTATGGCACATACATATTGTTTCTTAGTTTATATCCACATGCATAGTTCAACCTAGCTTTTACTTATTTTTTGTTATTATTTATTGCACATATTTCACACCAGTGCCGCAAGAGACACTCTCTTGTGCTCTCTCTACCTCATCTTCCTCAAGCCGGTAGATCCTCCTCTTTTTCCTGTTGGAGTGCAAAAGCACTGACAGTAAGTACCATACCGGGATGGCCAATGTGAGCCCAGGTAAATTTAACTGAGTCATAATCAGAGTCCCTTGTACACCCATGGGAGGATACAAGAATGGGATTTGAAATATTAGTGGGACTGATGGACTCAACATTTGCTCAATGCCATGGCTCAGCGGCGGTGTTGATGTCGATGTTGAGATGGACATTTTCACCATTTTCAGTGGTGAAAATTGCACATTAGGCCATCGGTCAATGTCGGTATCTTAGGTGGTGATCCTGAATATACTCCTAACAAATTGTAGTCCTTGTACATACTGGGGGCAATGTCAACATAAGGTTGAGTATCACCTACTACAGTCGGTAGGACATTGTCGGGATTGCTTGTGGTGTTGGGGTCATAATAGGTAAGCTGGTTGAGATTAAATACCTTCCCATTTAAGGGAAACATCATGATTCAAAAGACCAAGGAGGAAACCACCTTCATGGCATACATATAACTACAACCCAAGAGGATTTTGTAGTTGAGTTCAGCATCAACTACTTTGATATTGATCATAACCATATTTTCCCCCACCTATATGGGTATATTTTGGTACAATCCTCTTGGTTGGGATGGTCTCCCATCATATACGTGGAGAGCGATAGGTTAGGGGACCAGCTCAGGGGATCCTAATCATTTGCATACTTTTGCAGACATAACAAGTGGATCTGCATTATTCGATGATACATCGATGAATCATGACGTTCTTTACAGTGACTGGAAGTTGAAATGCGATTGAAAATGGTAGTCATGGATCACCTTTGTCGATATAAAAGTTCATGAGGTGTGAGTCGGAAGGATTGATGGAACCAAGTGCATTGAGTAAATTATTTCTCTGTGTTGGGAAATATTGTAACACTTCTAACATGGACATGGTTGCAATGGATTCATCCAAGTCATCCACAATACTGTAATTGTGGGAGGATTTCATGTTAGGGTTATTAGGGTACACCGAAGTGGAACTTCTGGAATACTTGGGATTTGTTCATTGTTCAGTCGAGGTATTTGTAGAGGAACCCCTGAGGGGATAGAAATTTCTTCCACGTGGGGGATGGAAGGCCCATCATAACCTTTGGCTCATTACTGAAGGTTGATGTCCAAAGTATAGATATTTTGGAAAGAGCCATTGTCGGGTGGGCGAGGGTCTTGTTGTTGTGTAACTAACCGTTGATTTGCAAAGGGTTGTTGTAACATAGTGATTTGTGGTTGGAAAGGATTCTTCGTTGTCTTATTTTTGGCTTCCACTAACTATTGGAAATCAAGGATAACAGGACAATGATGCATGTAGTGACCATAATCATCGCAAATGGAGAAGAAATAATTGGTCCTCGGTGTGGGATTATTCCCTTTTTTGGGGGGATTGTTAGTCCCTACATTTTGGTTACCTGTATTTTGTTTTTGATAGGGAGGGGGGGTTTCCCCCTTTCCCCGACTATTGCTTATGTTTTTTCTTACCTTTCTTCTTCCCCTGAGTGTGTGGATTCTAGGGGTTTGTGGTGTTCAATTGCTCAAATCGTTGAGCTTGTTGAACGTAATAAGGTTGAACTAGGTTAACCTCCATGTGGGGGGGAATTTTGTTGACTCGTTTGGCATGGGAAAAGATAATATGGGTTATACTCAGGGGGTGGTGTAAATGTGGTTTTCGTTCCATACGAGGTGTAAATAGGAACTGCTTGCACCATTGGCAGTGTAGGAACCATCATCTCTTGTCTAATGTTTGGGGTGAGTAGGACTATACGGTCCATACTTTAATTGTTCAATTGGTGCAGTTTGTACAAGTGTAGGGGGGTACCAACGCAAGTGGTATGGATGGGTATTGTGGAAACATGTTTAATGGCCCATTTGTGGTAGGAGGAACCTTTCCTAAATGGTAAATGGACCCAATAATCTCATCCATCGAATGTAACGAGACCAAAGGTGTAGGATCCATTGACCAATGCTGAGGGGCATCAAGGAGGATAGTATAGAGGTAGTTGGATTGTGCATATATGAGATCAAAATGTTGTGCTTTCAAAATGGCCTCTTCCTCGCTTTGTGGCATGGAGGTGGCAACATATTTAGCTATGGCAGGTTGAAGTGATTTGATGAACCAATCCAACAAAAAGGGTGGTTGTATATCGATTTTGCACAATGTGTGACACCATCGCCACTCATGGATGTGGTCTGCGATGTGGGTAGATGTGTTTTGATGAAACTCTATGAGAATTTCAAGGCCAATTTCATGTCAAATCGGAAGCTGGAAGTAAGTAAGAAACACATTGGCCAATGTTGCAAATTTGGAATGGGTTTCACTTGCTAAATTTACATACCATTTGGTTGTTGTGCCAATGAGAGTACACTGGAAGAGGTGAAGTCTCACGAGATCATCCACTATGTTGTCAGATGAACACCATAAGTGGAAAGACATGAAATGGTTTACGGGATCATCCCCTTGATTTCCTTCGAATTTGGGGATATCGTAGGGAATTTTATCTGGAATTGTCGGCCATGTTGGATCATGCGCTATGGGATCATTGGTTAGTTTGGCCAAATCCGGGAGATTTAAACTAGCAATGAATGGTAGGTTCAAGGGGGTCAGTCCTACCATTGTGTGTGGGATGTTATTTCCATGAGGGGGAGACCCAAGTGGTGTTTTAAATAATGGTTGACCTCCTACGAGAGAGGATGGGTCAAAGCAAACCGAGGGATCTCCAAGGGGAGAAGACAGTGGGTTACCTCTTCCGATGTGGGAAGAAGTTGTGTAATTAATAGTTTCTTTGAGAGGACAAAATGCCCCTATTAAGGGTTGGCCTAGAACATGATCCTATCAATGTGGCTTGGGGACGTCCCCAGTTGGAGTACCTTCCATGTGTACCATGGGGAGAGGTGTAAAAACATCCCTCGAGAGAGGGCTAGGCCTTGCAGTCTACGAGACTGTCTCAAGATTTTTTTTTGTTCCTCAATGGTGAAGGATTCATGTCAAATGAGAGTGATAGTGGAATTTAAACACACTTGAACAAATGCAAAAATATGCCAACCGCAACAAATGCAAATATGGTGAAAAAAGTGAGTGATATGTGCAAAGTCAGTTTTAGTGCATGAGTTCCCACATGTAGGTTCTTTTTACTTATGATTTTAGTGAACTTGTAGTTAAAAATAAAATAAATGTAAATTCCCGAACAAGACCTAAAGTCCTTCCTCTCAAATGTAACTGGGCCTCCCAAGAGCACAATTGATGGTGATAATGGTATCCACTCACCAATCGACTAGTGGAGGTAACAAAGAGCTAGTTCTATAAAAAATGAGGCCAATGTTCCAATCAAAAAGACTTGGAAACACCTCCCAAAGCCAATAGCTAACTTTAGGACTCAATTGCACTCACAATTGCTCCTTGGTGATATCCTATGTTGGTACACTAAGATACCTTGCGTCAAGTGTGGATCAGTGGTTTGGCCTGCACGGTGTACTGTCGTCTCCCTATAACAAGCTGAGTGGATTATAGAGTAGAGCAGGAAAACTATACCTTGGCTTTCACCTCCCTGGTCACAGCGCACTTCTGATCCGGGTTTTCTTTTAACACTTTCTTATAGCAGGATTTTATAAGTACCCTATGAGACAATAATGCTATGTTTCAAAATATGGATAATGAAACTAGATTGGTGGGCATTACTGGATGCCTATCCCAATCAATCCTACCTAAATCAAATGTTATTTTGTGACCTCCTATGGAGGATTTTAGTTGGTTTAGACAATCACAAAGTTGATTTTAAACGTTTTGAATTTTAACTTATAGAGTGTAATAGAGGTATTGTTAGAGTTATTTAACAATACCTACCTTTCTAATAAACCAAGACCACATGAAATGCGAGGTGAACAACATACTAGGATGGGGAGAGTCTTTAGGTCTTTTAGTGTGTGCTAGTGGTGCAAACACATGTGATGAAAGCAAGTCAATTGTCGGCAAATTAACCAAAATATTATATCAATTAATACGTACTTTTAACTCTAAGAGATGCTCATGGTGCTTTGCAAATAAAAAATGTTAATTAATAGATAAGTGCATAATGGAGGTATTTGGCACTTCCCACCCTTTTCTGATTCACCAAGCTCACATGAAGTGGGAGGTGAAGAGCATACTTCGGGAGATAAGAGTCTTTAGTTCCTTGCTTGTGTGCAAAAAGTGTATTCTACACGAGCATTGATCCTAAAAACATGTCAATTGCATATAAACAAGAAATGGTCTTCAATACTAGTGACAACAATGAGGCCCGTTGAAAGCCTCAAGGTTGGTTACCTAGGTAAGTTTCAAGAGAGATGAAATCTTTACTTCCTAATATTGGTCTAAATGAACTAATTACTAAAAAATAAGTAATTATGTGAATTAGCCTTACTTTAAGTGCACTAGTAAGAAGTAATTGGCCTGCCACACTAAACTATGCAGACAAAAAGAAAAAAAACTAGGGTAACATGGCTGAACCACACTCTGTCGCATGGATCATGCAGGTAAACTCAAAATAGGTGTACTGAAAAGCGTGGGTGGTACACTAACCATCCGTGTGGGTCACCTTAATGAGGTAACGCACGTTGAACACTGATTACATGCATTGTTTGTGCAACGGTCATAGTCGTTTTCGTGCTGGTAGAGCAGCCAAGAGGCCGATATCCATGCTAGTGTGTAAAAATAAATTGGTGCCAACTCGGGGCCAAATTATGGAGCAAGAAGTGGAAGAACTGATCTCCTACAAGTGACAAATACCTAGAATTATTTGCTTAGCATAAAACAACCTAGTTAAAAGAGAAATGAACAAAAATAAGTATGGTCAACATTAGAACTGTTGTGGAAAAAATTGAACAAATGCATTCTTCCACTTGGTAAGGGGATAGACCTTGCTACAGTAAGGCCTCAATCCTTCGATCCCATGTGGGGGTGTGGTTGGTATTCATCCAAGTGATACTGTGAAATATTGTTAGTGTAATTCACATGCAAACAAAGAAATATGGAAAAATACAAAATAAAAGAGATGGGAGGAGAATGCAAACTCCAATAACAATCCAAGATATGCTAAACCAATTTTGTATTTCCCAATGGTATAGCTGTACAATACCTAGGAGGTGTGGGATTCAACGGAAACCAACAATATCTCTTAGGGAGGCCTTTTTTTTCCAAACTAAATGCTAAGTTAATGGTGAAACAATGGAGAGAAACTCTTACCCCTTGAACCAAGGTGGCAAGGGAGCTTTGGAATTCTCACAATGGTAGGAAGTGGTGGGATATGAGGAAGCTCCATCTCAAATCCAGCAGCATAATATTTCTCTTGGTTTATCTATACAAAATGCATGCCAATAGATTCCTTTTATAGGCCAAGAGGTGGCCAACAAACAACTAGATCCAAATGTGAACTCATCTTCTCCATGAACTAGTTCCAAGCTACACAAGGGGCCTAGTTAATTCCACCAAGTGTGTTAAGATCCTAATTCAGATCCTTCGAGAGGATTGAGCCTTTAAAGCACCGTAGGAATTTAGTGGATTGAGCCTTTAATGCACTGCAGGAAGAACATTATGATTCATGGTTGCATCATCGATGAAGGCACATCCACTTGCGTTATTTTTGGTAAAGTGTGGAAACATTTAGGGTCACCAGAGATGGTCCCCTTGCCTATTTCTCCTTGCGCATATGATGGAAAACCATCCCAACCAAGAGGATTGTAAAAAAATTTCCCCATAGATCTACGGGGAAAGATGGTTATGATTGACATAAAATTAGTCAACGTAGAACTTGACTACAACCTCCTCTTGGGGTGTAGTTACATGTACGCCATGAAGGAGGTCACCTACTCGATCTTTTGTATCATGATGTTTCCCTTAATTTGGAATTTCATCACCCTCCACCAACTTAACTACTATGATACCAACACCACAAGTAACCCTGACAATGTCATACCAACTATCACTGGAACTGATTAAACATATGTTGACATTTCCCTCGATGTTTATAAGGACTCCAATTTGTTAGGAGTTCATTTGGGACCACCACCTAAGATCCCCACATCAACTAATGGCCTAATGTGCACAATCCGTTGAAAATAGAGCCACATCCACCTCAACGTCATCATCAGCACCACCGTTGAGCCATGGCATGGAACAAACGTTGATTCCATTGGTTCCCCCAATATTCCAAATCCACTTATTTTACCCCCCCACAGGTGTACAAGGTACGTCGGTTATGGATCAGTTAACTCTACCTAGGATCACTTTGGCTATTCTGGTATGGTACCTTACACCATCCTACCTAGAAATGGACTCCAAACTAGTCACTCACTATGATTTTGTCCCTGTTTCGACTACTATCACTACAAGGCCCTTAACACCTTCTGTTATCACAGCCCAACCTATGAAAACCATGACTAAACCACAATCAGTCATCACTAATAACACCAATGGGGGCACCAAGCAACTGAAGTTGAAAGGTCCCATCTTTCCAAACCCTACATATGATTTGACGACATTTTTCCAACCAAAAGTAGGGGGCATCAACCAACAATGGTTAAAATCCCCAGGAATGACCAATACTCCCACTCAAAGAGTCACACCACCATGCATTCTTTGCAGGAAGCAAGGCCATGTGACCAACATGTGCCCCACCTTACCAAATCGAAGAAAATTTCTTAGCACTTTCGTTAACATAACCCATGATCTTCCAACTGTACACAAGGGCACATCTTTCTCTCCCACACCTAAGTCCAAGGAACTACGTACGAATCACACATGCACCATGTGTTCCCAGTATGGGTATTACACACACCATTGCCCCGATCTCCCTTGATTTCAGGATGCTTTGGCGACCATTCACCTCACCCGCCATTAGATGATCCCTCTCACCCTTCATCACTAGAAGTGACTCCTATCAATATGGTTACCACGATAACCTCGGTAAAGACCTCCCCTTGGCGGGCAGAGTCCATAGTCGACCAGCAATTTCCACTTAGTCATCCACAAAGTCCTACCATCATTCTGAACCACACCAATTCCACTCACCCATGTCATTCATGAATTTTAATGTCTCTCCACACATTCCAATGTCCTCTAGTGGTCTCATTTTGTACTCTAAGTGCAACATAAAGTTAATTAGTATAAAACCTTACACCTTGCGGGACCACCCTCCCGACGATAATAGAAGAGGATAATGAACCGACATACCACAATGTTGAAAATGGCAGATCATATCACCTGATATATCTTGATCCCCCATCACCTATTTCCCGAGAGGTCTTGGATCCCTTAATATTTCCTCAAGAATACATTTTACCCCCTACCCCAAGCACCCTCGAATACCTTGACATCCTACATCTTGATTCAATTCCCCTTCAAACCAATTCTGAATACCCCTTCTCCTCAGATGAAGACATGCTAGAAGAATATGTCTTTTCCACGGATGAAGCGATAGTTGAATCCATGCACACTAATGAAACTCCATGGGACACTTTCCATCACAGGTCCACAAGGGTTCGTACATAGGGACCGCAATCCCTACCAGTTGAGCAACAATATATAATTGAATTAAAATAATTTCTACCCAATAGTCATATCGATTGTTTCAAGAATCATATTCCCTCCCTTGGATGCTTTAAAAAAAGGTAATATTGCTAATATCTCCCGCAAAATCCAAGTATATATTTCCATTACCCCTAGAGTCGTCGAAAACATCTCCATTGGGGCTTCTTTTGCACCACAAGAAATCACTAATTTTACCGCCCTATTCTAAGAGATTCAGGATATCTTTGCATGGTCCCATGAATATATGCAAGGTCTTGAACTTGCAATTGTCAAACACCATATTGACACTTGGCCCAACACCATTCTCATTCAGCAAAAACAACACTCAATCCACCCTTTTAAGGGCCCCGCAATCAAAGCCGAGATAAAAAAACTCTTACATGTCGAGTTTATTTTCCCCATCACCTACACATCATGGGTTTCTAACCCCATCATAGTTAACAAAAAATAGGGCACCATTCGAGTCTTTACATATTTCCAAGACCTCAATCTAGTCTACCCTAAGGAAAAATGTCTGACACCCTTCCTCAACCAGATCATTGACTCATGTGCCAATAGTGAAATGTTATCCTTTATGGATGGGTTTAAGGATATAATCAAAAAAAAATCCACCCACAAGATCAGTACAAAAATGCATTCAATACACCATGGGGCACCTTTGCATATAAGGTTATCCCCTTCGATGTGAAGAATTCCAATGCCACTTTCCATCATGCGATGGCGTTCATTTTTAATGACTTGGCTCACATCATCCTCTCCTTTCTAGATGACCTTACTGCCAAATCCAATAAATGATGCCACCACCTTCAATACCTATGCACCATATTCATACAATGTAGCAAATACAAAATATGCTTGAACCCTCTCAAATGTGTTTTTTGTCACCATTGGCTGACTACTAGGATTCATCATCTCCAAGGATGGGATCACTATCAACCCTTCAAACTTTTAAGCCATCCTAGAGCTGCCACCCTTGAGAACATCATGCTAGTTGTAGAGTATCCAAGGAAAGGCTAAATTTATTCTTTGTTTCGTCCCCGACTATGCCACTCAGGCCCACAGATTTTTACACCTCCTTAAAAAGGATATCCCCTTTAAGTGAGATGATTATGCCCAAAGTTCCTTTGATGCCCTAAAACAATCCTTGTCGCCATATCCCCTCATATCACCTCCAGAATTTGACAAATATTTTATCCTTTATATCTCTACGTCAGCTTCCACTATGGAAAGCAAGCTATCCCAACCAGTCGAGGACCACCAAGAACATGTCATTTATTATGTCATCAAAACCCTCTCCATACCATCATTTAACTACACACATGATGACAAGATCGTGTTAGTAGTCATCCTTTCTACACAAAAGCTATGCCATTATATTTTTCTCCACAAAGAAACTGTGTTCACTGACTCCAACCCTATGCAATACATGCGTAGCTATAGGATTATCAATAGTAATTTTTCGCATTGGATCATCATCTTAGAAGAGTTCGACCTCAAATTTGTTGTCCCTAAAAGCAAGAAATCCATGGCTCTAGCCGAGCTCATTACTGACCTTCCATCTACCACCTCCGATGAACCTATTAAGGAGAATTTACCTGGTGAGAATCTCTTCTTCATCACTGGTGACGACCCATGGTATGGCAATATCCTTAATTATATCTGTAATTAGAAGTTTTCCTCCCACCTATCCCGTGATGACCACCAAAACATCTAGCACCAGGAGCCAAGGTACCTCCTCATCAGCAATGTCCTCTACCACCATGACATAGACGCCATCTTGTGGCATTGTTTAACACATGAGGAGGTTGAAAAACTTCTCAATGACTTCCATAGTGGCGCATGTGGTGGCCACCTCTCAGGACTAGCCACCTCCCAACAAATATTACATGTGGGATATTTTTGTCCTTCTGTCTTCAAGGATTGTGTCTACACAGTCAAATGATGTGCAAATTGTTAGGTATTTTCCTGCAAAAGGCGGTCCCCACCTGCCCCTATGCATCCATTCATCACTGTTGGACCATTTTGCAAATGGGAAATCGATTTCATGGAGTGTCACCCTAATTCGGTGATAGGTTGTCACTATATCATTGTCATTGTTGTTTACCTTACCAAATGGGTCGATGGCATGACCACATTCGATTGAAAAGGAATCATTGTTGCACATTTCATCTTCAACCATGTCATATCCCACTTCATCATACCCAAACAAATGGTCTTTGATAACGGAAAACATTTTCATAGTGAAGCCTTTAAATAATTATCACAGCTTTTACGATTTAAACATGAATTATCAATACCTTACTACCCCCAGGAAAACAACCAACTTGAAGCGGTAAACAAAGTTCTTAAACCTATGATCCAATGTACAGTGAACAAGAACAAATCTAATTGGCATCACATGTCATTAATAGCCCTTTGGGCTTACCATACTTCAGTCAAAACAGCTACAGGTCTTACCCCATTCCACCTTGTCCATGCAGTAGAAGTTGTCCTTCCCACCAAATGTCAAATCCCTACCCTCCAATTTGCTATCGATTTTCTACCAAGTACTCCCTCCCTCAAGCAATGTTTATTTACTTTGGGAAACCTCGATGAAGAACGTCGCGAATCTATTCAAAAAAGTGAGGCCATAAAATTTTATTCTAAGGCACAATATGATCACCAGGTGTGACCTCCCACCTTCTATGAAGGTGACTTCAACCTCATCTTCAACGCCAACAAAGACCACAAACTAGGACCCGGTAAATTTGTATCTAAATGGATAGGCCCTTACATTGTTAAACAATGTCTCCCAAAAGGGGCCTATGTTTTAACCCACCCAGAAGGACTCACCATCAACAACCCCATCAATAAGTTGTACCTCAAATGATTCTACCCTTGATTCACGTGCACCCCACAGGTGCAGCTTGGTTTGGTTTTATGATTTCTTCATTACCAATACTTTGGTTACATTGTTTACTACAATTGGGTATGTGTTCCATATGTGCAGGATCATGAGAAAGACAAGTATGGGACTCTTTTTTTTCCATTGTAAGAACAAGACTCCATGTTATAGCAATGGCATTAGGCTCTTCAAACATGTATCATTTCGAAACTAGAATATAAACATTGTATTCCCTCCATTTACGAATGCATGTACCAGTATTCCCGCTGATAACCACAGGGCCCTCACCCCCAGTCACAATGTTCCATCAACATCATCACTGGAAATAACATGTTTCCCAATGGGTGTGCACACCATAAAAAAACTAATCATCAATTGACACCCATGATTTCGACCCCCCACAAGCTCGAGAAATATGGTACAACTTGGAAAGATCAACCCTAGCTTATCATTTTATAGTTTCACATTTACTCCCCCGAATTTCAGAGTATACACCATCAGATTCCTCATCCCATGTTATGATAAAGATTCACATAGATCACTCATATCTCCATGATCACTTTACCTTCCATAACCTTCCTCGTATCATCATTCCCCACGATGACACCTATGGGTCCCCCACCCTCAGAAGTAACCAATTATATTTATCTATCCCACATGAATAATCTGCATGGCATTGATTCATGGGTAACCTGTCTTCGTGTTTGAAAACTAACCCCCACCTCATCCTAGAAAGTGTCCCCCAATCCACTCAAAATTGTGGGGACTCCTCCCATCATCAAATTGGTCCCCCGACACACCCAAAATTGTGGGGAACACACCATTATTCTTTATGTACAAACAGTTCTCCCATCACATCACATTGCGGGAACACTATAATCTTTTGGAAGCGACCCATGGTCGCCTTGCATTGATGTCTTTGAGTCCCCATATCCTCAGCAGTGTCACGTACCCTCCCATCAATATGACTAGTGGAGGGAACATGAAGGGACATATGGGGTGCTAAAATTCGCCTCTAATTCCATATTATCAAATTCATGAACATCTAAATGCGTGCAGATGCATAATAATATACATAGTGGAATTAAACTCTATCAGTGCACATGCAGCATGCATATACCAGCATGTTTATCACAATCATAATAGTAAAATCATGCACAGAAATAAACTCATCTTATGCTATTTACAGGCATTCAATTTTAACAATTCAAATTGGATCCTTTCATTCAATAAGACATAAACAAACAGTCACCATAATACATAAATTTGGAAGAATTAGAAACAGCGGTGAACACTTATATTTTAATTGAAATTGTCCAAGTGACTGCCATGGAAGAGCAATGTTCCACCCAACCATAGGTCTCTGTCTAGCCTATATTAATTCAGCTGAGATACCACCCCCGTGTTTGGCTATGTATTTACTAAGGAGGAACTACTCAGTCTCACTCACAACCATAGGAACAATCACTCACGCTAAGCCAACATACAATTGGGTTTGTTACACATGCAGGGAGACAGGGAAGGAGAATGCTAAGCAAGTGAGCTCAACCACAGACCTATAGGCATCTCCATTCATCTCATTCAACCTTGGAACTAACAATACCTACCACACCCAACACAAGGAAGGTCACCTTCTCTGCTACATAATACCTCAGGCGCCCCTTCGCTCCAATTGTCTTTAGGGTGGGAATAGAAAGGTCCAAGCAGAAAAAAATTCATATATTTTTTCCTTCATTGTGTTTATCAAGCAATTCAAACCTTTGATCTCTCTCCCAATTCAATCCACTCTTGGATTTTCTGAATTTTTTACCACATAACTCTCAATCACGAAATTCAACTTCCTAGCTTCCACGTATGAGTTTTCCTATGGATTTTTAGGCCTTTGAGTCTCTCAAATTCACCCCAAGGTTTATGTCTATGGATTCACCACTATATTTTACTACTCACATCAAATTTTGGTCGTTTTTTACACTCTAAATCATGGCTTCTTTCCTAGTTTCGATTTCTACAATTTTTCACTACTGGGAATGCATAAAATTGGTTGAGAATTGATGTTTAGTTGCTCAATAATGGAATGGGAATGATTGAAAATGAATTCCCATGAGGAAATTGACTTCTGGGTCAAGTAAACTAAGCCCATACCCATCCATACAAATTTATGAGTTTTCCCATGCTCCATTAAATTCATGGGTTTATTTCTCAACTGCCTCCTTACAACAGAATTAAATGTCATCATAACTAGTCAAGATGGGTTCTCAAGATGACATTTGGAAACAAATGATTCAATTCCCCAACCCCTCACCCTTCCCTAGTGGACAAATACATCCCCCTCATTTTTAGTTTCTTCCATATCCGGCTCTTGGAATTTTATTTGCATTATAAATATTTACATTTTTTACAATTTTCCATGGTTTACTAGCACATGGTTCACAAAATATAAAATAATTTCCTTTTAAAGCCAAGAATTCACTAGCGGGGCCTTGGCCTTGAGCTCCATGCTAGGAATTCATACATCGTGTATGAAAAATATTTGCATGTGAAGCCAATACATCATAAGGGTTAAAATGGGGGTATTACAAGTAGTACTTGTTTTGTCCGTCACCATTACTCTCAGTATTGTGCCTCCATCGAAACCCTTTCATTTATAGTTTGTCTCCCTTTGTCTCAACCTGTACTGAAAGGAAGGTTGTCGTCCACACTCCCCATGTTTACATCGATAAAAGGAAGTTATGAGCCCCATGCTTATCATCCAGTCTTGTGTCAGGTATGTCTATCCAACAGTTGGTTACAATATGATCTTGGTTCTCAGGGTAAGACCCTCGTCTTATAATGTACTTCAGCTCTCGTCGACATCAAAACACTATATTCTAACAGTTGCAGTTGTACCTTGGGATCCCTTTCAATCACTATAAGGGATCACCTCAAACTTAGTATGGAGAGTCATTAGTGCTCCCTAACTGAGTATTTTTCTCTATGCTTGACTTCAATACATCTATCGCATCAGGGGGAAACGTACTTCCGAAGGTAGAAATATTCACATTTGCAAACCATGGTAGCAGTCCATCTAGAACAATGAATTTCTCTTTCATCCAGCTTCACAACCAGACTGGCCTCCCACCCCCGTGGGCTTATCATGATCATGAGTAGTACTACTTCTTCAGCACTCTGCAATAGTTCCTGGGTTATCTACTCTCACATGGATTGAAGCAGCCTTCATCCATGACCCAGCAGTGTATTTGAGTTGACCCCTTGGTCCTCTCTCATTGTAATTAGCTTGATAGCATTTTACAAGCATGGGTATACCCTTCTTGTTTTTATAAAACACTATTCTTTACTATAGCTCCAATGGTCATCACCAACAATATTCCCCCCTAGGAAGGCCCTATTGTCTACATATGCTTCGTCCTACAGAACAAGAGATAAACACAAGAAAACATGATGCATTATTGGCTCTATAGTACCTTTCAAACCTCATACATCACAGGGCACCTCTTAATGCACACATGTGACATTTCGACATTTCTTGCAATAAGGAATCATCAACATAAATAATGCAGTTCAATAAAGGAATCCTCAACAAATCAAAAAGACAGCATGAGTCCAAAGTTCTGAAAAAACAGATAGAAGAAGAGGTCGCACAGTTGAACCATTGTTAACCCGTGCTATAGCGTGTGTTATCAGTTCACTACATGCACGATACTCTCGTGGCTATTCCTTCAATAGTCGCACTACTGTAAAAATGGCGGGACCACCTACTTCCCGTGGTGCAATGAAGGCTCCATAAACTCCAAGGATTCTAATTATTCTCCTCACACACTTGGTGGCATTAAATAGCCCCCTTGGTGTACCTTGGAACTAGTTCATGGGATGTATGAGTTCACATTTGGAACTAGTTTTTTCTTGGCCACCTATTGGCCTATAAAAGGAAGCCATTGGAATGGATTTTGTAGGGAGAAAGAAGAGCAAGGTTATGATGTTGGATTTGTGTTGGATCTTCCTCATAGCCCACCTCTTCCTACCTTTGTAAGCATTCCCAAGCTCCCTTGCCACCTTCCTTCAAGGGGCAAGAGTTTCTCTCCATTGTTCTACCACTCACTTAGCATATAGTTTGGACAAAAAAGTCCTCCCTAAGGAATATTGTTGGCTTCCCTTGAATCCCACACCTCCTAGGTGTTGTACAAATTGACCATTGAGAAATACAAATTGGTTTGGCATACCTTTGATTGTTGTTGGATTTTTCATTCTTCCCCCATTTCCTTTTTATTTACATTTTGTTCGATTTTTTTTTATGTGAATTCCACTAACAATCTATTGCGGGATCACTTGGAGGAACCACACACCACACAGGGGATCCAAGTCTTGTTATAGCCTGCAAGGCCTATCCCCTCACCAAGTGGATGAGTGCACACTTGTGCATTTTTTTCCACACCAGGAGCCTTATAGGAAATGGCTAGAAACATATGAGAAAGAGATGCATGTGGCTTCTTCTCAAAATCATACTAAAACTAAAAACACACCTGAGCCTATGAGAAAAACTTGGCATGGGAACCAAAATGGAAAGAGAGTGTTGTCTACAGTGTCCCATGTTAGGTAGGCTCTATGTCGAACTGGTGCAAAATTTAAGTAGAGATGTTTGGCCCACCAATATCCAACAGGTTCAACCTATGGAAAATTCGGCTGGAAAAAGGTTTGAATGCATTGTAACATAGGGAGGCCTAAACCTATATGCAAGTTTATGAATATACTTGATCGAATCAAGCAACGTGCAAAGAATGATTCCTAAGAAACAATGAATCAAGTTTAAAATCCTATATCCAAGAAACAACAATGCAACGATCATATCTATAAATTTTGGAAAGCAAGATCTGATAAGGGTCACTTAGGTAGGGGTATTTTCAACTTTTATATCTTCAACAATATTCATTACCAAGAAATATTTTACCATTGAAAACTCAAGAATGCCAAGGCCTAATGACCTATAATCAACCAGATTTAACTCATAACATAGTATACAACTTGACGAGAACCCGACATTGTTCTCGTGTTTTGGGGGGTCAATTTTAGTAGCTATTTTTACCCCCATTTTAGAAAGTGTGTATATTGGTAGCACCATTTTTCGTTTTGAGCCATTTTTTTTAGATTTCGAAAATTGTTGGTCATAAAAAAACTGTAACTTTTATTCACATATGCATTTTTTTTAATTTTACAAAAGACAAATATTTAGTAGCTAGTTATGTTGAAAAAATATATACATTTAAATTTTTTTTAACTTTTAGAAGTCAGTTAGATTGAAAAAAATATCTTTTTTTGAAGTGTTTTCCTTAAAATAATCTTTTAAATAAATCATTTTTAAGGAAAAATTAAAAAAAAAAAACATTTAAAACTTTAAAAAAAATCAATGTTTTTATGTTTAGTACTAAAACTTTTAACCATTTTAAAATAAAATTGAAAAAAAACAAAAAACAAAACCAAAACAAAACAACACAAAACTTAAAATTACAATAAAAACAAAATTTTAAAAAAAAATAACAAAATTTTACATTAAAAATTTAAAAAAAAAAAACTAAACTAAACCTAGTCTCCCACCCAACCAACCCCCCCACCGCTCCTCCTCCGCCTCCACTACCCCTTCGCCCTCCCCCATTCCCTCCCCCCTACCCACCCTCCCCCTCCACTCCCATGCCCTCCCCCTCTGCTACCCCTTCCCCCTCCCCCCTACCTCAAACCCCGTCCCTTGCCCCATTCCCCTCCACCCTCTCCCCCCTCCACCCCTCTCCCCACTCCCCCTTCCCCATCCCCTTCCCCTCTCCTCCCTCCCTTGTCCCCCCTCCCACTCTCCCCCCTCCCCTCTCTCCCCTCCCTGCGCGTCATGCCAAAAAGGCCCCCCTTGTGGCTTGGCGTGATTCTCATAATCATGCTGTCGCTAAGGGGCGGTACTTGGGAAGACGAAGGAGCGGTGCTGCTCCTTCCTCCGCCCAAGCGCAGTCGCTAACGGGTGGCGCTTGGGCGGAAGAATGAAAGGTGATGCTCCTTCCTCTGCCCCTTAGCAGTGGCGCAATTGTGAGAATCACGCCAGGCCGCAAGGAGGGCTTGTTTGGTGCGGTACGAAGGGCGGGGAGGGGGGAGGGGGGAAGTGAAGTGGGGAGCGGGGAGGGGATAGGAAGTGGGGGAAGGAGCGGAGTGGGAAGAAAGTGGAGCGGAATGGAGGAGGGAGGGTAGGGGGTGGGTTGGGTTGTTTTTTTTAATATTTCAAAATCTAAATTTTATTTTAATTTTAAAATTTAAATTCATTTTTTAATTTAAATTTTATTTTGTTTTTAAATTTTAAATTTTGTACTTGTTTAGTTGTTTTTTTTAAATTCAATAAATTTTCGTTTATTTTTTTTTAAATTTGATTTCTTTTTTAATTAAAAATTTTTAATTTTTTTTTTTAAATGCAATTTTGTTATTTTTTTTTAATTTTATTTTCAAATATGTTTAATTTTTTTTTTAATGTTATTTAAAAAAAAAATTGTATATTTTTTTTAACATTGTGTTTTGTTTTCATTATTTTTTACAATTTTTACTTTTTTATATCTTTTAGATTTTTTTTTTTAATTTTCTATTTATAAATTTTCATTGAAAGTTGTAAATATTTTTTTATGTTTTTTTTTTAATTTGGTTTCTGAATTTTCTTTAATAAAAAATTTGTTTTTAAACTTTCATTTTTTTTTTTTAAATCATTATTTTTCTTAAGTTTTTTTTTTAAATTTTAGCTTCGAAAAAAATTGACAGTGATTCTAAGAGATCCATTTTTCAGTTTGGGGATCAATTTAAGATTTCGATTACAATGATACCACCCCTGATTTCCATAAAGTTGTAAATGTAACCCCCCCCAAAAAAGGGGGTGATACTGGTATCACCACTTTTCATTTTGGGGTTGTTTTTTGGTGTTTTGGTGCAAAACTATGAAAGAGATTTAATAAATACAATTTTAAATTATGATGCAATGATTTAATAATGTCATTTTCTTAAAAAGTGTTCTACCGGTAGCATTAGTTTTCAATTCAAGGATTGATTTTAAGTTTTTTATAAACAACAAGAAGGATTGTTTTGTTCCATGTCCATATTTTTAACCAAAAAAAAGTGGTGCTGCCGATAGCACCACTTTTTGATTCAGAGTTGTTGCTTGGTGTTTTTATGCAAAAATATGAGTTTTTATGGCTAGAGTTCTCATTTTGAGTATAAATATCTCATCATTTTTATAACTTGTTTCATAAGGAATATTAAAGTTGGAAGCAATAATGGTGACAACGGGAATAGACCCATCATTGTAGGAGTCAGAGAATCTATTAGAAGAATCAAACTCCTCAAGAACACCAATTCTTAGCTCAATGGAGGAGTCCAAAGACTCAAAAATTCCATCATCTAAGTATCCACAAATAGTAGGATCATACTCAAAAGGAAAATAAAGACTAGATTTGATTCCGATGACATCCAATCCAGGGGAGATGATCTTTGGAAAGGATGTAAGTATCCAAAGGAATGCTAGAATCAATCATAGCCTCTAGGAGAGATTCACCTGAGGGAAGTATGTCATCCCAAAGAGAACACATGTCAAAACATTCACTTGGACCAACAGGGTGGAGATCTTTCTCTGATGCCCCCATTGAATTAATCACTTGCTCAACTACCAAAATCATGTCCTAAGAAGGTGAGCATGAATGCATATGGATTCATCTTAGTAGCATATGGGCCACATAATTCACCCATGGTAGGGTAGTGTCTACTAAAACACTAGGAACATACAAAGGTGATACTTGGTCTAAATTCAGGACATGAGGAGGATCAACAAATGCAAGTTGATCAATAGTGACAAATCTTCCATTGTGAGGAAAATGCATCACATGAAAGTTCATAGACACCACAACATCATAGATTATACATAATCATTCGTAAGGATCATATTGAAGTCCAATAGGCCCTCTATAACCATAAAATTGAATAACACATTCTTTCCACCTAATGTAGTAGGAAACTAAGGGAGAAACCCCAGAGGCTCATTAGGGATTCTATCAAAATGCAGCACATGATCAATAGCTAGAATAAGGTTGGGATAACCCACACCTCTCCAAGAATATGAGTATAAGATACTAACAGAGGCTCCTTCATATGCAATACATCGATAAATATTCCAGTGTTTAACTTGAACCCTTATTTGGAAAGGTGAACACAAAGGAAGGTGAGGCCCAACTAGTCTATTCCAATCAAAGGAAGTTATCCTAGATCTTGTTGGGGGTTCATTCAAAGTGAGTGAAGTGCCCCGTTTTCCACAATATTTTGAATGGGAAGTGAATAAGACTTGATCCACATCAATCTCCAAAAGAAGAGTGGGGTTGGTTGAATATTACTTCAGTTCGCCCACTTCAATATTTTATCTCTCCAAGGGAAGAGTGGGATTGACCAAATATTGCATCAGTTCGACAGATTTATCAACCAAAGTTTGAATGGGATGTTGGGAAATTATAGATAGCTCAGGAGAAGAAGATCCTTCAAACATGGACCATACTCTTCTTATCTATAGAATAGCAGTGCACGGGTGAGTAAGGTGATCTCCCTTGCAAATACTACAAGGGAACTTAGGATTTTGTCATATTGGTCTAGACTTTTACATAGTATTCGTACTCTCAATATGACTAGCATTGGCTAATACCTCTGGAAGTGTAGGGAACATGTGAGTAAAGTGGCCTCCCTTGCAAATCTTACAATGGCAATTAACCTTTTTTTTTTTTTTAGTTTGTCAAATGTTTCATCATTCTTGGCGTGACGTGCAATGGCTAGTTGTTTTCCCCTAGGGTGACTTGTAGTGGCTAGTTGTTTGTCTCCAATATGACTTGCAATGACTAATGACTTGCATTGAATGGTGACTTATCATTAACATGACTTACAGTGATCAATGATGTGTCTTCAACATGAATAGAAAGGGTCTATGACTTATTTCCAGTATGACTTGCAGTGACTGAATGTTTTCCCCTAGCATGACTTGCAGCGGATAGTTGTTGGTCTCCAGAATGACTTGTAGTGACTAGTCACCTATCTCTAGTATCAGTGACTAGTGGATTTCCCCTAGCATGACTCACGTTGGCTATTGAATTTTCCCCAACATGACTTGCATTGGTTGGTGGAATGCCCCCTTGTCTTTGCATATTCCTCTTATTCTTCCTCTTTCTATTCCTTTTATACTATTGGTTACTACTATCTAGAATTTCACCACATGAGGTAGGAGGAGTAAAAGACATTACTAGTGAAGAAGGAAAAGGATTTTGATGCTATTGACATAAAATGTTTGTTTGAGAATCATCACGAGAATTCAGGACATTTGAAGAGGAAAACAACCAGACTAGTAGCCCTATAGTGAATCCACGAAGATTCAGAGTGGCCATCAAGGGAGGACCAATGTTTCCAATAAATGGAACAAAAAAAGGATCCCATTGCACAAACTTCCTTTAGTTTGTTCCTGAGGAATATTGACCATATACTCTGATTTAAACAAGTAAGAAATATCTAAGGAAATTTATGGAGGTCAAAAAATCCCAATCAACACAATCTTATAAAAGATTACGAGACACAGCCAAGCAAAATCATTCTCCTAGAAATCAAACCAAATTGTTTAAGTTTGATACTGAGTTCAATCAACGAAGAGTCAAACATGGGCCTTCTAAAACTTATATTGGGATGATTATGTCCCAAGTCCAACCATCAAAGGTGTGAGAGGCAGATACTCTAATCCTCACGCAATAATCACCAGGGGTGCAAGTACTCACCTTCGACTAATACCCTCCCAAGGAACTAAGATGAAAATTCTATGTCCATCTCAAGTACCACACATTAGAGTAAATTTGGGGTCCAAAATAGGCTTCCTAAGAAAAATAATAAAATAAGAGTTATGAATTTTGGAGGAAAAGAGAAAAGAAAATTTCTTTCTTCCTATTTTCAACTTATTTAAAACGCGTTTTTTGTGTATTTCTAATTTTTCATGGGGTGGGGTCTATCAAAATTATGTAATGTTCATTGGATACAAAATTGAATTCCACATCCAACAAGTGCTCCCTCTCAAAATTTGAGTAAAACCATAGTGAGATAAGTTGAATATATGAATTTTAAAAAAATATAGTTTTTATGAAAAATATGCCAAGTCAGCAATCATTGTTGGCTCATTTGCCTGAAATTATGTTGGATCTTGAGTTCCAAATCATCAATGGTTCTTTTTATTATGAGGCCCATTTTAGACCCCATGTTAAACTAATTTTCACCCCTTTCATTTTATGATAAATTGAGCCTTAAACCAGGCACCTATCTACCTACTGCAATTATCTTGGTGTTTTGGATGGCCTAATTCACATTTTTCATTCTTCAATTGAATATCAAGAAGAGAGAAGATAATTTTTCTTTTATATTCCATTATTATAATGTAAAGGCTTATTGGAAAAAAGGTAGATCATGAGTATCCTAGATCTACAGTTGTCATGAATTCGGGCTTGAAAAGATGCAAGGAGGGTAATCAAAGGCACATGGCCTTGACTAAAAAACCGCTATGATGACATGGTAGGCTCTCGCCGATTCAGGGTCCCAAAAGTGGTAAGGGGGAACCTCTTTTCTAGGGCCCTGAAACCACCATTTGATAAAAATATCTTTTGAGACATGTGGTAAATTCGTGCACCTGCAAGAGACCTGTTTTTGCGTGAGTTGTCCTAGGAAAACCATGAGGAATTATCTCAAACGGTTAAAAATCCACTTCATAAATGAGCCCATTTACCTCTAAGCGTGGGCCGTTTTCAAAACTAATGCATTAGTTGTGAGATATTATGGACCTTTTGAGACAGAGTTTTGTAGAAATGTTTTTGTTACATCCAGCTGTAAAATCATTTTTCTATTATGATCTCTTATTTCTATTTGTAAATCATGAGCTTCCCAAAATCTAAGGCTCTCATCAATTCATCCCTAGAATGTCTCTGGGCTAACATTTTTTTTGGCACCGTTTCTGGGGATGCGAAAGTGAAAGAAAGTTTCCCTAGGAAGAACGACAAAGGTTAAGAATCTGGCTCTTGAAGGTGAACAAGAGTTAGACACAGGGTGTTCAAGCAATTCACCTTGGCGACTCCACATTCAGGTGATTCCACTGGGGATCATACTTAGGTTCAACGGATATACCAGTTTCCTCAAGCAAGAAAGAAAATAATAAAGAAGATCTAGCAGATCTTGCAAAGAAGGCTTCTAAGGATCAGTTTTCCTCTTGTTTCTTGTTTTCAGTTTTAAGATCCTGTAGAAGCATGTCTAAAGTATTCAAGAAGATTTCCATTTTTTCAGTTTGTTGTGCATTCAGAAGCTCAGATTTCTTTACAATCAAAAGCAAAAAAAAATTGACAAGAAAGTACAGGTTGAGTGTCAATAACGCCAAAATTTGAAGTTGATGTAGATTAAGGCACTGTAACTGCTGTTCTCAACAAATCACAAGGATCTGTTGTCCCCTTTGGAGCCAATGTTAGTACTAATTTTGACCCCTTTCATTTTATGATAAATTGAGCCTTAAACCAAGCACATATCTACCTGTTGCAATTATCTTGGTGTTTTGGATGGCCTAATTCACATTTTTCATTCTTCAATTGAATATCAAGAAGAGAGAAGATAATTTGTCTTTTATATTCCATTATTATAATGTAAAGGCTTATTGGAAAAAAGGTAGTTCATGAGTATCCTAGATCTATGGTTGTCATGAATTCGGGCTTGAAAAGATGCAAGGAAGGTAATCAAAGGCACATGGCCCTGACTGAAAAACCACTATGATGACGTGGCAGGCTCTCGTCGGTTCAAGGTCCCAAAAGTGGTAATGGGGAACTGCTTTTCTAGGGCCCTGAAACCACCATTTGATAAAATGTTGTTTTGAGACATGTGGTAAATTCGTGCACTTGCAAGAGACCTGTTTTTGCGTGAGCTGTCCTGGGAACACCGTGAGGAATTAGCTCAAACGGTTAAAAACCCACTTCACAAATGGGCCCATTTACCTCGATGCACAAGCCATTTTCAAAACTAATGCATAAGTTGTGAGATATTTGGGACATTTTGATATGGATATTTCCAGAAATGTTTCTGTTACATCCAGTTGTAGAATCATTTTTCTATTATGATCTATTATTTCTATTTGTAAATCATGAGCTCCCAGATCAACAGCTCTCATGAATTCAGGCTCAACAGTTGCATGAAAGATAACCAAAAGCACATGGGCCTAAATTCAAAACCATTGTGGACAAGTGGCAGCTAATTTTCTCAGGAAAGGAGAGGGTTGAGACAACCATGCCCAGCAGGCCATTATGTTACTTCTTTCAATGAAGAGAAAACTATCATTGGATTCATGATCCTGATGGAGGAGCAGATGTAGTGTTTTTTGCATAGATTAAGATCATTGGCTGTAGCAGCTTGTTTTTCTATTGTAATTCCAGAATGTTTTCCTCCCTGCTGATCTTTCTTGAAATAAATGATTTGAGCAACAGTTTAGCAATTATTCATAGTTTTTGGATATTTTGTTGAATGATACATATGCATCTGTGTTGGTCAGGAACTGCAATATTGGTTGGCTTTTTAGTTAATTATATATGCATATTGTTGTGTTGACGAGTTAATTCATGAAGATTTTGTAGCCTGTTAGAAGCTGCTGACTACTCTTAAATGATGGAGGCTCAGCACGTTTATTCTTTCATCAAGCCTTAGAAGAATTTCAGGAATTTGTCCAAGAGGCAGTCATTTTAGTCTTCTTCTTGTCACCTTTAGACTTTTAGGAATTTGTACAAGATACACTCCTTTTAGTCTTCTCCTTATTACCTTTAGAATTTTAGGAATTTGTCCAAGAGACACTCCTTTTAGTCTTTTCATTTTCACCTTCTAAATCAATCCTCATTTAAAGCTGATTTACTATTCCATTCAATGAAATTACTTTGTAATTGATATCATGTCCAATTTAGTTTTTAAAGCTCTTCTTTCTGACTCCATGCCCAATGGAAAGGCCTCTGAGCTGAGAGTTTGCATATCTCAGCAACAACTCTGTTAGTAGTCGCTGCCAACCAAATTCCATATCAATTCCTTATTAAATCTGGTTTATTTTTGAAGTTCTAATAACCTATGTTTCTCAATAAGCAGAAAGTGTTCGATCAGAAATTGTGTGAGGGAGCCCCCTCTAATCTTAGTTCCAGCTGAAGATTTAATGATTGGAATTCTGCAATATTTTCTACCAGCTATGATTCACATCAGAAAAATTTCAAAAGATATTATTGATGCCCAGGCACAGTTCTAAATTCAGCCTTAGAATGTCTCTGGGACTAACACCCCAAATTTACTCTAATAAGATGTTCCCCTTGCAATCACCTGAGTGAAACCTAGGAAGAGAAACTAAGGATACCACTTCACGATGGATAGTCGAATGGAACAATCACTAGAAAGAGCTTCTACAAATGGGTAGGGAACGTAGGACACAAATCCATGACAATAATTTATCAGTAAGTAGTGGTGTCAGCCCAATGACTTACCACACCTGTACAACTCCCAAATTCACATAATCCCACTAATCCAAGTGGCAGGGGACAATCTGACCACTTGAACTAGATTTACCTACCACTTGATAGCTAGTTTAGAGGCTCTTTCCTAACAATTAATTTGATTTACTAATGGATTTTTCACTCTTTATTCCTTGTTTCTTTTTACATGGCTTTGGATAAATTAACTCTCCAATCCTACAGCTAAGGCCCTAGAACCCAGACTATTGTTGGGTTTATATCAAAGAAAATCAAGTCTAATTCATCTTAGTTGTGTTGCTTTTAGAGGATATTTTCTACTCGGAGGGATGTGGAAGAAGATGAACGATGGTGTTATTGAATGAAATGAACATAAAAATAGCTTATTTATTCATCCTATAACTTCCAACATTACATGGAGAAAATATTCGGATGCAACACCGTCCCTTTCTTCTCCGGGGTTCCTAATTTTAGTTCGATTCTTTATTTCTCTATTGAGTGAAGTTCAACTCCATTTGGTTCCACCTCAAATGTCCTCTCTAGAAGGGGGGAAGATCCCCCTTCTTATCATGATTCCACAGCTCACAACAATTTTGTGAAATATGTCACTCAAATGCAAGGATTTCTTATGGGCACAGGCCGCGAGATATTTGGTTTTGGTTCCTCCTCTCGCCCATCATACAAAAATGCCAATGAGGAAAAAGAAGAAAAAATGCATTTTTGGAACCCTCAAAGGGAAGCCAAGTGATTCCCTCCTCATGGAAACAAGGACATTGCATCACAAAAAATAAATATCTTCCGAGATAAAAAAAATTATGTTCAACAACATCAATAGTTGAATCCAATATATGAAGGATCGTGCCATAATCAGAAAATTCATAGGCATTTGGCCTAGTGAAAGGGATGTAACTAAGTGGATCAAACAATGGTGGAAGCCGAAAGTTCAGGTGGATTTGAGACTCGGATCCACAGGCTTTTTTACTACCATTTTTCAAACCCTAGAGGATAAAGTAGAGCTTTTGAGAGTGGACCTTACTTATTTGGTTTAGTTGGATTGCATATGAGGTATTGGAATGAGAAATTTATCCCTGGAAAAGAATATTTCAGAAGTTTCCATGTTTGGATATGCTTATACTCCCTTCCACGGGAGTATTAGAAAAAATAAATTATGGTGTGCATTGGAAACTATCTATGTACCTTCATAAAAAATTTAGAAGCAACAAAACAAGGTAGGTACACAACTTATGCATGGATCTGTGTATACATGGAAGTCTCCAATGAAATACCTGAGTCCATATGCTCGGAACATGAGGATATGGAATGGATCCAAACCTTCGACTACAAAATATATCCCTTTTCATTGCTACCACTTCCATCAGCATGGCCATATTTTTAGAGATTTCCCTCATAATACTCAGCCCAAATAATATTCATTAGGGGACCCCAAAATCCTAGATGGCTTTACTAAAATCCAGCACAACAAAAAGAGCAATCAATGAAAACCCTAGGTAGATTCAGCACCCAAGAAAAACTCAGATCCAAATCCTTATTCAAATTTGGAAAATAGATCACAAGAAGAACAAAAACAACCCCAAGTGGTATTCAAGAAACCCACGAGGATGATCCTAACTCATTCTCTAAGAGAATTCACAAGAAGCATCAATTCAGTAACCTTAAGATAGGGGCTGAAGCGGCAGAAATCAAAATGGAATTATCCATGGAGGGCAGCGAGCGGGAAGAAGATTACATAGACAAAGTTCTAAGATAAGTCAATCTTGACAATGTGGCACAAATTCTTCAACACCAACAACATGTATCCCTTATGGATTATCCCTCAAATGCATCAAATGGGTCATCGAATGAGGGGTAAATTTGGGGCACATTCTTCAAACAAAGGTTGCAATGTTTCATGGCTACTCTTCAAAAGCAAATAATATTCCAGGGACAAGTAGAATACCTCAGTCAAGAGGAATTTGAGCTCCAATCACAACTAGAAGAGTGTTATGCTTAGGAGGAAATATTGTGTAGACAAAAATCAAGGATCCAATGGCTCGGGGAAGGGTAGAAAAACACTAATTTTTTCCACCGGTTGATGATACAACATCATCGTGCCAACAGAACCAAATGTCTTCAAAACTCTCGAGGAGAGGATCTCCACCAACACTAGGACATTGAAGCAGAGCTTGTAAACTTCTTTAAAGAACTCTTAACTAAACCATAACCAAACCAATCTCTGGCCATTAAAAAAAATCATTGATAACACCCCTTGCCGCATCATGAATGAACACAATTAAGCTTTGTTGCACCCTATTTCTTTGGCTTAGATTGAAGCAGTTATCAAGGACACTCAACCAGGTAAATCCCCCAGCCCCGATGGTTTCAGCGCTGATTTTTTTCATTACTATTTCTACTTTTTAAAAGATGTATTTGGCATTTTTTGGAAGAGTCTAAAATAAATTTGGGTGTTCTCCCATCCCTCAATTCCACTTTTCTTTCTCTCACACCCAAAACCACTCAAGCTACCAACCCCAAAAGATTCTGCCCCATTTCTCATTGTAGCGTGGTCTACAAGATGATCACAAAAATTCTTGCTAACCGTTTGAAGTCCCTCTTCCATATTATCATTTTCTCTGAGTAGACAGGCTATGTAGAAGGTAGACAAATCCTTGATAACATCCTTCTCACTTAGGCATCAATCCATTCACTAAAATCAACCAAAACATCGGGAATGTTCATCAAATTAGACATATCAAAATCCTTTCATAAGTTAAGCTCACAATGCATGAAGAAAATTATTTTAGATTTTGGATTTCATACCACCTAGGTCCACTGATTTCCTCCCTCACAACATCATATTTCTTTTCTATCCTAGTTAATGTCTATTCATCCTCCACCTTCAAGGCTTCTAGAGGAATCTGTTAGAGAGACCCCTTATCTCCTTTCCTCTTTATCATTATGGTTGAGGTCTTGGGAAGACATCTATCTATTTCCATCTGACTTGGTCAAATTTAAGGCCTCTCGTTGCATCAAATAGATCCCCATTTCTCACAACCAATTTGTAGATGATACTATGGTCATGGGGACCCCAACTATCTGAGAGGCTCAAACCATCATGCACATGCTTACTGACTTCATGGAATCCTCTAGCACCTCTATTAATGAAATTAAATCCAAAAATATTATTTAACATGCCCCTGGAATTCAAATGAACATTTCTTTTATGCTTGGATTCCAACACAAACCCCTGCATTCTAAATATATTGACATCTCTCTCCCCAATAACTCCATTAGGAAAGACAATTGGATGGACCTTCTTTCAAGCCTTGAATATCTCTTAACCTCTCGGTATTTTCATTCATTAAACCTCAATGAAAGATTAGTTCTCATCAAATCATTTCTGCAATCCATTCCCATCTACCTCTTTTCTTCTCTAGTTGTCCCTAAAGTTATCCTTACAAAAATAAAAAATAGAAAGAACAATTTTCTCTGGAAGGGAACTGGAATTGAAAGGAGGTGGGCTCTTATATCTTGGGAAAACTTATGTCTTCCCAAGGATCATGGTGGCCTTGGATTCTGTGACCCAAAGGCACTGTCTACTATTTTAAAATCCAAAATATGGTGGAGATGGATGAAAAATGGTCATGATCTATGGGCTCGCCTCTAGAAGGAAAAGTATGTAGTGGTTGTGGATCCTCAAAAGCTCATTCGCATGACAGATTCTACTAGAGGCTCAACAATATGTAATTTGGCATGGAAACAAAAAATCCTAATCCATGATCATTATATTTGAGAACTGCGGGATGTCCCAGAATCATGCTTCTAGACTAATTCTTTCCATTTATTTCCCAAACTACAATCATAGTAGAATCTTGCAAATCTCATAAATGATTTCCTTCATACCTCCTCTTGCACAATGGCCTGTTTTTGGAAACACAATGCTCCTCAAAACCACTAAAGGAAATGGATCTCTTCACCATTGTATCTTACCATGAGTCCCTCTATTAATCTCCAATCTCTCTTTGATGAGCTTATGCAAAGACAAATTCTAATTCAAGTAGGTCTTGACATTTTGCAGTGGGGCTACTCTTCTTTCTGGATCATTTTCTATGAAAGAGGATTACTTCCTTCATGAAAATCACCACACACTTCATAAGGATGAAGTCTGGCAGAGATTATGGCTCTCTAATTACTGACCAAAAGTGACGCTTTTTCAATGGCAAGTACTCCATGGAAAAATTTTGACATGGGATAACTTAAGAAAGCGTGGCTACAGTGTCCCATTAATATACCATCTTTGTAATCTCTAGGAGGAAAATATGAGTCATATTTTAGGAACATACCCCTTTAGCACTTCTATTTGGGATCAAAGTCCTACCTTATTCAGGAAATCAGACATTAAATCTCCTTTATCTTTGACAATCTCCACCCCTGGAGATTTCAACCATTTTGGAATGCTATTCTCAACCGTATATGGCATCTTGTTCTAGGTTTTATCATATGGGAAATATGTAAAGAGAGAAACCGTTAGATATTCTATAGTAGATCCATCCAAAGTTTCTCTATTTGGCTCAAGATCAAAAGCAATATTCAAGAAACTCTAAAGCTTCAAATCTAGATTGATGATGAATTAAAGGGGTGCCCATTGGAAAATCAAATTCTGCAAGATTGGGATATTGATCTCAATCCCTCTCCTCATGCTCTGAATCCCATACCTCTGTTCAGTGATAGTCCCACTACTCCTACTCAAATTGGTCTTCTCAAATTAAAATTTGATGCATCTAGTAAAGGTAACCCAGGCCAAGCTAGGCTTGAAGGAATTTTCTAAGACCATAAGGGAAACATCCTTCACATATTCACTGGTTAATCAAGATTCAACACAAATAATGGGGCAGAGCTTCTAGGCTAGATCCAAGCTCTCAAAATTGCAGTTGATCAAGAATTTCACTAACTCGTCATCGAAGACGACTGTTGAGTGGAATTTTATCCTATGACTGGGGTTAAGTCACCAACATACTGGAACTGTCTAAAATGGACATCTAAGGTTTGATTGTAGACAAAATTGACTCTAGAAGATCAAACAAGTCTACTTTTAAAATTTAATGAGGAAATAAAACTAATGCACCTTATTTATGTAGTTCAATCCTAGCTTTCTTTGCTTCCAATATTCACCCAATGACCTGCAAAACAACTTCACAACCCTCCTCAAACATATTGGCTACATAAATGTATTGAAATTCAGACATAAACATGTATAATCAAAACTTGATTTACTAAATGAACAAAAATACACAAATCAAGATTGAGATAACAGCTTGGGAAGGGATAGATATCCAATTTATATTAATAGCAACAAAATAGTACAATATATACCTGATTCTAACTAGCACTTGATCAAAACCGAATCTCAAGGTCTCTATGCTAATGTTCTCCACAACTCCTACCAAATCTCCACATGCATACAAATTTGAGACTATTTGAGAGAAATAATCTTAGCATATAGGGATACAGGATCAAATAATGATCAACAACAGGTATGGGAATGGGAATAAATGATGGAAAAATCCTCCAACATAACCTTTCTATGAAAAATATCCCCGAAAATGGCCTAACACTCTTTCTTTTATACTTGATGAAGACAATTTCCATTGGGTAGGAGGAAGTTGTAACCGAGGGGGAAGCTACTAGAACCACCCTAACTCCCCCTTTTTCAAATTTTATTTATTTTTATATTTTTAAGGAGGAAATAAATTTCAAATCACTATCAAGGAGCGATTAAATCGCAGGAAATCATGCAACGGAAGGAGATTTCAATTTTGTATTGAAAACGCTGGAAATATTCAGGAAATGAGCAATTAAATCACAGGTTAATTGACCTTTTGAAGCGATTTTTCCCTTAAAAAAATTCTTGGAAAATTTCTAAGTATCAATTTCAACTGTTTAGGGCCATGTCAACTAGATCCAAATAAATGCTCTTCCATCCATAATTGTCCTTTTATGTTACAAATAGTTGACATTTTGAATTGTCATCTTTTGAACTGTTGTCACAGATAGAGAAGTGTTGATTTGGGCTATAACAAGGACTTCGCTATTATTCTCTCCATGTGTCAAAATATTATTCATGAAACCCCTCCTTCAAAAGTGTGAGTAAATGGGAACCTTTCTGCAAGTCTGGACACCCTCCCTCCTCTACTTGCTCAAATTTCAATCACCTTGATTTCTCATGTAAAACAGGATGCCAACAAAGTGGCCGATAGATTATCCAATCATGGTTTCCAGGACCTTGTCAATTGCCTCCATAAAACATGGTTGGATCATGATAACCACCCTCTTCTCAATGACTGCATAAATCCAACTGCTTAGGATTATCCCCCCCGGGCTAAAATGCTAGGTGAATAAGATCAATGTCAAATAAGTGAGGGACAACATTTCTTTTCATCAACATTTTATGTCAATTTTTGTGTGGGCTCAGAGGCATGCTTCCTACCCCACATTTGACACTTCTTTTAATCATGGTGCTTATTTTCTTGATTATAAGCTCACGTATGGTAGCACTTTCACTAAAGGAAAGAACAACACCGATGACAAAAGGATTTTTCACAATTGGATGCATCATGGGATCCACAATCCCGATTTAATCAAATTAAATTCTTCTCACGCTTAGATTGAAAATTACCTTGAGAAGATCAATGGAATTGGTCATGTTAATGATGCTGTTAATAGTCCAAGATGGAACTTTCTTCCTCTACCAGCAAGTCATGATGTTGATTATATTCATAGTGATGATCAGGACAACAATTTGTTAATGCCTTGCCCTCATCCTTAGGACTTGCAGCTGAAAGACAATCATTACAGCATGATCTCTACCATTCATTTTTGCATTTTTTTTTTTACTTTTTTGGGCAAAGAAAGGTATTGTATTCCATTGGGAAGGCCTAGCTAAATTTCCATCTAATTTGTACCATTTTGTCTTTTTGCAAACTTGTTACCTAATGTCTCAGGGTTGATCTGGTTTCTAGTTTCACGGATTAGCCCTGAACTATAGTGATGTATTTTTCCTGTTATTTAATTTAAATTCTGAAGTTACAAAATCAACTTCCAACATTACTCAAATTCCAATGATATTTCAAAATAAATCAAATCAAATTTATTTTCATGCAATGATAGAAAGATGAAAAGACACAAACTTGTGGTCTCCTTCTAAAGAAAACCTAAGAATGCAATAATTTATTTTCCTTCACATTGTAAGCTATGAAATGGATCAAATAGAAGCAAACTAATATGACTTATAATGCATGGCAAACATATGCCAAATCACCTAAAGAAAGTTTATTTTTCTCTATTAAACATGCAATGAGAACATACCCAAAAGGAATACTTAACACCTAGGTTTTTTAAGGGCATAATGAAAAAAACACTAAATGATGATTTCGAAGGCTTAAAAATGAGAATTTTGAAAATCTAAGAAAGACCTAGATCTCCACTATACCTAATTAACCTAAATCTAAAAAAAAAATGATTGTTTTTACCCTAACCAAGTGATCACACCTTTTCTTCAAGAAAGATGCATGTGGAACAGTGCATTCGCACTTGGTTCCTAATCAAAAGTATGTATGCTTGTGCTTTTCACTAAGGAAAGGTGTGAGTGAGACCTAGGAAGCCTAATCAGGTAGAAAAATAAAAAAAGAAGTGTTCAAGGTTTCTTATAAGGGAGACTAGGGTAAGGGTATAATGGAACCTATAACACCTACTAATGTCTCTCCAAAAGGTTGATATTCCTCTAACTTTACGAAGATAGATTCTAACACTGGTCTTTTCGACCAATTTTGTAAGCAAGTTTTGAGAAGAAATAGTCAAATGAACGCTCTTACACTGAAACAAGACAATTAGGTCTACTTGGAAATCAAGAGACACAAATAGTGAGATTATTCTCTTGACTTCCACATTGAAGAATTACAAAAACACAAAATTCATGAAAAGACAATGAAGAAAAACACCTTAAAATTTTCAACTTCATTAAATCTAAAGGAAAATGCACTCCCAAAAACCACCTAGCTCACTCCAAATAGGATTGTTAACCTTCTATTATGCTCATAGACTCTTAAAAAAACAAATTTTCAGGAAAAAAGGGATAAAGTTGAGGATAATTCCAATACTCCTACCCACTTGCACCTGTTCAGTGCTGAAACTGTGAAAATTCACACTTGTATCCATAGTAGGGAAAAAATACACCCTACCAAATGTGCTTGTCCTAACTTGAGGGCACAAATGGAACCAGAGTTTGACTAACTTAAGCAAAAATCAAGAAAAAACATTGTTTTTAGAAAACGCAAGATGTCTGGGATGTGACTAAACCTTTTAGAGACTAAAACATCGACCAAAACATAACCAATAAATCAACCAACAAGTTTCCTATAGAGGCTAACTCTCCAGTGGAATCGCCATTTTTGTTGTTCAAAATTTTATCCTATGACTAGGGATGAGGTCACCAACATACTAGGGTAAGTGGAAACAGGCCTAAGAGATTTATCTACGGTATGAGATGATTCAAGATCACACATTCAACACATTACTAGAATTTATCAAGCAAGAAAAACATGAATCCTAAGATGAGGAGAAATAATGATGTGTACCTCTTTACAAATTTTGATCCAAGTTGCTCCCTTAGCACTCTTCCAATATGCTTCTTGATTCCCAACTCCAACTTGCAACATAGACAAAGAAACCTTCCTCGAAGACTTTTGATTATAAAGAAGAGTTCAAATGTTCTAAATCATACATGTAATATCAACTACTTAAGCAATGTCTAGTATAATCAATAAACAAACCCTTAAATTCAACAATCCAATAGTGAACACATTTATTTTGCGGGAGGGACTGGTGAGGGAAAGATGTTGATTTCCATTATAAAAATGAAAGAGTACAAGCCATTACCTCATTCACTTCCAAGAACCTTTTAAAACCTAAAGACTGGTTCACTATGTTCTTGTATGCTAGGAATCCCACTCCAATCTTTTGAATGTAGTCAAATATGAGATCACTTGAGGGTAGTGATATCAACAATCAGGGAGATGATGATCAGCAATAGGGATTAATGATATGAATGGGGATGTATGGGTGTATCGAAGCATGATTCCTCCAACATAATCTTAATGTGATGGATGTCCCCTTTCCTTGATCCATCGCATCCTCTTTTAAGATTAATGAAGATAGTTGTAGATGGTTTCCAAGTAGTTCAGAGAGTTACAATTGAGCCAAAATTGTTTGAAAACTTCCATAACTCCTCAAATTTTGAATTTTAATTAATTTTTGTGATTTTTTAGGCATTCGCACCATGATAGAAGGAAACAAGAATTGCTTGATCCTTCCTAGTGTGAAAGGCACAAATTGCTCTTTTATGGTTGCAACTATATAGGATGAGGGGCAATAAGTTGGGATCTTTCTTATAGTAATGAGGTCCATCATTTGGGGTGAAATCATGGGCACTTTAGTTCATATTTTTGGGTGAACCGGAGCAATTGGGGTACTGTCATCATTAACAAAGAGAAGTGCTAATTTGCTCTATAACACCCTTAATGTGTGTCTTTCAACAAGTGAGTTTTTAAAACTTGCAAAAAACAAATTAGATTGCAATAATGGCTTGTAAAGATTGAACCGATACAATTACCAAAAGGAACTAAACTAATATGAAAGCTAAAACACATGAATATTGATATTTTCTTTGTGTTAATTAGTTCATAGATTAACAAAGAAGTTTAACAAAATTATAATCCTAATAAAATCATAATTTTTTCTTTGTGCTAATTAATTCCTATGTTGACAAGGTCAACTAATAAAATCACAATCCTAATAAAATCATGCAAGGAATCACTACAATATAATTATTGTATCATGTGTATAACTAATAAAAACCATATGAAAGCATGCGAGGTCACGGGATCCATCCTCATAGACCCTCTTGGGGTTAGGCACGCAGCGGCCGCAGGGAAGAAACCCCTTCAGGGCGGGTCCGTCGGAAATTATTTCGTGGATGTAGCAGTCGGCTAAGCCGATTAAAGTGAACCACATGGAAAAATAAATAAAAACCATACGAATAATAATTTGAAAATTCAACTCTAACCATGAAAATTTGAAAGTTCAACTCTTTGAAAACATTATTTATAGTACTAGTGAAGCAAAGATAATTCCTTTAAAATTTAATTATAATTTATAACATTTTCAAGTTCTCAACAACGGTGGGTAGGTAACAAGGTCAACTAATAAATCATAATCCTAATAAAATCATGGCAAGGAATTAATACAATATAATTATTTTATCAATGTGTAAAACGATTAATAAACCATGCGAATAATAGTTTGAAAATTCAACTCTTACCATGAAAATTTGAAAGTTCAATATAAAGGACTTTGGAAACCTTATTTAAATACTACTAGTGAAGCAAAAGATAATTCCTATATTTCATTATAATTTATAACATTTTCAAGAATCGTCAACGGCAATGGGTAACTTCACGATTTGAAATTTTATATTCTATTATGGTAACTAGTATGATTGTCATGGGACTTAAGCTATAGATTGAAGCAACTACCACATGCCAAGTTATGGGATCAATTATAAATGAGTATACCCATCACATCTTTTTCAAAGATAGAATATCACCATTCTAGTCGTTTCCTATTGCTATGCACATTGCATTATCGTTAACATTATTTGATTCATTAATAAAATTTGGTAGTCATGATATATACTTTGTTTTATTGTGTTCTTTCATTTAATTCATAATATAATTGGCATAGGTGTTAAAGGTATGCTCAATTATAATAGCGAGAAAGAGTGAGTTATTTAGTTTTTTTGGTGTAGCATTTGAGGTATACACATGGTTGCTTTATTGTACATCATGTTGGAAGATCATTAGAAATTTAGTGCAAAATTTTTTAACACTCGCAAACAAAGAATAATGGAAATTTTTAGTAAATGTGTTTAGATAGATAGTGATAAGAAAGGATTTGTGAATTGTGACAAGTGAGGCGTCTCAAGGCAAGTATGATGAGGAAAATCAAGAAATTGTGATGTTGATTAATTTTAAAGTGGTTGATTAGATACTGCTTAAATTCAAGATTGTCATTATGCATTCAAAGTTTGGAGGAACCTAAAGAATATGCATAAAACACTAGAAAAAAGGTAGGGTAAAGGTAGGGAATTGTTTTTAAACCAGCATATCTCCATCTTAAATCTAGAACTAGTAACCACTGAGAGGGATCCAATTTCTTGAGGTGTAAATTTTTTCTTGACATGTAAAAAATTTAAAATAAAATAAAATTACACATCAAGAAATTGAATCCCTCTTGTGCTTAATAAATCCACGTTTAAGATGGATCTATGATTGTTTTAATTTTTTTTATTTTATGAGACAACATTAATTTTTTTAAGTACTTTTTAAAAAAAATTGGGAATGTTACATTACATAACGTAAAGTGACAACATCTCCCCCATACAAGGTTGTAGAGCACCACGCTACTATCGATGCAAGAATATGTTAATCTCAATTAATATGGAAGAACGTGATTATTTTCAAGGTGATTTGTTAAAACTACAAAATACAAAAAAAAAAAAGTTGAAATCAATTGCTATAAAATTTTAAGAAGAAATTATCATAATAATTATATTGAAAACCATATTGCCTTCATATGAGAATTTTCTTAAGAATTGTAATATAACCTTTAAAGATATTGATCTATAATTGAGTCATTGAGAAACAAACTTTAGTAAAATATTAAGTGGAAAAAATAGTTTAGTAGTAGTAGTGGGAATGAAGCTTCATAGGTGTCCCTAGAAACAAAACTTAAGGAAATGGAAAGCCTTGGAAACATAAATATGGGAGTCAGTGTGTTGATTCAAGGACTCAAAACATATATATATATATATATATATATATATATTGTGGTAAGATGGGATATAAATGCAAGTTTGGTAGGAAATAATTGTGGAATGAAAAACACAACAAGGTCATAAATCAAACTAGAAAGAACTAGGACAACATAGCTAAACATAAATAAAAAGAAGAACTCTAGATTTTGCATCTATAAATAATATTATTGTATATCACTTTATCATGATGAGTTGGATTAATTTTGATTAAAATAAGAAAATGTTAGGGCACTTACCTAGTCATTGATTTATTAAGACAAGCAGCCTTCATATATAAATAGATGAGATAGGGCTAGAGTAGATGTTGTTCATGTTGTATTATTGTTATGTTATTATATTCTTGAGAAGAAGCATTAGATGGTTGTAAGAATTGGTTAAATAATTGAGATAAGTGTTGAAACTTTCAAAACGGGTTTATTCTTCCATTAGAGTTTTTCCCCACTATAAACCCTTGAGTCTATTTTCTTGGGATGTTTTGGTCTATGCTTATAAATGATAACACACTTGATCATGGATGATGGTATGTTAATTAATATTATCAATCTTGTGTTTTAGTGATTCACTTAATGTATTACTAGAATGCATTTATGCTTTATCTACTTGTTTTTTCTCATTTTATTTTTTTAGAGCATGAGATGAGAATATCATTGAATAACTTGTTGTAAATGTTATTGGATATGCAAGAATAGTAGTGTTCCATTTAAACACAAGATCAAATGGCCCATGCAATAATATTTATCCCTTTCTTAATAACCTATGTGGAAGATACCCTTCTGTGAACTTTTTAAAGGTAGCCATAACCATAACCATAAATTAATAGATATATAGTTGGGTTTTCTTTGCATTGTATTTTCACTCCAAATGTATCCACTATAAATTTATGTAATGTATTATCGGTTAACTAGTGAATTTTTTAGAAAATTAAAGATGGTTTAAAACCTTTTCTGACATGGGTTCATGTTTACTAGATGAAGGTGCACATTGAAAGAAAACTAAGTTTGGTAAACTCAGAGGGCATAAACATTGTACCCACATTCAAGATTTACAACAATGGTATCAAAGTGAAGGATTTTCTTTGTCCAAGCTAGCTAGGCCTAGAAAATTTAGTGAAGAATTATTACATTTTCTAAGGTAGAAAGATATGCTTATGACAAGTATCCTATAAGGAAGAGCATCTCAACGAAGTGCATTTTCAATTCAAGATTTCATATTTATTCCATATCAATGATAATTTTTCAACAATTTGGAAATACATTCTCATTATGGTTGACTAATACTCTCCAAAAATAATTATCAAGGGTGCATTGAACAATTATATGGCATGATGTATAGAGAGATAAACTAACTCGTATTGATTATATGATCCATCAAGTTCATTAATTGATTACTATGTCCATCATGAATGAGATTATTCATATGTAATTGTAAAACTATATCTAAGCATTTGGAGAATGAGGTAAGAATTACCAATATCACCCTCAATTGGATTTGGATGCAGCAAAGGTTGACCTGTGTCTTCTTTATTCTTGTTATCTCTATTGGAATGTGTAATTTTAATATTACATGTGTAATGATATCTAGCATGATGTCGTAAGATGTCTTATCTAGCATTGGAAGGCATAACTAACTCTGATCTTCTATAAAAAAAGTTATCCCACATGCATCATGGAGTAATATGATCCTATTACCGTTTATTATATAAAGAGGTGGAAAATCATTTATCCCACACGTAGTATGGGATGTAATTTTTCCATACCTTTTGGTACATAATAGAGGTGAAGGAGAGCCTTTGGGAATATGTTGAAAATTGTATTCTTATGTTATTGTAAAGCTATGAGAGAATATGTGGAGTGGAGCTCAAGTGTAACATTGGATATTTCTAAAGAATAAGAAGATAATACCTTCCCGTGGATTTCCTCATTTGGTTTTTTACCACGTATATCTGGTGATAGAAGCCTAGACTAGTAGATTATTGCTTTGCATGTTAGTAAACATATTGTTGTATGTTTATGCATATTCTCAATATTCTAACACTCTCAACATTGCTCATCGTTACCTCATCCTTTCTTTAGTCGTTTCTTGTATTTCATCTTCATTAACTTGATTACAATCATGTTTCATGCTTCGACATTTTTTATTTCCCAAGTCGATTGGTTAATAACAAACAAAAATGCTCAATTTCCTTTGAAACAATATATATCCCTGTGTGGCAAATCTTGAAAACAATGTACAACTTTGAACAATTAACAGGTTTCTATTGGTAAAATGCATTTTTTTTGTTTTTATGTTTTATACAATTGGATTTGGTTGGTTTATGTGCAGGTTTGGTGGGTATATTAAATGTCAGTTCATTGGTCAGGAATTTGGCACATTGCAATTTGTTAGATAGAGTGGTGTAGGAAAAAGCTTGATCGGGTTATTTTTCTAACCCAAGAAATAACCCTTGGTCGAGGTATTCAAAAAATAGTTAAATCCCTCAATCGGGATATTTTAACACCTCAATCGAGGGCTTTAAAAACAAGTTGCTAGCCCCTTTTTCTACACATTTAATTTTACTAGACTCTTTGAAGAGAATAAACCCTATCATCAATTGCACCTTAGGTGGTGGACTTGATGCTAGTGAATTCATCCACGAGTCCTCTATCCACTAACATGTAATTTATGCATAATTTTTGAGTTCATATGATATTTTTTTTTTCTTTTAAAGCTTACACTTAAAAACCATGCCCACAACTTCAAAGGAGCTCAAAAAAAAATCAACATAAAAACTACAAGGCCAAAAAATTTAAAATAATATATATGCCCAACATCAACATGTCCTTTTCAAAAGGGTGTTTTTGGTTTTTCAATTTATGTAAACAGTAAAAAAAAAATTACGTGAACACAAATGTGTACAAAATTCCCTTCAAATATTTAGTTGATAGTTTTGAAAAATAATTAAAAATATAATTTTCCAAAATAAATTTAAAAAATATGTATGCCCCAATGCATTTTGTGTAGATCATGTTCACATATATATATATAAGAGGCCTTGCATAGGAGTCCCTTAGTTGGTCTCCTTAGGAATATTCGCCATATACTCACATTCAAACAAGTAAGAAATCTCTAAGGAATTTTATGGAGATCAAAAATTTCCAATCAACACAATCCTATAAAATACTATAAGACACAACTAAGCAAACTCACTCTCCCAGAAATCAAACCAAAGTGTTTAAGTCTGAGTGTTGAGTTCAATCAATGAAGAGTCCAACATGGGCCTTCTAAAAGTTCGCTTGGGATGATTAGGGCCCAATTCCAACCAGCGAAGGTGTGAGACACAGATACTCTAATCCTCATGCAAAAATCGCCAAGGGTACAAGTACTCACCTTCAGTGAATACCCTCCCAAGGAGCTAAGAATATTCCCAAATTTAGACCTCAAATTTACTCTAATGAGATATTCCCCTTGTAGAAACCTAGGAAGAGTAACTAAGGATACCACTTCATGCCGAGGAGTCGAATGGAACGATCACTAGAAAGAGCTTCTGCAACAGGGAAAATTTTAGGGTCTAATCTTAGCCCATGAGCTAAATTTAGGAGTTTTAATTTTTTAGTGGGCTATTTTTTAATTAAACCATCATTTACTATGATTAGCCCAATTTTTATATAATTATTTATAATAAATGGCACATTAGCCCCATAAAATATATAAAGAGAACCTAAATATAACCATTGAGCCCTTGTTTGATTAGATTTGGAGCTCCCATCGCCCATAAAATAAGCCTGCTCCTTCTAATTCGCCCAAATCTGTAGAATGGTAGTTTCCCTTTGGTAAATTAGCCCTTGAGCTATCATGGAAATCATTATTTTGGTAAATTTGTCCATAATATATGGAGTGAAATCGATTTTCAATTTAATTAGCGAACCAAAAAATGAAGATGGGTGTCTATTTTGGGAGGTCTCGTGAGAAAATAATTCTGGTTTTTTCATGTTTTTCAACTTCGGGCGAACAAAAGTGATATTTTTGTTTAAAATTTCACTTTGCCGTAAAAAGAAAACTTTTGTAGAATTATGTTAGCTTTCTACTCATAATTTTTTCAATTTTTTTTATTAAGATTTGATATGTCGATTTCGCAAATGTTTGACAGTGTGTTCTTATAAAATGAAAAGACTACAAAAGAGTTATGATTTGTTGCACCACTAAAATCGTTGTTAGACTTGTGTTTTGCAAAAACAGAAAATGCTACGACAATCTACACACAATGTACTAGTGCCTGACTATAAGTTTGCATCCAATGGATCTATATACTAATTATTATATTTTTTTAAAGTCGATCAATGGGGAAACTCAGTCGATTTTCAACAACTTTTTTGTTGCACCACTTTTCTCTCAATCCGCTATAAAAGCAAAAAATATACGAACACCCTTTTGAAGTAGACACGCCAATGATGAGTCCCACATTTTTTTCAATTTTTTTGGTGTTGTATTTTTAAAGTTATGGATTTTTCTTTTCGCCGTTTTTTTAAAGAGTTGAATCATAACTCGACACATGCTACAAAAATAAAACTTTAAAAATATCAGTTCTTATCTATATACAACAAAATTTATACCCTCGTAAAGTAGATTCAATGATGAATCTACTGGTATGAAGTCCGACATTCATTTTGTTGTGTAAGAGGTGGTTTTTCCCTTCCGAAAATGGAGAAACCTGAAAATTCTGCAGAGATCTGAATCTTTCATGTTTCAGAGATTATTCGGCCGAAATAATTATTCGGCCAAATAATTATTCGGCCGAATAACGTTTTTCCGTAATGGCGCAGTAAATTATTTCGAAGGTTATTCGGCCGAATAATTAAACGGAAAAAAAATCTCGTCGACCAGAAAAAAAAAAAAAATGTTTTTTATACTCATATAAATAAACCTAAAGTTAATTCATTATTTTCGCATGTTTTAACTTCGCATTTTTTTGTCAAACTAATTTTGAAAGGAGGAGACATTTTTTGCAAAATGAGGTTTTTACAAGGTATGTTTCTTCTTCTTTTTTACAAAAGGCACATTGAAGGAGTTTTTTTTTTCTAAGGCATATTTGCAAGGAGTTTTTCCAAAATATTTCTTTTCTTATTGCATATTTGCAAAGAAGACATTTTTTGCAAAAGGAGGTTTTTACAAAGTATGTTTCTTCTTTTTTCCAAAAGTCATATTGAAGGTGATTTTTTTCTAAGGCATATTTGCAAGGAGTTTTTTCAAAATATTTCTTTTCTTATTGCATATTTGCAAAGAAGACATTTTTTTCAAAATGAGGTTTTTACAAAGTATGTTTCTTCTTCTTTTTTCCAAAAGACACATTGAAAGTGTTTTTTTTAAGGCATATTTGCAAGGAGTTTTTTCAAAATATTTCTTTTCTTAGACATGTTTGCAAGGAGGTTCTTTGCAAGGATTGTATTTAAAAAGTGTGTATTCGAAATTACTTTTCCTCCTTATTTCTTTGAAAGGGATTTTTTCAAAGAGTTGTTTTGGTAAGATAATTTACAAATGGTTTTTTTCCAAAGTAGTTTTGCACTTCTTATTTAATTGAAAGAGGTTTTTTCAAATAGGTGTTTTGCTAAGGTATTTTGCAAAAGATTTTTTTCCAAAGTAGTTTTGCACTTCTTATTTATTTGAAAGGAGTTTTTTCAAATAGTTATGTTGCTAAGGTATTTTGCAAAGGTTTTTTTGCAAGGTCGTTTTGTACTTCTTATTTATTTGAAATGAGTTTTTTCAAAGAGTTATTTCTTTACAATGGTTTTTTCCCAGATATGTTTACAAATTAGTTTTTATTCAAAGTACTTTTTTCTAGTGGTTTTTTTCGTAGATATTTTGTCAAAGAGATTTTTTTGCAATGATTTTTACAACAAAGAGTTTTTTACAAGGTGTTTTTATTATTTTCCAATGGGTAGATAATTTATTGTCGAGGAGTTTCTTATTTCTTTCCAAGAATGTTTTTTTCAAAGAAGATTTTTGTTCAGAGAGTTTTTTCAAAGAAAAGTTAATTCTAAAGAAAACTTCTTCAAAAGACTCTTACAAAATTTTTATAAGGTAAAGTAAATTTCAGTTCATGTTTTTATAAATTCCGTAAATGTTTTTAAATCTTAATTTATTTATTTTTACTATAAAGTAACATGATTATTTAATTTATCATCTATAGATTAAACAACCATGGGCAATAAGAGAAAACGTCAAAGAAAAACTGATCGTAAACGTGATGATGATGATAATAGAGAGAAACAAAAACTCATATATATTGCCAAAAAACAAAGAGTTGCCGAAACGGAAGAGAGAACTATTGAAGATATAAATACAGATTTACATGATAATGTTGAAGAGATGGAAATTGAAAATAGAGTACAAGAAGAACAAATTGAAGTTGAAAAGAACATTGTAGAAGATGTAAATAGTGATTTATATGCTAATGTCGATGAATTCAATATTGAAGATCAAGTTCAAGATCCAGAAATTGGACCTGGTATGTATATATCATATATTTTCCAAATTCATTTTTTTATAATAAATTTTATTTTTTGATATATGTTAAATTAAATTTAACTTGATGTATAGGTACTTTTACTATTGATGATGAAATGTTAGAAGACATTGATTGCGACAAATATGGAGAAAAACTACCAATACATGTTGCACGATATCGTGCTACAAAAATTTATGATGAAGTTCTCAAGGATTACTCAATAGCAGGACAAGCACAAATTTTGAGATGTTTATTAGTGTCCAATAAGTTAGAAGGTGCTACATCATTATTGGGTATTCACAAAGCGACAAAAGAGTCGAAATTGAAACAAAATGTGATGGAAAATATAGGTGATGCAATAAAAAAATTTGAAAAATCCAGGAAGAAAGATATCAGTGCTGCACGTAAAGCAATTCATACAACAATTCTTTCAGCTAGTACTAAACAAAAGCGTTTGACAATAGAACTAGCAAAAGCAGTTAGAACATCAAGAAAGACATTATACAAACATAGCAAATTCAGAATGCAAATAGATGAAAATAATGAAATTGCTTGCTGGGCAATTATTTGTAGACAACCTTACAAAGATAGATTAGGAGCAGGTGTTAAAGATATTGTACGAGAATATTGGTTGGAACATGCTCGAGTTTCACCAAATTCAAGAGATGTGATACGCAAAAGAATATCACGAAATGTATATGAAAGCCAACCAAAACATATAATGGACATGACACAAGTACAATTGTTCAATAAATTCAAGGAAGATCATCGTGGAATTAATATATCAATCACTACATTTGTGCAACAAAAACCATGGTATGTTCGACCTATTACTATACGTGATACATGTTGTTTCCGTTATCATGTGCAATTTCAGTTATATTATGACACGTTTCTTGAATTTGGTAAAATGTTTTGAAAAAATTCACCACCTCCGCCGACGATACATGAATTCTCATCTGAAATTTTATGTGAGAGAAATCACGATGAAGTAATTTATTCAAAGAAATGTGTCAATGGAAAACATTGTCATCATTGTGGAAATTTGGTGCTATTCCACAATAAATATCCTATTGATAATGATCAATCGTTGTCAAATGTAAATGTTGATTGGAGGAGATACGAATACATCAACTATAGTACAAGTTCTAGTGATTCACATTCCAAAAGAATTGATTTGCTAGAAGACAAGATATGCATCACAGATTTTCTGAAAAAATTTGAAAGCGAAATTTATAAATACACCCAGCATTCACATAGAGCACGATGGCAAGATCTTCAATTCAAACAGTCTCATGAAATTTTTCCACCCGGAACAATTTTGTCGGTGGTTGATTTTGCTGAAAACTATACATTTGCTGCACAAAATGAGATACAGAGTGAATACTATCACTCTGACCAAGTTTCGATATTTGTCCATGTTGTATATAGACATTCTCAACAGGATGTTGATGGCATTGAAAGCACATGTGACAATCGAGATGTGATTAAAGAATATCACTTCTATATCAGCGATGATCGTACACACGATACACATTTTGTTCAACATTGTATAGAAAATATTTTCTATGACTCACTGAAAAAACGCGAAGTCAAATTCAATGAGCATTGGATATGGTTTGATGGATGTGCGGGTCAATTTAAATCTTCACGATCATTTTTTTGGTTATGTCGACTTCATAAAGCGCTGAACATTAAACATCGCTGGAATTTCTTTGAAACTGGGCAAGGAAAAGGTGAGCATGATGGTGCAGGAGCATGCGTGAAAAGAGCACTTCGAAGATGGCAAATGAACTATTCTTCTACACGGTTTCATTCAGCTGCAGAGGTTGTCCAATGGTGTCAATTAAATCTAAGCCATGACTATAATCAACAATCAAAAGATGTGCACAGGTATGTCCACTATTTTTTTAATTTATATTATTTCTTGAAATTTAAAAAAATGTATGTACTAACATTTAAGTACATGTACACTAACATTAAAAGTTGTTCTTTGAAAATGATTCATCATTTATTGTGTAGGTTTTTTTGGCTTGTTGGGGTCCAAGATATAAATAGATTAATACCATATGACGCTAGCACCATACATGGGACTAGAGATCTTCACTCTATTCAAACAAAATCATTTCACAACGTGTTTGCATTTGACAGTAGAAAGCAATCATGCTTTTGTCATATTTGCATTGAAAATGTTGAATCTACAGAAGTTTGTGAAAACATAACAAACAACTACGTAAAAGCTTGGAGACACACAGAGATTAATCCAAAAGGAAAAATGCCACTGGCAAGTGTAGAAGAGTTAGAATCAGAAGAAATAACAATATTGTCTGATGGCGATAGAATTTCAGATCTCGTTAGAGAAGGTAATAAACTTGTTTTTGACTTTTAAGTTAATTGTTCATTCTAGTCCATCGCCATAAGTATAGTCAATTTAATTCATTTAAAAACATTAACACCAATTATAATTTGTGCAGGAGATGTTTTCGTTGTGATTGCACCTGTAGACAACAACGAAAATGTCAAATATTATTTGATGCGATGCACTGAAGGAAAAATGAAGTTATTGGAGGACTACAACGACAACAGATTTACATACGAAAGATGATCCATCATTTTAAAAGGCTATTTTTTTCAGCAAACACATATGACTAAAAATTATGTCTACTTTCAAGATTATGAGCCCGATGTTATATGTTGTCAGTATAGTCATTTAGTATGTGCATTTCGAATAAAGTTGATACAAGTTCCATAAAAAAAACAGTTAAAAACCAAAAAATGGAAACTATCCATAAGTGACCATGAATGGATAGTTGAGGATGGCATTCCATTGCGATGTTTTTAACTACATATCAAAAATAAATTGATCTATATTTTTTTCCATGTCAATTGTTGTGTACAATATATTTTTTGTTCATGTGTCACTATGGTTGTGCATAGTATATTTTTTCTTTGAGTTTTTATGAATATTTTCTTGAATGACAACATAAAAGCTTAAATGGTTGTACTTTAACATGTTTCAAAATGAATTCAAATATTATTTGAGAATTCAAAAGTACTTTATTCGGGTCCCCATATGTCTATTAGACCACTAAGGGATGAGATAACGGATGTGGCTATCCCCACTCCGCCCTGAATTTTTACTTTTGATTGATTGATGCCAATGAAAAATCACCAAAATACCTACTAAATTTTGTATTCTTTTAATCCATCAAACATCTTTCTTTAATATACTTCACCAGAAATATGATCTGAATGAATTTTTTAAAACAAGTTGTTAATCTATATAATTTTTAAATATATGATTGTTGCACAAAAATAATATATCTCTCACATGTAAGTTCACATAACTGAAATCATGGCAAATGAAGATAACAATCATTTGATTTTTAATCACAAACAAGAATTCCTGGATTGTAAAGCTTATGTTAAATTAGAGCAATGATTATTTACAACAAATCGATAAAAATTCATCGAATTGTTGTCTAAAATTCAATGCTCTAACTTAGCATAAGCTTCACAATCCGGAAATCCTCACTTGTGATTAAAAAACAAAAAATCATTATCCCCATTTGCCATGATTTCAACATTTAGAAATTCATGAACTACAAAGTACCTGAACAATGAACATATGAAAAACATTAGTTAAATTTTGAAATTTACATATGCATATCAAACAATAAACATATGAAAAACATTTAAAATTGAAATTTAAAATTTACGTATGAATCAAACTACCTAAAAATTGAAACTTTTATCAAACACTTCGTAGATTTTCTATCAAAAATTCCTATCATTTCATTTCTTCACATTTTAACATCCCATTTCTTAATTCATTTTAAACCTTCATTTTTATGATTCAACACTTCCTCAACATTCATTCTTTCCATAACATTTCTGAACATAACAAAATGAAATTTTGTTACAAATTCAACATTTTCAAACTTTAAATTACCTATTCAATGTTACATTCACTCTTATCAACTTTAAATTACCTATCACATGTTTCATTCACTCTTAACATTTTAAACATTTTTGACACCTTCCATTCATTTTTTCCCAACATTGATTCTTACCATAACAAATTCATTCTCAACATTGAACATTTCCTAACTTGGATTAACATTTTAAACATTCCTAACACCTCCCATTCATTCTTTCTCAACATTCATTCTTCCATAACATTCATTCTCATCATTCAACATTTCCTAACCTTAGGTTGCACCTATCAAGACATTTTAAACATTCATGCAAAACATATTATAAACATTATCATTTACATTTTAAACATTCATGCAACATTTTACCAAATGAAAAATAATTAACATGTACTCATATATAATCCAAAAAAAAGTCAATGAACATGTGAGTTCAATGTACATATATATATAATCAAAAAATAAATAGCCTCCATGTTCAAAACAACTACAATATATATATATATATCAACAAAAACAATAAAGTTTGAACCACTGTCCATCTGGACCAATATCTTTCCACTATTTTCCACTAGGACCTTCCCTGGGACTCAACTCAACCTACAACACAAAAAAAACAAATTATAAATCTAGATCATAAATGATTTAAACAATTTTAAACCAAATTCAAGATAATAAGATATTAAACTTATCTAAAATACAATTCAATTATTAAAAAAATCATACATCAAATTCTTTGAATGTATGTCCACCACTTTTTTCCACTAGAGCCTTCCCTTTGGCTCCAAAAGATCTCAAAGAGCCAAGCTGCACCATATACAAAAGTAATTTATGAATCCTAAAGCATACAAACAATTTTCAAATAAATCCAAAAAATATAAAACATTAAACTTATATCAGAGATCATTTCTAGTTCAACAAAATTACCTCGGTGCCAATATCCGCATTCATCAAAGACCCCACATCTTCACCCCCAATTTCCAAATGGTCTCTCTCCTAAAATTTAAATTTTGTTAATGAATAAAACATAGTAGATACATATAATAAATTAGGCAATTAACTTAAAACCAAAACAAAAAAATTAAAATCATTAGCTCACAAGAGATGGTAAATCATCTAAGAAGTTGTAATCTAAATAAACCTGCATAGATAAGTCAAATTAACAATAAGATACATTGATATTTATTAAAATGCAAACAAACAAAAAAAATCAAGTTCAATCACAAATATTATAATTAAAATACCTCTCCAAGGCGCTCTTCATTTTGACTAGGATGCTCTTGATTTTGGCTACTGGAGACCCGAAAATTATGTGCATTTAACATTCTAGAAAACTACAAAAAAAATACATTTGCTTAATATATTTATTACTATGTAGCAAAAAATTCAATTCAAAATGATTAATAAAAAATCAAATAGATTGTCATAGCATAATCAACAAACCTCTCCCATACTCGATGTGTCATTGGATAACACATCTGAAGCTATATCTCGACAAGACTTAGCATAAGCCCTGAGATCATCGATGCTCAATGCATCTACTTCATCATTCGTCTTGTAAACAAAATTTTGCCGAACAATAGCACGAGCCCTCTCTCGACCCAAACCCACTTCTACTCCAACAAGGGCTGATGCTAAACCATCACCTACCGATTCCCTTGCAGCTGTCCCTAGTTGGGATGTGGGCTCCATCTCTGATCTTAAAGCCACAACCCTAGGTGGACGGGGTATCTCAGGTGGAGGTTGAATAGTCGTAGGGTCTCTGAGAGCACCTTTTCGATTATATATTCGACCCTTTCCAACTCCATAAAAATCAGAAGGAACATCAGTATAGTTAGGCTTCATACCTAAAAAAAACTCCGCATAAAAAAATCTAGCAAAATAATTAGGAACCTCATCGTTCCATGGCAATCGACCATAAGCTGCAAGAAACCGATCATATATTAAATGTGCAATTTGAGAATGCTTGAAATATTGCACTTTCAACATTTTTCGCTTAAGGCCTTCTTTGAAATTGAACGTTGAATTGGATTGTTCTCTGGTGACTCTCTCCTTCACAACCTCCCACTTGTCTGGACCCATAACTTGGTCCCTTCGCATCCGCATCAAATGAACAAAACCATTCGTAGTTGGTCCAAGTTCCTCGTATGCATCAATGAACTTTTGCAAAGACCCCAAAACAATCTCTAGACTTTGTTGACTCTCTAGAGGTAGATCCAAAGAACAAAGATCATTGTTCAACCTATCATAGTGGGATCTACAACTTTCCAGAATAGTTTGTTGCACAACACCTTCCCATGGAAGCTCATCAGGTAAATCAGACGGATAAGTTGATATCGGTGTACAACCCTCAGCTAGTGGAACATATGTCGTCCTAGCTCTAGGAGGATCTTCAGGACCCTGCTCTGCACCCACACCTATTCCATCATCTACAATCCTATCTTGATATTCCTCTCGCTCTGTCGAATTATGCACATCTTCTGAACCTCGCTCTGCTTCAAATATAGCCGTAGTCAAGAATTAACCTAGTCCAAAAATTCAAAACACACAAAAATACAAATTATACATGATTAAACATTAATGTTCATACCAACAGAAGGTTGAGATCGACGCTCTCCCACAGAAGACAAAGGAGAATCATTTGTACCCCTATCAACTTGGTGATCAGTTGACTGTGACCCATATAATAAACTCGAACCCCGCGGTGAATTCGACAACCTCTGACTACCAATTGGAACGCCAATTCTTGATGAATGTGATGACCTCCTACGCTTTCACTTCGAAGACTCCACTCTATCCATTTGGTATGATTTCTAAATTTACACAAACGTCAACTCATAACATATTGAAATTGTACATGTTTATTCTACAAGCATAAAGACATATCTAACAAGAACTACATACCAAATGTAAAGGTGTCTAAAGTAGTCTAAGTGAAGTTTTTTTGTAAGTCCCTCTCCTAACTCTAATTAATTAACTAAACTATTGCAACATAAAGACATATTTAATAATCATTTCATTATCAAATATAAGTTATAACCTAATTAATTGTAGTAGTATAGTTGCCTTAAAAACTTTTCATCCATCAAATATGATCGAATTATAAATCTCAATGTACAAACATCTCACAAAATATATATATATACACTTATTAAAATATTCCTACTTTATATTCATGATAAAAAAATTTACACATTGAAATTGGAATTGTTAATTCTTCAGACTTAAAAACATTTCTCATAAAGAACTACATACCAAATGTGGTTGTGCCTAGAGTACTATAACTTAATTTTTTGGTAAGTCCCTCTCCTAACTCTAGCAGCACAACTATTGCACCATAAAGATAGCATTAATAATCAGCTCATATCTAGATAAAAATTATAATGCTGTTAATTGTAGTAGTAGAATAACCTTACAAATTCTTCATCAATCACTTATAATTTCATTCTATATCTCAAAAAACCAACATTTCTTAATATTTATTTAATAAATATAATAAAGGACTTACAACAATATAACCTTTTCATTGACAAACGATATAAATTAAATTATATATAAATATTTTAAATGCTTTTATAAGAATTCAATAATATATATAAAATATAAAAGATAAATAACAAATTTATAAAAAATATAAATAACAGTTAATTTATAATTTACACTACTGTAAATATTACAAATACTAACTTTTATAAAAATTAGATTAAATTATAAAAACATGAAACACTGCTTATTAACTTAATAAGAAAAATAACGATTTAATGAATTAGTATGAAACATCAGCATACTTAAACTATCAAGAACAGAGTTCATGAACTCTGTTCAAGAACAGAACTTTGTTCAAGAACTCTTTTAAAGGGTATACAGAGTAAACTAATGAAAATAAACTTGCATATAAAAAAGTATTATTGCCAATACAAAATTACGTAACCATAAAATAAAATGTTAAAAATAAAGACAACCATTTTTAACAATGACGAATTTCGCTAAAAGACACATACCTGTAACCCAAACATGCAGGGAAAAGATCGTCAATCCACAATGCCGCAGCAGATCACCACCAACTCGCCAACCAAAATTATTTCCTTCACAAATCGAAAAATTATATTAGCACCTGAAAACTCTAAAAATTCGAAAACAAAATCAAAACGACAAAAAATACTTTCAGTTGGCCAACAATCAAAACGACAAAAAATACCTTCAGTTGGCCAACAATCAACCCTGCGCGAAACCAAAACACCAACGACGCACCGATCACAACACCAGAAAGACAAACAAACAAACCTACAAAACTACCGCATTTCAACAAAATATTAGAATACAGAAAAGAATTAAAAACATCTAAAACTACCACATAAAACAAATTTAAATTTCGAAAACCGATAACTGGAGACAAAAGACATTTACCTTAACAGCCGATAACTCCACGTCATTACACCAAGCTGTAATCAAACACCGAGTTGCGCATCAGCCAGGCACACTCGTCGACGAACACACCAAGCAGCAGACAGCGGAAACAATGAATCATCAGCAGCCGAGAAAGCAACGGATCTACGAAAGGGTGGAGCAACAGCGGCCAAGCAACCAGCTGATCAGGGAAGGAATGGAGCAACAACGACCGAGCGTCGTCGACGCATCAGGGGATGAGCATAATCAACGGATGCAGGGTGGTGGCCAGGAACGAGGAGGGGCCCGCTTGCGGGGTCCAAAAATCTGCAACAACGATAGCTCAATGGCAGACGATGCCGGCCTTTTATGCAGAAATAATGTTCGGCCGAACCATTATTCGGCCGAATAATTGTTCGGCCGAATAATTGTTCGGCCGAATAAGTGTTCGGTCGAATAATTATTCGGCCGAATAATTGTTCGGCCGAATAAACGACCAACGAAATTTTTTTCCCATCCGGCAGTGGTTTGCATGCATTTCGAGGATACTCGTTAAACTAAACGGAGCACTGTTAATAGTTATTCGGCCGAATAATGTCTACATTATTTGGCCGAACAATATGTATTATTCGGCTGAAGAATAAATATTATTCAGCCGAATAAGAAATATTGTTCGGCCGAATAACCTCCGCTAAGACGATTTTGCACTAGTTTCTCACGAAAGTGTTACCCACCTTCACGTTTTTACCCTAGCCCCATATATGATGTTTTCCATTTGGTTGTTATCATGCTTAATGATTTTGGGTTTCTTCAAATTTCAGGATTTCGGGCCAAGATTTTGGGTTTTGTTTTTGCCAGATCTTAGATTTTCAGTCCTTTGAAGCAAGCAATCACGTTGTTCTCAGACTGCTCTATCTTTAGCAAACTGCCTGAGGCCTTGATCCGGGTTAGGGTAGCTGGACATTGGACACCAAACACGGGGATCAAAAAATGTTCTTCACTATGATGATGTCATGAAGTTGGACTTTGGAGATTCTGAAGGTTATTTATTCTGTCCGCCACCATTCCATCCCAGATAGAATCAGAGAGTTAACAATGTTGTTTTCATTTTGCTTGGGCAGCTGCCTGTTAGAAAGTATATATAGAGCAGGCCAACTTGCACATATTCGAGATAAGAACCTTACAATTGTGCGGAGATCAATATGATGTTTACGTCGATTTGGCTCACACAGTTTGGTGTGATGTTGTTGCCAGAGAATACAGCCCGGAAACCAATGAATGGGAGGGAGCCGATGAAAAGGAAGGGAGAAATTGTCTAATCGTTCGCCAAACTCCAGGCGAAATTGTCTAATCGGTAAACAACTATTTTCAAATTTTTTTGGCAAAAACAAAAAAACCTCAAACTTAGCACAATGCACATGTAATGAACCTCAGATGGCCTACTTTTCAAAAGGCTTCAAGCGGTGGCATAAAATACAATGTCAAAACTTAAATGCTTAACGAGACTGAATGCAGTGCCATTAAACTTTACTGCAAAACTTCACTGTGGGTATAGACCGCCTCACCACTTGAACTGACTGGTCCAACAATTTTGACAGAATCTCAGACCCGATTTGTTATGATCGCGGGTAATCCGGTATGAAGATGAAGGCCAAGCTCTCTTCTAAACGAATGCTTGCTGAGAACAACAGAACAACGATAGATTTCAAGGGGTGGTTGTGGACTCCATTATTTTTACATGAAAAAATTGTATGGATAATGTTGTTTATTTACACAGGTAATTGGAAATATTCTATAGCTTTTTCATCAACACTTTGGATTAAAATTATAAATTTAAATTTTATTTTGTCTATAATATTAATATATGAATAAATCAATATTTGGGCCACCCCTTGGCTCCTCCCTTCATGCTCATCCTGTTGGATGCCTTCACCAATGCCTACACTACCCATCTCTCATGCTCTCCCTCACTCTGCCACCTCCAACATTCATTCCATGCTCAGCTCACTCGACAACTCTCCACACTGCTCATCCCCACACATTCATTCCATGCTCATCCCACTCCACAACTCTCCACATTGTTCATCCCCACGCATTTATTCCACGCTTAGCCATCTACACCCCCAGTCTATTTCTCCATTCGCCCTACCCCATTCTTCCCCAACTCCATTCATGCCTCCCTTCATGCACGCTCCCTACTATTCACGCCCATCTCTCTCTCTCCATTCACGCCCCTCTTTATGGCAGGCTTCTCTACCACACGTAGGGGGAACCATCTCTCTTTCTCACTTCACGCTCCACCTAGCTAGGGACAACATCCACATACTCCCTTCTCCTCCATCCTCACGTTGTCTCAAATTATTCCCAAGCTCCTCCACCTTCCACGCACTCCCTTCTCCTTCATTCTCATGCAGCCTACCATCCAACTTCATGCTCCCCTTCTACGCCCTAGCTCCATGCAGCCTGCGACTCCATATTCACGATGCCCTTCTTCTGTCTAGCTCCATGCAGCCTTCCATCCAACTTCATGCTCCCCTTATGCGCCCTAGCTCCACATAACCTGCAAAAACCCATCTTCACTCATCCCTTCTGTGCACAGGCTCCAAGCTGCCTGCCAACTACATTATCACGCTCCCCCATTCATACCTACCCCTGCAATACATACTCTCTCTCTCTTTTCTGATGATGGAATGCGACTTGCCCATAGGTGAATGAGATAGGCTACACTGAGGAGGGCGTCTAGCCTAGCTGCATGAGTAGCTCCAGAATGTGTTGTGCTCAGATCTCCCCAAACTGTGGATCAATATTGTATGCTTTTATTTGTTGAAATCCTAGGTCTATGCCATTCATATTAGTTACTAGTTGTTGCTAATTGATGCCATTATTGGTGATGTTATTAATTGTTCGACAAGATGCATCACTATGTGACTTAATTCCTCAAATAATGGATATCTATGGATGAAAATGATTTGTAAATGGGCTGGGGAGTACGTCCATGTTTAGAACAATTTGCAAATACAAGGCTTCTGCCATCTTTTTCTAATTTTCAATAAACATTGTGGGAAATTCAGATGATTTCAAGTGTAGTAGTTTTGAAATATGCATATGGAAATGAGATTGAGTATCAATTGTTAACTCCCCCACAATAATTTAGACCTCAACTTAGTGCAGTTGCCAAGGAATATGGCTACCCATGTAGCCATTAGAAAAAGATGAGAGGATTACAATATCTTTAATAATTGAAAAATTACAATGAGGAGAAAGAAACACCCTTCTTGTTTTGGTCTAATTTCTTATGTAAGTTACCCAAGCTAATTCTGAGCAGTGCAAGTGACAATGATATTCAAATATTGTTGTGGCTATTCTGGGAAAGCTTGTTGAGCCACAAATACAAAACTATCCAATTTTTTCTCATTTTTGCTTCAATTGCAGTTTTGAAAATTCCAAGAGTGTTTATTTCCCATTGATCTGATGATGGGACTTTGTCAATGCGTTTTGAAGCTGCAATACTAATCCAGGTGGATATCTGTAACCGAGAAAACAATTAAGGTATTGATTGCTATCTATTTTCTCCAATTATGTACAAGCATATTGCTTTGTGACCTGATACGTAAGACACACAGTATAAAGATTTTGGGTGGCATGTGTTGTTTATACTAGTATTCTATCACCAAAGCATATTGCTTTGTGACCAGATACGTAAGACACAACATAAATATTTTGGATGCCATATGTTGTTTATACTAGTATTCTATCACCTTACATTGGGAGGTGTTTTGGATTCTCTATGTTTCCTTGTGCTACTTTGAAATGTTTGCTTGATGGATGATAATGTTTTATATGAACTAATGTGGCAGGTTAGCCTGTTGAATGAATCTGGACAAACCAAGGATGATCTCAAGCTCCCTAATAATGAGCAATTGTTGGCCCTGGTAATGACATCAAGTGTCTACTAATGAGCATATATGAATTCATCAAATATTTTCTTGATAAAATAGCTGCCAATTCGTAAAAAAATTGGGAATATGATAATTCTAAAACGATAATGTGTCAATTTGGGGAATTAGTCAAATTTTACATTGTTCTCAACAACATTTGTTTTCATCATTTTTGGTGGGGCTTTTTGTTCAACTATATGCAGAGATGATAAAGGAGAGAATAAACACTTCTGATGCGATAACCATAGAGCCTATCACTTCATCCATAAAGGAGTTTTTTTATGCTACCCATAAAGCTGATGAGGAAGCTGAGGTAAGACTCCAGCTAGATCTATCTCCAAAAATAGATCAATGGCATAATGGTTGTAACAAAAGCAGCCTGAATCTAGCTCATTATTGTTACCAGTTGTAACCCAGTGACAAACAAACCTATTTAGAATATTTATAGAGATCCCCTTTTATAAATGGCATCATCCCACACAAATGTAGAACCCAATTTACATTATGCTCTGTTCAATGAAATGTGTTGAAACTCAAAGAGCAATTTGTGCAGGTTTTGAGAAAACACAGAAAGGGAGATGCATGCATAATTCTATGGAGAATGGCCTTCAATGATCACCTATTTCTGACAGAGAAAGCATTTCTAGATGATGATGAGTCAACAACCATCTAACACACTATGGTGCAGGACTTTCTTCAATTTGTGATCTACTTTGTTGTGGTCATCTATTGGACATTAATAAATTATCTTATCTATCTATCTTTACTAGAAGTGTTGAAAAAATCACTCTATCTTAAGGAATTATCATTCATAGGAAGATTATTACAGGATGAATTTTTACTAGTTAGTTTCTTTTGCATTATTGTTAGAGGAAAATTATTTACTATCATTTCATATGCTTGCATGGTTATTAATGTAGATCGGAATCTATCTGAAAGTGAAGTATGAGAGTCACATCTAGCCAAATCCTTGTATTACGAAGGCATTGGTGAGAAGGTATATTATAACTGTGTGATACTTGTACATTTTCCAGGAATTTATAATTTCAAAATATGTTTTATGAATATTCTTTTCCTGATGGAATACATGTCAACCTTACTCATTTTATCTCTATAGGAAAAGGATTTGGAGCAAATCAAATTTACCGAGGGGAAGATAGTTTTTGTAGGCTAGTAGATGGACTTATTTTTCCACACCCTTGAGCTTGGGTTCTCTTCCATGGGCTCTGATTTAATTTCAAAAGGAATTGATAAAGCTAAGAAGTATGTCATCTTGAAGGTGTACGAAATCCTTTACTGTATGTCTACATGAAACTTCAAGAAAGTAGCTCAAATATTTTTGGATTCTATTTCAATATTCAAAACCTCTTACCTTTTCCCAAATGATATGTTCATATTCTACATTATGCTGACAAGTATCATCTCACTTGATAGAGTCTCACTAAGGAAAAAGGTATTGAATTTTTTTAGACATCTTCGTGGTGTTGCTATTTTTTAATGTATTGAAAAACAAATTTACTAATTTAACGAGGTACCATATTGTAGGTGGTGCATGCACTCAATAATTTGACAATTCCTTGAGCAACCTTTTGCTCCGAATCTTCTTAACTTGGATGAGGATGTTGTAGATTTACTTGAAAAATGCTTGTATCTGAGCCAAGCAAGTGTATCATAGGTATTATATGGGGGTGATTCCATGAAGATGGGTAACTCTTTTTGGCCAAATATGACGGTGAAAAATGGAAATTTTATCCATGTATTAAATTGAAGCCGTTGAAACTCATATTTTCCAAATGAATTTTGACATGTGGTTGAAAAATGAAATGTAGAGAATTATGTTGGCTTTCCAATGATATTTTTTTCGAAATATTCCAATGTCATTTATCATGTCGAATTTTCATTTAATGAAACGTGTGTACTTAAAAATTTGAAGAGCAATTAACAAGTAGTTTGTGTTTATGCACGATAATTTAATGTTAAAGTAATAATTAAAAAAAATGAAATATGTGAACATGATCTAGACATAATGCACTAGGGCTTACATATTTTGCTTTTAATTTTTCTCAAAAAAATATATTTATTATTATTTTTCGAAAATGACCAATGAATATTTCAGTCGCATTTTCCACACATGTGTGTTCGTGCACCAAATCTTTTAATTTTTTACATAATTTGAAAAAATAAAAATACCCTTTTGAAGAGGACGTGTTTATCTAGGGCGTGTATATTTTTTCAAATTTTTTTGATGTGTATTTTGAATTTTGTGGATTTATCTTTCAACTCAATCGAAGTTGTCGACAAGGTTTTTTAGGGCAATTTTTAGTAGAAATTTAAAAACAAAAGACATATGAAGATAAAAATTCATAAATTTTATATATCTGGATAGAGGATTCGTTGATGAATCCAATGGTATCAATTTCTCTCATTAATGAGCATTTAATGACATGGTTTAACTCTGTGGAAGGCAGACAAAACTTTCATTCTACAGTGAAAAGGGCTTTTGGCCTATTTTTTAAGCCCTCGATCGAGCTAAATACCTTGATCGAGGGTTTAACAACACCTCGATCGAGGGTTCAACGAGACTTCGATCGAGGTATTTTAAAACCCTCGATCGAGGGCCTAAAATGAGCCTTTTTATGTTTTTCAAAAGCTATATCGAGCTTTTGCGAGCTTTTCAAAAGCTCGATCGAGGGTTTTAAAACCCTCGATTGAGGTATTTTAAAACCCTCAATCGAGCTTTTAAAACCCTCGATCAGGGTATTTTAAAACCCTTGATCGAGTTTTTAAAACCCTCGATCGAGCTTTTAAAACCTCGATCGAGGGCTTGAAAATACCTCAATCAAGGGTTCGAAAAACAATTTTTTTAGCTTTCATTCACCAAAAATGGTGAACCACCTTCGTGGAATCACCCCATAACAAAGACAACACCAAAAAAATTGAAATTTCACAAAGATCATAATTGGCTCGTCCTCTTCAAAATGGTACTTTTAGTTTTTCCAATAAGAGTCACATTGGAAAGAAAATGCGAAGACAAAAACATGTGTCGATAATGCACCATTTTCTGAACATATGTTGTTTCTGAACATATGTCTTAAAAAACTCAAAATATAGTCCATCCACAGTGTAGTGTGTGTAGATTATGAGCCTATAGTTTTTTTCCCTAAAATGAATAACCATCTATCAAAAACCGACGTCAACACAGGTCACTCATTATCCATACCTAAAATTTTCAAGTATATGTCGTTGGTTGACAACAAATTTGTCCCATGATATGTCCATAAAAATAATATGAGTAGAAATCTAATTCAACTCTCTAAAACCTTTGTGTTTACTTCACGTTGAAATTTCTAAGGGATATATGGGTTTGAAGAGGTCGAAGTTGAAAAACATAAAATTTAGCAGTCTTGTTTGTCAAAAACAAGCCAAAATTGTTTCCCAACTTCATGTTTTCACCCCCGATCAACAACATCATCTGGATCTCTCGATCAACAACATCATCATCTGGATCTCCCGATCAACAGCATCATCTGGATCTCTCAATCAAGAGCATCATCTATATCTCTTGATCAACAACATCATAATCTGCAATACACATGATCCAATTGCGGGATGATCAATCCCTCTCACTTTAGGACATAAGTCCAAGGATGATACAATCCTGATCCACTTACGGGATGATCACTCTCAATCACTTTAGGACATAAAGCCAAGGATGATACAATCCAAACACACTTACAGGATGGTCAATCCTCATCACTTTAGGACATAAAGCCAAGGATGATACAATCCAAACACACTTACAAGATGGTCAATCCTGATCACTTTAGGACATAAAGCCAAGGATGATACAATTTAGACCCACTTACAGGATGGTCAATCCCGATCTCTTTAGGACATAAAGCCACAGATGATGCAATCTAGACCCACTTACATGATGGTAAATCCTGATCTCTTTAGGACATAAAGCCACATATGATGCAATCCAGACCCACTTACAGGATGGTCAATCCCAATCTCTTTAGGACATAAAGCCACGGATGATACAATCCAGACCCACTTATAGGATGGTCAATACCGATCTCTTTAGGACATAAAGCCACAGATGATGCAATGCAGACCCACTTACAGGATGGTCAATCTCGATCTCTTTAGGACATAAAGCAACGGATGATGCAATCCAGACCCACGTATAGGATGGTCAGTCCCGATCTCTTTAGAACATAAAACCACGAAGGATGCAATCCAAATACACTTACAGGATGGTCAATCCCAATCTCTTTAGGACATAAAGCCACGTATGATGAAATCCAGACCCACTTACAGGATGGCCAATCCTGATCTCTTTAGGACATAAATCCATGAATGATGCAATCCAGACCCACTTATAGGATGGTCAATCCCGATATCTTTAGGACATAAAGCCATGGATGATGCAATCCAGACCCACTTACAGGATGGTCAATCACGATCTCTTTAAGACATAAATCCACAGATGATGCAATCCAAACTCACTTACAGGATGGTCAATCCCGATCTCTTTACGACATAAAGCCACAGATGATGCAATCCAGACCCACTTACAGGATGGTCAATCCCGATCTCTTTAGGACATAAAGCCACAGATGATGCAATCCACTTGTCAACTTAGACAAATTCTAAGGACCACTCATCAACCTCATCGTCGGTACAGCTATCCTCATCGTCAGTACAGGCATCCTCGTCATCGACCTTATCATCAGTACAAGCATCCTCATCATCGACCTCATCATCGGTACAAGCATCCTCATCATCGATACAGGTATCCTCATCATCGATACAAGTATCATTCATCATCGATACAAGTATCCTCATCATTGATATAAGTATCCTTCATCAATGATACAAGTATCCTCATCATCGATATAGGTATCCTTCATCAATGATACAAGTATCCTTCATCAATACAAGTATACTCATCCTCGATATAGGTATCCTTCATCATCGATACAGGTATCCTCATCATCGACCTCATTATCGATCCAAATATCATCATTGACCATATCACTCCCCCTTTCGAGGAGGATCCTTTTGAACTACACCAAGCTTGTCTCGAAAATACTCAAACTTTACTCAAGACAAAGGTTTGGTCAATACATCAGCAACTTACTCATCAGTGCTCACATACTCAAGCTTTATAGTTCCTTTCTGCACCATATCCCGTATATAGAAATATCGGATCTCTATGTGCTTTGACTTATCATGGAACACTAGATTCTCTGTCATCTTGATACAACTCGAGTTGTCACATAGGATCACAGTGGAGTCCATCTCTAAGTCAAATAGTCCCGACAACAGCGTTTGAAGCCATATGGCTTCATAACTAGCAGAGCAAGCTACTATATATTCTACTTCAACTGTGCTGAGAGCCACATAGGACTGCCTCCTACTAAACCATGAGATCATGGTGGATCCCAAACAATAACATCTACCTGAGGTGCTATTCCTTTCTAAGACACTTCCGACCCAATATGCATCTGTATAACCATACAATCTGTATCCATGATCTCCAACATAGTAATTTGACCATATGGTGCAGGCATTTTCTTCTTCAACCCACAAACTATGGCAGGCATTTCCTTGAGGCCACTTAGGCCGTTTTGCTACTTTGGTGTAAAAGCAACCTGAAACCCTGTTTTTCCAGACTTATAAATTTCTCCTCAGAAATGATTAAGGCAAACTAAGACTATGAATAAATAACCACTTCAACAAGCTATAGCCTGATATGATGGTGCGTGCATTTTTCTCTAACCATGAAATATGGACCTCCTTTGCAGATCTCTCTCTCTCCTATGCAAGTTCACAAGTGAGTGAGTGTGTGTTAAATGAGGAACACACCTCCTCTATTTATACTTTACTTCACTTGACTTTTAACCCTAACTGGGCCGACTTCTCCTAGGAGAGTCTAATAACCCCTAACAACTTAACTTAGGGCCGAACCCACTAGGAGAGTCTAATACATAATGGTGTTCTGGTGTTGTCATTAAGTCAGTGTTGCAATCTGACATTATTATGGAAAAGTATGACAAGTTTGTGAAACTTTGAAAATTGACTAAGTATTTAAAAAGTAGTCTAAACTGTTCTAAGAGAATGCCCGGGGGTGAATCCATGAAGATGGGTGTCTATTTTGGGGGGTCCCGTGAGAAAATAAATATGAGTTTTTTATGTTTTCCAACTTTGGGTGAATAAAAGTGATATTTTTGTTTGGAATTTCACTTTTCAATAAAAGGAAAACTTTTAGAGAATTATGTTAGCTTGCTATCCATTTTTTTTTCAATTTTTTATATTGAGATTTGATATGTCGATTCGGCAAATGTTTGACAGTGTGTTCTTATAAAATGAAAGGACTACAAAATAGCCATGTTTTGTCGCACACGTAAAATCATTGTTAAACTTGTGTTTTGCAAAAAACAAATATGCTATGACAATCTACACACAATATATTACTGCATGACTATAAGTTTGTAACCAATGGATCTATATACTAATTATTATATTTTTTTGAATTCGATCACTAGGGAAACCTTGTCGATTTTCAACATATTTTTTGTCGCAAAAATTTTCTCTCAGTTGAATATAAAACTAAAAATTCTATGAATACCTTTCTAAAGTAGACAAGCCAATTAACTGCACCATAGTTTTCTCAATTTTTTGGTGGTGTATTTTTAAAGTTATGGATTTTTTATTTCACCGCATTTTGGAAGAGATGAAACCAAACTCGACACATGTTAAGAAAACAAATAATTACAAATATCAGATCTTACCTATACACAACAAAATCTATATATTCGGAAAGTAGATTCAATAACAAAACTAATGGTATCAAGTCCGACAGTCGCTTTGTAGTGTAAGAGATTCTTTTTACCTTCCGAAAATGGAGAAACCTAAAAACTGTGAGGGAAAATCATATTTTCAGGTTTCAGAGGTTATTCGGTCGAATAACTATTTTCTAAAAAAAAAAAAAACGTTCTTGTCTAAACTTATATAAGTAAAACTAAATACTTTAATTAATTTCGCACATTTTAATTTCACATACTTCTCGTCATAATATTTTTGAAAAGCCTTTCTAATGAGTGTTTTTTGCAAAGGGAGTTTTTTTTATAAGGTATTTTTTTTCTTATTTCTTTCTAAGAAATACATTGAAAGAATGTTTTTCTAAGGCATTTTGCAAAATGAGTTTTTATTCCAAGCTTTTTGCACTTCTTATTTCTTTGCAATGGGTTTTTTTTCTAAAATTGTGATTTTAAAGAGTTTTTATTCCAAGTTATTTTTCAAAGGAGTTGTATTTTTCCTTCTTATTTATTTGAAAATGATTTTTTGAAATGGGTTTTTTCAAAGTTTTTTTTTTGTAGATATTTTTGCAAATGACGTTTTTTTTAAAAAGTATTTTACAAGTGGTTTTTTCATGAAATGTTTCTTTCCAAAGGGTGCATTTACAGTGTTTTTATTCCAAGGCATTTTTGCAAATAAGATTTTATTTCAAGTTATTTTTACAAAGGAGATGTATTTTTCCTTCTTATTTCTTTGAAAATGGGTTTTTTCAAAGAGTTGTTCTCCCAAGTTATTTTTGCAAAAAAATTATTTCTTTGCAAGGGTTTTTACAAAGAAATCTTTTTCCTAGGTGTTTTTTCAAAGAAGTTTTTTTTCTAGTGGTTTTACAAAGAAGATTTATTTAGAAAGTGTTCTTATTTGTAGTGCTCTGGTTTTTTTACAGCAGAGCACTAAGTAAAATTTCAGAGTTAATTTTCTACGTATTAAACTTTATCAAGTGTATGGGAGTAAATTTCTAACAATTACTATGCGTCTAAATGATATTCAGTGTACTGTCTTGTTTTTATCAACCTTACATTCGTAATTTAAAATAAACAAACATATCAATATTTTCTTTTCAATAATCATGTTCCAGCCTAAGAATATGTTTCACAACTTAGTAAATCAGTAAATAGCAAGTTATGCATGTTTACAGTAAGTTTTAGCATAATAATCAAATAACGTAAATAACAAGGAAATTACCTGATGCTGATGCTAACCGTAGGTTGTAGCAGGTTGTATAACTTCTTAGACAGCCAAAATGAAGTGTCCACCCTACTGACCAGCTATTATCTTGCTGGCCCTTGGAAATCAAAGGATTTCCAAGCCCCCGAGCTCACAATCTGATAATCCCGAGAGCAGTGTTTACTTTGGTTCTCAAAACCTTTCTCCGTCCTCAAACTTTTATGTCCTCCAACCTTTCTCTCCACTTCCAATTCCCCCCTCCCTTCAACCTTCTCCTCCTCTATATACATGTCCATCCTCGAGAAGACCTTGGGCTTACTCCACCGCCCCAAACTCCCCCTCTCGAGCCCCTCAAACATTTACTCCTTTCCCTAGTTCATTCATCCACGTCTCATTATAAAAATGTATAATTAATTACTCTCATGGAAAATTTATTTGGTTTTGGATTAACGGTCGTAAGTATTTATTACGGTGGGAATTATCACCCAAAGGTTATCCATTCGGGACAAGGTTTATTAATTACAAGTCTTTTCACCAAACCTTGTATTTATTGTTATTGAGGTAATTAATAAAATATTATATAAATATTTGACCCCTTTCAACTTGGACATGACGTGTCTTAAGGGTCTACCTTATCCGTCGAGATCACTTATCTTGAGATTTTAAATTCTACGATTCATATTGAATAATTAAATAGTAATAACCCATTTTCCATCACATCACGTTCATCCCAAAAATAGTTATCCTATTATGTCTAACTTAGGAATGTAAAATAATCACATTCTAATCATTCATTAATCAATATTTAAATTTTACCTATTTTGCAATTGTTATGACATGGGTAGTAATATTATTAAAATAAATTTTAAGTAATAATATTAATTAAATCCCCATAAGGTAATAATAATGGTGAATTTAATAAAGATGTCTTTTACATCATTTTTTTTATCACATGAGTACCCTAACATCTATATAGTATCGTCGTTCTTCTAAACAAAGCACCCTTAAGTGCTTAAATAACCTTACTAATTAATTAGACAGTACCATTACCTTATTTAAAACAATTCTCAGACGACAATGTTAACTGATGACACTTGTCTCAATTGTATATCACAATGTTTACCAACGAGTAATGCATAGCTTAATTGACTTGGGTTACACATCTTAGATAACTTTATATCCATTATCTGAATTCAGTCAATGCATGATTAACCTAATTACTTATGACAACTTATACATTTATTCAATATGTTAAGTGTTTGTATATCGATACTAGTGTACATGTGCAAGGTGTGCATGCATGGCCAGCGTATGCACAAATCATAAATGTACTATAGACAAACCCCATCCCGCCTATGCATACCTGCTAACTAATAGTAGTATTTACCACCATGTAGAAGAACAAACATAATATATATAGTACAATTACTTCAACATTCTCAGTTATTTAACAGTTAATCCTTTACGATTTCACATCATTATCTTTATCTTTACATTAGTTTAATCACTTATGTACAAGGAAGGGTACCTACTACCACTAACTCGGAATCAAGGAAAACTAAACCCTCAACAGTACTAACTAACACATCCTCCCATCATAACCTATGTCTAGCATCCTCCCTATCCTTCCTTTGCTAGTACAAAAGTGGATGTCGGACTCACCGATCTGACCACATAGAACTTGAGAGCGATAGTGTCGGCTGAATAGCAGACCTATCCTCCCCTAGCAGGCATCCGACCATCGTCATCACAACAACATGGGGAGCGTGTCTCAGCACGGCCCTCCCACGACCTCGGGTCTCATGGAAACATAGGGTGGGAAACACATCCATCCCTCTCAACATACTGGGCCTATGCCCTTATCAACTCATACTTTACTGCTATCGGGATTATCAGTTTGTGTTATCGTATCATCATTTTGGCTGCTAAGGTTTACTGTATGAACATGTTTTTCCTTTCCAATATATATCAGATCAAGTAACTGTCTATCCCATAGCCCTTGTGTCCTATAGGTTAGTATTTTTTCAAAATACAAATTTATAGAAAGCATTTCCCATTGATCGCCAATTGATCCATGTTATCAAAAATCATTTTATTTCATGTAACATTTTTAGCTCATCATAGGTGCATATGACACATAACACTTCAATAATTCATTTAAGAAGATGGTATCCACATACCGAATCATATATTTCACATTTCATTAATGAAAACATATAAACATATACTATAATCGTAAAATAAAGAAATCGTATGATAATCATGACATCATAACCGCATAACATAGTAACATCATAATCATGGTGAAATCATAAAACAGAGTAACATCATATAATGAGGTCCATCATATCGTAATATAGTTTACTCAGTCGAGCTGAGTTCAACAGAATATATAAGAAAATAAAGTATGGTGTGTCTAACTGAGAAATATGCCTAATCAAAATATGGGCATTACATACACCCACCCTTCGGGAAACTTCGTCCCGAAGTTATGGTCAAAATAGTGAGGGAAAATCTCGACGCACGGTCTCTGCATCCTCACAGGTAGCAGACCCTGGGCTATACTTGTCCCATTGGACCTTAACTTGGTCCACATGGCGACTACGGAGCTGTCGAACCCTACGATCAAGTATACGTAATGGTTCGACCCTAAAGGTTCCCTCGTCCGAGACCTGCAATTCCTTCCAATGAATTTTGTGAGTCTCATCAGCTATGTAATGTCGTAATACAGAAACATGAAATACATTATGAGTTTTATGCAAGTGGGGTGGCAGCGCGAGACGATAAGCAACTAGTCTGATTTTCTCAAGAATCTCAAATGGACCTATAAAGCGAGGTAACAACTTGGTACCCTTCCCAAACCGAATGGTACTTTTATTTGGTCTGATGCGAATAAATACACGATCCCCTACTTCATAAGTTCTATCTGATCTGTGTGCATCAGCGTAACTCTTTTTCCTATCCTGTGCTTCCTTCAACCGCTGCCTAATCTGTAACACTTGCTCCTCCATTTCCTGAATCAATTCAGGCCCAATTAAAACTCGATCCTCTAACCTGTCCCAACTGAGTGGTGTCCTACACGGCCTCCCATACAATGCCTGATATGGCGGCATACCAATGGAGCTGTGATGACTATTGTTGTATGCAAACTCCACTAAAGGAAGATATTTCTCCCACTGTGTCTGTTGATCCATAACATACATCCTAAGCATGTCCTCCATCACTTGATTCACCCTCTCTGTTTGTCCATCTGTCTCGGGGTGATAAGCTGAGCTTAAGTTCAATTGTGTCCCTAATGCTGACTGCATGCTTGTCCAAAATCTGGAGGTGAACTTAGGGTCTCTGTCAGAGATTATCTTTTTAGGAACTCCATGAAGATGTACAATCTCATTTATGAATACCCTTTCCAGATCTGTCACATCATAGGTGTCTCTAACTGGAATGAAGTGAGCGCTTTTGGTCAGTTTGTCGACTACCACCAAAATAGCATTATGTCTCAGAGATGTGTGGTAATCCTACAACGAAGTCCATGGAAATGACTTCCCATTTAGTCATAGGAATATCATGCGGTTGTAGGAGACCGGCCGAGTGATGGTGATCTGCCTTAACTTGTTGACACTCAAGGCACTTCGAAACAAAATACACTACATCCATCTTCATACCTGGCCAGAAGAAGAGTTGCTTCATGTCAGTATACATCTTCTTCACCCCTGGGTGCGCATAGTAATGCGATCTATGGGCCTCTCTAAGGATTGTTTCCCTGATATAAACTTCCTTAGGAACATACATCCTTCCCTGATACCGCAACAATCCATCTTCCTCGAGATGGTACCCATCATACTTCAATTCCTGTTCCTTTCCATTTTGAATAGCTGAGGTTACTTTTAGATACCAACTATCACCCAATAGTTGTCCTAGTACCCTTTCCCTCAAGTCAACCTTCAAGGGAATTATGGAGAAAAGTCTCGGCCTTCGGCTTAGAGCGTCTGCCACCACATTCTCCTTTCCTTTGATGTAAGAGATACCAAAGTCATACTCACTCATGAACTCACTCCATTACCTTTGCCTAGCATTCAAATCCCTTTGGGTAAAGATGTACTGCAAGCTTTGATGGTTTGTTTTAAGGGTGAAGCTTCTACCAACTAGGTAGTGCCTCCATAATTTTAGTGCCAACATTACTGCTACCAATTCTAGATCATGCGTGGCATACTGCTCCTCATGAGGTTTCAACTTTCGAGATGCATAAGCTATTACCCCACCTTCCTGCATCAACACCGCTCCTAGTCCTTGCTTCGAGGCGTCGGTGCATACCATGAAATCTTTATCCATGTCTGGTACCCGCAAGATCGGTGCACTTGTCAACAATCTATTTAACTCTGAAAAAGCGGCATCACATTCATCAATCCATTCATATCGGATTCCCTTGCGTTGCAAGGTGGTAATAGGTTTTGCAATTTTAGAAAATCCTTCCACAAACCTCCGGTAATAGCCTGCTAACCCCATGAAGCTGCGCACCTCATGAGCATTCCTTGGAATTGGCCAATCTTCAATGGCCTTTACCTTTTCTGGGTCTACAGAGATCCCTTCACCTGAGATGATGTGCCCTAAGTAGTGAATCTCTTTTTGGAAGAAGGAACACTTTGATAATTTACCATAAAGTTTGTGTTCCCTTAAGCATGTCAAGACTAACCGCAAGTGTTCCTCATGCTCCTTCTCATTCTTAGAATAGATAAGAATATCATCTAAGAAGACCTGAACAAAGCGGTCCAAGTATTTTCGGAAGACACCATTCATGAGGCTCATGAATACAGCTGGAGCATTGGTCAAACCAAATGGTACCACTACAAACTCATAATTCCCAAATCGAGTTCGAAAGGCAGTCTTAGGAATGTCGCCTTCCTTGATCCTCAACTGGTGATACCCTGATCGTAAATCAATCTTTGAGAAGACTGACGCACCTTTCATTTGATCAAAGAGGTCATCAATTCTTGGTATGGGATACCTGTTCTTTACTGTGGCTTTGTTCAAATCTCTGTAATCTATGCACAGTCGTAGGGATCCATCCTTCTTCTTAATGAAGATCACTAGTGCTCCCCACGGCGAGATACTAGGTCTAATCAGTCCCAAATCTAGCAACTCTTTTAACTGGATCTGTAACTCACGGAGCTCTGGAGTTGTCATTCTATACGGAGTTTTTGAGATAGGTTCTGCACCAGGTTTTAGTTCGATTGTGAAATCGAGCTCTCTTTCTGGAGGTAGTCCTGGCAATTCCTTCGGAAAGACATCCTTGAACTCGGAAAGTACTAGGTAAGAATTCAAGGAAGGTCCTTTACTATCGCTCACGGCCTCCACTACGAACAACTGGCATCCTTGTCTTAGGCACCGCTTAGCTTTCACCATAGAGATGAAACAGAGGGATACCTTCCTCTTCAAGCCTTGGATTTGAATTGTCCTTCCCTCGTCATCGAGGCACAACACCTTCTTTGCATAGCAGTCTATGAAATCTCTATGGTCTTCTAACCAATCCATGCCAATAATGAGGTCATAAGTCCCCAAATTGGTGACATAAGCATCCAACTTAGTGGTGCACACTCCTAAGTCAACCTCACAACTCCTCAATTTAAGACCTACTGTTTGCTTAGCTCCCGAAGCCATTTCAACCAGTTTGAAATCAGCATGCTCGTAGGCTGCCAACCCACATTTATCTAATGCAAATGGTGAAATAAAACTATCAGTTGCTCCTGGATCAAACAAAATTTTAAGTTTGACATTGTTTACATTACCAGTGGATTCTACTACGGTAGACTGATGTTCTACCTGGTGGTTATGCACCGCTGCATGAATCCGATGACTGTTACCCAAACTATCCATGGGTGCTTTTCCTTCCCTGTGCCTGCTGCTTGACTGACCCTTGGGACAGTCTCGCTGGAAATGAGGACCTCCACATCCCCAACAAGAGAGATTGGGAGGGGCTTGCATGTTGTTCGGAGGAATCCTCTGAGATGAGTTCCTTCCCCTGGGTCCTCTAAAACCCCTTGATCCTCTACAGGAACTTCCTTGTGTACGTCCCTGGCTTTGGTGGGTTGCGGACGATCCTTGCGAGATTGAGTTAACTGAAGTATTACCCCTCGGTGTGAACCTGTTACTGTAAGGAGGAGGTCTAGATTGTCCTCTCCTGAAGTAAGGACGTGACGCCTTCCCTGAAACATACTGATTGGTTCCTATCAACTTACTACCCCCTTTTCCATCTGACATGTCGGCTGCATAACGAGCATACTCAAATGCCATGGCAGCTGAAGTTGGCTTCCACATCCGCACAGCAGCTCTAATCTTGTAGTTAAGTCCATACACAAAACGCTCTACCTGACAATCATCTGCATCTAGGTAAGGAACATATTTTACCAGTTCCATAAACTGAGATTCATACTCCTCCACCGTCTTGTCTCCCTGTACTAAGGCATGGAGTGCACCTGCCTGTTCTTCCTTGTAATAATTTGGCAAATACTTCTTGTGGAACCTCTCCTCGAACAGTTCCCAACAAGTTGTAAGAGGAGTAAGGTGCAACTGCTTCTCGAGATCTGACCACCAATTCAAAGCATCACCTTTAAGCTGGAAGACGTCCATCCTAGCCTTGGAACTAGATGTGTACTCATTCAATGCGAAGCATCTCTTCATGCCTTCCAGCCATGCTTCGGCATGCTTACCGGGTCGTCCTCCTGAAAACTCTGGAACCTTTATCTTTTGCAACTCCCTCGATATGTCCTGAAGCGGTTCCAATCTTGGGCCATGTTCCCTTTCAGAGTTCTCTCGACTTACTTGAGTGGTTTCCACCTCGACGGCCCTTTCCGACTACCTATTCATCGTGGTCATAATATCCTCCAAAGACCTCATTATGATCTGCATTTCAGGCGTTGAGGTTGATCGTGGCGGTGTTGGCGGTGATGACGGTGGCGGAGGTGGCGGTGACGGTGGTCGACCTTGACCCCGTCCTCGACCTCTGCGTGTTGTTACCATGATAGTTCCTGAGTTGTTGAAAATAAAATCATATCCTTAGTTGTTCAATCAAATATATGCGGAACTAAAATGTAGGTATTCATACACTTATACTTATGCGTAAGAAATAACTTGCATCATGAGATAACAAATTGTGAGGATTAGCGCGGTAAAATCTACAGTCGTTTTTATTAAACAATTTTTGTCGTGGTGTTAAGCTCGTCATGCTGATCTTAACGATGTCTTGTTTTTGAGATTTTGGGTCTCTCTCATCCCTTCGACTAGGAGTTGAAATCTCGGCATAATTTTTCTTTTTTTTTAATATCTATTTCTTTGTTAACTCTAAATGTTACCCCCTTAATCTAAATAACCTAATTTACATTAACCTTATTAACATTAATTGTTAACCCTCAACCAATCATAGTTAAGTTTACTGCAAAAAATTAAAATTTCTATAAAACATATATTTTTTTTAACAACATATGTTATAACAGAAAAGAAAAATTAATTTTTATAATACATGTATTCTAACAAAATATGAATAAATTTAAATTTTATAAAACATATTTTCTATCAGAGTATATAACAATAAATTTAAACTTTAATACAACATATATTATAACAGAAAAGTAAAAAAAAAAAAAAATTTCATAATACATATATTCTAACAAAATATGAATAAATTTAATTTTTATAAAACATATATTCTATCAGAATATATAACAATAATTTTAAACTTTAACACAACATATATTATAACCTTCTATATATATTTTTTTACGAACGTATCTATATTCTTTTACAAACTATATACAAATAGAACGTAGATTTTCAAACCATATACAACTAGAACGTACATTTACAAACCGTATACAAATATAACCCCCTTTAATGCTTCGGTTTAACCCTAGCCCTACACCTTCCTATGTCTAAAGGCTTGAAAGCCTCGCGGCCTCTCACCGCCATGCAAAGAGCGAGTACGCATGAAGGACACGCGGTCTCTCCAAGCAACCCACCGCCATGTGAAGGTGGGGAAACCCTAAATAGAGTCAATCCCCAAGGCACGGCCATTTTCACCCTCTCTCCGGGAGTTTTAGCTCTGCAACTCTATGCAAGCTCGCTTAGGGTTTCAGAAAGGAAGGAGCTCTCCATTTTTCTACTGCAGAACACTACTGTCAGACCTGCTATTGTAAAGAATGGACGAGATTTACTCTTTCATTTCTGGTGTTTATGGCTATTGTAGTGTGTTATCTGATTACTGTTCCTGTTATGTTTCCTTTCTGCGAGTATTTTGTATTCTCAGTGCCTTATTCTATTTCTATTTCTGGCAGTCCAGGGAAATCGAACCTGGGTGGTGGATTGGGGGATTTTCAGTCTCTTACGCTTCCCATGAGCCCACAGCTCGGCTAAATGACGGATATATATATTTTTGTTAGCTTTAGAGCTAGGCTTTGGCTTGCGATATGATAGCTTGATTTCGTGGACTGAAGTCTTACTATTTGGAGATTAGGTGCTGCTGCTGCGGCCCCAATAATTTTATAGGGAACAAAAGGAAGCGATACTCTTGAGTGAACTTGGCGCTTGGAGTTTGATGTAGTGCGTGGTTGCAAGTCATGGAACTTGTCCTTCTGGCCGGCCAATATTTTATGAGAAACAAAGGGAAAGGAAAGAAGCCCCATTTCTTTTGCCTCTATGTGCGAGGCCTCGTTTTGAAGCATTTTCACTGGAAAAGGACTGATATGGGACTTGTGATTCAGAAATTTGTCGTGGGGGTGATGATGGTTAGACTGTGTTGTTAGGCAGAGAATAACGCAGTTATTAGTTATAAGCGTGAGGGTCTTTAAGAATGAGGAATCTCTACGGGATTATGCTGGAGTCAGGGCATAAAGTAATTATCCCACAGAAGTCCTTTCTCAGAGTCTACGGGTCTGTGCTTTTATTGTGTCCTCTTTTAGGAGTTTGGGACTGTATGCTACGGGCCTCAATGATTTTATAAGGAACAAGAGAGCTGGGTGCTTGGACTGCTGTTGTATGCGTGGTGGCCGACCTTCGATCTGGTACCTCGCAATGAGACTCTATCTATGGAAGTGCACTGGTGGATGATTGATTTAACGTTGGCTTAGCTTGACGGTTTTGTTTTTAACGTTGGCTGATTGATTTAACGTTGGCACTCGATCTGGCAGCCATTTTCTGTTTTTTTTTTTTTTTTTTTTTTTTTTTTTTTGAGCGGCATCCCCAGCTCAGCCAGAGGGTGCAGCTCAACCCAGAGGGAGCGCAACCCAGCAGTCTTCAGGTAGTAAAATGAAAACGCTCTTATGGGAGCTCGACGCTTGAGGGATGGATGGCCAGCTGTGGTGGATTGCTAGAGGTCGATAATTTGGGGCCCAAAACAATTTTCAGGAAGTAAAAAAAAAAGCAAAGGTAAGGAATGCGCCTCAGCTTGAGCGCTTGAACTGTTGTGGAATGGGGGGGCCACTTTGGGATTGGCCCTTGGTCGCTTGGTAAGCTCTTGGTGTTCAGCGCTGAGGAAGGAAAGCTCTGTGGCTTGTCGATTGGTCTGTAGTTGTGGTCGTGGGCCTATCCTCTACCTGCTAACTAGCAACGTTCCGTGTTGAGCGCTTGGAATCGGCTGGAGCGCCCATCTCCCTGCCGTGGCTCGACTCGTCCAGGAAGTTGAATATCATTCTATTTTTTTTCGTTTAATATTCATGGAAAAGTTTCCTGTGTATATGGGTAATGCAATTGTCTTGAATGAACTGTAATCCTTTGCCATATTTTTCTGTTTACAGTACAGGAAACCTTAAATAAAGATAATAAACAAAACCCACACGAAGGTGGAAGCAAAGGCAAGGCACTACTATTTTATTGGATTGTGATTTTACTGGTAAAATCGTGAGCCTGGAGACCCAGTGTTCGTTTATCAACGCCGAGGCAAGTGTTTCGAGCCAAAAGACCTTTGTACAATTTTTATTTATTTATTTTAAATTTCAGGTTATAGATTGATAGCTTGCATTTCTTTGATGGTTGGAAGTTTGAGTTCACGGCTGAACTTGCAGCAAGAACAATAGTTTCATGCATTTGCCATGCTTGTAAATCTTATTAGCTATTGGTCATTGTATTCAATAGTTTGATCTTATATTGTATATTTAGGAAAGATATGGAGGAAAGGAATAGCTTCATTGGAAGGAATTGAAGTTATTTTTAACAAATAATAATAACAGAGATATTAGTGCATTTCATCTACTAAGTGGCCGACTATCATTTTGCCAACCCTAATTTTTTTGAGTCTTAAATTTGGATGATTGCAATTTTATTATAATAATTTTTTTTTTTTTATTATACCATCTCGAGGTTGCATATCTTGTAGTGCAATATTTAATATCTGGGTATTTTGTATGAATTCAGCTTGCATATCTTAAATACTTAATATGTTGGCCACGAGATTCTAGCAGGCCCCTTCCTTGGTTCGACTCCTCACAAGAACAGGCTGACGTGCTACCCACAACGGCCCTTTAGTTTGGCTGAGAGTATAATTAAGCTATGTCTAAATTCAATTGTCAGAATCCTGGCAGGTTCGGGACCTGTCATAAACTTAAGAATTAGATTTCCAAGCTGCGCTAGGGTTTCACCCTTTTCTATTATTTGCACTAGTTTTACTTTTCTTTTAATTTATTTAAACTAATTACTTGAAGAGAGTGAAATGCATAAATCCTGTAAATGCATACTCTTTTTAATTCTACCTTTTGGCATTTTACCGTGTAAAATTTAGTGACAGCAATCTTGTTGTATATATATAAAAAAATAAGAAATTTCAATAATATGCCTATGTTGTAACACTATTTACCAGCTCTCCCTTTTTGTTTTGCAGAAAATATACTAAAATAATTTTCTTCTCTTTGTTTTTTTCTTCTTTGGGTTTTAACTAAATTTCTTTTGTTTCCAGGTTTTTCGTAAAACCCACGAAAGTGTGTAAGTAATACATATATATATATATATAGGTGAATGTCCATTTCTTTCATAATTGATTTTTTTTTTTTCTTCCCGACTAAATTCTTATTTCTTGCAGGAAAAGTAGATGCTACAATGATTTCAGAAAAGCTTTGGGGCTATCCAACTTACATATTGTAATCCCTTTAAAGTTTTTTTTTTTTGTTAATTTTGTTTCTTTTCTATATGGAAAAAGGCCCGTAAGGTCTGAGTGTTCGAGCTGGGCTCTGATACCATCTGTAGTGCTCTGGTTTTTTTACAGCAGAGCACTAAGTAAAATTTCAGAGTTAATTTTCTACGTATTAAACTTTATCAAGTGTATGGGAGTAAATTTCTAACAATTACTATGCGTCTAAATGATATTCAGTGTACTGTCGTTTTTTTATCAACCTTACATTCGTAATTTAAAATAAACAAACATATCAATATTTTCTTTTCAATAATCGTGTTCCAGCCTAAGAATATGTTTCACAACTTAGTAAATCAGTAAATAGCAAGTTATGCATGTTTACAGTAAGTTTTAGCATAATAATCAAATAACGTAAATAACAAGGAAATTACATGATGCTGATGCTAACCGTAGGTTGTAGCAGGTTGTATAACCTCTTAGACAGCCAAAATGAAGTGTCCACCCTACCGACCAGCTATTATCTTGCTGGCCCTTGGAAATCAAAGGATTTCCAAGCCCCCGAGCTCACAATCTGATAATCCCGAGAGCAGTGTTTACTTCAGTTCTCAAAACCTTTCTCCGTCCTCAAACTTTTCTGTCCTCCAACCTTTCTCTCCACTTCCAGTTCCCCCCTCCCTTCAACCTTCTCCTCCTCTATATACATGTCCATCCTCGAGAAGACCTTGGGCTTACTCCACCGCCCCAAACTCCCCCTCTCGAGCCCCTCAAACATTTACTCCTTTCCCTAGTTCATTCATCCACGTCTCATTATAAAAATGTATAATTAATTACTCTCATGGAAAATTTATTTGGTTTTGGATTGACGGTCGTAAGTATTTATTACGGTGGGAATTATCACCCAAAGGTTATCCATTCGGGACAAGGTTTATTAATTACAAGTCTTTTCACCAAACCTTGTATTTATTGTTATTGAGGTAATTAATAAAATATTATATAAATATTTGACCCCTTTCAACTTGGACATGACGTGTCTTAAGGGTCTACCTTATCCGTCGAGATCACTTATCTTGAGATTTTAAATTCTACGATTCATATTGAATAATTAAATAGTAATAACCCACTTTCCATCACATCACGTTCATCCCAAAAATAGTTATCCTATTATGTCTAACTTAGGAATGTAAAATAATCACATTCTTATCATTCATTAATCAATATTTAAATTTTAACTATTTTGCAATTGTTATGACATGGGTAGTAATATTATTAAAATAAATTTTAAGTAATAATATTAATTAAATCCCCATAAGGTAATAATAATGGTGAATTTAATAAAGATGTCTTTTACATCATTTTTTTATCACATCAGTACCCTAACATCTATATAGTATCGTTGTTCTTCTAAACAAAGCACCCTTAAGTGCTTAAATAACCTTACTAATTAATTAGACAGTACCATTACCTTATTTACAACAATTCTCAGACGACAATGTTAACTGATGACACTTGTCTCAATTGTATATCACAATGTTTACCAACGAGTAATGCATAGCTTAATTGACTTGTTTTACACATCTTAGATAACTTTATATCCATTATCTGAATTCAGTCAATGCATGATTAACCTAATTACTTATGACAACTTATACATTTATTCAATATGTTAAGTGTTTGTATATCGATACTAGTGTACATGTGCAAGGTGTGCATGTGTGGCCAGCGTATGCAAAGATCATAAATGTACTATAGACAAACCCCATCCCGCCTATGCATACCTGCTAACTAATAGTAGTATTTACCCCCATGTAGAAGAACAAACATAATATATATAGTACAATTACTTCAACATTCTCAGTTATTTAACAGTTAATCCTTTACGATTTCACATCATTATCTTTATCTTTACATTAGTTTAATCACTTATGTACAAGGAAGGGTACCTACTACCACTAACTCAGAATCAAGGAATACTAAACCCTCAACAGTACTAACTAACACATCCTCCCATCATAACCTACGTCCAGCATCCTCCCTATCCTTCCTCTGCTAGTACAAAAGTGGATGTCGGACTCACCGATCTGACCACATAGAACTTGAGAGCGATAGCGTCGGCTGAATAGAGGACCTATCCTGCCCTAGCAGGCATCCGACCATCGTCATCATAACAACATGGGTAGCGTGTCTCAGCACGGCCCTCCCACGACCTCGGGTCTCATGGAAACATAGGGTGGGAAACACATCCATCCCTCTCAACATACTGGGCCTACGCCCTTATCAACTCATACTTTACTGCTATCGGGATTATCAGTTTGTGTTATCGTATCATCATTTTGGCTGCTAAGGTTTACTGTATGAACATGTTTTTCCTTTCCAATATATATCAGATCAAGTAACTGGCTATCCCATAGCCCTTGTGTCCTGTAGGTTAGTATTTTTGCAAATACAAATTTATAGAAAGCATTTCCCATTGATCGCCAATTGATCCATGTTATCAAAAATCATTTTATTTCATGTAACATTTTTAGCTCATCATAGGTGCATATGACACATAACACTTCAATAATTCATTTAAGAAGATGGTATCCACGTACTGAATCATATATTTCACATTTCATTAATGAAAACATATAAACATATACTGTAATCGTAAAATAAAGAAATCGTATGATTATCATGACATCATAACCGCATAACATAGTAACATCATAATCATGGTGAAATCATAAAACAAAGTAACATCATATAATGAGGTCCATCATATCGTAATATAGTTTACTCAGTCGAGCTGAGTTCAACAGAATATATAAGAAAATAAAGTATGGTGTGTCTAACTGAGAAATATGCCTAATCAAAATATGGGCATTACATACACCCACCCTTCGGGAAACTTCGTCCCGAAGTTATGGTCAAAATAGTGAGGGAAAATCTCGACGCATGGTCTCTGCATCCTCCCAGGTAGCAGACCCTGGGCTATACTTGTCCCCTTGGACCTTAACTTGGTCCACATAGCGACTACGGAGCTGTCGAACCCTACGATCAAGTATACGTAATGGTTCGACCCTGAAGGTTCCCTCGTCCGAGACCTGCAATTCCTTCCAATGAATTTTGTGAGTCTCATCAGCTATGTAATGTCGTAATACAGAAACATGAAATACATTATGAGTTTTATGCAAGTGGGGTGGCAGTGCGAGATGATAAGCAACTAGTCCGATTTTCTCAAGAATCTCAAATGGACCTATAAAGCGAGGTGACAACTTGGTACCCTTCCCAAACCGAATGGTACTTTTATTTGGTCTGATGCGAATAAATACACGATCTCCTACTTCATAAGTTCTATCTGATCTGTGTGCATCAGCGTAACTCTTTTGCCTATCCTGTGCTTCCTTCAACCGCTGCCTAATCTGTAACACTTGCTCCTCCATTTCCTGAATCAATTCAGGCCCAATTAAAACTCGATCCTCTAACCTGTCCCAACTGAGTGGTGTCCTACACGGCCTCCCATACAATGCCTGATATGGCGGCATACCAATGGAGCTGTGATGACTATTGTTGTATGCAAACTCCACTAAAGGAAGATATTTCTCCCACTGTGTCCTGTTGATCCATAACATACATCCTAAGCATGTCCTCCATCACTTGATTCATCCTCTCTGTTTGTCCATCTTTCTCGGGGTGATAAGCTGAGCTTAAGTTCAATTGTGTCCCTAATGCTGACTGCATGCTTGTCCAAAATCTGGAGGTGAACTTAGGGTCTCTGTCAGAGATTATCTTTTTAGGAACTCCATGAATACGTACAATCTCATTTATGAATACCCTTGCCACATCTATCACATCATAGGTGTCTCTGACTGGATTGAAGTGAGCGCTTTTGATCAGTTTGTCGACTACCACCAAAATAACATTATGTCTCAGAGATGTGAGTGGTAATCCTACAACGAAGTCCATGGAAATGACTTCCCATTTAGTCATAGGAATATCATGCGGTTGTAGGAGACCGACCGGGTGATGGTGATCTGCCTTAACTTGTTGACACTCAAGGCACTTCGAAACAAAATCCACTACATCCATCTTCATACCTGGCCAGAAGAAGAGTTGCTTCATGTCAGTATACATCTTCTTCACCCCTGGGTGCGCACAGTAATGCAATCTATGGGCCTCTCTAAGGATTGTTTCCCTGATATCACCTTCCTTAGGAACATACATCCTTCCCTGATACCGCAACAATCCATCTTCCTCGAGATGGTACCCATCATACTTCAATTCCTGTTCCTTTCCATTCTGAATAGCTGAGGTTACTTTTATATACCAACTATCACCCAATAGTTGTCCTATTACCTTTTCCCTCAAGTCAACCTTCAAGGGAATTAAGGAGAAAAGTCTCAGCCTTCGGCTTAGAGCGTCTGCCACCACATTCTCCTTTCCTTTGATGTAAGAGATACCAAATTCATACTCACTCATGAACTCACTCCATTGCCTTTGCCTAGCATTCAAATCCCTTTGGGTAAAGATGTACTGCAAGCTCTGATGGTCTGTTTTAAGGGTGAAGCTTCTACCAACTAGGTAGTGCCTCCATAATTTTAGTGCCAACATTACTGCTGCCAATTATAGATCATGCGTGGCATACTGCTCCTCATGAGGTTTCAACTTTCGAGATGCATAAGCTTTTACCCCACCTTCCTGCATCAACACCGCTCCTAGTCCTTGCTTCGAGGCGTCGGTGCATACCATGAAATCTTTATCCATGTCTGGTACCTGCAAGATCGGTGCACTTGTCAACAATCTCTTTAACTCTGAAAAATCGGCATCACATTCATCGATCCATTCATATCGGATTCCCTTGCGTTGCAAGGTGGTAATAGGTTTTGCAATTTTAGAAAATCCTTCCACAAACCTCCGGTAATAGCCTGCTAACCCCATGAAGCTGCGCACCTCATGAACATTCCTTGGAATTGGCCAATCTTCAATGGCCTTTACCTTTTCTGGGTCTACAGAGATCCCTTCACCTGAGATGATGTGCCCCAAGTAGTGAATCTCTTTTTGGAAGAAGGAACACTTTGATAATTTACCATAAAGTTTGTGTTCCCTTAAGCATGTCAAGACTAACCGCAAGTGTTCCTCATGCTCCTTCTCATTCTTAGAATAGATAAGAATATCATGTAAGAAGACCTGAACAAAGCGGTCCAAGTATTTTCGGAAGACACCATTCATGAGGCTCATGAATACAGCTGGAGCATTGGTCAAACCAAATGGTACCATTGGTCAAACCAAATGGTACCACTACAAACTCGTAATGCCCAAATCGAGTTCGAAAGGCAGTCTTAGGAATGTCGCCTTCCTTGATCCTCAACTGGTGATACCCTAATCGTAAATCAATCTTTGAGAAGACTAACGCACCTTTCATTTGATCAAAGAGGTCATCAATTCTTGGTATCGGATACCTGTTCTTTACTGTGGCTTTGTTCAAATCTCTGTAATCTATGCACAGTCGTAGGGATCCATCCTTCTTCTTAACGAAGATCACTGGTCCTCCCCACGGCGAGATACTAGGTCTAATCAGTCCCAAATCTAGCAACTCTTTTAACTGGATCTGTAACTCACGGAGCTCTGGAGTTGTCATTCTATACGGAGTTTTTGAGATAGGTTCTCCACCAGGTTTTAGTTCAATTGTGAAATCGAGCTCTCTTTCTGGAGGTAGTCCTGGCAATTCCTTCGGAAAGACATCCTTGAACTCGGAAAGTACTGGGTAAGAATTCAAGGAAGGTCCTTTACTATCGCTCACGGCCTCCACTACGAACAACTGGCATCCTTGTCTTAGGCACCGCTTAGCTTTCACCATAGAGATGAAACAGAGGGATACCTTCCTCTTCAAGCCTTGGATTTGAATTGCCCTTCCCTCGTCATCGAGGCACAACACCTTCTTTGCATAGCAGTCTATGAAAGCTCTATGGTCTTCTAACCAATCCATGCCAATAATGAGGTCATAAGTCCCCAAATTGGTGACATAAGCATCCAACTTAGTGGTGCACACTCCTAAGTCAACCTCACAACTCCTCACTTTAAGACCTACTGTTTGCTTAGATCCCGAAGCCATTTCAACCAGTTTGAAATCATCGTGCTCGTAGGCTGCCAACCGACATTTATCTAATGCAAATGGTGAATTAAAACTATCAGTTTCTCCTAGATCAAACAAAATTTTAAGTTTGACATTGTTTACATTACCAGTGGATTCTACTATGGTAGACTGATGTTCTGCCTGGTGGTTATGCACCGCTGCATGAATCCGATGACTGTTACCCAAACTATCCATGGGTGCTTTTCCTTCCCTGTGCCCACTGCTTGACTGACCCTTAGGACAGTCTCGCTGGAAATGAGGACCTCCACATCCCCAACAAGAGAGATTGGGAGGGGCTTGCATGTTGTTCGGAGGAATCCTCTGAGATGAGTTCCTTCCCCTGGGTCCTCTAAAACCCCTTGATCCTCTATAGGAACTTCCTTGTGTACGTCCCTAGCTTTGGTGGGTTGCGGACGATGCCTGCGAGATTGAGTTAACTGAAGTATTACCCCTCGGTGTGAACCTATTACCGTAAGGAGGAGGTCTAGATTGTCCTCTCCTGAAGTAAGGACGTGACGCCTTCCCTGAAACATACTGATTGGTTCCTGTCAACTTACTACCCCCTTTTCCATCTGACATGTCGGCTGCATAACGAGCATACTCAAATGCCATGGCAACTGAAGTTGGCTTCCACATCCGCACAGCAGCTCTAATCTTGCAGTTAAGTCCATACACAAAACGCTCTACCTGACAATCATCTGCATGTAGGTAAGGAACATATTTTACCAATTCCATAAACCGAGATTCATACTCCTCCACCGTCTTGTCTCCCTGTACTAAGGCATGGAGTGCACCTGCCTATTCTTCCTTGTAATAATTTGGCAAATACTTCTTGTGGAACCTCTCCTCGAACAGTTCCCAACAAGTTGTAAGAGGAGTAAGGTGCAACTGCTTCTCGAGATCTGACCACCAATTCAAAGCATCACCTTTAAGCTGGAAGACGGCCATCCTAGCCTTGGAACTAGATGTGTACTCATTCAATGCGAAGCATCTCTTCATGCCTTCCAGCCATGCTTCGGCATGCTTACCGGGTTGTCCTCCTGAAAACTCCGGAACCTTTATCTTTTGCAACTCCCTCGATATGTCCTGAAGTGGTTCCAATCTTGGGCCATGTGACCTTTCAGAGTTCTCTCGACTTACATGAGTGGTTTTCACCTCGACGACCCTTTCCGACTGCCTATTCATCGTGGTCATAATAGCCTCCAAAGACCTCATTATGATCTGCATTTCAGGCATTGAGGTTGATCGTGGCGGTGTTGGCGGTGATGACGGTGGTGGAGGTGGCGGTGACGGTGGTCGACCTTGACCCCATCCTCGACCTCTGCGTGTTGTTACCATGATAGTTCCTGAGTTGTTGAAAATAAAATCATATCCTTAGTTGTTCAATCAAATATATGCGGAACTAAAATGTAGGTATTCATACACTTATACTTATGCGTAAGAAATAACTTGCATCATGAGATAACAAATTGTGAGGATTAGCGCGGTAAAATCTACAGTCGTTTTTATTAAACAATTTTTGTCGTGGTGTTCAGCTCGTCATGTTGATCTTAACGATGTCTTGTTTTTAAGATTTCGGGTCTCTCTCATCCCTTCGACTAGGAGTTGAAATCTCGGCATAATTTTATTTTATTTTTAATATCTATTTCTTTGTTAACTTTAAATGTTACCCCCTTAATCTAAATAACCTAATTTACATTAACCTTATTAACATTAATTGTTAACCCTCAACCAATCATAGTTAAGTTTACTACAAAAAATTAAAATTTCTATAAAACATATATTTTTTTTAACAACATATGTTATAACAGAAAAGAAAAATTAATTTTTATAATACATGTATTCTAACAAAATATGAATAAATTTAAATTTTATAAAACATATTTTCTATCAGAGTATATAACAATAAATTTAAACTTTAATACAACATATATTATAACAGAAAAGTAAAAAAAAAAATTAATTTTTATAATACATATATTCTAACAAAATATGAATAAATTTAATTTTTATAAAACATATATTCTATCAGAATATATAACAATAATTTTAAACTTTAACACAACATATATTATAACCTTCTATATATGTTTTTTTACAAACGTATCTATATTCTTTTACAAACTATATACAAATAGAACGTAGATTTTCAAACCGTATACAACTAGAACATAGATTTACAAACCATATACAAATAGAAGCCCCTTTAATGCTTCGGTTTAACCCTAGCCCTACACCTTCCTATGTCTAAAGGCTTGAACGCCTCGCGGCCTCTCACCGCCATGCAAAGAGCAAGTACGCATGAAGGACACGCGGTCTCTCCAAGCAACCCACCGCCATGTGAAGGTGGGGAAACCCTAAATAGAGTCAATCCCCAAGGCGCGGCCATTTTCACCCTCTCTCTGGGAGTTTTAGATCTGCAACTCTATGCAAGCTCGCTTAGGGTTTCAGAAAGGAAGGAGCTCTCCATTTTTCTACTGCAGAACACTACTGTCAGACCTGCTATTGTAAAGAATGGACGAGATTTACCCTTTCATTTCTGGTGTTTATGGCTATTGTAGTGTGTTATCTGATTACTGTTCCTGTTATGTTTCCTTTCTGCGAGTATTTTGTATTCTCAGTGCCTTATTCTATTTCTATTTCTGGCAGTCCAGGGAAATCGAACCTGGGTGGTGGATTGGGGGCTTTTCAGTCTCTTACGCTTCCCATGAGCCCACACCTCGGCTAAATGACGGATATATATATTTTTGTTAGCTTTAGAGCTAGGATTTGGCTTGCGATATGATAGCTTGATTTCGTGGACTGAAGTCTTACTATTTGGAGATTAGGTGCTGCTGCCGCGGCTGCAATAATTTTATAGGGAACAAAAGGAAGCGATACTCTTGAGTGAACTTGGCGCTTGGAGTTTGTTGTAGTGCGTGGTTGCAAGTCATGGAACTTGGCCTTCTGGCCGGCCAATATTTTATGAGAAACAAAGGGAAAGGAAAGAAGCCCCATTTCTTTTGCCTCTATGTGCGAGGCCTCATTTTGAAGCGTTTTCATGGGAAAAGGACTGATATGGGACTTGTGATTCAGAAATTTGTCGTGGGGGTGATGATGGTTAGACTGTGTTGTTAGGCAGAGAATAACGCAGTTATTAGTTATAAGCGTGAGGGTATTAAGAATGAGGAATCTCTACGGGATTATGCTGGAGTCAGGGCATAAAGTAATTATCCCACAGAAGTCCTTTCTCAGAGTCTACGGGTCTGTGCTTTTATTGTGTCCTCTTTTAGGAGTTTGGGACTGTATGCTACGGGCCTCAATGATTTTATAAGGAACAAGCGAGCTGGACGCTTGGACTGCCAGTGTATGCGTGGTGGCCGACCTTCGATCTGGTAGCTCGCAATGAGACTCGATCTGTGGAAGTGCACTGGTGGATGATTTATTTAACGTTGGCTTAGCTTGACGGTTTTGTTTTTAACGTTGGCTGATTGATTTAACGTTGGCACTCGATCTGGTAGCCATTTTCTGTTTTTTTTTTTTTTTTTTTTTTTGAGCGGCATCCCCAGCTCAGCCAGAGGGTGCAGCTCAACCCAGAGGGAGCGCAACCCAGCAGTCTTCAGGTAGTAAAATGAAAATGCTCTTATGGGAGCTCGACGCTTGAGGGATGGATGGCATTCGTGGCCAGCTGTGGTGGATTGCTAGAGGTCGATACTTTGGGGCCCAAAACAATTTTCAGGAAGTAAAAAAAAAAACAAATGTAAGGAATGCGCCTCAGCTTGAGCGCTTGAACTGTTGTGGAATGGGGGGGCCACTTTGGGATTGGCCCTCGGTCGCTTGGTAAGCTCTTGGTGTTCAGCGCTGAGGAAGGAAAGCTCTGTGGCTTGTCGATTGGTCTGTAGTTGTGGTCGTGGGCCTATCCTCTACCTGCTAACTGGCAACATTCCGTGTTGAGCGCTTGGAATCGGCTGGAGCGCCCATCTCCCTGCCGTGGCTCGACTCATCCAGGAAGTTGAATATCATTCTATTTTTTTTCGTTTAATATTCATGGAAAAGTTTCCTGTGTATATGGGTAATGCAATTGTCTGGAATAAACTGTAATCCTATGCCATATTTTTCTGTTTACAGTACAGGAAACCTTAAATAAAGATAATAAACAAAACCCACACGAAGGTGGAAGCAAAGGCAAGGCACTACTATTTTATTGGATTGTGATTTTACTGGTAAAATCGTGAGCCTGGAGACCCAGTGTTCGTTTATCAACGTCGAGGCAAGTGTTTCGAGCCAAAAGACCTTTGTACAATTTTTATTTATTTATTTTAAATTTCAGGTTATAGATTGATAGCTTGCATTTCTTTGATGGTTGGAAGTTTGAGTTCACGGCTGAACTTGCAGCAAGAACAATAGTTTCATGCATTTGCCATGCTTGTAAATATTATTAGCTATTGGTCATTGTATTCAATAGTTTGATCTTATATTGTATATTTAGGAAAGATATGGAGGAAAGGAATAGCTTCATTGGAAGGAATTGAAGTTATTTTTAACAAATAATAATAACAGAGATATTAGTGCATTTCGTCTACTAAGTGGCCGACTATCATTTTGCCAACCCTAATTTTTTTGAGTCTTAAATTTGGATGATTGCAATTTTATTATAATAATTTATTTATTTTCTTATTATACCATCTCGAGGTTGCATATCTTGTAGTGCAATATTTAATATCTGGGTATTTTGTATGAATTCAGCTTGCATATCTTAAATACTTAATATGTTGGCCACGAGATTCTAGCAGGCCCCTGCCTTGGTTCGACTCCTCACAAGAACAGGCTGACGTGCTACCCACAACGGCCCTTTAGTTTGGCTGAGAGTATAATTAAGCTATGTCTACATTCAATTGTCAGAATCCTGGCAAGTTCGGGACCTGTCATAAACTTAAGAATTAGATTTCCAAGCTGCGCTAGGGTTTCACCCTTTTCTATTATTTGCACTAGTTTTACTTTTCTTTTAATTTATTTAAACTAATTACTTGAAGAGAGAGAAATGCATAAATCCTGTAAATGCATACTCTTTTTAATTCTACCTTTTGCCATTTTACCGTGTAAAATTTAGTGACAGCAATCTTGTTGTATATATATAAAAAAATAAGCCATTTCAATAATATGCCTATGTTGTAACACTATTTACCAGCTCTCCCTTTTTGTTTTGCAGAAAATATACTAAAATAATTTTCTTCTCTTTTTTTTTTCTTCTTTGGGTTTTAACTAAATTTCTTTTGTTTCCAGGTTTTTCGTAAAACCCACGAAAGTGTGTAAGTAATACATATATATATATATATAGGTGAATGTCCATTTCTTTCATAATTGATTTTTTTTCTTCCCGACTAAATTCTTATTTCTTGCAGGAAAAGTAGATGCTACAATGATTTCAGAAAAGGTTTGGGGCTATCCAACTTACATATTGTAATCCCTTTAAAGTTTTTTTTTTTTTGTTAATTTTGTTTCTTTTCTATATGGAAAAAGGCCCGTAAGATCTGAGTGTTCGAGCCGGGCTTTGATACCATCTGTAGTGCTCTGGTTTTTTTACAGCAGAGCACTAAGTAAAATTTTAGAGTTAATTTTCTACGTATTAAACTTTATCAAGTGTATGGGAGTAAATTTCTAACAATTACTATGCGTCTAAATGATATTCAGTGTACTGTCATGTTTTTATCAACCTTACATTCGTAATTTAAAATAAACAAACATATCAATATTTTCTTTTCAATAATCGTGTTCCAGCCTAAGAATATGTTTCACAACTTAGTAAATCAGTAAATAGCAAGTTATGCATGTTTACAGTAAGTTTTAGCATAATAATCAAATAACATAAATAACAAGGAAATTACCTGATGCTGATGCTAACCGTAGGTTGTAGCAGGTTGTATAACCTCTTAGAAAGCCAAAATGAAGTGTCCACCCTACCGACCAGCTATTATCTTGCTGGCCCTTGGAAATCAAAGTATTTCCAAGCCCCCGAGCTCACAATCTGATAATCCCGAAAGCAGTGTTTACTTCGGTTCTCAAAACCTTTCTCCGTCCTCAAACTTTTCTGTCCTCCAACCTTTCTCTCCACTTCCAGTTCCCCCCTCCCTTCAACCTTCTCCTCCTCTATATACATGTCCATCCTCGAGAAGACCTTGGGCTTACTCCACCGCCCCAAACTCCCCCTCTCGAGCCCCTCAAACATTTACTCCTTTCCCTAGTTCATTCATCCACGTCTCATTATAAAAATGTATAATTAATTACTCTCATGGAAAATTTATTTGGTTTTGGATTGACGGTCGTAAGTATTTATTACGATGGGAATTATCACCCAAAGGTTATCCATTCGCGACAAGGTTTATTAATTACAAGTCTTTTCACCAAACCTTGTATTTATTGTTATTGAGGTAATTAATAAAATATTATATAAAGATTTGACCCCTTTCAACTTGGACATGACGTGTCTTAAGGGTCTACCTTATCCGTCGAGATCACTTATCTTGAGATTTTAAATTCTACGATTCATATTGAATAATTAAATAGTAATAACCCATTTTCCATCACATCACGTTCATCCCAAAAATAGTTATCCTATTATGTCTAACTTAGGAATGTAAAATAATCACATTCTAATCATTCATTAATCAATATTTAAATTTTACCTATTTTGCAATTGTTATGACATGGGTAGTAATATTATTAAAATAAATTTTAAGTAATAATATTAATTAAATCCCCATAAGGTAATAATAATGGTGAATTTAATAAAGATGTCTTTTACATCATTTTTTTATCACATGAGTACCCTAACATCTATATAGTATCGTCGTTCTTCTAAACAAAGCACCCTTAAGTGCTTAAATAACCTTACTAATTAATTAGATAGTACCATTACCTTATTTACAACAATTCTCAGACGACAATGTTAACTGATGACACTTGTCTCAATTGTATACCACAATGTTTACCAACGAGTAATGCATAGCTTAATTGACTTGTTTTACACATCTTAGATAACTTTATATCCATTATCTGAATTCAGTCAATGCATGATTAACCTAATTACTTATGACAACTTATACATTTATTCAATATGTTAAGTGTTTGTATATCGATACTAGTGTACATGTGCAAGGTGTGCATGCGTGGCCAGCGTATGCACAGATCATAAATGTACTATAGACAAACCCCATCCCGCCTATGCATACCTGCTAACTAATAGTAGTATTTACCCCCATGTAGAAGAACAAACATAATATATATAGTACAATTACTTCAACATTCTCAGTTATTTAACAGTTAATCCTTTACGATTTCACATCATTATCTTTATCTTTACATTAGTTTAATCACTTATGTACAAGGAAGGGTACCTACTACCACTAACTCGGAATCAAGGAATACTAAACCCTCAACAGTACTAACTAACACATCCTCCCATCATAACCTACGTCCAGCATCCTCCCTATCCTTCCTCTGCTAGTACAAAAGTGGATGTCGGACTCACCGATCTGACCACATTGAACTTGAAAGCGATAGCGTCGGCTGAATAGCGGACCTATCCTCCCCTAGCAGGAACCCGACCATCGTCATCACAACAACATGGGGAGCGTGTCTCAGCACAGCCCTCCCACGACCTCGGGTCTCATGGAAACATAGGGTGGGAAACACATCCATCCCTCTCAACATACTGGGCCTACGCCCTTATCAACTCATACTTTACTGCTATCGGGATTATCAGTTTGTGTTATCGTATCATCATTTTGGCTGCTAAGGTTTACTGTATGAACATGTTTTTCCTTTCCAATATATATCAGATCAAGTCACTGGCTATCCCATAGCCCTTGTGTCCTGTAGGTTAGTATTTTTGCAAAATACAAATTTATAGAAAGCATTTCCCATTGATCGCCAATTGATCCATGTTATCAAAAATCATTTTATTTCATGTAACCTTTTTAGCTCATCATAGGTGCATATGACACATAACACTTCAATAATTCATTTAAGAAGATGGTATCCACGTACCGAATCATATATTTCACATTTCATTAATGAAAACATATAAACATATACTGTAATCGTAAAATAAAGAAATCGTATGATAATCATGACATCATAACCGCATAACATAGTAACATCATAATCATGGTGAAATCATAAAACAGAGTAACATCGTATAATGAGATCCATCATATCGTAATATAGTTTACTCAGTCGAGCTGAGTTCAACAGAATATATAAGAAAATAAAGTATGGTGTGTCTAACTGAGAAATATGCCTAATCAAAATATGGGCATTACATTATTCTTTTCCAATGGGTTTTTTCAAAGGTGATTTATTGTCAAGGAATTCTTATTTCATTCAAAGAAGGTTCTTTTCAAAGGAAATTTGTTTCCAAAGACTTTTTCTTCAAAAAACTCTTACAAGATTTTGATAAGGTGAAGTAAATTTCAGTTCATGTTGTTTATAAATTGTGTAACTGTTTTTAAATGTTCATTTTGTTTTTTACTATAAAATGATGATTATTTAATTTATCATTTATAGATTAAACAATCATGGGCAGTAAGAGAAACCGTCAAAGAAAATATGATCGTAAACGTGCTGATGATGATGATAATAGAGAAAAAAAAAACTTAAATATCATGCCAGCAAAACAAGCCTTGCACAAACGCAAGCAACGATTATTGAAGATACAAATACAGTTTTACATGATAATGTTGATGAAATGGAAATTGAAAATAGAGTACAAGAAGAACAAATTGAAGTTGAAGATGTAAATAGTGATTTACATACTAATGCCGATGAAGTCAATATTGAAGATCAAGTTCAAGAACCAGAAATTGGACTAGATATATATATATCATGTATTTTCCAAATTCATTTTTTATAATGAATTGTATTTTTTGATACATGTTAAATTAAATTTAAATTGATGTATAGGTACTTTCACCATTGATGATGAAACATTAGAAAACGTTGATTGCAACAAATATGGAAAAAAAATACCCAATACCCATACATGCTGCACGATATCGGGCTCAAAAAATTTATGATGATGTTCTAAAGAATTCTTCAGTAACAGGACAAACACAAATTTTGAGATGTTTATTAGTGACCAAGAAGTTAGAAGATGCTACGTCATTATTGGGTATTCACAAGGTGACCAAAGAGTCGAAATTAAAACATAATGTGATAGAAAATATAGGTGATGCAATAAAAAAGTTTGGAAAATCTAGGAAGAAAGACATCAGTGCTGCACGAAGAGCAATTCATACAGCAATTATTTCGACTAGTACTAAACAAAAACGTTTGAGAGCACAACTAGCAAAATCAGTTGGAACCTCAAGAAAGACATTATATAAACATAGCAAATTCAGAATGCAAATAGATGAAAATGATGAACTTGCTTGCTGGGCAATTATTTGTAGACAGCCTTACAAAAATAAAATGGGAGCAGGTGTTAAAGATATTGTACAGAAATATTGGTTGACACATGCTCGAGTTTCACCAAATTCAAGAGATGTAATACGACAAAGAGTATCATGAGGAGTATATGTAAGCAGTCCAAAACATATAATGGATATGACACAAGTACAATTGTTCAATAAATTCAAGGAAGATCATCGTGGAATTAATGTGTCAATCACTACATTTGTGCAACTAAAACCATGGTATGTTAGACCTATTACTATCCGTGACACATGTTGTTGCCGTTATCATGTGCAATTTCAATTATATTACGACACATTTCTTGAATTTGGTAAAATGTTTTGGATAAATTCACCACCTCCGCCCACAATATATGAATTCATATCTCAAACCCTATGTGAGAGAAATCACGATGAAGTATTTTATAATAAGAAATGTGTCAATGGAAAACATTGTAATCGTTGTAGAAATTTGGTTTTATTCCACAATAAATATCCTATCGATACTGATCACTCGCTGTCAAATGTCACCGTTGATTGGAGAAGATATGAATACATTACAAGTACTAGTGATGTACATTCCAAAAGGATTGATTTGTGAGAAGATAAAATAGGTGTGACAGATTTTCTCAAGAAATTTGAAAGTGAAATTTATAAATACATCAAGCATTCACATAGAGCACGATGGCAAGACCTTCAATTCAAACAGTCTCGTGAAATTTTTCCACCAGGAACAATTTTGTCAGTGGTTGATTTTGCAGAGAATTACACATTTGCTGCATAAAAAGAGATACAGAGTGAATACTATCATTCTGACCAAGTTTCGATATTTGTCCATGTTTTATATAGACATTCTCAATAGGATGTTGATGGCATTGAAAGCACGTGTTACAATCGAGATGTGATTAAAGAATATCACTTTTATATCAATGACGATCGTACACACGATACACATTTTGTTCAGCATTGTATTGAAAGTATTTTCTACAATTCACTAAAGGGATGTAACATTAAATTCAATGAGCATTGGATATGGTCGGATGGATGTGCCGGACAATTTTAATCTTTGCGATCATTTTATTGGTTATGTCGACTTCATAAAACATTAAACATTAAACATCATTGGAATTTCTTTGAAACTGGTCATGGAAAAGGTGAACATGATGGTGCAGGAACATGCATAAAAAGAGCACTTCGAAGATGGCGAATGAACCATAGTTCTGCATGATTCCATTCAGTTGTAGAGGTTGTCCAATGGTGTAAATCACATCTAAACCATGATTATAATCATCAATCAAAAGATGTGCACAGGTATGTACACACAAATGTTTTAATTTATATTTTATTGTCAATTTTAAAAAAAAGTACGTACCTAACATCAAAATTTGTCATTTGTGTATTAGGTTTTTTTATCTTGTTGGGGTCCAAGATATAAATAGATCAATACCATACGACGCTAGCACCATAAATGCGACTAGAGATTTTCACTATATTCAAACAAAAACCTTCCAAAACGTGTATGCATTTGACAGTAGAAAGGAATCATGCTTTTGTCATATTTGCACTGAAAAATATTGAATCTACAGAAGTTTGTGAAAACATAACGAACAACTACGTAAAACATTGGAAATACACAGAGATTAATCCTAAAGGAAAAATACCACTAACAAGCATAGAAGAATTAGAATCATAAGAAATAGCAATATCATCTAATGGCGACAGAATTTCAGATCTTGTTAGAGAAGGTAATGATCAAATGCCATTGTTTTGTTGATTGTTCATTCTTGTCCATCACCTTATACACATGTATATTAGTCAATTTAATTGATTTAAAAATCCTAATGTCAACTATAATTTGCACAAGGGATGTTTTTGCTGTGTTTTCACCTGTAGACAACAACGAAAATGTGAAGTATTATTTGATGCGATGCACTAAAGGAAAAATGAAGTTATTGGAAGACTACAATGACAACGGATATACATACAAGAGAGGATCCATCATTTTAAAGGTCTATTTTTTTCAGCAGACCCATATGACTCAAAATTATGTCTACTTTCAGGATTATGAACCTGATGTTATATGTTGTCAATATAGTCATTTATTATGTGCATCTCGAATAAAATTGGTTCAAGTTCCATCGAAAAAACAATTAAAAAATAAAAAATGGAAATTGTCCAAATATGACCATGAATGGATAATTGAGGACAGCATTTCATTGCGATGTTTTTAACTATATAAAAAATTAATATATCAATGGTTTTGTCCATGTCATTGTCAAATGTTGTATACAATATATTTTTTTCTTTCTATATATATGATCTTGAAAGGAACTGGAATATAAGAGTTTAAATGATCGTATTTTAGTACATGTTGAAATGAATTCAAAAATTATTTGGTAATGAAAACTTCAATGTGTAAAATTTTTGTCTTAATTCTGTATAAAATACTTTATTCGAGTCCCCATATGTCTATTAGACCACTTAACGGATGAGATAACGGATGTAGCTGGCGCCACTCTCTGCCCCGAATCTTTACTTTAAAATATCACTTGTGTAAGTTCACATAACTGAAATCATGGCAAATGGAAACAACGATCATTTGATTTTTAATCACAAGAAAAGATTCCAGGATTGTGAAGCTTATGCTAAATTAGAGAAATGATTATTTACAACAAATCGATGAAAATTTATCAAATTGTTGTCTAAAATCATTGCTCTAATTTAGCACAAGCTTCACAATCATGTAATCTTCGCTTATGATTAAAAAACAAAAAATCATTAAATCCCCATTTGCCGTGATTTCAACTACATAAAATGTACCTGGACATTGAAAATAAGAATTATTAATTAAAAAATCATATCAAAATTTGAACCTAATATTCATTTTTCAACTTCCTAACATTCATATTTCAATCAAAACTTCCTAACAAATTCCTGAACTTTGAACCTAACATTCATTTTTAAACTTTCTAACATTCATATTTCTATCAAAACTTCCTAACATTCATAAACTTCCTAACATTCAAAGATAGCATTCATGTTCTTAATATTCAATATTAACATTCATTCATATTTCAATCAAAACTTCCTAACATTCCTGAACTTTAAACCTGTGTTCATTCATTTTTAAACTTCCTTTAACATTCCTAAACTTCCTAATATTCAAAGATATCATGTTCTTAACATTCATTTATTCTTAAAATTCATATAAAAACCCAACATTCATTCATTTATTGCACCTATCATAACTTCGTTAACATTCATTCAGATTACTATGTAACATTCATTCTTAACATATTCAGGTAACATACATCTCAAAATTTGAACCTAATATTCATTTTTCGACTTCCTAACATTCATATTTCAATCACAACTTCCTAACATTCTGGAACTTTAAACCTAACATTCATTTTTCTATCAAAACTTCCTAACATTCAAAGATAAATCATTCTTAACATTCAATCTTAACATTCATTCATTCTTAAAATTCCTATAAAAACCTAACATTTATTCATCACACCTAGATTATAACATCCTTAACATTCATTCTTATATTTTCATTCATTCATTTAAACATGCAAATACATATTCTAAACCTTTAAATCACACCAAATATGCTAAATAAACAAAAATAAGTAGATCATTTAAAGCAAATACAGAATATGTAATTTCAAAAGACATGTATATAATCCTCAAAAAAATATTCATGAACATGTGAGTTCAATGTACATATATTTATCTAGTCCAAAAATAAATCTCCTCGATGTCCAAAACAAATCTTTGAAATCTATGCATATCAACCAAAAAAAAAATGTCCACCATGCTATAAAAAGAAAATGTCTACCATGTTATCCTCCACTAGGGCCTCCCCTTGGACTCAACCCACGCTGCAACATGTATAAAAACAGATTATGAATATCATTTAAATTATTTAAACTAAATTCAAAAAATTAAAATATTAATCTTATACATCAAAAAACAATGAACAATTATTAACAAAATTACATCAAATTCTCCAAATGCTTGTCCACCACCATCCTCCAAAGGATTTTTCCATTTGCCTCCAAAATATTTAAGAGACCCAAGCTACAACATGTATAAAATCAATTTATGAATCTCATAAATTACTTGAACAAATTTTAACTAAATCCATAAAAATTAAAATATTAAAGTTATATCAAAGATCAATTCAAGTGTGAACAAAATTACCTCCGTGCCAATATCTGCTGCATTAAGCAGAGAACCTATCTCTCCCCTCTAAAATTTAAATTGTGTTAATAAATAAAACATAATACAAACCAAAAAAATTAAGTGCCAATTAACTTAAAACTAAAACAAACAAATTAAAAACATTAGCTCAATAGATGGTAAATCATTTAAAAAGTTCGTATCTAAAGAAACTTGCATGGTTAAGTCAAATTAACAATAAGATGCATAGTTAGATTAAAATTCAAAAAAATATATATATATATATATATTTATATATATCAAGTTCAAACATAATTATAAATATGTAAATAATAAACATACCTCTCCAATATGCTCTATATTTTCGCTAGTGGAAATACGGAAATAATGTTCATTCATCATTCTTGAAAACTGCAACCAATAAACATTTACATAATGTATTTATTACTTTACATCAAAAAACATAATTTATCATTCATATAATGTAACAAAAAATTCAATTCAAAATGAATATAAGATTAAATTTCGATCAAGTCATATCATAATCAACAAACCTCTCCCAAACTCGATGTGTCATTGGATATAACATTTGCCGCTATGTCACGATAAATCTTGGCATACACCCTGAGATCTTCAATGATCATTCCATCTATCTCATCATTAGTTTTGTAAACAAACTTTTGACGAATAGTGAAACGAGCTCTTTCTCGAACCAATCCCACATCTAGTCCAACTAATGCTGACGATAAACCATCACTAACAAAATTCCTTGCAGTTGTCCCAAGTTGAGATGTGGGCTCTATCTTTGATCTTAATGCCACCAACCTAGGTGGGCGAGATATCTGGGGTGGAGGTCGAAGAGTTGTAGGGTCTCTAAGAGCACATTTTCGATTATATATTCGACCCTTTCTAACTCCATAAAATTCTGAATGAACATCAATATAGTCTGGCTTCATATTTAAAAAAAACTCAGCATAAAAAAATCTAGCAAAATATTGAGAAACCTTATCGTTCCATGGAAACTGACCATAGTTTGCGAGAAACCGATCATAGAGTAGATGTGCAAGATCAGGATGCTTGAAATATTGCACTTTCAACATTTCTCGCTTTAGACCTTCTTTGAAGTTAAACATTGATTTGGCTTATTCTTTCGTCACTCTCTCCTTCACAACAGCCCACTTGTCTGGACCCATCACTTGTTCCCTTCGTCTTCGCATCAAATCAACAAAACCATTTGTAGTTGGTGCGAGATTCTCATATGCCTGAATGAATTTTTGCAATGATCCCAAAACAATCTCCAAACTTTGTTTACTCTCTGGAGGGAGATCCATAGTAGAAAAATCATTTTCCAACTTGCCGTAGTAGGATCTACATCTTTCAAGAGTCATTTGATGATCACCACTTTCCCATGGAAGATCCCGATGTAAATCAGATGGATATGTTGTAATGGGTGTACAACCCTCAGTTAATTCAACATATTGCGTCCTGGCTCAACCATCATCACCTTGTGTAGAATGACGAGCCTCTTGAGAACCTTGCTCTGCACCCTCATCCGTCTCCCTTGCTCGCTTTGCCTCCCTCTTTGTACAATTACAAGCATCTTTTGAACCATGCTCTGCTTCAAATAAAAACAAAGTTTTGTTTAAACACATGTACAAACTTTGCGTACACAAAAAATCAATTTGTATGTACACATATTAAAAGATCGATATTCATATACCAACAGAAGGTCGAGATCGGTGTTCTCCCACAGAAGATATAGGGGAATCATTTGTACTCCTTTCTCCTCGTTGATGATCAACTGAATGTGAACTATACAATAAACTAGAATCTCGAGGGGAATTTGACAACCTCCGATTATCACTTGCAAAACCAACCCCGGAAGACTGTGAATACCTCCTATGCTTTCGCCTCAAAGACTCCTCTCTTTCCATTTGATATAATGTCTACACTTACACAAATATCAACTGATTACATATTCAAATTCTACATGTTAATTCTACAAATTCTAAAACCTAGCTTCTAGAAAAACTAAGTTCTGTAATAAAAGTTCCTATATATACCTAATATCATCTAATAGTTCTTAAAATGACTATGACTAATATTGTTGAGATGTATAAGGAATTAATGTACCAATCTTCTAAGTGTTTTTTATGTTTAAAATGAATAGAGCAAATATAGTTAAATACTAAGTTTAGTGTTACATCTAGATAGTAATTCTAGAAATTCTAAAGCCTAGCTGCTAAAGAAACTAAGTTATGTAATAAAGACCTAAATATACCTAATATCATCTAGTAGTTCTTAAAATGAGTATAACTAATAAGGAATTAATGTGCCAATCTTCTAAGTGTTTTTGATGTTTAAAATGAATAGAACCAATATTGTTAAATACAAAATGAAGGGTTACTTTTATTTATGTCAAAGAATGAGCTCATGAACATGTTAAATTTTCATTAAAATCTTAAATTAATTACTTAATTGCTATTTTAATAATATTTAAACATAAATTATATCTACAAGTATTTTCATTATTCCATACAATCTTAAAATATTAACGATGCATGGTATTATTTTTCACAAGTTTGGCTATGTTTCAGAAATTTGCCATGTTGCAAAATGGTCTTTAGTTTGGTACATAATATAATTGACTTTTGTTCTTTCCTATTACATTTAAAGTAAAGTTTATTCATGTCTATAGTTTAGTTGTATCTAAAGTAAAGTTTAAAGTTTTTTTGTATCCAAAGTAGAGTTTAATCATGTCTAAAGTTTTGTTGTATCTGTAGCTATGCATTAACACAATTTGTAATAAAACTAATATATTGTTCTATGAACTCTGTCAATGTAGACAGAGTTCATGAACTTTGTCCAAGGACATAATTCATGAGCTCTATCCATGTGGACAGAATTCTTAAACTCTATGTCCATGTTGACAGAGTTCATGAATTATGTCCATGTCCATTTTAATAGAGTTCATGAACTCTGTCCATGTCCATGTTGACAGAGTTCAGCCGAAAAGACAAACCTATATATAAAAGGGAGATATCATTTGCAAATACAATTACATAACTACTTTTATTTTCATTTCTAAACACATAAGCAAAATCAATAGTTTAACAAGATTAACTAACTAAAGACTGCATATATTTCTCTTTTTATATTTAAATTTAAACCATTTTCAACATACGATTTGGACAGAGTTTAAGAACTCTGCCCAATTGGACAGAGTTCATGAACTCTTCCCAACTGGATAGAGTTCATGAAATCTGCCGAATTGGACAGAGTTCATGTTAAACCTCTTAGTACTAATCCACTCTATTTGCTTATGTTATAGTTTCCATATTAGGTTAATATGATTATACTATCTGTGAGTAATAAGTATCATTATCTATGCTCTTTCATGAACTTTGCCCAATTGGACAGAGTTCATGAACTCTGCCCAATTGGATAGAGTTGATGAACTCTGCCCAATTTTGGACAGAGTTGATGAACTCTGTCCATTTGGACACAGTTCATGAACTCTGTCCATTTGGACACAGTTCATGAACTCTGTCCAATTGGACACAGTTCATTTACAGGGATAAATTCAAAAAAATTTAAATTAATACTTAATTCTTTAATTAAAAAAAGACTGAGTTTCGGCTTACCTGTTTATATTTTCACTTCTTTGACCCAGTCGAAATGAACTCAGGCGAATTTAGACCTAGCCGAAGAGAACCCAGGCGAAATTGGAAAAACGAGCCAAGCACAAAAAAAAACAGAACTTGCAATAACAATTAAACATTAATATAAGAAATTTTAAAAAAAAAAAAAACATAAGTAAACAAAAAAACTTACATCTGCAGACAATGCCGCGACAACAAGTCCACAGCTACAGCTGCCCACTCTTATGCAAACATCCACCAACGAAACGAACACCAGAACGATCGTCCACCAACATAAACTCTCTGAAAACATGATCGTCCGCCACCAGGCGAACACTCCAACACCAAAGCTCCACCAACAGAAGTCCAGCCGCACACTAAACCGACAGACGTCTAGACGCACACTCCACCAACAAGCGTCCAGACGTACAAACGCGCGCTACGAACCAACAGCTATACAATTTCGCTGCGACGAACACGGGGGACGAGCGGATGGGAGAGGTAGAAGGTGGCAAACGAACACTCCACCAATAGACATCAACACATCCAACCAAGCAATGACCAATCGACGAGCAAAATGTGACGCAGAGGGTGGCGAAGAAGTGACATGCAGAGAGCGGGGAAGTAAGTGGCGGAGTTCAACGACAGCCAGGTAGATGGACCAGTGGCTAGATGAGTGGGTTGATGGACCAGTGGCGAGACGAGTAGCACGGAGGCGGGGCCGGCAATGGCTCTCAAAGGGGTCCACGAAATCCTACAGAAAATGACAAACAATGGCCGCGACCGAGCTTTTATGCAGAATAATTGTTCGGCTGAATAATTATTCAATCGAACAATTATTCAGCCGAATAATTAGACAACGCCGTGCATTTTCTCCATCCGGCTAAAACCTCGCACACAAATCGAGGCCACCATTAGGTCTAATGGTGGCCCATTAACTGTTATTCGGTCGAATAAAGTAGAACTTATTCTGCTGAATAACTAAATTATTCGGCCGAAGAACTTAATTTATTCGGCCAAATAATTAAATTTATTCGGCCGAATAACTTCCACTATGTCTCTTCGGCGCTTGATGCTCACCAAAGTGTAACCCACCTTTGCGTTTCCACCCGAGAAGGAGCTGTTGTTTGGGGATTTCATCTTTGTACTTTTGATCATCTATATTGATGATTTTTTGTTGGGTTTTCTACCCCATCAGGGTTTCCCAGGATAAATTGTGTCTCTTGTGTTTATGTTGTGCTTGTTATTCTTTCAGTGATCATGTATATGCTATTAATGTGAAATTGAATTGAATACATACTGATGTTATCTATCTTAGCATATTGAATCTTAACATTAATATATATCCTTCTTTTTGCTTCATTGTTATAAATGCAATAGGAAAATGTGTTGCATTAATGTCTCTTTAGTGTCGTGTGTATGATTATAGTACCACATTATGATTGCATTAGCAACATGTGTATGATTATAAGGTTGCAATAAAAACTTTTTTAGCATCGAGTCAGAGTCATATTTGCGACATATATCCAATTATTAATTATTATTAATTTAATTATAAATATTATCATAATAATTAACACTATTTTAAATATAACGGTGAATTTTCAAACCGAATAACACATTTGAGGAATATAGGGAAACTTTCCTAAATTTTCAAAAAAACACAAAAAAATGTAAAAAAGACATGTCCTTTTTTCTTTTTAATTATAAAATATAGAAAAAGGTATTTTTCAAATGATATATAAACAAAATTTTGATCCACTAAAAATGTTATTTAAAAAAATGTCCTAATTTTCTTTTATTTGTAGAAACACAAAATACATGTAAAAAAGGTTTGAAATTTTGAAATTTTCTCAATTAAATCCATAATGGAAACTTAATTCTTTTAGATATATCAGAGCACAAAATTCTATTAATTATTTAATGAATCATAAACCAATACATTTATATTCAACAAGAGTCAAATGTCAAATAGGTCTTCTTTTACTATTACTTTTTCATTTGAGACTGTGTCCATCAAATAAATTTGATGCCCCTTTAACTTTAACTTTAACTTTAATTTCAAGTCTCTTTTGTGTTAGAGTTTTTCCATACAAATAAATTTGATGCGTTTTTAACTTTAATTTCATTTCTCTAGAGTTTTTGTCCAATGATTACTTTTGTAGTTATACAAAGACCCACCTTTTGTTAATTCAAAGTCATCACAATAACCTTGAAGTTGAAGTTGTAGTTATACAAAGACCCACCTTTGTTAATTCAAATTCATCACAACGACCTTTAAGTTGAAGTTGTGATCACACCTTAAATCAAAATTTGTTGTCATCACAACTCATTAAATCAAAGTTCACTGTGATCACTTCTTGAGTTCGTTGTGATCACTTCTTGTAATCTAACTCACTAGATCTCATTCTTTGTGATATAACTTAATCAAAAATTGCTATGATCACTTATTAGATAAAACTTTGTTCCAATGCTTTTTTTTTTGTGTGTGTGATGTAACTCATTAAAACTAATTCATTATCATCACAACTTATTAGATTAAAACTCATTGTGATATAACTTATTATATCTATTTTGTTGTGATATAACTCATTTTAACATTAAAGTTTGTTTTGATCACAACTTGCTAAATCAATATTTGTTGTGATCTAACCTATTAAACCTAATTCATTGTCATCACAACTTGTTAGATCAAAATTTATTTTAATCAAAATTCATTTTGATCAAATTAGTTGTGACTTAACTCATTAGATTTAATTCATTAGAGTAAGACTAAACCTTGACAAGTATGGATGCTACTATCAATGTTTTATAGTTCTAGATTCATTACTAAAGTTTTGGAAGAAGAGTGATTAGAAGAATATGTCATGATAATGATTGTCACTCTCTACTAAGACCCACTTTGATTTCTCAAACTTTTAAGAAAAAATGGCAAATAATTAATATATATATAACTAACAAAACAATCAATTTTTTTAATAAATAATTAACATTCATATTTTATTTATAAATAAAATTTCCATATAAATAAAAGTAAAAGTCTCTAGTGAAATGACAAATATTACACTAAACTATATAATGTGATTATAGATCTATCTTAGTTATAATCTAAAATTTAAGGAAAAGTTTCTACCTTAAAGGATTTGATAGCTTTAGTAGCCTTGTAGATAGTTAAGATGGATATATACTAATTTCATATGTAAATTCATCATATGCTGAAATCCTTCATATGTAAATTCCTCATTTAATAATGACTCAACCCCTAGATCCCATAGAAAGAAGTATCTAAGTTTCATTCAATTTTTAAGTTTTAATTTATTGAGATATATATCTCTATGGTATTGAACTGTATGTTATGATAGGCATTGTAAAATTTAGGCATAGGAAATCTCAACAAACTTCCCCACATATCATGGATGGTAGGTTATCCAAGTCAGAAGATGTCTCAACAGAATAAAACCCAAGTAGATGGAATGAAATCTATCTATCCTCGCAAACAGACCACCATATCCTTAACAATTTTCTATATACAATTATATTCCTTATAATTATACCTTAGTTAATTTTCTCCCACATACTCATGATATTTCAATGAATATTTCTTTTAATGTATTGCCTAGCTTCTTCTCCCACATACTCATGATATTTCAATCAATGAATATTTATTTTAATGCATTGCCTAGCTTCTACCACGTAATCTTCATATCTTATTAATTAATCACTCAATTTCAGAAAATCAATATATATAATTCAACATATTCTCTACATTTATGGTATATCAGAATTACGAATATGATATGGTATTAAATTATAAATACAGTATCACCACAAATTTAATATATCACGTTGATGTGATTGTAATGGATTTTAAATAAGAGCCTTGTAAATATTCTATTCGATTTAGTGAATCGAGCAGGCTAAACTACAAATATGATAGCTTGACTAATCAATGGCTCAAACTCTTTGGCATATGATATGAGAATACAAATATGATAGCATAAGCCAGCTGTCAAAATAATGGATGGACATTTCCATGTCCATGGTGTCTAACACATTAGACGATTCTCAACTCTTTGATGGTCACATCTTAGATGCTTTTATGAGAGAACAAATTACTATGTAAGTAAAGACATATAAAAGGTAAAAAGTTATTGTAAGGATATAATAATATATATTACATAGCATTATGTAATAATAATTTATATGTATTATATTTATGCAATATAAAAAATTACAGAATGCAAATATAAAGAATTACAGAATGCATATATATTATAAAGAATTACAAATATTATGTGGATGTAATATTAAGAGTTATAAGTATTATGACGATGCAATAAGATATATAAATAAAAGATAATGGGTAATGTAATAATATATATAAGAGGTAAAGGATAGTGGGTAATTATAAATGCCCGCTTCATGTAATAATATATTTAAAATATAATGGATATTAATTTATTAAATTTTTCAATATATAATGGATATTAACTTATTAAATGAGTGTGATAATATATATTAAAAATAGGGTGATATGTAGTATATATGATATTAAACTTTGTAGAATATTGTGATATTATAGCGAATTAAAAATATTATATGACGAGAAGGTAATAAGGTGGTGTGGCGAGGGTAGTTTTAAATTAAAAATATATTAAAGATAATGGGTAATAAATTGTTATAAATATATAATAATATATTGTAATAAATTGTTATAAATATATAATAATATATTGTATGTATTTTTATGTAATAATATAAATTATATCATCTGATTTTAAATTAAAGTTTTATAATAAATAAAAAATTAAAAATATTACATAAACACAATATATATAGGTATTATGTGCAGGTTAGGTAATGTTATATATATCTTTGATATTTGTGAAAAAGTTGTACATATTTTGTGTTAATATATAGAATTATGTATTAATATATATAAATAATAATAAGTAAATATAAATTGTTATGCTGATGTAATCATGTATAACGTGTACTAGGTATTAATTTATTTATATAAAGTAATAAAATATATTAATAGGGCAATAAGTAGTATATATTTATTATTATATTAATATATAGTGTTAAAAATATTATGAATATTTACATTATAGATTAGTTGATTGGTTTATTTATGGTATTAGTTATTATATTATAAATGTATGCAAGTTTAACGGTCTTATCATTTATATTATAAATATTTTCTTATATATTTATCCTATAAATGATATGACTAAATTCACATAATTATTATAATTAAATCAATAAATCTATTATAATTTATATTAATATATAGGGGATATATTTAACATGGTACATAGTAGATAATATATATATTTATACAAATATTATATATATATATATATATATATATATATATATTTGAAGAATGTGCTTGAAAGTTACCTTTTGTTATATGGCCCATTTGATGCATTTTAGGTGGTCATCTAAAAGAGCTACATTTTGTTGGTTTTGAAGAATTTGTGCCACATTGTCAAGATTAACTTCTCTTAGAAATTTGTCGATGTCATCCTCTTCTTTCTCATAGACCTGCATGGTTGATTCCATCTGGATTTCCGGCCCTTCAATCCCTATCTTGGGGTTACTCAAGTGCTACATTGTGAATGCTTTGAGTGAAAAATCCATCAGTAAAGCAAAGTACTTGTAAGGAAGGAGCCTCTAAGATAGGAGTGAAGCGGTAGGTAAATCTAGTTCAAGTGGTCGGATTGTCCCTTTCCACTTGGATTAGTGGGGTTACACGAATTTTGAAGTTGTTAAGGTGTGGTAAGTCATTGGGCTGGCACCACTACTTACTGAAAACTTATTGTCTGATATTTGTGTCCTACGTTCCCTACCTATTTGCAGAACAGGGAAAATTTTAAGAACCCCCCCTAAATTTCTATGTATAATAATTGGGCTAATCCCCATGATACATAGGAAAATATGAAGGCTAGTTTATCAATTAAATAATGTACGTATATATAATTTTTTGGTGAATATCACACCAAATTATATAATCTTGTAAAATCTCGACGAATCTTTTATTGAATTATAAAATCTTGTAAAAACTTGGCGAATCTTTCACGAAATTATAAAACCTTGTAAAGTCTTGGCAAATCTTTTATTAAATTATAAAACATTATGAAGACTTGGCAAATTTTTCAATAATGCATAAACCACATATGATAATAAAGCAACATATTCATTAACCTATAATATCCTAGAGAAAGAGCCATTATCGAGTACTTGTTGAATTACGATAATTTTTATTTGATTTATTTCCTATTCACATAGGATTTATTCAATCAATTCCATTATGATACAATTACATCAAACTAGGTTTGGATAAAATCCATGTTTTTTCATTCTCCTAAGTAACCAAAAGATCAACCTACGATTTGTTATTGCAATCACATAAAATAACATCATTAGAGTACTCTGAAGTCTAAAACCCTTTGACCAATTCATATGCATCTAAACCCTCAACCCTAGTCATGAAGCTAAAGAAGGGTGATAAAATTAACAAAAATCCACGTGGAAGCTCAAAGGAGGGAGTAGAAACTAGAAAGAACAAGAGTTGCATGGAGCTTGGTCATTGCCTTGTAGAAATACAAACAATAATAATATTATAAATTATACAAAACAACACTAAACAATAATAAATTGATGTCTATGTTGAAACAATGTGGGGTTTTAAGCCAAATAACCAACTTCCAGATTATATATTGAGATTATATACTACAAATTTCTAGTTATTATTATGTATTCAAAAGTGAGGTGTAAAACAACCAAACATTGTTAGTCATGCCAAAAATGGCACCATATTTTGCAACACTTGTAAGCCCAAATATATATGAGAGCATGCTTGCCACACAACTTATTACAAAAACATTTACTTTATATTATTAAGTTTTTTTATTAGATTTTGATGTCTAATAATAATAATCACATAGAGGCCAATAACTAGCCTAGATTTGGAATACAAAACTACCCCAATCTATCTAGAAATGCAAGTAAACATATCCATCCATTTATTTACCTGTACCAATCCTTTAAAGAATAAGATCCAACTGAATGCCAACAACTGCAAACTTTATTGCAACAACAACAAACCAAGAGATGGATTGCATTGTAGAAACATATTAACATAACCGACAAAGATGGATTACAAATAGATAAATATCAAGTTCGTTTGCTTTGGCTATTGCTTCATGTTTGCATTGAGGCTAAGAGATTTCCTCCATATAAGTTGTTTTATATGTTTCTAAGTAAACGATCCCTACTCAAAATCAAATTTGAAAGGATTAAGGCATCTAGGTTCTTCATTGATGCCATGAATACTTGTCGAATAATGGTGACTCAAGGCCTCTTCAATTGACATGAAACACAATATAATAAAAATGCATAAGTTGACAAGACAACAAAAACTAAAAGCATATAGCATTGATTCAATGTCCAAGTATTTCCCTTCTCCAAGACTTAAAACCATCCTTGAAAACCCAAAATTAATAAAAACTAACCAATTATAGAAGTTGACCCATGGGTGAAAACGCGAACCTGGGAAACAATTTTATGACAAACGGAGTGAAAAAAATTCAACCTCAAACTCTAGGCCAAGAGTTTAAAAAACTATAGTCCGAGAGTTTGTGAGATTTCAAACTCTCGTCCGAGAGTTTAATAAAACTCTAGGCCAAGAGTTTGAACCAATCATCGCGTTGTATTTTAAAAAAAAATATCGGATGAGAGTTTGAACTAAACTCTCGGCCTAGAGTTTGGAAGATATTGTTTCGGTCGAGAGTTTATGGTCAACAAACCTACGAAAATATATGGCATCTTTCTGGAACATGCAACTTCGACAAGCCCGAACCCCTGCAAATTCTAAATATTATTTGTCGGACTTGGTAGCAATGGATTCATCTCCGAATCTAGTTTCCAATGATATAATAATTATTTCATTTCGATTTGAATTTCTATTTATTAGTATTGTTTTTCTAAACCTTATCCCTTAAGAATTTTATTACTCTGAAAATCACCCGAAATAAAAATTCAATATCATAGATCGTACCTTTTAGGTACCTCATCACATGCTTTGCAGCTACTAGGTGAACACGTCTAAGCTCAACTAGATGTTGACTTAGTGTGTTCACAACAAAGCATATAGCTGGCCTGGTATTCGTCAGATACATCAATGAACCATTCATATGTTTGTAAACTGTATAAACCACCGTACATCGTCATGGATCTCTACTTCACATTTTCCTTTGCTAAGGAAAAATCTCTTCTGATCTCGACCACATATCTAATCACAAGGATCATGCCATGATTCTTTAAATCTGAGATCTACTCCCTCTATGACTGAACATCATTCACACTTTGCATTGAGTGATCTTCTGCATATCTATCTGTGCCATCTCCCATCAGATGGGTCTACTTATATGAGCCTCAAGATCACTCGAACTCTACGGTGAGTTCCTTCTTGCATCCATCTAAGAGAAGAATGTCATATGTATATAGAAACCATCTTCAACCTTGTAGAAAAGGTTGAAATATGCATCACTCGTGGTGATCATCAAGCTCATCAAATGACTATCGATCCTGGGTACCTGTTGAACCCGTACAAAGACTTCTTCAATCATGTGATTCTCTTTCATATCTTGGGAGTTTGCTCGATATGCACTTCTTCTTCAATTACACCATTCAAGAGAACGGTCTTGTCATCCATGGGTGTAATCTATGTCTGTAAGTGTGTCTAGCCATTGAAGCAAAACATCTCATCATGATTCTCTCCCTCTTTCTAAAAGAATCCTCTATCTACGATCCTTTCTGTGTACTTCTATAGTATGTTTGATTTGTAAGTATTCTTGTTGAACAGTCATCACTTGTTCTTCGGAACAAGTATTCATCATCCTTCTTTTGTATATCATATATCATAGCACGTTATCTTTCCTACAAATCAAATTCAATTACATGATTAGTGATACTTCATAATCATCAAATCATTTTGACATTTCAATGATAACCTATTATGCATAGTGATATGATTCACATAGTTATGCAACTATATTGACCAATACTTTGGCATGACACTTTTCCATATCCTATATGCATACAGTGGCTATCTAGATGCCTTCCATCTATACCAGAACATACTATTAAGAGCGTGCACAACTCCCAGTATGTTAGCAAAGAGGTTTCATTCTAGACAAGCAACAATGGAATGTTTGTCCAACTTACCCATCATATGCATATTAGTAGTATATTGTTCAATGCTATATCATGCTTACACTATGCATGATATTTTCTAGGAATACAAATATGCATACAACTATTATGAGCAATATCATTTCAAGAAGTAATTCAAATAACAATTCAAATACTTATCTTTTATGTTTGATTTGTTGCCTCCCTCTTGATCTCTATTTTCCCTTTATGATAGCATCATGATTATGTATTTGAACTTCTATCCATCCTGGACCACTATGCATGCTTAAGTGTGCACTAGTTTCATCATTGTGTCATCCTCAAATATATCATACATAATCATACATTCATTAGTATAATCTCAAAACTATCAAAACATTTTAATCTTAAATATGTATGGTCATGATCATTTCATACACAGGTAATTTATCACAAGCGTTAGTATTCAAGGTTTTAGGGAGTACTTCTTTTACTCATGCATATTCTTATTTGACCATAGGACTCTTTTAGTTTTCCATATCATTAATCAAACTAAGAAGCATAATATGCATAAACCCTTTATAACTTCATGAATAATCATTATCAATCATATCATACAAAAGTATACTTATATAAGATCCTAACACAAAGTAGGATTCTAACTCGATATAGGAAAACATACCTAGATTATCATGATTGCTAGTTATGTCTAACATACCCAAACAATGTCTTCTTTGTTCTCTTCAATGATTTAGAGACCGTGTGCTAGTAACCTGCATATCTCATAAGTTAAGCATTGTAGAACCAAATTATACATAACTTGTAAGTAGAGATTCTATGTGATCAATGACTATGGATGAGTCTTTGTCTTCATGTCACCATATATTCTTGATCTATAACTTGATTTTTCTTTCTTTCATGTTAGCAGACAACATCATCCTCATACAAAACCGTGCATTAGTACAATCATAAGTGTCATAACCCTAATCAACGAATGTCTTCTATCATTAACATGCAGTCATACTTTTACTAAGGTGATCAGACAAGTCAAAAAAATTAATCATGATTGTACTAGCCTCAATAATATGAAGACAAACATATCATGAACTTAATCATCAGATAAATGAAACAAATTTCAAAACATACCTGCATCTCCTCAAGTCATACCTATCGAGATTGCTTGTAGTCTTTTCTACAAGGGTAAAACCTTAATCATCCAAGGTAGATCACTTGTAAACATATTATATAGGTTCAGGGTGCTAGGATGATAGAATACCAATTCCATTTAAACCTCCTTCATTGTTTCCCTATGAGTCTCCCAACCTTGCTAGGGTTTCTTCTTACTTGGAAACCCTAATTTTCAATCTTCTTCCTCCCACAACATTTTGATGAAAGATTAATATCTATGGTGAATGGATTCCAAATCCATTTTCAAGGTTTCCAATGTTGCATAAGGTGTCTCCAACATTGTATCAAGTCCTTCCATACCTAAAAACTGAAAACCCTAAGTGAGAGATTCTTCCTCCTCTTCTTTGATTTCCTCCGTTGAGCCATTTCAGATGTTGCATATTGTTTCTAGTGTATCTCTTAAATTTCGAATCCTCGAGGTCTGAAAATTAGGCCTGTCGTATTTTGACTTGTCATCTGTCCAACCCCATAGGTTTGAGCTTCATTGGATTCTCCATGAGAGAGATATGTTAAGTTTCCCAACATGACTTGTTTATGAGATGAAACAACATAGCTAACTTGTATGGTGTGCCATGTGTCACTGTTTCAACTTCGGACTCTAAAACTTGGACCTGTGAAACTACAGTCCGTGCCCTAACTGTAACTTTTTACAAAATTTCATTTGGAGATTCTTAGCCCTATATATGGAATTTTTTCCTAGGTCACCTATTTAGGGATTCATTCTGGAAGAGGAAGAAACCCTAACTTGTATGGATCATATCTCAGAAAGTACAATGAATCTGAGGCTAAAACTCAGACACAAGTTATAGGAACATGTCATCTTAGTTTTTTCCAAGTTTCAGATCCTGAACCTTCTCCAAAAGTGATTTATAGAGAAATTTACACAATGACAAGGTTTTGCTATACAAATCCCTAACTTTCAAATTGTCGCAAGTGAAACAAGTGTCGTAAGTGCCATACATTGCCTTCCTTCAGGCTAGTTATGATACCATGTTAAGATTCAATATAGATAACATCAGTATTCAATTCAATTTCACAATAATAGCATGTACAGGATCACTAAAAGAATAACAAGCACAACATAAACACAAGAGACACAATTTATCCTAGGAAACCCTCATGGGGTAGAAAACCCAGCAAAACTTCCTCAATATAGATGATCAAAAGTACAAAGATGAAATCGCCAAACAAGAGCTCCTTCTCCTCCTTTGCAGATCTCTCTCTCTCCTATGAGAGTTCACAAGTGAGTGAGCGTGTGTTGAATGAGGAACACACATCCTCTATTTATACTTTACTTCATTTAACTTTTAACCCTAACTGGGCCGAGTTCTCCTAGGAGAGTCTAATAACCCCTAACAACTTAACTCGGGGCCAACCCCACCATGAGATTCTAATAACCCTAGTTATAACATCCAAACAGAGGAATAAACATCTTCGGATATATAATAATGTCCCAATGGAGGAACAAACATCTCCAGATAATAAAGTACACATAGAATATTCTTAGAAGTTACAATATTTCAACAATTGATGTTATCATGATGCAAACAAAGATTCCCTTAAATGTTTCATATGTTACATCATGGACACTTGCAAAAAAAATATTTGATAGGGGATGAGAATTTTGATGCCTTGGCCTTCAATTGAATGGCTTTTTTTCATAACTCCCAAGTGTAGTATTGTACACTTTTCCCTTTATTCTACTAGTAGTAGTTCCAAAGAATCCTCCATCCATTTGTATTCCTAATAGTATAAAATTGGCACTCGATAAGATCTTTAAATACCTTTCACTTAGTTACTAGTTGATCACCCTTCAATTTAAGTATATATGTGTATCCTTTCCACCAAATTTCGGTGTGTCCATCTAGGATAAGTCGAGCTAATGACATCTTATGCACTTCTCTTAGGTTGTGAAAATTGAAATAGACTTTTAAATAGACTTGGTTCAACTTCACAACACAAATCTCACCTTGATAAGGCTTGATGTCCACTTTGAATATATGTTGAGAAGATGTGTCGCTAGAGCTTCACCTCTCTTTTTCTATCTTTTTCATTAGGTATTTATGTTGATCTTTTTTATCTTTAGGGTGTTATAGGAAAAATAATTACGAGTATGTATTTATCCCCAACAAGAGGTTGCTTCTCACCGATAGTACAATATAGACTAATTTCTTATTTCTTAAATTAGATCAATGAAAATGAAAAATAGTGACAAAATATAAACATAATACCTCTTGGACATTGGTTGTTTCTTGTCTGTGAATATCAGTTGATAGCTTGAATCCTCACCACTTGGATTCTATGAACACCTACACCTGCTCAAACTCAATATATGTTTAGTCTTTTTTTTTACAATAATCATAAAAAGAATTCAAATGTAGTTAACATATTGTAAACAAAAAATAAATTTGTGAATTCTATCTTATGAACAATATGCATTAACAACTAAATACAAATTTACTTAAGATTTAGGGGTGGAGAAGAGAGATCTATATTAAAAAACTTGGAAATTTACAACAATATTGAATACATGATCATGATGATTGTGACCTCCTTACTCAAGCTTGGGTTCCTCCTACCTTTACCTCATTCAAAATCCCACTCAATTCAAGGATTTAGACTCACCATACAGTGAAGGAGCCTACAAAGGTGGCTCTAAATTACCCTAATCAATTATAGATTAAACTTGTAGTGAAATACCTAGGGTTTCTCTTAAAGAAAAGGTATTGGTATCAAAGCGTTCTCCTAGTATATCAAGGGATAACCAAGCTAATCCTTACCATCCATTAGTGTTCTATTTATACTTAGAGAGATCAATTCATGTGGTTTAGGATCAAAATTAAAGACAAGAAGTGTACACCTCTAGTGCATCTCACTCAAAACCAACATTTTGTACCTTTTATATACTTTTTGTTCACTTTGAGATTATTTGTGGGTTGCTTCAAGGCAAGACATGGGTTCCCATGGTTTTTCACACATTAGCACACAAGCACAATGGGGGGTTGTCCAAAAGAGGCACTAAGAGACTCAAAATCATAAAGGTCATTATAGATAATGCTTTCATCAAGTTTGGTCAGTAACTGAGGTTAAGGATGACTAAATAAAGTTATAACAAGTACTATAATGAGAGTTAAAATCTCCATTAGAGCTAACCCATTGCTCAAAGAGCTTGAATTTTCCCTCTAGTGCTAGCATTAACATTGCCATGCCCCTAGTGATGTCGGTGATTTTTGCTTCTTGTCTCACAAATCTTTTATGTAATTAATCTTCTGGAATGTCTTCATTATTATCTACTATAATGTAGCTTGAGATTGTTTTCCCACCTTCCTTGGCTTGATTTGTGGATCATGCAACTACCCCATGGGAATGGAAAACAAAATGGTTATGATACCAAATATGAATTGTAAACTATCATGGATATTCCATGAGGTAGCCCATCACAACATATTTGAATATGATACTATATATAGAATGATATTATATTATACTATGTAGTGAATTTTTAGGATTTTGTGATATTAGAAGCATCCCACTTTAAACAATGAAATGAATTGAAAAAATAAGAATATGGCTACAATGTTAATAAAAATGCACAACATTAATACATTGAACAAAAGATCTAACTTGGAGAAACCCGCAAGGGTGAAAACTCTAACAAGAAATAAGGATTGTGCATTGCTCTTTTAATTCTTTGTTTTACAATGCAAGATGCAAAGAAAGATCCGTTCATTATATAGCGAGTAGACATTGTTCCCTATGATAGGTCACTAAAGGGTTCACTTCTTTCTCTGTTTTTCTCTAATATCTCATTCCTTTGCATTGCTCAACTATAAAACATAAAAAGTATTGTAATTGAAATGGAACTTTGTTTCTTCCCTTTTGTTATAGCATTTTCTAACTCACTAATGCTAAAATCCCCATTACATCCCTCTTACACATCAAAATGTGGAAAAACTCCTTCAAAACCCCATTTTTGGCTTGTATATGCAAGTTGTCAATTAGCAACACATGTATACGTGTGTTACCCTTTATCAACACATGTACATCTCTCAAAATTTTGAAAAAATAAAAATATGTGGAATACTATGTGTGTTTCACATGGTTGAAAGTTGTTTCTCTTCCACGTAAGACTTAGTTATACCCAACTCAACCCCCTGAACTACCTCTCTCAAATATAAAAGCAAGCCCCAATATGAAGGAAGGGGTCCACATGCCAATGAAGTAATTACATGCTGGAGGAATTGAATCAGAGTTTCCTTGGGGTTTTTTATAGCATCCTTCCTCTCAGTTTCCCATATGTATTAAGTTCTCCCTTCTCCCTAGAGTGGGCAGGGATAATCCTATTTCATCATTTTTACTCCTAGTTCGAAGAAGATTGTGGAAGAAGATCTATTAGTGTCCTGGCCATGGAGAATTTAGATTGATGACATAGGCACTCCATTGAAGATTCAAGTGTATCTTACTTTTGTAGTTGTCTCTTGATTGAAATATGAGATCACTCTTCTTTCCCTCCCCCAAAACATTTATATCCATGATATGATTTGTCTATGTATGATATTTTGTGGATTGAATTGATATTAACATATGCAAATCAATTTACCTTGTTTGACCAAAAATTCAATCATTGCTTTTATTATTACTTTCCAGTAGTCAAAGGCATTTGAGAAGGGTATTTGGTTATCTTGTGTGTAGGTACATAAGAGTTCCAAGATTTATCGGGAAATAAGCCTAGGATCCATCCACTTGCAAAGTATTCAACTGTTAGGATTTGGGTGAGTGCATATTTCTATCTCTTTGAGTTCAATTTTGGTTGACTAAGTGAGAATTTAGAGTAAGATCTTCCTTTGTTCTGTTAATATCCCAAACCCTAGCTATTCGGTGAGTTTTTTCCCGCAACACCTTTACAACTTAGATTTTGACCGTTAGGGTGGAGATAAGGTTTTGTGCTTTCTCCGACTATGTAATATCCCTGATCTGATCTCATGGGATATCAACTCAAATTCAAACTTTGAAATCAGAAAATTGCATAACAGAAACTAGTCTTCAAAACTAGTTAAGATGAAACTAGTCTTGGTCAGTGATTCACCCATCCAAAACTTGACTGATGGACACTTTTGGATTTTCCAAATGTACTGGGGAGTGTGTAACAAAATAAACATAAGAATCAATGCCATATTCAGGCTCCTATGCACAAGGTACTGGGGCCATTTATGTTTCAACAACAACTATCATTGAAGTCTACTCCAAGGCTTCCTGGGCACACCAGCATATGCATACTGGAGACTTCCACTTACACTTGAAGGAAACCAAAGCATGTATATAGAAAAATAATATCCTAATATATTGTTGGACAATTTTCATAGAGGTTTTGGCAGGTTCTGGTAGTGTTTGGAATCAAAGGGAGGAAGAACGCTAGTATGTACTACTCAACTAGTTTGTTTCCAAGCTTTTCCAAACAGGTTGAGAGGGTCACAAAAACTCAGTCCGAGGCTTAGATTGGATTCATTGGTGTCTTAGGAACCTCAGATGACTAATATAACAGAAAATATCCATTCATATTACTTTTAATTAAACATACTGAAAAACTAGTCAAATTAAAGTGCCCAATGAGCTAGTCTTGACAAATCTGAAAGTAAACAGTAAGGGAAGGTCATGACTCTTTGATTTTTCACTTGGGATGGATTCTACAGTAAATTGAAAACCTACATCAACTTACAGAAAGATAAATATCTTCACATAGGTCTGTATATTTCCATTTCCTAAAAACTAGTCAAGTAAAATTGCACATAGAGCAAGTCTTGAGAATTATGGACTCAAACAGCCTCTAAGGATCTCGAAATATTATTCTGATATTTAATGTAAATCATACATGAAGTTAAAAGAAGTAACAAATATTCACTGAGCTGATTAAGCAATAAACAAAAGTCTCATGGCTCTATCTTCACAAAGAGTCATTAATTGTGAATTATTACAATGAATGGAAAAAGAATGTTACAGAAGAGTAAGAAGTGGGGATGTTGACACTGAATATGATCTGTATGATGATAATGATCTGTTGGCTGCTCATGGGAGGTGCACCAAGACTCATTAGTTTCTCATGGGCACATTCACCAAACCATACAGAAAAGCAAGGGCACGTTCTTCACAGCTAGAACCCCTGGATCTAGTAAAATGGCCATAACTTGCTCATCCAAACACCTCTTTTGATGAGACAAAAAGTGTTTCCTACTGGAAACGATGCTACGGACAAAATGAAATAGGTCTCAATGTCCATAAATTCTCAGAAAGGTCAAAACCAAAACCTCCATTTCGGCCCTCCAACACTGTTCCTACTGAATGAAGGAGTTGAACCACACAATGAGAACACCAACCAATAGATCAGGCTTCACGACCTACAATAGACTCAGTGATGAAGAGTGGATGTCATCACCCTTTCAGTAGAAGAATGGGGCACATCTCCCAGCTAGGACTAGGGGCACATATCCTAGGTCAATGAGGCAAAGTTGCATTCAATTCAAATCACAAATGATCAAAAGATGTGAAATGGAGTTGTAATCCTTCTTTTATAGATTTATGTGACTTGTTGAGCAAATACGATAGGCTAAGGCACCCTCATGGAGTGTATAATGTTTCTTTTCTTTCTGCTTTAGCTTTTGCCTTGCTTTCTGCTTTGCTTTGCTTTAGCTTTTTCCTTGCTTTTTGCTTTGCTTGCTGCTTTTGCTTTTCCTACTTTTGTTTTTCTATCATGTTTTTTCTTGTTTTTCTACGTTATCATGATTTTCTACCTTGTCCTATTTTTTTCTTATGTTTTTTCGTTTTTTCTTTCTTTTCTGCTTTATCCTACTTTTCTGTTTTTTTTTTTTCTTTTCTGGTGTGTCCTGCTTTTATGCTTTATTCTAATTTATTCTGCTTTCTTCTCATTTTCCTACTTTCCTTGCTTTGACTGCTTTATCTTTTCTTGTCTTGCAAGTTACCTCTTAGTGAACCTGTAAAATTAGTCATAGCAGATCTAATGAACAAGTAAATCAATTACAACAGATGAACATAGAAAATATGGTGTAAAACTGTGCAAAACATGCAGCAGTGCTCAATATCCCAGTAAGGGTGAATGATTACAATAGAATACAGTAACAATGACTGAGCAATTCGAATTGCCTAAGGAGGTCATTCGAATCACTGAATGGAGTAGCTTGACTCCAACTAGGAGTCCTCATCATCACTCAGTGGTGGTCATCAATGCATAAGAACCAGTCATCTAGGTGTAAATTTGAGTCTAACAGAGTGTAACATGTGTAACTGAAGTGTGTAGCACTGATATAGGGAAGTGGGCTCAGTGGAGGGCGCATGGGAGGCTAACTGAAGTCAGAACAAGTCATCTAGTCAATCTGGAGGGCCAACGGAGTGAAACAGTTAGTCGGGAGTGAAACTACCCTCAAATCAGGGAGAATCGGAGCTAGCTGAGTGTAACTGAAGTGGTAGGTGAAGAATTGCACCCTTCTCTGGCAGTAGGTGAGAAGTGGGCACCTTCCTGACTAGGAGGGATAATGAACTGATGTAAGAAGCTCTCGGGTGCTAGAATAAGGTGGCTAAGGTGCTGGAGGCATCAACCTGGTGACTGGGATGCATGCAAAGTGCATGTAAACCCTAGAATTTGCATGCAAACCCTAATTACATGCAAGATCCTGAAAAAGATGATGTGGATATCTGAACACCCCCCCTCAAGCTAGACTATGTTGTGCAAAAAACAATGTGGGGCCCTGGTAACTAAGACCAAAGGTCACCCCAATACAATAATCCAAAAAATGATGAAAATAAACTAAGTGAGGAAAGAGAGAAAACCCAGTGGGAAGAAAGCCCCCCCTCAAGCTAAAGCATAATAATGGATCAATCTGTCTCCACCATGATGGAACTCACCCCCAACAGTGAACGGAGGTAAGAGAACTTCTTCTCAGTGAAGCTCTTGGTGAAGATGTCTGCAATTTGGTCATTAGTAGGGCAATATTGCAGAATGATGGTGCGATCATGCACCAACTGTCGAATGTAATGCATATGAATATCAATGTGTTTGGTCCTCTGCCGCTGAACTAGATCTGTAGAGATCTTGATAGCACTTTGATTGTCACAAAATAGGACAGTTGAAGTAGTGCCACCAAAACCAAACTCGGAAAGAATACCTTGCAACCAAACTGCCTAAATGCAGGCATTGACTGCCCCTCGATACTCTACCTCTGCTAAAGAAAGTGCAATGGCTGCCTGCTTTTTGCTGGACCAGCAAATAGCACCATGACCAATCATGAAAACATAACCGGAAGTGGACTTCCGATCAATGCTATCACCTGCCCAATCTGAATCAGTAAAACCAATGAAATCAAGCTCAGAATCTGCAGCATAATGTATGCCAAAATGTTTCGTACCTCGCACATACTGCAAGATCCGCTTGGCTGCTCGCCAATGAAGCTCATGGGGCTGCTACATATACCTTGACACGGCACTCACGGCATATGAAATATCAGGCCTTGAGTGTGTCAAATAAAGTAGTGAACCAATCAACTGTCGATACATACTGCAATCTGCAAGCGGTGTAGAATCTCCCTCCTCAAGACTGATTCCTAATAGGAATGGGAATGGGGCTGCCTTACATTCAGCCATATTAAACTTCAATAACAGATCGGAAGCATATTTTTGCTGAGATATAGTGATCCCATCAAAATTTTGAGCTATCTCCAAGCCCAAAAAGTGACTCAGCAAGCCCAAATCGCTCATGTCAAAAGCTAGATTTAAGGCAGTTTTTAGCTTTTTTATTGAAGTAAGAGTGCTACTAGTAATGAGAAGATCATCAACATAAAGTACAATAACCAAAAAATTACCTTTAACTCGCTGAAAATACACATTCAGATCAGATTTTCATCTTTGGAAATTCTGAGAAAGAAGGAAGGAATCCATCTTTGCGTACCAAGCTCTTGGGGCCTGTTTTAACCCATACAAAGATTTCTTCAATCTGCAAACTAATGACGGATCTGATGTGTAGCCCTCTGGCTGCTGCATATATACCTCTTCAGTAAGGTCTCCATGTAGAAATGCACTCTTCACATCCATGTGGTGCACTTCCCAGTGCTTGGATGTGGAAATAGCCAAAACAAGGCGGATGGAATCCATCTTTGCAACCGGTGCAAAGGTCTCAGTGTAGTCCACTCCTTGGACTTGGGATAAACCTTTTACCACCAAACTTGCTTTGTATTTTCTGATAGAGCCATCAGAAGCAACTTTTGTGTGGTAGACCCATTTACACTTCACTTATTTTCTTCCAGGTGGAAGAGAAACTAGCTCCCATGTATTGTTCTTTTGAAGAGAACTGTACTCTTCATCCATGGCACTTTGCCATCTCGGATCTCGGTGGGCGGAATAGTATGATGTGGGATCTGAACCAATCATCAAATAAAAAATCTCAGGAAGTAATGGATCAGAAATAGAAAGAGCCATACCTGCTCTTTGAAATTCTGCTCTTGTTCGTCTCGGATCAGCAGGATTTCCAAGGTTCGAACCAGCAGATTGAAGAGTGTTTTGGGCCCACTTTGTTAACTGAGGAGGATCATAATGGTCGGATTCCGAACCTGATATGTCATGATCATCATGTGCTGCTAAAATATCAGAAATATCAGAACTCATACCTTCATTATCGCTGCACGGATCTTTTTCTGGTGAAGGCGGTGAAACGACAGTTTCTTCCTCGACTAGTTGCAATTCTTGAAGCGGTTCTTCAAATTGCACACTGCACTCTATGAATATATTTTTAGATATGATATCCATGAGTTTATGTGCTTTTGATTCTTCCCCATATCCTATCAGTATGCACTCAATACTTTGTGGATCCAAAGCTCGTCTCTTCTTGGAAGGAATTCTAGCCCATGCAGTAGAGCCAAAAACTCTCAAATTTGACACATCCGGTTTGTGACCAAAGAATGCTTCGAAAGGAGTCATACCTTTCATGGATGAATGTGGAACACGGTTCTGTATGTATGCAGCAACATTTATTGCTTCAGCCCAAATATTTGCAGCCAAACCTTTTGATTCAATCATGCATGTAGCCATCTCTTTCAGTGACCGATTTTTCCTTTCCGCTACACCGTTCTGCTGGGGTGTGTAGGGAACTATATGTTGGATCTAAATTCCGCTTTGGGCACAAAGTTGCAGCAACTCGGCCTTGATATATCTCCACCATTATCATATCTAAGAGCTTTGATCTTTCTCTCAGTGGTGGTCTCAACAGAAGCCTTAAAATCCTTGAATTTTCCAAGCACTTCTGACTTGTTTTTGAGAAAAAATACCCATGTAAAGCAGGAAAAATCATCAATAAATGTCAAAACATACCTTGAACCATTTAATGACGCATGGGGAAACAGCCCACTGATATCAGAATGTATCAACCCCAAAACTGTAGAAGCTCTGCTAGCTTTTCCACGGTCGAGTCTGTGCTCGGGGTGCTTCCCAATAATGCAACCAGTGCATATTCCCTTCGAGGAACGGAGTTGTGGAAGACCATCTACCATGGAATTGTTTGATAACATTAGCAAATACTTATAATCAAGATTCCCAAATATTTCATGCCAAATCCTACTAACCTCATTACCATGTGTGCGAAGAGCAGTGGGCTTTGCAAGCGGAATAAAGTGTGAAAACTCATAGCATTTTGCAGTGTGGTTCGCCTTTCCGACTCAACAAGTCTTCCACTTTTGATATCATAAATTTCAACTATATTAGGGCTCAATGTAACTTGCTTCAGTTCACCATTGTGTGTCATTTGATACACAGAAAGAATATTTGAAGCCAAGGAAGGCACATAGAGAACATTCTGAAAGCTTCCATGATCTACATGAATCGTATCTTTGCCCTTTGAAGAAATTTTTGAGTCATCTCCCAAATGGATGGAGATGGAGCTGTTTGGATCGAATGAAGAAAAAGAATCAATATTTGCAGCCATATGATTCGATGCACCTGAATCTATCAAGAGAGTAGTGGGCTTCGAAACAGTTGCCATGAGTGCTTGTCCTCTTTCATGATCATCATTCCTATCCTTCTTCCTTGCACCGTCAAGAAGAGTTATGTTGTTCTTTTCCAAAAGGAGGGCCATTTGATCTATAGTCTTCTTCATACATGAACTTTCGGGATGAAAGCCACGGTTGCAATAAGTACATTTAGATTTTTGGCTACCTTCTTTTCCCTTTTGCTTGAACTTCAAACTGAATGGTGCATCTGTTTGTTTGTCTTTCTCTCTTTGCTTGTGAGGTTCGAATTTGGGCTTCTCCTTCTTTTGCTTTCCTTTACCATTCGAGATCTTGGGTCCTTGAACATATAGGGCAAAATCTTTGGAGCTTATGGACCCCATTTGAATCAACTTATCATGCTCTTTTTTGACGGACTCAATGAAGGCATTCAAGGTAGGCATCTTCCAATTCGGGGTAGTTAGCCGACCGGAATTGAAAGTAGAGACAAATACTGAATAATCTTTACCAAGCTTGTTGAGAATGGAGAGGATCAATTGCTTATCCTCTTTGATAAATCCACTGTTCTTCAACTGCATGTTCAAGTTCTTGAATTTTGTGAAGAATTCATTTATGGTCTTGAAATTCTCAGGACTAAAGGCAATCAATTCATTCTCTAATTGAAAAGCCCCAAGCTCGTCCTGCTTGCCAAATAGTGTTTCAAGTTGCTCGCATATAGCTTTTGGAGTCTTCAATCCGCTGAGATGGAAGTGAAGATCTTTGGAGATGGAGAGACAGAGAAGACCATAAGCTTCATCAAGATTGTTGTAGTGTTTGGTTCTATCTGACAAGGTGTTTGGCTCCAATTCAAGACCAAGAGTGACTCGGTAGTAACCTTTTGAACGTAATATGATCTCCATATCATCTTTCCAATCAAAATAATTGAATGGGGTGAGGATAGGCTTTGAAGAAGAGTATTCCATTGCTAGGAGCGAGTGCACACTGATGTAGAAGGGCTTGCAAGGGCAAGGTAGTGAATGTAATTGATGGAGACAATAACCTGCAAGTCACAATAAAACCAAGAACAATGAGGTCGAACAATCCACCCTTTTAGAGTTGCATCACACCTGGATTGGAGATCAAGCAATGTTGAATGGGTCCAATGTATCAGATCCAGGATTTATGTGGAAACTCAAGCTTCTGGAGTGGTATTGGAAGTATTTTCAAGCTTTGCATGCATAGGAGAAAATGCCCTTGAGATCTTTCATGCCAAAACTTTTGTAATTTTTGAGCAAATTCACTCAAATCTTCTTGTAGAAACACCTGTAGAAAAGAGATCTTGTCCCTGCAATGGCTCTGATACCATGTAAAATTAGTCACAGTAGATCTAATGAACAAGTAAATCAATTACAACAGATGAACATAGAAAATATGGTGTAAAACTATGCAAAACATGCAGCAGTGCTCAATATCCCAGTAAGGGTGAATGATTACAATAGAATACAGTAACAATGACTGAGCAATTTGAATTGCCTAAGGAGGTCATTCGAATCACTGAATGGAGTAGCTTGACTCCAACTAGGAGTCCTCATCATCACTCAGTGGTGGTCATCAATGCATAAGAACCAGTCATCCAGGTGTAAATCTGAGTCTAACTGAGTGTAACATGTGTAACTGAAGTGAGTAGCACTGATATAGGGAAGTGGGCTCAGTGGAGGGCGCATGGGAGGCTAACTGAAGTCAGAACAAGTCATCTAGTCAATCTGTAGGTCCAACGGAGTGAAACAATCAGTCGGGAGTGAAACTAGCCTCAAATAAAGGAGAATCGAAGCTAACTGAGTGTAACTGAAGTGGAACTGCAGTGGTAGGTGAAGAAGTGCGCCCTTCTCTGGCAGTAGGTGAGAAGTGGGCACCTTCCTAACTAGGAGGCCTAATGAACTGATGTAAGAAGCTCTTGGGTGCTAGAATAAGGTGGCTAATGTGCTGGAGGCATCAACCTGGTGACTGGGATGCATGCAAAGTGCATGCAAACCCTAGAATTTGCATGCAAACCCTAATTGCATGTATGATCCTGAAAAAGATGATGTGGATATCTGAACACAACCTTATCCTCTAAGGCACACTTGTGGAGCATTATCCACTTTATTCCAAAATAAAAATATCGAATTAATGAAAATTACTTCTACCAAACTATTTCAAACTTAGGATAAAAATAAAATTAAACTTCCTAACTAATTAATGCCTTTACTTCATAATTAACCCCAAGTGCATGAAATTTCCTCCTCAACCCAAGGGATTGGTTGGCCTAGGAACTTCTTCCACTAATAATCAATGAGGGGACATGACAAACTACTAATTACTATTAGAGATTTGGACCCATGAAGTCCACACATGAAGCTACACATATGTGAAAAATGAGTGTTGAGGCAACCACTTGGCACTATGGTAGACAACGCATAAATAAACTTCTAAAGGTTGTATATATTTTTCTCATTTGAACTCAATTTCAAATTTATGATATCTTATTTGAAAATGTATATTACCCATAGTGCCATCTGTTGTGTCAGTAACTACACTTTCTTACACCAAGAAATGCAGTTTTAGACTCTATTAGTGACTCCACTTTCTTACCCCAAGAAGTGTAGTTTGACTCTAAATGGTTTTTTTTTCGGACTACCTTAGTGGATTTGAGAATTGGTCCTAAAGTTTCCCACCTACAAGTCCACAAAATGGATTCCACCCCTCAAAAAGCACCAACTAGATAACAAATTATATAGTGACTCATTTCAAATCACAAGAAATTGGAAGAGTTGGCAAGGCTTAAAGTTCGAGTCCAACTTAACCAATTTTGATGTGGTTATTATTGAAACAATTTAGGACCAAACAATATATTCCTTAAGCTCCACCTATAAGGGTTGCAAATTTATTGGCATGATTGGAGGTGGAATTGGACTAAAGGATTTTAAAAGTATAACCAAAGGATGATATCAATGGTTGACTTTTAAGTCAATGTTATGTACAAGAATAAACAAGAGATGGAAACTCAAGTCCAAGCTAAAAAACTTGGAATTATAGGTTGGATGCCATAGGAAATCCCCTTTGAAACCCAAGAAGCCCCACTTTGCATGGTCCTCGATACACAATGACTAAGTTAACCATTGGGCAACAGTTAAAATATTTTTGGGGTGCCACAACCCAAATCCCCATTGTGTGGAAAGAAGGAAGCCATTAGGAATTTCTTTTCATTTTGTACCTTTGTCAAATCTCACTAGGATTGGGCCTCTAGATTTGTAGTCAATTTCTCCCTTCCCTTAATTCTTGGAAGTTGACCCTTTCAAGAAACTCTCGCATCATTGAGCTTCACATCTTGGTGGTTGATTAAAGACAATATTTTGCATCACATTTTAAAAACATGAAAGAAATATTCGTTCCAAAATATACAACTTTGCACATCTTTTACTTGGCATGATAGCTCCCTAATATGTGCTTATGAATACAAGAAAAAAGAGTGGAGATGGAGGTGGCACATCTATGCTAATTGCTAGAGTTTTGGGCTAAAGCACCCTACACCATGAGCAGCATTTCCCTTATACATCAAAGGTTGTCATATTCAACACATTCTCAAACCTTTGTCGATGGTGACCTTTGACATAGGGTTCATCATGTTATTTATGAATATAGGAAGCAACATAGACATTAACTTCTACCCTAAATCTGATCAATTCCCTACTATTCTTTTGGTAATATCTAAACCAAAGCAACTTGTAAAGACTAGAATGGAAAATAATGAAGAAGAACCAATTTTCAGTGATCCTGATCCTAGAATGGAAAATAATGAATATGAACCAATTTTCAGTGATCCTGATTCTAAGCCTGCGGCAGATATATCAATGCCTGCACTTTATGATTCATAGCTTGTATGGAGCCATTTTTAACATGATAAATACAAGCGTTATCAATATGGCAGTAGCCCTTTGCCACCTTCTTTTCTTTTAATGAAATGTATGTAACTCTATTGAAGCATTTTATTAAAAAACAAATATTGTTTCATCTCCCATCTCCTCGTACTAACGGAAGCACATCTACCATGAAAAATGTTTGCGTTTTTATTACATTGACAGTTTTTTTCCGTGTATGAGATCATCGTGTGCTGCAATGAAAATAACAAAAGGATTTAATTGCTAAGAATTACTTCAATGGGTAACGTCTCAGAGAGTCAAGCTAACCTGTTGACTGTAGAACCGAATTCCACAGAATATATATATAGTTTCATACAAGCTCATTTTAGTCACTAATACTATCTGTTTATTGGATCAGCTTCAAATGCAATCAAGTCTCCCATGGGAAGATCGCGAATTCCAACACCCCTGTCAATTTCTCCTCGTTTTTGCAGTTGTACTTGTCACCACATCAACTGCCAACTTTTCTTGATTACTCAATGTGAGGCTATCAAAAAAATCTTCTTTACCAATAGGGGAACCAGTTCCTGCCAAATCTGATGTCATTGCAAGGGGCTAAACTCAGTAACGTGGGAATTGTGTTTTTACAGTGCATTGACCCATTTTGCTCATTTATGGAGTCTGGACATTAATAGGATCTTCTTCTTTTTTGTTTCTATTTTCAAAGTGGTGGCTTCATGAACTAACCCCTTTCTTACATTTAAGATTCAAACAATAGAAGAACAGAGTAGGAAGATCAAATATGTAAACATTAAAACAGATTTATACATTAGTTGAGTTTATTAGATTTCACGTTGGCTGTGTGTTGCTTGTGTATTTAGAGTGCATTGACCTATTTTGGTCATTTCTGGAGTCTGGACATTAATATGATCTCTTTATTTCTTCGAAGTTGTTATTTAGGTTCTGCTATCAGAAATTTTCTAAAACTTTTTATGTTATTTTGCCTGGACAACGCTGTCAAAATATGTTATAAACTTATAGCTAGTATATGCCTTTTAGCAATCAGTGCTTTCATCAAGCAAAGGATCTTGAAGCAGACTGCAAGTGTGATGCTGAAGTTTGCATTCAGTATCCCTCTCTTATTAACATTGGTAGCATCAATTCATCAAATATCCATGCACAGTAATTTTAATAAACTTTGAACTCTGAAGCTCTAGCTAGCTTTACATGCCTTCTGTAGAAGTTACCTCGTCACAATTGGCATTGGCCTGCCAATGCCCCGCTGTTCACATGAAAACCATTAATTTACTTTATATTGTGTTTTGAATGCCACTTGTGAGAAATCAAGACTTCTTGTTACGTATAAACATAATGAGATCTGCCTGATACATTTCATAGATGACAGAGTTCCAAGATAAAGGATAATCTGAATAAATGAAAAATTGTGCTTTTTTACAACTACTTTTGAAATATTCTCCCAATAATGTCAAACCGTTAGCTGTTAAAAATTCACAGCCTAAAACAGGAAGGCTCCTGTCTTTAAGCCGCGGGAATGTAAGGACAGCTGTCGAGCTCATTAAACTGAGAAAGTGGTCTTCCATCAGTCTTGATATTGAGGGTCAATGTTAGTCTCCAATGTATTAGTATTGGCTGACAGAGTTGCTTTGTATTTGGAAGGTTCGACTGACAAATGAAAATCTTAAATGAAGGTAAATAAATCCGCTAGAATCTGAAAGTCACAGTGAAAGTTCTGTATGATTCCTCTACAAACTAATACAATCGGGGATCTCTTTGTTCAAACAAACAATCATGAGCAGAAGTCCTTTTCGCCTAGATTGGCCACATTCCAAACAGCCAATATTGTCAAAAACAAAGCTGTTAAATTCGATTGACCATTTTTTGGGGGCCAATTCATTGTGGCATGAGAGCCAAGGAGATCCTATAATACAGAAATGGTTGGCAGAACTTCAAAAGCTGACTATCCAGCACAAAACCATCATCTCTAATGGAACTTCCAAAATGGAGAGACCAGGTTAAATCTTCCATTCCAGTAAAATAACAAGGGCTGTCTGCAAATAAAACATTACAGACATCCTAATTGACTGAACAGTGCATATTCATAAGCAGCTTTCAATTTGTTGGTTCAGGTCTCCTCCTTGCCCTCAAATCCACTACCACCACTGTGATATTATCACGGCTATTGCGATGGAGAGCTAATCTAGAGAGATATTCAGCTGCTGCATGGACTGATGGATATTTTGCATCTTCTCTTATTTTAGCAGATGAACTTGCATTGCTACCATGTCCACGAGCAAGGCGCTTTCGGACAGCCTCACAGACCTCCTCATTTGTCAGCACATCCCACAGTCCATCACTTGCAAGTATCAAGAATTCATCATCTTCTGTTCGTTGGGTGAATGTGACTTCAGGGTCGGGAATAACATATGGCTTCAGATAATAATCACCTGGTTGAATTGAATCTAAACAATGAGAGATGAAGAGATGGAATAGAAACTCTTTCATAGAAATAATAACAACATATTAATGATAACAACAACAACAATGCTATACCAAGGGCCCTTGACATGGCAAGCACTCCGAAGATACGATGGCCATTCCAGTTTATAACCTTGCCTCCTGCAGCTTCGATCCTTGCCAGTTCATCCTCCCTATCAGGCTGCATCACGTTGAAATTTGAATCAGTCAGGTGTATATGTTACAAAATCTCATTTTATGCCTTCAATATAGTTTCCATGTTTAAGTGATTCGATGCTACAAGAAGACCATCACAACAAATAAATAGTAAAACAGAGCATTACTTTATGATCAACTGAAAGTGCAATAGCCATGCCTCCACGAGATAAAACAGCTCTTGAATCTCCGCAATTGGAAACAATGATCTGGCAGCCCCCCACAACAGCAACTACAGCTGTAGATCCAACAGTTTCAGGAGCTATTCGGTCTGCACAGTCTTCTGCTACCACCACTTCTCCATTATCATCTCTTCTGAAGACTCCCCCTCCAACTTCAACATCAACCTTGCGGAAACAGTCAGCAAAAGCCCTCTCCCACTTCATTTGCCAATTGTTTTCTCCATTTCCGTTGGAGCTAAGGTTCTCAACATTCATTGCCACCTCAAACTCCTCAACAAGAGCATGATGAAGGCGATCTTTGCAGAAATTAGCAGCCTACAGGAACAGTAACTATTTCAACAAATTTCTAGTTCTAGCAAGGCATACTTAAAAACAAGGGGACTTGCTTCCTGCAAGCTTGCCTGAAGCATTACAAACCATTATTTACAAATATATTAAAAAAAACGAAAGTTTTGCATAAACCAACCTGGGAACCTCCATGTCCATCATAGACGCCAAAGAAATGAAGTGCGGAGCTTTCGTTGGAATTTTGTGAGCCACACGCAATACACCCACCCACAGTTCCGCAGGGAACAGATAGAAATCCCGGCGCGGCTGCCATGGCATCCTCCATCTCTGCTCGTCTGCCACAGATGGAAACAAATCCCCAGGGAAGGATGCGGTTATCGGCGACACAACTGCTCTTCAATCTAGATCCATTTCCGCCGCCTTCTCCTCCACTAGTGCCAGGCAGTGAGACCACAGATGCTAGATCTGCAGAATCCCCACTGGTCAAGGCAACAGTTTCAGTAACAGATTGCAGATTCAAATTGGTCAAAAGCTCTGGTTCTGCAGTTACAACAACAGAAGACTCATCTTGGGGAGAGGCTAATGTATTGGTAACAGATTCAGGCTCAGGAGGAGATTCTGCTCCATTTAATTCAGAATCAGAACAACTGGACCTTATGCTACAGCTGTTATGTATAAGCATGCTGCAAAATTCTCCAGAGCACTCATCAGAACCAAATTGTAGAGTATTGGTTGTGGTGATTCCGTTGGAAAGTACTGTTGATGATTCCTCCTCCTGCTCTTCCATCTCGTCGGTCGCCAAACCATTGTCTATCGTTGTTGAGGATGATAACATATCCTGCTGCAAAGAAGGACAAATTGGGAGTTCAAAAATACTATCGTTCTTAAATATAGGGATGCACTCTCCTTCTCCTTCGTCATCATCTACCATAGCTTGGAAGGAGGAGGAGGAGGAGGATGTTATGGTTAGGACATGAAAGGAAGAAGAGGAAGGCTTCACATCCTCAGAACAAGGGCGTGAACGCTTACTCACAGGCTCGACATTCTGGCTCCCAGCGTTGGCAACAACTTTGAGGCGCATGATTTCCATTCTGCGCCTCCTGGCTGAAGTAACTACCTGGTGTTCAGTATGGTTATTGTTCTTCAATTCTCCGTCACTGCTTGCTCGCTTCGTGGGTGAGGTCATATCATCCATAACCGTCCACTTATTGATTGATTACACGTCTGTATCCTGCTGCAGATCAAGATGAAAATCGGTCTCCTTCAAGAAATTTATAGCAATGAAATCAATCTCATGATGATATCAAACCCCTTCAAGCATGTGGGCATTATGCCAAGACCGAATTTTCGGCAAATTTTTCAGCTGGCAATCATATATTTCTCTGGTCTCTGCTTCCTCACAGGTCTCTGCACAAAATCTACTACCATCTGCCAGTGACCTAAAACAATATGATTTTCAAGCTCCTTGACTTGTGTTTGAAGTGGGTAAACAATTTTCTCAGCCGGGCACTCTCTGCTTCCTCAGAAACCCAATTGGAAACAAGATCTCTGCAACAAGAATCTGCCTGTAAGCTCCCACAATATGACCCCGGCTCTGACAACCATAGTTTTTTCAGGCTGCAATACAAATCTTTGGCTTGTAAGTGAGCCGGACTGTTTTCTCAACTTATATTTTTAATCTCTCTGAGAAGCCAAATCGAAACCGAGATCTCTGCAAAAGTTCAACCTGCGTGAATCATAGGCTGTGATGATTTTTCAAGCTGCAGTAATGATTTTGGGCTTGTGGGCACTCACAGATTTCTCTCTTCTGTGCTTCTTCAAAATACCCAAAAAGAAACAGCAGAAAACTCGGCTGGATCTGCCTCCAAACAGACTTTTGAAGCTGCGGCTAGTGTCTTTGGCCTTGCCCGGAGGTGGAGGTGGAGGTGGAGGTCGGTGCCTTGTGCACCAACGAAATATTGATGTAGCATAAATAACGCCTGGACCCCAGCCTACAGGTGCTGTTTTATCTACCGACCCCTCGTTTTTCTTAATGATTTGATGTGAATTTGTGCCGTCTAGGGATTGGTTTAGTTGGCAAGTGACGAGGATGAAAGCAGGCAAATCGGAGACAGGCAGGCAAGGGAAGGAGAAGAGAAACGGAGGGACATAAACCAGGGGAAGGAGAAGAGAAACGGAGGGACATAAAAAGCACATGTGCAAGGACGCGTGTAAAGCAGGGATTGTTGGGAAGTCCTGGGGAGGAGACTGGTCCACATTCATACAAAAATGCTGTACCACGCTGCCCTCAATCAATCACGAGCATCCAATGAATCCCCTCTTATTGCTTCTCGTCTCTCCTTTTGGTGGCTTTCCCCTAATCCACCGGCGCCAGGTGTCCCACCCACTCATCCAGGAATAAAAATGGCGGATTTGGATTGGGTGGCCACCAGCTGCTCTCACTTACCTATTTCACTTTTCTTTCACCGCTTTACACTACTGGTCGTACCCGGAGGGACATTCCAATCGTCCCATTTTTAGTAATTTTTCGATCATTTTTATTGAAATTTCGCAAATCAAAAAGTTTAGATGCAGTTTCTGGGTATTATTCTATTTCAATTGCTTATAAATTCTGTAAGTCGGCCGCTAATCGAGACTATGAATTTACCTTTACCAGATTCATTTTTTAAGGTACCTGTTCCTTTGCATTTGCACAGTTGGACACAATAAAAACACAAGTATAGATTCATCTAACTTTCTTTCGGTTAAGAAACACAAGTATAGATTTATCTAATTTTCTTTCGGTTAAAAAAGATTAAATGTTTTTGAGATATAAACTTTTCATCATAATGTTACTTTCTCTTTCCTGACTAAAAAAAATTAAATTTCTTAAAATGTAAACCTTTTATCATTACTTTACCCCCTCTCACCACTTCACTACGACATGTATTTTTATTTTTTATTTTTATTCATCTAAAATTTTTAAATTTTTGTAAAACAGACAAACACTCTCCATTCAAACTGTATAAATGAGTCTTATCAACACAAATTAATATAAAAAGTCATATTATTAACATAACAGCCACCCAAGCTATAGAAATAAATCTTCTCAACATAAATTAATATAAAAAATCACATTATTAACATAACATCTACCTGATTCACCTCCATTTTATTTTAGGGAACTATGGCCTTGGGATTCACCAAAACAATAAGTTGAATTGAAAATTAAATAAAAAACCAATGAAAATAAATTTTGAATCCAACCAACCTTCCTAAATTTGTTTTTCATGAAATTTGTTTCTCTTCCTGGTGATATTAGCTATTTTTCATGAAACCACTTATATATCGTGGCCAATTTCTTGAAAATATTCTATCTTATCACATTGGATACTGATTTGATCCACCGTTCGATCCTTCTATCCTTTCATGTGATTGCATTCCTCCGGATCCAGAAACTCCTTATCTTTTTATTTTTGGTTTACTTTTTCACCATGTTCTTCCTGCCTTTCTATCCATGCTTATCTGTTTCTGTTTTTGGCCGACTCAGCAACCTTTCTGCAAGTACCCTCGTTTTCATTTTTGATGGCCTGGCCTCTTGTCTATCTCCTTAGAGAATATGCCTTTCCCCTCGTGTCTCTTGAGTGGATCCAAAACGCTGAATTTTAGATCATGGGCCCATTGAGCTTGGGATTATTGAGATATTCCATGCTTTAAGCATCCTTGCCATGGCCCAATAGACTCAATATTAAACACACTGAATCACCAGCTGTATCTATGACAATGGAGCATGCACCCTATCCGGTAGTACAAGGCCGGCCTTTTTATCTGACCTATAGTCTTTTACATCACAATTCAACACTGAATTTCAATCCCAAGGTCATTTGGAATTATCTTTCTAAACAATATTAGCATGTGGGTTAAGGGATCCATTTTAAACCTGGATTTATCATGCATTGAGAGGGATCTAACAGATGTAATTTTTTTGAATAGAAACTCAAGAAATTTGATCTCTCTTGGTTGATAGATCTGTAATTTTTTGAATATAAAAGAGTTCAAGAAATTTGATCTCTCTCTTGGTTGATAAGTTTTAATTTTAATTTTATAGATGAGATCAATTTTTTTAATTACATTTCATAATTTTTTATTTTACGAGTAGACATGAATTTCTTGCCCATTTTGTCAAAATGCCCATAATTGTATTTCATTTTTCCTAAGAGCTCTTCATCTTATCTAAGAAGAAGGAATGGTATGTTTCATAAACTAAATATGTAATAGATTGACTCTAAATAGGATAAAATAGGATTAAACATTTTCCTTTTATGATAACAATATAAAAATAACTACTCTAATTATGAAGTTCCACTTCTCTTTAACTACTCTAATTATGAAGTTCCACTTCTCTTTAACCCATGCATTTAATGGTTATATGAGATAGGTGATTCCACTACATCACCCTTTAGAGGATGCACCATGTTCTCCTTGTTTGAAGTCACAAGTGTCCCTACTTGTGAAACTAGATGTAAAAAATGAGCACTAGACTCATCTTCCATAAGCCACTTTGCTTGAGTTGGTAGTTTTCCTTTGCAACCAACAAGGTAGGTCAAGTAATATTGTCATGTTGAGTGATTTGATGATGAGCTTCCAAGGTTGTATCGTGGTCCATAGGCTCGAAAACCTCAGGTAGCATTCATTGTATGAGAGAGAGGAATCTCTTCATCCAAGAGTGAGGGCTCATACTTTTTGAGGTAAGAGACATTGGTGATTAGATGAAAACCCAACTAAGAAGGCAACTCTAAGTGAAAGCATTATCGCCCAAATTTGGTTTTAAGGGCATAACCAACCACTTGTATAGACCAAATTTGGTTTTAAAGGTAGTCTTATGGGCATTAGAGTCCCTCATGTGCACTTGATGGTATCCAGAGGTGAGATCGAGCTTGGTAAAAAAACAAGCATTGCTTAGTTGATCAAGCAGATCTTCAATGTGCAGCAACTGATACCTATTTTTTATGGTCACCTTACCAAGAGCTCAACAATCCATGATCAAATGCCACTCATTAGAGTCTCTCTTGGGAATGATGAAGGAAGATGAAACATAAGAAGAAGAACTAGGGTTAATCACACCTACAGTGAGAAGGGCTTGAATCTACTTGTCAATCTCAACACTTTCAGTGGGAGCCAAATAGTAGGAAGGGGCATTGGGAAGGGAAGAACCTAAAACTAAGTCTTCTTCATGTTGATTATGGCATGCATGTGGTAACCCTAAGGGTCTTGGAAAATGTCCTGCAAGAGAGGCTAGATGGATAGGGAAGAAAGTTGTGGCTAATCAGGTTTTCTTTCACGAATAATGCAAAGATGAAGACATTTAGGGAGGTCAGCTTGCCTAATATTGTTCAAGGAGGGTCACTAGAAGAGATGTTGGAGAGAACGACAATGGTCAGTCGAGTGAGAAGTAACCTTGTGGAAGGAACAATAAGTACTCAAAGTGGGAGGGATTATAGTAGCGATGGGAGGCTAAGTGAAGGTGGGGTAGAACAAAAAGGAGATTTGGGGTTTAGGGTACATTTGTCCACTTTTTGTTCGACAACTAAGACATGTTGAAAGGTTAGGGATAACGGTGTACATGGAATCAAGGGCAATTCATGGTGCATAGGGGGCAATAAACTTGTATTAAACTTAAGGATTAAAACTTGCTCTAGATTATAAATGGACAAATTTACCTGAAGTGTGGAGAATCCTTCAATATATTGAGTGATTGTTTGATTGGGAAATTGTCTCAAATGCAACAACTTGGCCCACAATGCTTGGTGATATCTAACTGGATAAAAACATGCTTGCAACTCCTAACAAATGTCCTTCCATGTTGTAATGGAGGTGGAGGAAGTGACCTAGGTGTGATCATTTAGTTAGACATAAATAGAGGCATTATCAACCCAACAATGCTTGATGGTATTCCACCATTGAGTTGCGAGGCATCATAAATGGTAGACAACTAATGCAATCGTGTCATGCCTCAAAAAAACCTTCATGTATTGAAAATATGAGGTGAAGAAATGAACTTAGTTTTCCACTTATTCACGACAAAAAATTCCTTCAAAATAAGGCAACATGACCTTTGGATCCCAATGTGAACTTGCTTTAGTTGTTGAAGAGAGGTTTTTCATGTGCAAATCAATTAGCCATTACGTTATGCCAAACTTAAGTTGCATCTTCTATTAAATGAACCATGATGTCACTACAACAACTAATTTTGTAGGGCCACAAGTGAGAGCTCATCCTTAGAGGGTGCCTTCAATTTTCCATCATAATATAGACCCATGTGAGGAACACAAATTTAGGCTAATTTTTGGACAATCTACAAAAGAGTTAATCTATATGCTAGTGTCTTGTTTGTGATTCTGACTCTAGAGGGATTTGTGCCCTATGTTTGCTTTCAATATGGAAGCTAGGACCACAAGTTCTAATACCAATGCTACATTTTATAATTTGAACATGCAACAATATATTCAATAGAAAGAGAAGAAAATAGGCGTAACCATTAACAATCAACCATTACAATCTAGCATCACCATATGTGTGTGTGTGTGTTCCTCCTACAACAAAAGGGAGATGATCAAGGTTGATCGGATTTCCTCTTATTATAATAATATATAAATAACTACCCTAATTATGAAGCTCCACTTCTCTTTGTCCCATTCATCTAATACATATATGAGATAGGTGATTCATCTACATCGCCCTTTGGAATCTACAACAAGGAAGAAAAAGGTAGCCATGCACTATGAAGTTGAGGCACAAGGATATCGCTTAGACTTTGTAGTTGAAAGAGGAATCGGCAATGTCTATCATAGTGGAGGCTTGTTGCTATAAGTTTATTGTGTCTTGTAGCAATGATTCACATATTAAATTCATTGCAACATTTTTTTTCTATTTCAACATATGAATCCAGAGCTAAGTAACCACTTCAATGCCACAATTGTGGGAGGTTATATATGTTAAATATACAACATTAGGAGACATTCTCTAAACCAATCTTGTGTAGTCAAGATTGATCCTCCGTATAAAGGTGAGAACTTTGATTTCCTTCCATGTAAAGGTTATTCCTCCTGTATAGAGGTAATTGATCAAAGTAATGATGTTGTAAAGTCTTGTTGGACAAGGCTCTGAACTTGTGTGTATCAAGTCATGATTATCATGTGAAAATTCTGTATAAAGGTATCCATGAGATGGACCTCCTGTATATAGGCGAACCTTCTGTATAAAGGTATCCATGAGATGGACCTCTCGTATAGAGGTGGACCTTCCGTATAAAGGTCATGCTTTACTTGTTAAAAGCATTTAATGTTGCATGATATATTATTAACCATGATCACCTGATTGCTATTAAGTCTCCTTTAAAGATTGATCACCTCTAAAGTGAATTACTTTAGCATATGATCATTTGGTCTAAAATAATATAATATGATCATAGCATCCGATAATTATTCTTATTATAATGTAATGTGATGGATAATTAAAGTTAGCACATATTGACCATGAAGTAAGAGATAAAGAAGTAAAATATAAATCATAGAGATCAAGATAATTCGAAATTGCCCATTCAGACACTTCAGCTAATTAAAGAGAACTCAAATTATTAAAGCTTCAGTTATATCAGTTAAGTATCAATGCTTCAATTAAAGCATCAGTTAAGATATATCTCAGTTAACTAAAGAACTCACAGTGGCCACTTCAAGTAAATCAATCAGCATGATTTTAGTTAAAAAGTGTTAAATAAAAGGGACTAGTTAACTAAAGTATTTACACTTTAGTTAAACTAAAAGACGACGCTTCAGCTAAAGAGAAGATCTAGTTAACTAAGTGTTATTGCATGACGACACTTATGTTAAACTAAAATATGACACGTGAGTTGTGGCACTTGCATGTCGACACTGAAGTTAGCCACCTAACTAAGTGGGAAAGCTTTCAATTAAGAGGCGATTTCATCCTAAGTGTCAGCTCAGTGAGATGAAGCATTGCATGAGAAGTGGGGCGCACCACTCTGTGCAAGATTAATACATCCAGTTTGAGGGTGAGTTCATCCTGAAGTTAGAAGTTAAAACTATAAGAGAAGAATGTATAAATATGATATACATGATTGTTGAATCTAGTGTGAAGCGAATTCTTTTCTCCATTGAAGGAAATGTGCTTCTCTTTGTGCAGGGTATCGTTCGTGCTTGTTATCGTTATGTTGGGAACACATCTGATTGATCTCTCTTCTATATTGCTTTTGTATCTTCACCAAAAAGTTTGGTGATCTCTTATATTCTGAAAGAAATATGCTATGTTGTAAAAGAAAGCATTCTCTGCTAATGATCCATTATATTATACTGAGAAGAATTGTTGGGGTTTTTGTTCTCATCATTTTGAGGATTTTCCCCAGGGTATATCTTGTGTTATGGTTGTATGAATTTCATGTATTGAATTGTCTCATTGCTTCAAGTCTCTACATCTAAAAGAATTAAAGATCAAAGCTCAATCAAATATCAACATGGTATTAGAGCTTAGGGCGTGAAGGAGCTAAGTTTTTCATGCCATCTAGAGCCTACATTGATCTTGAGAAGTTGAGCACAAGATTTGAAGACTATGACATCATTCTATGTATGACCGAAAGACCGTCTTGAGGGCACCTCAAACTTCAACACTTGGAAGGATGGGATTCTCAACATCCTAGAGGAACATAACTTGGATGGCTATGTATCCATTGTGGTGGAGGAGCCTACATCTAATGCAGGGCACATCAACTTCAAGAAGAATCAAGCTAAGGATAAACAGATCATCTATGATTCAGTAAAAGATAACTTGATGCCCATGATCATACCGTTGAAGACCGCGAAAGAATGTTATGATACATTGACTAATCTATATGAGAAGAAGGCCCCGAGTCAAAAGAGGGCATTGAATAATAAGATTCGGAACTTAAAGATGGAGACAGATGAGACAATGGCCTCCTTCTTCTCCAAGGTCTCTTAGGTAAGAGATCATCTTGCTAGTATTGGAGTAGTGGTGGATGAAGATGATCTTCTCCAAACCGCTATTGATTGTCTCCCATCCTCATGGGAGACATTCTTGGCTGAAGTAAATGGCCAATAAGTACAACCTAACTTCGAAAGGTTGTGGCATGACTTCCTCCAAGAGGAGGGGTGAATCAAAAGCAAGTCAGTTTGCATCAAAGAAGAAAATCTTTCCCTCATGGCAAGAATGAAGAAAGGAAAGAAACCCTTCTTCCAAAAGAAATTATCTCATTCAAAGAAGGAGGAGTTCAACAAAGGCTTTGACAAGTCAAAATCTATATGCTTCAATTGCAACAAGAAAGGCCATTTCTCAAGAGATTGTAGAGCAAAGCGGAAAGGAAAGTTTCATGCTTCTACCGCCATAGAAGATGAAATCAGTCAAAAGAATGCATCCGAAGAAAAGGAGACAAGAAGGGAGTATTATCTTGTCTAATCCATTTTGGATCCATCATCACAAATGTATACACATGGTTGATTGACAGTGGTGCATCCAAACATATGGTTGGTTACAAGAGTACCATAACCGATCTAAAAGAGAAAGAATTCACATGTATGGTAGAGTTGGGGGACAACTTAATTGATTCAATCCAAGGAGTTGGATCCACCTCATTCCAACTGAGCACTGATGATATTCTACATGTGGAGGATATTCTATATGTTCCAGGATTGAAGAATAAACTACTCTCAGTTTTGGTTCTTGAAGACAAAGGTTTCCGAGTTATCTTCCTGGATAACAAAGCACTTTTATGGCCGAAGAAAAAAATCCTAGAATTTGCTGATGTAATTGGATTTCAAGAGGGAGGACTCTACAAGGTACCCGAGAAGTAGATTCAAGCTATGATTCACCACACTATCATTCCATGCGAGCTATGGCACCGAAGGCTTGGACACCTACAATACAAAGTGCTACCCGGACTTCAAAAGATGGTAAAAGGTATGCCCATATTTGATTTTGAGCATGATAGTGTATGTCGAGGTTGTGCACTTGGGAAGAATGTTAAGAAAATATTTTCTAGTAGTTCTACTGGATCTAAAGGGATTTTAGATTTAATACATTATGATGTATGTGGTCCCATGTCATCCCCCTCCCTGAGTGGCTTCTTATATTATGTATTTTTCATAGATGAGTTTTCTAGCAAGTCATGGATTTATTTCATGAAGTATAGAAGTGAAACTCTTAGAAAATTTAAAGAGTTTAAAGCCCTAGTTGAAAATAAGAAAGAAAATTACATCCATGCATTAAGGTCTGATAATGGAGGTGAATTTGATTCACATGCATTTAATGAGATATGTAGTGATGAAGGAATATATAGATAGTTAACAGTACCGTAAAACCCTCGAAATAATGGAGTTTCCAAAAGAAAGAATAGAACCATATGCGAGGATGCAAAAGCCATGATGCATGATCAAGATATGTCTACCTCATTATGGGCAGAAGCCACCCGTACAGCTGTGTACATCTATAATATAAGCCCGCACGCCATTCTAGATGAGAAGACACCATAATAAGTGTTTACCAGTGAGAAGCCAGACATCTCACACTTGAGGATCTTCGGGAGCCTAGTATACATTCATGTACCGAAATAAAAGAGAACAAAGATGGATCCTTCTGGAAAGAAAGGAACCTCTGTGGGTTATAGCGAGTCATCCATATCATACCGAATATATGTATCTAGTGAGAGACACATTGAATTCAACCGATATGTTACCTTCCATGAGGAAGCTACTTTCAAAAGATCAAAAGAGACTCAATGTGATTTGGAGATGGAGGATCCCAAGTCTGATTCCCCCCCTTCAGAGTTAGAAAGGGAGAAACCAGAAGATGCCTCATATTCGCTAGCTCCTAAATAACCAGTAGAATTGGTTGAGAGGTCACTTGATGAACCTCCTGCTAAAAGAATATCTGCTTGGTGCTGAGACATCTTACAAAATGCGGAGAAACATGGAGCACCAGCAGGCTCATCCAAAGAGCGTAAGATACCTAACAGATATTCAAGGTATGTTGCACCGATGAGTCACATTAGTGATTCAGAACCATCCTCATATGAAGAAGTTGCAAAGAAGCAAGTTTGAAAAAGATGAAATGACAGAAGAGTACAAATCTATAATGAAGAATGATTTTTGGGAGGTTGTTCCCAATCATGATGGGAAGTCCATTGTGACTTCCAGATGGATTTATAAGTTAAAGCATGTTGCATATCGTAGCATTGAGAAGTATAAATCCATATTCATTTCCAGATGTTTCTCTCAAAAAGAAGGCATCGATTATGATGAGACATTTTCCCCTATGGCAGGGTACACCACAATCCGAGAAATGATTGCACTTGAATCTGTTCTAGGATGGATACTTCACCATGTGGATGTGAAGACAACCTTTCTCAATGGTGAGGTTGAGGAAGAGGTTTATATTCAGCAGCCTAAAGGATTTGTGGTGCATGGGAAGGAGTCCCATGTTTTCAAGCTAAACAAACTCTATATGGGCTTAAGCAATCCCCCATGGCTTGGTACTCCAAACTTGATAGCTACCTTCAGAAACTAGGTTTCTGTAAGACTGAAGCTGATCCAAATTTGTACTTAAAAGTAGTGAAGAACCAACCATTGATATTGTTTCTGTATGTTGATGATTTGTTTCTCACTGGAGAGGAACATCTAATTGCTTGGTGCAAGAGGGATCTCAACTCAAAGTTCGAGATGAAAGACTTAGGTCTAATGCACTACATTATTGTCCTTGAGATCTGGCAAAGAAAAAGATGAAATTTTTCTATCTCAAGGGAAGTACAGTGTAGATATATTGCACAGGTTTGGAATGATAGATTGCAAATCTATGACTACACCGATGATTTCCAATTTGAGGAAACTTCATGAATCAGGATTTGGATCAGATCCAATAGATCCCACTTTGTATATACAACTTATAGGCTCGCTAATGTACTTGATGCATTCGAGGCCTGATATATGTTATGTTGTGAGCATTATGAGTAAATTTATGTCTGATCTGAGACACAAACATTGAAATCTACTAAGCATGTGCTTAGGTACCTTCGAGGTACAATTTCATATGGATTCAAATATGCCTCTAGTGGAGGAGTCATGTTACTTGGTTATACAAACTCACATTGGGGAGGAATCATTGTGGACCGTAAGAGCACATCTGGCTATTATTATAGCCTAGGATCAACTATGATATCTTGGTCCAGCAGGAAGCAGGGCTCCATAGCCTAGAGCACTACCAAAACAAAATACATAGCTGCTAGTGTTTCCTGCTGAGAAGCAGTGAGGCTCAGAAAGCTACTTTCAAGGTTGTTCGGTGAAAATATTGAGCCTACTGTTATTAGGTGTGACAATCAGAGTTGCATCAAGATTTCTAAAAACCTAGTGTTTCATGGCAAGTCGAAGCACATTGAAATGAAGTATCACTTCATCTGATACATGGTCCATAAAGGTATAGTGAAACTTCAGTACATTTCTACTGATGAGCAGATTACAGATGTGTTAACAAAGCCTCTTTCAATGACGAAGTTCATGTACTTCCGAGGCAAGCTTGGTATGGCAGAGAATGCCTCCCTTGTTGAGAGGGAGTGTTAAATATACATCATCAGGAGACATTCTCCAAACCAATCTTGTGTAGTCAAGATTGATCCTCCCGTATAGAGGTGAGCACTTTGATTGCCTTCCATGTAAAGGTTATTCCTCCTGTATAGAGGTAATTGATCAAAGTAATGATGTTGTAAAGTCTTGTTGGACAAGGCTCTGAACTTGTGTGTATCAAGTCATGATTATCATGTGAACCTTCCATATAAAGGTATCCATGAGATCGACCTCCTGTATAGAGGTGAACCTTCCGTATAAAGGTATCCATGAGATGGACCACCCGTATAGAGGTGGACCTTCCATATAAAAGTCATGCTTTACTTGTTAAAAGCATTTAATGTTGTGTGATATATTATTAATCATGATCACCTGATTGCTTTTAAGTCTCATTTAGAGATTGATCACCTCTAAAGTGAATTACTTTAGCATATGATTATTTGGTCCAGAATAATATAATATGATCACAACATCCGATAATTCTTCTTAGTATAATGTAATGTGATGGATAATTAAAGTTAGCACATATTGACCATGTAGTAAGAGATAAAGAAATTAAAGATAAAGCATAAAGATCAAGAGAATTCAAAATTTCCCATGCAGACACTTCAGCTAATTAAAGAGAACTCGAATGATTAAATCTTCACTTATACAGCTTCAATTAAGTATCAATGCTTCAGTTAAAGATATGTCTCAATTAACTAAAGAACTCACAGTGGTCACTTCAAGTAAATCAATCAGCATGATTGAGGATTGAAATCTTATCGCTCTGCTAGGGTTCAATAATGAAATTTAACCAGCTGCCTGCTCTCTTCCGTAGCTTCCATGGCAGCCTCTAGCGGAGGTCGCTCCAACCAGTCCTTCAGCCATATCATTGCTCGGTGCTCTCAGACCTCCAGACCCCTCATCTTATCGGGGACGACAACGCAATCAATGAATCCAAGTGCTCACAAAGGAAAAGGAGGAGAGGGAAGCATGGCTCCTCTAATCTATGCTACGACTCCTGCAGACAAAAAACAAGTAGAACCAGCCACAAACACCGCACATCAAAAGGATACTAGCAAATGTAATCCCAAATTGATGCAAATACCCAGGTATGAGGTCACTTCAACCTTAGTCAGCCAACAAATCCAATTCATGCAAGACCATGTGATAATCTGCAAGTTTATAGGTTTATGGCCTACTGAGAAGAATCTCACATGGTGGCTCACTAACACTTGGAAGCCGAAAGAATAGTGTGAGCTTAAACTAGGATCTAAGGGATTATTCACTGTAATCTTCCAAAAACTAGAGGACAAGCAAAAAATATTCCAAGGAGGAACGTACTTCCTACACTCAACCGGATTGTACATGCGAAACTGGAAAGAGAACTTTAGCTCGGAAAAAGAAGACTTCAAGGTGGTGTTGGTGTTGCTAAGGCTCTATTCTTTGCCTCATGAATACTGGAATCTGGAAACCTTAGCAGGAATAGGAAATACCCTGGGAAACTTTGTTCAAGTTTCGGATGCCACTTTAGCTGCCCATTGTACCTCCTATACTCGCATTTGCATTTACATGGATATATCCATGACTCTCCATGAGGCGATCTGCCTTACGTACTAAGACTCAGAGTGGATCCAGACAATAGACTATGAGCATATCCCCTTCAGATGCAGAAAGTTCCATGAACATGGACATCTCTTCAGGGAATGTCCCCTAAATGTCAAAACCTTCCCCCTCCTTCTCAAACGAAAACCAACGAAGAGGGATTTACCAGATTTACCAACCGAAGAAGACAAGGGAAAAAAAGCCTCTGTCCCAAGCACCTCCTCCAACCTTGAGTAGCACAACAGCTTCTCTGTCCTCTCCAAGCAAAACTTTGAAGGTTCTGGACTTCTCATCCTGACTATCACCCCCCCTTCCACTTTCAAGGACCCCATCTTCAAAGAATTCTTGCACTCTTAATCTTCGCTTCCCCCTGAAGGAGGTATCGCAAAACTTGAAGATATGGAGTTAGGAGAACTCGATCTAAATGCCATTCAAGAAGCCTTGACGAAAAATGCTATACACAAAATTCCTCAGTGCCAGATGGAACTCTTTAAAGAAGCTTATCTCTCGATCGCCATGCAGCAAGATTTCCCAACCCTATCGGAAGCCATTTTAACCCCCATGGCCAACAATTAGTTGGGTCTCGAGGTCTTAAAGCACAAGTAAATCTCAAAAGAACACACCGATATCCAAAGAAAGGAAGGAAACCCAACAAACAGCTGATTCGGGAACTAGGGGAACACATAATAGATTCGGTTAAGAGTGCCAAGCTCGATACTCATTTTCAAGTAGTGAATTAATGGAGCTGAAATTCATCAGCTGGAACATAAGGGGAATTGGTAGTGATTCCAAAAGATGAATGCTAAAAAAAAAATTACTACTTAAAAGCTTGCTATCTTAATGCTACAAAAAAGTAGAAATAGCTATCGTAGATGCTAGAGGGACAAGAGGGGGCATTGCAATAGCATGGGATTCCACTGTCATCAGCATGGAAAGTTTCTTCTCCATACCCAAAACTCTTTCTGGGTGGTTCCATATCCAAGGCTCCACGCACAAGGGTGTGATCACGAATGCTTATGGCCCACAAATAGTAGAGCAAAAAATCCAATTTCTAAGACACCTCTATTGGATTAATGATCAACATCAAAACTCCCATTGGATAATTGGCGTAGGTTTCAATATTATCAACTCCCTTGAGGAAAAAAAGGAGGCATTCGCAGATTGGATAGGGACAGTGCTGCCCTTCAAAACCTGATTTGAGACCTATCTCTAGCAGACCTCGAAACCAATAATGGAATATATACCTGGAATAACAAAAAAGGAGGGGATAAGAAAGTTTCCTCTCGTCTGGATTGGTTTCTCATCTCAAACTCCCTTTTGTAGAATCATCTCAACCTCTCCAGCACCATCCTGCCAATGGCGGCTTAGATCATTGGCCGGTTTGTCTCCACATGGAATTGGATACTCCTAATTTTGGAAGGCCTTTCAAATTTGAGCAATTCTGGCTAACCCACCCAAACTTCAAAGACAAAATCAAACAGTGGTGGCACACCTCAGAATGGGTGGAGGGAACCACCATGTATCGCTTCTAGCAGAAATTAAAGTTTATCAAGAATAAGCTAAAATAGTGGAACAAAACTGAATTTGGCCACATTCAGGATGAAAAAAGAAGGCTGGAAGGAGAGCTTGAAGGAATACAATCCCAGGCCTATTCTTGACACCATGATGCGACCGCCAAAGGACACCATTCGAAAAGAGACATTCAATCCGAGTGTGCGAGCTACTCAAAATTACAATATTGTTGAGGACTTAGCTCAAGCACCCTACACTATGTCAACTCTCGAAGTTCTACAACATTGTCCTAGTCAGGGTCGAATCTTGTTGTCAGCACTTGGAGCCATGGAACCCGAAATTTCCAACACCATAATGTTTAATTTGGAATATTTCAAACCAACACTTTCTAATCAATTAGCTTTCCAAATCCATACTAAGATTTGTGGGAATAACATCCATCATACTATTTTGGACGAATGTGCCTCCACTTCCATTATGTCCTTGTCATGTTGGAGGGATATTGGCTCTCCTAAAGTAACTCAATCTTCTACTACGTTGAAATCCTTCGATGGACGTTTTTTCCAGCCATACGAACTCATAGCATCATAAGCCATAGAAATGGGGGCAAGACTGTCTCCATCCATGTGGAAATAGTTGATGCTCCATTAGATCATAATATCCTAGTTGGTCGAAATTGGTTTTATGCTATGAATGCAGTAGTATCTTCATTCTTTCTCCTGGTGCATTTTCCTCATCAAGGAAAGATTATCACCATTGACCAACTTGACTTTTTCACCCCGGATATTCATTCCAACAATGATAACATTATCCCATTGTTGACACAATCTCAATGTCATTATGAATATGTTGGTGTTGGACTGTTGAAAGACTCTTCCATTATCAGAGTCTTCTCGGAGCTACCACCTCGAGTTTCTACTATCAATATGATATCCTCTAGTGTACATCGATCCCATGAATATCACGAATCTTGGGTAGTATCGAGTCCCTCTGAATGTGAAACTCTTGGTGACTACATGCCTCTTAACTTAAATGAAGAGACATATCACACGATCCAATCTGTTTTAGACTGCATTACCTATGATGACCACCATCTTGTGGTATCAAACCCCGATCCCCCACCGTCTTGGATAGATCCATCTTTTCCTTCTTTTGATTACCTCCTACAGAATTTTCCCTCAGACGAGTCAATAATGAAAATTATGAGCATCGATGATACTCCGTGGGAAGATCACCATCATAGGTCCTCTTTCCTTCTTGATCTCCAAATGGTGGAAATTGATATCACATCCCTCGTTTCATCTGATATTATACCAAATCCTCAATCTCCCATCCTCACTCATAATGTACTCTTGGAGGGAAATTTAGGAAACATTATGGAAACAATCCCCATTGACATATCAGTGAAACCTAGTATTATGGAACACATCCATATAGGAAAAACTTGTACACCAATAGAGGTCAAATTTTATACAGCCTTGTTTAAGGAGTTTCATGACATATTCGCTTCGAGTTATGAAGAAATTTGGGGCATTGACCCCTCTATAGTGGTCCATGAAATCAAAACTATCCCGACGCATGACCTATTCAACATAAACTTAGACCCTTCCACCCTAGGAAAACCGCATCCATAAAGGCAAAAGTGGAAAAGCTTCTCAAAGCTGGTTTCATTTTTCCTATTCCATTGACAGACTAGGTGTCTAATATTGTCCCTGTCACTAAGAAACATGGCACTATTAGGGTTTGTGTTGATTATAGGGATCTAAATAAATATTGTCCTAAGGACAACTATCCTACCCCTTTCATCGACTAAATCATCAATAATTGTACCATAAGTGTCATCGTTTCCTTTATGGATGGCTTCTCTGGCTACAATCAAATAGAGATACTCTTGGTCAACCAACATAAAATTGCTTTCATCTTCCCGTGGGGATCTTTCACATATCACAAGTTACCTTTTGTCCTAAAGAACGTTGGGGCTACATTTCAATAGGTCATGTCTTACACATTTTACGATATCAAGCACATTGTGGATCCTTATTTGGATGACTTACCTACTCATTCCATTCAACGAGAAGATCATCCCGACCATCTTAGATCCATTTTTCTACGATGTCGCCATCTTAAGATACACTTGAATCCACACAAGTGCATGCTCTTTGTAGAATTCGACAAACTATTATGTTTCATAGTCTCCAAGGATTGTATTCGAATCGACCCTTTGAAGGTGGAGGCCATTTTAGCCTTACCTTCCCCCACTGATATTCCAAAACTCCAAAGTTTGCAATGGCATGCAAACTTTTTATGCCGCTTCATTTGCAATTTTGCTACAATTACTCAAGGCTACATGAAACTCCTTAAGAAGAAAGTCCCATTCATTTGGGATGATGAAGGTCAACAATCTTTTGAAAATTTGAAAAATGCGTTGATTAATGCTCCCATGTTAGAACCCCCTAACTACACACGGGATTATATTTTATATCTCGCATCCTCCACTTCCACCATTGGCATGGTGTTAGTACAATAATATGATAGTGGTAACGAAGATGTGATATATTATTATCTTAGTAAGAGTCTCGTTGATTTTGGAATGTGCTTTTCACATGTGGAGAAACTAGCTCTGGAAACCATTTTCGCGATCCAGAGATTCTGACATTACATCTTGCTCCGCAAGACCACTGTCATCACCAACTTCAATACCATGTATTATATCCTCACACGCCAAGTTCTTGGAGGAAAATAATCTTGTTGGATTGTTGTCCTCCAGGAGTTTGATTTGGAATTTGAAAAGGAAAAATCTAAGAAATCGTTGGTCTTTTCCGAGCTAATATGTGCTCTTCACCATGTTAGTGAAGAATCTGATCCCATTGACTCTCTTCCTGATGAGACATTGTTCTTCATTGGCACGTCTGATCCTGGCATGGATATATTATTTTGTATATCCAAATGCAACTCTTTTAGTCCAGTCTCTCTTGCGATGAGCATCATGGAATCCGACACCACACCAAATATTACTTGATAATTGGTGATACTTTGTATCGTCATGGTATTGATTCCATCTTGTGTCGGTGCTTGACTTTAGATGAAGCTGAGCATGTACTTAATGAACATCACTCTGGAGCTTGTCGCGGCCACCTTTCTGGGATGGATACAACCCATAATATTTTGTGCACAGGATACTTTTGGCCCTCTATATTGAAAGATTGCATTGAAGCGGTCAAGAGGTGTCCACCATGCCAATTCTTTCACTCAAAGAAGCGCTCTCATTGAGCTCTGATACATCCTATGATTGTTGTAGGCCATTTCGCAAAATGGGGCATCGATTTCATGCATTGTAAGCCTACCTTAGTTGGGGGGCATAGTTATGTCATCGTAGCAGTTGAATATTTTACTAAGTGGGCTAAGGCTATTCCTATGTATGCTGAAGATGGAAAAACGACAACACTCTTCATGTTCAATCACATCAATTCCAATATTGGATTCCCTCAAGCCATCGTAACCGACAATGGTTCCCATTTTAGGAATCGTATGATAGTTGAGATAAGCACCAAATTGGGTTTTCATCATGAAAACTCATCTCATTATTATGCCCAGGCCAATGGGAAAGTAGAGGCAATTAACAAAGTCATGAAAAAAATGATCTAGTGCATGGTGGGAAATCAAAATTCAAATTAGCACTTGGCTATCTTTTCATCTCTATGGGCCTATAGGCCCTTCGTTAAAAACTCAACCATGTTCACACCCTTTCAACTAGTCTATGGTTTGGAACCGATACTTCCGATTGAATGCGAAATCCCATCTCTTAAACTATCCGTAGAACTCTTCCCAAACAACACTATAGAGGAGGAATAGTTTTTGTACTTGACCTAGCTTGATGAAACTAATTGCGACACCATGCTCACTAACAAATCTCATAAAAAATGGATCAGGGCACAGTATGATAAATCTGTTCAGCCTCGTACCTTTAATGAAGGTGACCTAGTTTTGACTTATGGCTAGATGCATGACAAACTAGGGAAAGGTAAGCTTGAGTCTATGTTGTATGGTACCTATATTGTGAAACGCGTTCTCAATAAAGGGGCCTACAAGCTGGTTGAATGTAATGGAGTACCTTTAGGAGAGCCTTGGAATGGGATCTAGCTGAAGAGATTATTATGCGTAGGGATATCCTGCCTATGCACTATGTACATAGTGTATTTATTTGCGTGATTTTGATTTTTTTTTGCATGTTAGGGTCTTATCTCATTTGTGACTATTTATCTTGATTTGTGCTTTCACGTGCAGATGTCAGTGTATTCCAGATTCACATAAGGAGCTAGTAAACACACCCATAATCTTTCTTCTGCAACATGGGTGATCTATTCCCCTACTGACGAATTAATTACCTCATGTGGAATCTGCTTAGGTTCAACAACTAACAACATTGCAGAATATCATGCTATAATTGGGATTCTCACTGAAGCATCCTCTCTTGATATTAATCATCTCATAGTCCACCTGGATTCCCAACTTGAAGTGTCTCAGCTAAACCACATTTACACCATCCGCGAACCCACATTAATTCGTTTGTATCTAAGGATATGCCTCCTTAAAAGATTGTTTGATTATATTTCATATCAACACATACTAAGACAATTAAACAAAGTGGTTGATTCAATAGCTAACTACATGTTAAATTAGCATCTAGCTCATACATAACAATATCATCATCATTGAAAACATGTAAATAATGCAAATTAGAAATCATCATAACTAAATAACTGAGATATAGTTCCATGTATGTATCATGTAAAAAGTTTAATCATGTCACAAAAAGATCAAAAGGTGCTAAAGAACAAAATCGAGGCTATCGCCCGTACAAAATCGGGACTGCCACCTATACATCATATAAATTCCACTAATACTAAAATATCCACTTCCTAGACCTAGTCACAAGGAGCATGGTGCTCATGATAGCACACTACTGCCCTAGCAACATGATAGAGTAGGCGAACTATACACTCTGGCACACCCACATTATGCCTCTGCATATGATACGGGATCTCAGGAAACCTCATAGGAGGGACCCCCATGCTCAATCCCTCAAGGTTCCGCTCTACATCACGGAGTTCTCCCGCCTCATCCTCCTCTGCTCTAAAATCCTCTCCTAGTTGCCGTAGTGGTGAAGACCCTGTCGGCCTCGCTGGTCCATGATCTGTAGCATCACACATGTACATGTTAGTTCTTTTGCACAACAAAAAAAAATATATATAATATTTAAAAATTTAAAAACACATTTAAAGGTAACATACCTTAATCATCCTAGTTTTCATCCTATGGTAGAGCCAAGTCAATGTCGCCATAGAAGTCTACCCCAGCATAAGGGTAGTCCTCAATCATCATGATCTGTTCCTCTAGCCATGAGAAGAAGTTGGATCCAAATGATAATATTTGCAGTCCACCTAGCCACCCAACATAATCACTCCACCACCCCATCCATGGCTCATATGAAGGACGACGATATCTATCTATATACGAGTGTAGTAGTGGTACCTTCTTCAAAAAGAAGGTGACCAAAATGCTAACATACCTGAATTGCTTGATCTGTCCCGTGCGACACTTGGTGACTTGATCCTTAATGTTGACTAGAACACCCTCGCAACAGTTGAACAACCTTGGCTCCATACACTCCAAGGCATAGGTCATTTGGGCCTTTGTAGCATGATGAGGCCCCACACTCCCAGCCACTTGAGAAATGGTATAGAAAATCGTTCTCAAAGGAATATATCTCACATCAGTTATGTGTATCTTCCCGCTTTTCTTGCGGGATACTTGTGTGCGATACCGAGTTATGTAATCCTCTATATTCTCTCTGATGCTCCGATTCCAAGCTAGATTGACGTGTTCCCCTCTTCAAGAGAGACTAGTCAAGAAGTATATGTACTCAAGCTATATCTTGAGGATATGCTCCCCTATAAGGAAAGCTTGTAGATCTTGGTTCCACATTTCTATCAGGTGGTTCAGAAGTGTCCCTTGTTTCCTGATACCTCTTGTCTTGAAGAACTTCAACAATCCACACTCTCTAAGTGTGGACAAAGTAACATAATCGTTGAGGGAATCTCGATCATCCCCCTCATGTTGTCTCTCTTTCCATTCAATCATTGTCACTCTTGTCTCTTGGAAACTCCTGAAAATCATGAAAGGAAGCTATGATTAGAGCCTTGAAGTAATTTGTTTCTCAATGGAGGAGAGGAAAAATCATCAAAATCCAATTATGCGTATTTTTGTGCCCTAACAATAGCCCAAAATGTGAAAATTGTCAGTGTTTGTGCCCCTACCATAGCCCAAAATGCGAAAAATCAAGAATTTTCATGCTTCACAATATAGCGAGGTCGTGAAAATTCTTGGGCGTGCAATTTTTTTCCCTAAGATGCTTACCTCCACCCAAACCAACATGAAATCCATAAAACAAGGCATGAAATAAAAGAGCGGAGCAAGAGGACTAACCTGTTTTGAATGACGACTCGAATGGTGCCCTAGATCTCTCGAAATATTCAGTTGAAATTTGGTCCCAAACAAGGTAAAAATGGTAAGGTGAAAATGTTTTACATTTTACTATCTTTTATACTAGTGGAACTAGTTATTTTTTAGCTATGTTCACATTTATGACTTTTGTTTTAAGACCTTTTCCACATATTTTTATTTTCTAATGTTATTTTCTAGGGTTTTGACCAGATTTGAGAAGGTTCATTAAGGGTGTTCATACCAGAGAAACCGTTTGATGACCTTTTCGAACTCACTTTCTCTCTTTTGTGTTCTAGATCTGAAACATGAAAGAGATTCCAAGTGCTTTTCACACTTTAGTCATGCTTGGTAAAACTAAGTAAAAATTGTTGATCTTAGTTTGCTTTACTTGTGCTCATAAAATGACAAGGAAAGTATCGACCTAGTATTATTTTATCTCTTTTTCGACTAGGGTGATTAATTCACGAAAAAGCAATCTCGTGGGGTTTCCTTTAATCTCTTTTTAGACTCTCGAAAAAGAAAAATATTGCCAAGCGAAATTGTCTCTTTTTGTGCTTGTAAAAGTATTTGAAAGGTCATCTATCTAGTGATAGTTTATCCTTTTTTTTAGACTATGTATACTATTTATGGAAAAGGAATGCCTTAGTCAACCATTGACTAGGAGAGTTCCTCTAGGTATTGTTTTAGAACTTTTTGGGCTGAGGGACTAACTTTTACAAAAAAGTCAAATCTTGGAGTCTTCTTTAGATTATTTTAGATTCTATAAACATGAAAAATCACCGAGTTTTCCTTCTTTGGGCTCGTAAAACTAAGCATTGAAGGACCCTTTTTTGGGACCGAACCTCTCCTTCCTTGGGTTCATAAAAGTGTAAGGTTGGACTCATCCAAAGATGAGCTACATCGAGCATCTGTTATCCTCCTCAAGTTCGTTATGAAACAAAGAGGTACTCATCAATCACGATGGGGGAAAATGGGAGAATGGGTCAAGTTTGAATTTTACGGAAGCAAGTGTGTCATTACCTTTGAACATGGCATCTATTTGCATCTTGTCTTACGGTTGGGTATTCATCTTGTCCTTGATTCATAATCAAAGTCGTGAGAACACTATAGTATTTGTCATGTTACATTTTGATTCTTGCCTCTTTGTGTTAGTGCTACCAAGTCATATCTCATGCCTTTGTATGTTCAAAGGAAAGTTTTATCCTGAGCCAAACTTCTGCAATGTAATCAACCTTTCATCCTTGTGTTGGTATTTACTCATATCTTCATCCATCATCGCCTTATGATGGTTTTGTGTCGATGATGTGGGAATCATTATGCCCACCCTTCGATGAGTCCACTCCCGTCAACATCAACTCATCATCTAGGAGTTGGACTTAGTGTAGCATCCCCTCCTGTGGACCCAATTCAAGGAAGGGAACATGATACCAAAATCTGTGATTTTACATAAACTCAGCCCATTCATTATATTCATACAGATAGAATCAAAAGTGTGCAGATGCAAACTAAGCAAATATGCACAATGAAATAACACATCATCCACACACATTTCATACTCATCCAACATATCAAAATAATCATTGCAGAAGTAAATACACATAGAGAATACTTATCTTCATTGTGCAATTGTCCCAAGCAACTAACTATGTCGTTGCAACATTCCACCCAACCATAGGCCAGTTGTGTTCATCAATCTCTCAACACAACTGCCACCCCCGAGCTGGGCATGATTCTTACAAGGAAAATGGGACATTCAAGCTCATGCACAACCAAAGCAATAGATACCCATAACCCACACCCCAACATACTCGTTTCTCACAAAGAAAGCATAATCATTGGGCATGGATGCACATTTTTAACAAAGGGGTTTACAAATAAGATGGCCATGGGTTTTCCCCAAATCGTTTCCAACAAACAACAGATTATGGGATGGCGAAAAACAAGCACAGGGAGGAAAATGATTTCTCCCCCAAACTATCAAAGCATTCAGCAGCCAAAACTGTATCTATGGAATCTCAGTTCCATCTCCCTCCTTCCTCCACTGGTATATAACACAAAAATTCCCTTCTCCCAACTGAGAATGAAGGAAAACACAAAATTTCGATGTGGAAAAATGCCCAGCCAGCTCCCAACTTGTGAGAGAGACAAAATTCGTTGATGGAAAATGTCTTGGGGAGAAATTCATGGCCCTTTTCTTGCCCAAGAAGCCAAACACGATTTTCCATGAAGGGTGGCTTTCCCATACTCGAATTTGGACAACCATACCTCTCCATTCCCAAGGCATTAACTACCTCAACCAACTCTTGGGAGAAATGAATGATTGTGTACAAAAGTCAACATGGGTAGTTGAGGGTTTTATGGGTTCTCTCATTTACACTTGGCTTGACTTGATTGGTTCAGGGGTTTGAATGTTTCCCTCCCATTTCCTTGTAAAATCATGCCCCCATATCTTGTTGTATTGCATAGCTAGTTGTGGGTATTTGATTAAAATGCATATTTATATGATATTTGCAATTCCATTGTGCCTGGCTAGTACGTAAACCATATGCATCAATAAATCGATGGAGGGGCCTTGGACTTGAGATCCTCACCATGATTTTATAACAATACTACATCATTTACATTTTAATATAATGGGGTCAAAATGGGGACATTACACTTAGGGACCAATTTAGTACCTTGGAACCTGCATGCCTCAAAGGTAGGTTTCCTTACTTTCATTAGTAGGTTTACAACATTGGCCTCTAACTGGAAGGTTGCACGAATGTTCGACCCCAGCTCATTTATTCACATTTCCTTGGAATGTACTATGATACCTTGGGGATCATTATCATCATCAATGATTTCCCTCGTGCTTGTTAATGGTACACATTATTGACCGGTAATCAAGTGGTTCCTACCATGTTCAACTTCAACACATTGTAAACACATGGTTAGGTACGTATCACTTTGGATCGGGTAGAAGACCCTAGGTTATCTACACATGTCATACCTAGGTTGCGATTGAGAATGTTTGATGTACTGTCACACAAATACACTCTTGTATTGGTCATGGCTGTGTTGTTATTTCACCATGGATCTACAAATGTTTCATAATATCCATGATTATGTCCATATTGTGATTCAATAGTCATGTCCTCAGTCAATATGTACATGGATGTGCATTGTATTGGTCAACAACCATGTTCTTAGTTCGTCTGTTCTAAGCATGGGGATGCCCGCCTTGGGGATGATCAGATTATGTTAGTCTTTTGTAGCTCTCCTCCAAACTTTTCTTCAAGTCGTCTTTGAGAATATGCAAGTTGGTAAAGTATTTCGGTCATCATACTTTTCTGACCTCACACTTTAGGGGGCACCTGTTATACCTCATTTTTCCATTTTCGGTCTTACATGCTTTACCACCACGGGGGCATGAATTCCGTGACCTCCTAGGTGTTTTGAACCCATTTTTGTGTAGTAAAATCTTTATACACATAACTTGGAGAAGTCACCTAACTTCTTGAAGCGAAATCCCACCTCACCTATCCACATTCAACCACTCATGGAGGAATTTTCGCGCCCTGCTGAATTGTGGAGGTGTGAAAATTCCAAGTTTTCGCGCTTTGATTAACTGAAGGGGCACAAAAATTGCAACTATTTTGCACCTTTCTCTGTGTTTGCGGTGCGATAATTTTGGTTAGCTTAGTTTTCCTTGGATCTAGGATCCCTCATCTCAAGAATCCTATCATGCCTTCGAGATCCAATCTTGTTTTTTTTTATGAAGAATGTTGGGAGTTATGAGATCCATGTTATCCTACCTAGATCCACATCTTCCTCTCTTGATCCACACTCTTCTCCATGTTGGTTGGGCTCCTTCACGCTATATCAAGGCCATTACTCTTTGGTTTTGAGATTAGACACGTAGAGACTAAATCTAAACTATACTTGCATATCTACATGTGAAGAAGTCCACATGTTCTCAAGGTTCTCAAAGGTGGCTTGTTGAAAGGCATACGAGGAGATGTTGCCGAAATGCTGTAAGGTATAATGCTGTATTGTATCACTTCTTCTTTGGATTTCTAATAAAGAACTTGGCCTATTCTCCCAAATTGTGTGTTTGATGTTGAAATATTTCAATTTGTACTTATTTAAGTAGAGAGATTTAGCCTAACATGTTTGTGTAGGAAATTAGTTTCTCTCCTCTTCTTTTCCCACAGGTTCTCTTATTTGGATCATCAAGCAAAGGACTGGATAAAAAAAGAGAAGTGAGGAAAATTGCTTGGATCAAGGTAAGACATCTATCTTCATCCAATAATACTCGCATGGGTGCTTTAAATCTTGGAGAGTAGAACCCCACTTGTTTTATTTTTGGCTTGGATTAGTTTAAGGGAGGCATTTTAATATCAAAGAGATTTTATTCTTATCCGTAGGTAGAAAATCTTATCACATGGTTAGATTTAACCGTTTTGTTTTCTAGTTTCTTCTCTTTCATTGGGTGGCTAAAACCCACTAAAAACCCTAATGCATTCCCATTGTCACTGGAGTAATATGAAGAGAGAGTCGTCGAAACCCTAGCCATCCAATTCATTTTCCATATGCATTTTTCCAAATATCTGAAACCCTAGTTGTGCCATGCTATTGTTACCATTATTTTTGGGCTAAAATATTTACAATCTTTTGAGGAGGGATCTAACATTGTTTCTATTAGTAGGAGATCACATATGCATGCCTTTAGCAGTTTAATTCATTAAATTCTTGTTACAACCATTCCTTCATGCGTAAATTTATTTAATTTATAGTTTCAATGGGATCTATGCAACCCAATGATGCTTCCTTTGTTTCAGATGACCTATAAATGTCTAAAAGGGATCCAAAGCGTAATGTCAAGGTAGTATTGGATTCATACGATGAAGTTGTTCCAGAAATGGCCCTAGAAGTCCAATTTGGTGATACTAAATCTAGCACAAGAGTAGTCCCTGATTTCAAGTGGAGTGAATTCTACCATTTGATCGGGGATAAAAACATACCAGAATCAATGATTGAAGAGTATTTGATATATCAAAATATCAAGAAATATGGTATTCACAAGGTTGTTGGAAGCCTAGAACTATTTCCATGTGCTAAAGTGATAGGGTGGATTCTCCCCTATGTAGATGTTAAAGCCTAGATTATTGCAAGTTTTGTCGTAAAAGGATTTGCTTCTTTCTAGCCTACCCACATAGGAAAGGCCTACAAGCTCGCAACATCCAAAGTCCTCTTAACAAAACATTGTATTAAAATCTTGAAGATAGATCACGCAGAGTGTGAAAAGAATATGTTCTCCTTGGAAAACAATTGCGGCAAAGAGTTAGTGGGAAGTATGAAACTAAGTTATTGAAAACCCTTTTCAAGGTTGTTGCTACTCTCCTTTGTAGGTTGTATAGAAGATCCAATGAAGCCAACTACAAACTTAGCTAGATACCTTTGTTGTATCACATCACAATGCATGGTACAATGTTCAACGGGGATGACATTATTTCAGAGTACATGATATAGGCCATAAAAGATGCATAGAAGGGTTAAGAAAAAGAAGGTCAAGTTTTATATGTCATCTTACCTTATCGATTGTATTACGATCATGAATACTCTTCCAAATCTTGGGTGCAACTGGAATCTTAGAGAAACTCTAGTATACGTGGCATATCAGATCCTATGGAGTCACAAACATCCAAGTTTTTTGCGAAGATTTCCTGGTCCCATTGTATAAGTTGATTTTTGACAAAGAACCGAATTGCATGTCTTATGAAGCCCTTAATGTAGCCACATAGTTAGGGGTTTATTTTTTCACTCTCGAAGGTTCTTATCTGCGGGTGTATGGAGGTTCAAAGAGTCCACTATTGATGCCAAAATATGTCACCAATTACATCATATTAAAGGAAATAGTGAGACATGTATTCATAAATGGTGTTGGGAACTTACATGAAAACAAGAAAGCTTCTTCCCCCCCACTCCCACTCATAGTTGGTGTGTATAAATTCAATAAAGTCAAATAAGTTGAAGAATTTGTGAAAGAATTGGATTCTTATCATTTCGATGAAGAGATTTTTGCTAGAAATGATCACCTTTAGAAGTTGCATTGCATTGCCAATCATGTAGGATTAATTATGAATATATGGATCAATTTTTGTGGGAGGAGGAAATGTACAGAAGAGCAAATAATATTTCAAATTTAGATAGAATATTTGGAAAAAGGAAAGAAGCTAGTTCCAACAAGCCTTTTGATACATTAACACAAGAAGAACTAGAAGAAGCTGTAAGAAAGAAGGTAGTAGAAGAAGCTCTCTTAGCTGAAAATGCTAAAATGCTGAAGGAAGAAGAAATGTTCAAGAAGGAAGAAGAAGAGAGACAAGAGAAAGAAAGAGATAAGGAAACAAAAAAGAAGGCAGAGAAAGAGAAATCTAAAAATCTAGCCGCCGAACCAGAAGTAAAAGACAACAAGAAGAAGAATTAAAAAAGAAGGATGAATAGGAAGAGTTTCTCAAGAAAGTTGTGGAATCTAAGGACTTACAAGAAGGTAATGGCCAACAAGATATGGAAATTGATAACCCAACAGATGGAAACACTGAAGTTCCTCTTACTGGAGGACATCTCCGTCTGGTTGAGCTAGGACTTATGCCATTCACTCCTTCCAAGAAACATGCAGTTACTAAATTGGAAACAATAATCTACGATCCGAAAAGGAAAACTATCATGAAGAGGAAAAAAAAAGAGAATAAAAGTTGCTTCACAGCCAGCTATTATGACTATACAGGAAGTCCCAGTGGCTGAGGGGACAAATAAAGATCCAAAATTCACAGCATCTATTAATGTTGCTACGGTATTAGCTAACAAAGATAATATACATAAGCTAATGGAGAACTTAGAGAGTAGCAAAGTCAAAGTGGTTGAATTGAATGATAATCTGGTGCAGGATAAGAATGAAGGGATTGAAATGAGGCACTAGCGAGATGCCCTAGAACTGGAAAAGGAAGAATCCATGTAGACTATTCAAATTCTAGAAGATGAGAAAGATTCACTTAATGTACAAGTGTTAATACTAGAAGGTGAGAAAGCAGATCTTCAGTCTCAACTGAGCGGGTTATAGGAGAAAGAAAACTAGTTGGATGAATAGGTAGAATATATTACTATAGGGAAAGGATATTTACAAACTCAAATAGTTGAGCTCAATAGAGAAAAGGAATCACTGGTAGATCAATTAAATATTGCACAAGAACATAAGCAACATTTGACACTGTTTTATGAATGTGCTTCTACCTTACAAGAAAAAATGTTCCATTTCCATGAATTGCTCATTGAACAGACTTATGAAGTGCAAGGGATGGTAACTAGGATCAATAAAATTTCCAAAGAAGCCACTGCTACAAGGAAAAATCTTACATAAATTTATGAGAGGATGAATAAACTGACTGCTTGGAGGAAAACAACCAAAGAATTCCCTCCAAACTTTCCTAAGAGATCTACAGCTGAGCTCAAGTTAGAGTTCACAATTTTTAACAGTTGTCAGAAAGTAGAAAATAAATTATAGGCTGAAGTAAGCGATTCCAACTCCAAATGTGAGGATATTCACCAAACTATTTCCAGGGCTTTTTAAAAGTGTCATCTACCCCCTCCTGGATCATTTGAAGACCTAGTACCAAAAGAGCAACACTTGGTTGAATTAAGGACTATCAAGGAAGAATACATTGCTACTATTAGCATTTTAGAGGCTATCAATATAGAATATCTACAAGAATGAATTAGACAGGCTACAATGGAGACACATTATTTAGTAAATGGCCACAACAAAAAAACTATAGGATTGAATGCCATAGTCAAAGATTTACCTTTTCATGAAGTAGCTTTAAATCTACTAGAACCTCAATAATTAAATGTAATATCTTATGAAAGTTGTATTTGGAATGATTATATCCAAATCCAAGGGAGCGCTCCGCCATCTTAGTGAAATATTTTATTGTATTTTAATATTTTGACCACTTATTTTGTAATAAAAAAGAGACAAAAGTTTTCTAAAGCAAAAGGTCTAGGAATGTGAAGTGATAAGTCACCCAAAGGATGGGTTTCTAAAGATAAATAGGAGAAATTAGAAGAGGAGAGAGATTTTTCTTGTGAAGGATTGTATTAGACTCATCTGTAAGAAACTATTTTCTTCTAATGAGAAAGACAATTTTTTGGGTGAAGGCATACATGGAATGTTGTGTTGAAGCATATGGACTAATATGCAGAACTTACTTCTTCCTTTTCTTCATGAATATGTAGTAATATTTTTCCTTTTCTGTTGGATTACTCTAATAGATTTGAATTATCTTGTTTCTTGTAAATGCAATTTTCCGTGTATTTGTGAGTAATGAATGTAATAAATGTCAATGATTAAGTTATGTATGTGTTGGTTTTATTCTGTGGCTGTTAAATATATTGTTTCAACAATTAGCTTCTGAAAGTGTATGATGTAGTTTACAGTCATTGAACCCCCTTTAATTTGCTCCTTGCAAGGATAGGTTAAGTATATTAGAATCTTACATTTAATTAGGACATCTTCTTGGTTGAATGATAGTAAATAGGTGATGAGATGAGAGGCAACAACTTGTGCATCACTAAGTGAAGCCTATTTCTACCCGTAAAAAAAGCATAGGTAAAATCATTTGCACTTAGAATATGAAACTTGAATTTCATACAAAACTTTAAAACACTAAATGATGGATTGGGCCACATCCGATAAACTTATCACAAGAGCATCTTATATTGTAGTAGTACCGTAAACCAGATGGGTTCCCTATTCCAAACAATGTAGAGTCTAATTGGGATTTTTCATTCGAGAGAGCCCCTACTGTCGACGCAAGGAATTTTCTAGGTGTCAATAGATTTGGCACTAGAATGAGGGAAAGAATTGTATGTCTGGTAAAGGAATTCCATTCCCTCGAGGATTTTTCTCTAGGTCTCCACTTGAAACATCGCAACCTAAAGGTTCAACACCTGACTCTGAACACGAAAGTATTAACCCTGAGATTGAACACATAGAAAATTTATATGAGGTACCTCACCAAGAAGTTAATAACTTTAGGAGATACACGATATCATACCTTAGAAAACTTGGAGGATTACCTATAGTTCCATTACTACCTAGGAGGTGGCACCTCCTATGAGGAGAGATAAACAAAATAAGGATTCTACTTTGGTTGAATCATCGGAAGAGTTGGTTGATTTGTATATGTAAAAACCCATCGATCATTTAAGACCTTCTTCCCATGAATCAGTTTCTTTTGAACACACACAATCACCTCCACAATCACCTACACGGTATCCTCCATGTATTGGTCATATGGATCATAACATAAATCAAGCACATGCTTGGAGAGCCAGAGGTCCTTTAAATTTTCCTACTCCAATTCATGATTTACCTAAGAATCCAGAGAGGGTTTTACCTAAATTTGACCTCGACAAAGGCATTTCTGCAGATGACCATTTAAAAAGATTCTACTTGGATTTAAATTCTTAAATGTAGAACACGAAGATGTGGTATACTACCTGTTTTCTTTTGCTTTTGAGGAAAAAGCTTCATCTTGGTTTTTAGCTTATAGGTTGGGTTAATAATTGATTGGGACAGTTTGAGAAAGATTTTCTAAGTAAATTTGGTGAACAACGAACATTAGCATCACTCATCAAATAATTGTTGTCACTTAATATGGATAAAAGAGAGAAAGTTTAGGATTTAAATTAAACATTCACAAATGTCTTAAATAAATTCAGTGCTACTTCTAAAATTGTGGAGGAATCTCTAGTTGAGTATTATACTACAACACTTCATCCGTCTTTAGCCATGTTCCTTAAGCGTTCTTGTAAAAACACTTTAACAAAAAACTTTGAAGAGGCTAAGAAAGTAGAAACAGAAATGAACAGTATTGTGAAGCATGCAGTGGAAATTGAACCCAAACCTCTTGCTTGTAAGAAACTGTTCTTGTTAACAAGGCCTTCTAAAGAATAGTTGGATGACTTAGAAAGTGTTGTCAATCTAGTTCATAAATTGTCCAATAAGATAGTGGGTTTGGAGAAAGAAAAAGGAGTAAGTTACTCCACAAAGAAACCTTTTAAAACTTTTTACAAAAAGGGAAGAAATTTCAAAACCTCCAACAAATGAAGCATATGTTATCAACTTAAATGAAGTATGTATGGATCATTTTTGCACTTTTCATTAGGAACATCATTAAGAAAAGACTTGTCCTCAATGGATTAATTCCATGACATTGGTGATGAGTCAAGTTTTAAAATAAACCTTTTAAATATTTTTATAAATAAAGGGAAGAAATTCCAAAACCTCCAACAAATGAAGCATATGTTCTCAACTTAAATGAAGTAGGTATGGATCATTTATGCACTTTTCATCAGGAACATCATTAAAAAAAGACTTGTCCTCAATGGATTAATTCCATGACATTTGTGACAAGTCAAATTTTGGACAAACAAATTATAGATGAAGAGGATGAAAATGAAAAAAATGGAATCAAATGAAACTGGTGAAGCAAATGAAGAAACCAACCTTGTATTATGGGACTGGGCACCGAGCTTAGATTTGGGATATGAAGAAGAAATAACAGAAATACATAATGTCCAAGTCTCCTCTATTGATTATGCAGCAAGAAGTAAAGGACCAGTAGAAGATCAAAATTTATCAGTCCAAAAGGTAAAACAAGTAATTCTACTCACAAGGCTCAAAGTAAAGCAATTGTTGTAACTCAACCTCCCCAGAAGATGGCAGAGAAAATACCTATCAACCCTTTAGAAGTATTAAAAGGATTATTTTCTATTACTCAGAAATATTCAACCCCTTCATCAAGCAATTCTATTGTAGTTGGAAAGAATGGAGGAAATCATAATATGGGGTATGATATTATTATAGATGTTAAAAAGACTAAAGAAAACATATCCTTATTTGAAATTTATAATCTCCCGTAGTAGAGAAAAAATATTACTAGAAGCATTTGAATACAACATACCAAAAAAATACTCTACTAGTAAAGATAAACAACAACTCATAATTAAGCCAGACATTGAGATTAATGAAGCTAGTATTGGTGGTAAATCTAAATATTGGACTCCACCTTTTCCACTTACTTTTGAAATTTTTAAATATAATGTGCACAATTGTTTGGTGGAATCTGGAGCTTCATATAATGTTATGCCACTGTCAATTTTCAAAAGGATTAATGGGTATCCAATCCCTTCTCCCTCTAGGATCATTTGAATGGACAAATCATATGTTAGAGTAGTGGGAGAAATGAATAATTTTCAAATTAGACTAGTTGTTGATCAAATAGTTTGCCAATTTATTTATATTGTTGTGGTGGACATAACAAAAGGTTATGGTTTGTTGTTAAGTAGAGATTGGTCGAGTAAAATGAATGTATATTTTGCTACTGACTAGTCTCATTTGTGGTTTCCATACCAGAATGAACAAAATCAAATTAAGGTACTTAGGGAACCACATATGAAGTTTAGTGTGACTGAGTTGGAAGGAAGAAAAAAACCTATTAATTTTACACATTCTATATTGGGAAATTATTTCCTAGAGACCGACCCTGGATGTTATCATATTGAAAGTACTTATCATGAATCAGATACACAATCCGATCTCTTCAATTTTCGCATACTGATGATAATGAATGTAACATAGTAGAACTAGTTACTAATGTAGATATACATACTAAATCTAATAGGGTAGAGTGCATTTTTTGGACTTTCTATTTTGATGGCTCCAAGATGTAGGAGGGAGTAGTGGCAGGTTGTGTCATTGTGGATCCTCACGGGAAAAGAATATTTCTCTCCTGTATATTATAATTCGATTTCACCAATAACACTACTAAGTATGAGGCTTTGATTCAGGGACTCAAAAAGGCTATTGAATTGAATGTTAAAAATTTAAAATCTTTTGGTGATTATGAAATAATTGTCAGGCAAGTTAGGAACACAATTCATTGTTTATCCCCACACTTAAAAGGATACCAAGAAGAGGTATGGAATTTAATTTCAAAATTTTGAACCTTTAATATTGATTCCATTCCTAGATCTAAGAATACTCCTTTTTATTTACTAGCTACTATTGCTTCTCGTTTAGTTCCTCTTAATGACAAATTATCTATTGAATTGCTTTACAAACCATCTATCCCAGACAATTTTACAAATTGGAGGGTATTTGATTATGATAGATAGATTATTGAAGTCTTAACTGATGAAGACACATTTAAAGGATCAATTATTGATGAGACTAAACATCAATCAAATCTACAGAATATGGATAAAAATCAGCTTAAATGAAACTATATGCCGAAAGGAGTACACACTCTAGAGAAACTATTTGATTTTCAACATAAATTTAGGAAGCTAGAAAATGTTAAAACCAATATCTCTTCAATGAAATATGATTTGGTGAATTTGGGCACTAAAAAGGAACCAAAGGATGTTAATATTGGCACAAGCTATTCACCTAGTGAAAGACACAAGTTCATCAAATTATTTCAACAATATAAAGATGTATTTGCTTGGACTTATGATGACTTGAAAACAAATGATACTCGCATTATACAACATGTTATTCCTATCAAACAAGGGATAAACCATTTCAATAGAAACTTCGGAAAGTGCATTCAACATTAGAACCCCTCATTTAGAAGGAATTAAAGAATCTGTTGTATGCTAAGATCATCTTTAAAGTTAAACATTCAAAATGGGTAGCAAATATAGTGCCTGTACATAAGAAATATAGAGAAATAAGGTTATGTGTGTATTTTTGAAACTTGAATAGGGCATCCGATAAAGAAAATTATCGAGTTCCACCCATGGAACATATATTACAACTTTTTTCAGGATAAAAAATATTCTCCTTATTAGATGTATTTTTTGGATATAATCAAGTATTAATGGCCGAAGAAGATCGTCTCAAGACCACATTCAGAACAAAATGGGGAATATTTGCTTATACAAGAATTCCATTTGACCTTATGAATGATGGAGCCACATTCCAAAGGGCAATGTACATCACATTAAGATGATTAATCGACCATAGTGTAGAGGTTTATTTGGATGATGTAACAATTTTATCCAAGAAGAGGGAGGACCATGTTTATAATTAGAACATATCTTTGACCGATGTAGAAAATATGGTTTTTCCCTTAACCCTAAGAAAACTGTATTTGCTATTTTGGAAGGGAGATTACTAGGACACATCATTTCCAAAAAGGGGATCTTAGTTGACCCTGATAGGATACAAGCTATACTGCAGATTCCCATGCCCCACAATAAGAAAGGCATGCAATCATTTATGGTCAAAATAAACTTTGTTCAAAGGTTTGTATCATATTTCGTGCAAATTGTAAAACCTTTGCAACAAATGGTTAAACAGGACATACAGTTTAAATGGACAGAGGTAGAAAAAAATTCCTTCAAGGATATTAAGAACACAATTTCTCATGCACCATCTTTAAGCATTCCAGACTTCAAAAAATATTTTATTATTTATCCATTTCATTCCAAGCATTCCCTTGCAGTAGTGCGCACTCAAAAAGGAGAGTAATGGGATGAATATCCAATATCATTTATAAGCACTGGATTACAAAGGGGATGAACTAAACTATTTGGACTCTAGAGTGTGGTGGGATGTTAATATCATAGTGGGAAGCCTTCACTAACACCTCGGGGTTTTGGTGTAATGGTTTGTATAAGAAATTGTCATATTGCTCTTCCAAATTCTTTATGGGATGATAGGGTCACACCAAAGAACGTGTTAGGAGTTTCCTTGTATACTTTAGTTTATGGAAAATAAGTTATTCTTCCTCCTATCATTATTTTTCCCTCACTCCAGTTATCCCAAGCCTCTAAAGGATCCAACAGCCCTATTATGCAAGCAATAATTAATACTCTGCTTAAACTTAAAGAAGAAATAGAAAAATCTAGAAACAAGTTCAACTCATATCAATGCAATATCAAGATATGGTTTGAAAACCAGAAGGAAGGAAAGAAAGAGTTTGAGGTAGGAGACTTAGTCCTAAAGTGGGATCAATCCCCTAAAGAAAAGGGTAAGCATACCAAATTCCAACATTTATGGCTTTGCCCTAACACTATTGCTGAGAAACTTGGCCCACGAACGTATAGATTACAAAATTTAGAAGGGGAAGTGGAAACTCTTCCTATAAAAAACCAAGCTTTAAAGCAATAATTTTCTTAGTTTTAGGAATACCATTTTGCACATAAATAAATTTCCCCCTTTTTGTCTGTGAGTAGCTTAGTTGTTCTTTGCTTAAAACCAAGTGTTTTTTCTTCGATTTTTGAGCTCTTGAATAAACGTCAATCCAACAATCGAAGTGGTGAATGAGAAACTATAATCTTGTTATTATTCATGTACTAACTCTTTAGTCAAATGATATTTTATAATTATAGGAGGTGTGAGAAATATTTTGAAGATTAAGAGTTTCTTTTTATTGAAAGAGTCAGTGGTGTAGTTTCAAGCACTATCATTCTAAAGATTTCAACTTGTTTGTCTTTTCTTTTTATTCCATTCACTAGGAAACATATCACATGATCCTATTAAAACTGAAATAAACTAAATCCTGTATATTTCACTGGGATAAATACTTCTAAGTTATTATCTTGAGGATACGATCACCTAAACATATAAATAAACTTGTTTTGAAGTAGTATACTATGGCAGACCCATGGAAATGAAGCAAAATCATGCAGATGTATGGAAAATCAAAACGATCATATACCAAAATAGTAATTCCTAAAATGCCCAAATAGAGTCAGTTGTTCCCAAATGCAAACATCCACAAAGATTAAAGATGGATATTTGAATAATCAAACAAAGACATGAACATACAAAGTCAAATGTTCAAGGCAGATCAGGAAGATACTTCTAATAATATTCAAAGGAAGCTCTTCTTCTAATGAGAAAGACAATTTTCTGGGTGAAGGCATACATGAAATGTTGTGTTGAAGCATATGGACTAATATGTAGAACTTATTTATTCCTTTTTCTCATGAATATGCAATAATATTTTTCCTTTTCTGTTGGATTGCTCTAATAGATTTGAATTATCTTGTTGCTTGCAAATGAAAAATTCGTTTTTCCATGTATTTGTGAGTAATGAATGTAATAAATGTGAATACTTAAGTTATCTATGTGTTGGTTTTATTTTGTGGCTGTAAAATATATTGTTTCAAAAGTTAGCTTCTGAAAGTGTATGATGTAGTTTACAGTCATTGATCCCCCTTTAATTTGCTCCTTGCAAGGATAGGTTAAGTATGTTAGAATCTTGCATTTAATTAGGACATCTTCTTGGTTGAATGATAGTAAAGACGTGATAAGACGAGATGTAAGAACTTGCGCATCACTAAGTGAGGCCTCTTTCTATCTGATAAACAAGCATAGGTAAAATCAATTGTACTTAAAATAGAAAATTTGCATTTCATATAATACTTTAAAACACTAAACGGTGGATCGGGCTGCATCCAGTAAACTTATCACAAGAGCATATTATATTGTAGCAGTACCGTAAACCAGATGGGTTCCCTATTCTAAACAATGGAGAGTCTAATTGGGACTTTTCATTTGGGAGAACCCCTACTGTCAACACAAGGAATTTTCTAGGTGTCAAAAGATTTGGCACTAGAAGGAGGGAAACCATTGAATGGCTGGTAAAGGAAGTCCATTCCCTCGAGAATTTTTCTCTATGTCTCCATTTGAAACATCACAACCTAAAGGTTTAATACCCGACTCTGAACATGAAAGTAATAAACCTGAGACTAAACACATAGAAAATTTATATGTGGTACCACACTAAGAAGTTAATAACTTCAGGAGATACATGAGAGCATACGTTAGAAAAATTGGAGGATTACCTGTAGTTCCATTACTACCTAGGAGGTGTCATCTCCTCTAAGGAGAGCTAAAAAAAATAAAGATTTTTCTCTGGTTAAATCATTGGAAGAGTTGGTTGATTTGTCTATGTAATACATACCAAAACCCATCGATCAATTAAGACCTTCTTCCCCTGAATCAGTTTCTTATCAACACACACAATCACCTCCACAATAACCTCGATAGTCTCCTCCAAGTATTGGTCATATGGATCACAACATAAATGAACCACATGCTTGAAGAGGCAGAGGTCCTTTAAATTTCCTTGCTCCACTTCATGATTTACCTAAGCATCCAGAGAGGGTTTTACCTAAATTTGACCTTGAGAAAGGAGTTTCTGCAGATGACCATTTAAAAATCTTCTACTTGGCTTTAAATTTTTAAATGTGGAACACGAAGATGTGGTCTGCCGCATGTTTCCTTTTAATTTTGAGCCAAAAGATTCATCTTGGTTTTTAGCTTATAGGTTGGGTTAATAACTAATTGGGACAGTTTTGAGAAAGATTTTCTAATTAAATTTGGTGAACAATGAACATTAGCATCACTCATCAAATAATTGTTGTCGCTTAAGATGGATAAAAGAGAGAAAGTTTAGGAATTCAATCAAAGATTCATAACTGTCTTAAATAAATTCAGTGCTACTTATAAAATTGCGGAGTAATATCTAGTTGAGTATTATACTAAAACACTTCATCCATCTTTAACCATGTTTGTTAAACATTCTCGCAAAAACACTTTAACAAAATTTTTTTAAGAGGTTAAGAAAGTAGAAACATAAATGAATAATATTGTGAACCATGCAGTGAAAACTAAAGCCAAAGCTCTTGCTTGTAAGAAACCGTTATTGTTAACAAGGCCTTCTAAAGAACAATTGGATGAATTAGAAAGTGTTGTGAAATGGGTTTAGAAATTGTCCAATAAGATACTGGATTTGGAGAAAGAAAAAGGAGTAAGTTCCTCCACAAATAAACCTTTTAAACATTTTTATAAAAAAATGGAAGAAATTCCAAAACCTACAACAAATGAAGCATCTATTATAAACTTTTTTTTTTTTTTAACAGAAACAGGTAAGGGTTTGTATTAACAAAGGCTGTGCACAGCCATTCAATACATTGACAAAGTTTCAAACTCTGCATCTAACAAAGGAAAATTGCAGAGGTTTTTGGAGTCAGACTTCTGGAATTCTTTACTGTCAAAATTCATAAGAAGACTGCAGTTACTAGTGGGGTAAACCCTCACAAACTGATTACATAATTTAAGGCAAAAAAACATTCAAAATTAATAGCTGGGAGAACCTGCATCAGGTAAATGCCATTATCCATAGTGCTGCTGGTTGACTGAAGCCGCCTCTGCCATTTCCAGGTTCACCGTTGGAGCCTCCTGTGCATAGCTGCACTGCGTTTTGCAAACAAGAGCAGAGATATCGTTTTTCACACTGTCAATCTTCCCCATGAGTTCGATTACATTTCTGTCGATATCCTCCATACGCGATTCCAAGCAGGAAAGCCTGGAGTGGATGTATTTGTCCTCCACCACGAGTTCATCAATTTTATTATCAGTATTGCACACTGCAGAGTAGGTTCTGGACAGATAGACCTTAATGTCGGAGGTGAGGCGGCTCAAGGTGACAATCGCCTGCCTGACACCATCCATCTCGTTATCAACCGGAAGATTTTCTGCAAACAACACTGCAGGTTCCTGAAGACTAAGGTTTTGCAGAGCAGGGCCGAGGGCGTCGAATGGAGGGATGGCCATAGTGCAATTGATTTCTACAATCGTCGCCTGGAGAGATAAATGCTCGGGCGTGAGAACAGTACCCGGCACATGATGTGAGGCACGTGGTGTGAGATGTGGAGCTCGGGCCATGCTATGGCGGTGGAGAGGGTGGAGTCCAACACAATGGTCGCCGTGGGAGTTTGGTGGGGAGAGTTTAAACCATGGACTAGTATGCCTATAACAATTCCAAGGTGGAGCGAGATTAAACCATGAGTCCATTAGGGAATAAAGTGATAGGATGGAACATTGTTTAGGATAGCATGCCCCAATTCTAACTTGACTCCATTGTTGGCCAGAGTGTCGGCATTGCCATTGAGATCCCTTAACACATGAAAGTAGAGTGTGTCCTTTGGGAGGGTGAGCCGTTTTATTCTTTTCTGTATTCTCCGATTTTTGTCAGTCTTTAAGGGAGTGCCATTGTTCATTGCTTGTATAACATGCTTGGAATCCCCAAAAAATTGAAGGCAATTCATGTTGAAGGTGACTGCTAATTCTAGAGAATAGAACAAGGCAAGCCATTCTGCTTGATTGTTGGTGCTAATTCCAAGTCCCCAAGAGAAATCTACTAATTTATAAACTTAAATGAAGTAGGCATGGATAATTTCTGTACTTTTCATAAGGAACATCATTTGGAAAATACTTGTCCTCAATGGATTAATTCCATGACATTGGTGATGAGTCAATTTTTAAAAGAAACCTTTTAAACCTTTTTATAAAAAAAGGGAAGAAAGTCCAAAGCCTCCAACAAATGAAGCATCTGTTCTCAACTTAAATGAAGTAGGTATGGATAATTTCTGCACTTTTCATCAGGAACATCATTCATAAAAGACTTGTCCTCAATGGATTAATTCCATGACATTGGTGATGAGTCAAATTTTGGACAAACAAATTCTAGATGAAGAGGATGAAAATGAAAGAATGCAATCAAATGAAACTGGGGAAGAAAACGAAGAAACCACACTTGTATTATGGGAATGGGCACCAAGCTGAGATTTGGGAGATGAAGAAGAAATAAAAGAAATACATAATGTCCAAGTCTCCTCTATTGATTATGCAACAACAAGTAAAGGACCAGTATAAGATCAAAACTTATAAGTCCCAAAAGGTAAAACAAGTAATGCTTCTCAGAAGGCTCAAAGTAAAACCATTTTTGTAACTCAACCTCCCTAGAAGATGGCAGGGAAAATACCTATCAACCCTTTAGAAGTATTAAAAGGATTATCTTTTGTTACTCATAAAGATTCAACCCCTTCATCAAGCAATTTTGTTGTAGTTGGAAACATTGGAGGAGATCATAATATGGAGTATGATATTATTAAAGATATTAAAAAGACTTAAGCAAACATATCCTTATTTGAAATTCGTAATCTCCCCCAGTAGAGAAAAATATAACTGGAAACATTTGATTTCAACATACCAACAAAATACTCTGCTAATAAATATAAACAACAAATCATAATTGAGCCAGACACTAAGATTAATGAAGCTAGTATTGGTGGTAAATTTGAATCTCGGACTCCACCATTTTTACTTATTTTCAAAAATTTTAATTATAATTTGCACAATTGTTTGGTGGAATCTAGAGCTTCATATAATGTTATTCCACTGTCAATTTTCAAAAGGATTAATGGGCATCCAATCCCTTCTCCCTCTACGATCATTTGACTAGACGGATCATATGTTATAGTAGTGGGAGAAATGAATAATGTTCTAATTAGACTAGTTGTTGATTAAAGGGTTTGCCAATTTATTGATTTTGTTGTGGTGGACATACCACTAAGGTTATGGTTTGTTGTTAAATAGAGATTGTTCGAGTAAACTGAATGCATATTTTGATACTGATTGGTCTCGTTTGTGGTTTCCATACCAGAATAAACAAAATCAAATTAAGGTACTTAGGGAACCACATATGAAGTTCAATGTGCCCGAGTTGGAAGGAAGAAACGAACCTGTTAATTTTACACATTCTATATTGAGAAATTATTTCATAGAGACCGAACCTGGATGTTATCAAATTGAAACTACTTGTCATGAATTAGACACATAGTTCGATCTCCTTCAATTTTTGGAGATTGATGATAATGAATGTAACATAGTAGAACTAGTTACTAATGTAGATGTACATACTAACTCTGATCTAGGGTAGAGTGCAATTTTTGGACTTTCTATTTTGATGGCTCCAAGATGTAGGAGGGAGCAGGGGCAGGTTGTGTCATTGTGGATCCTCATGGGAAAAGAATATTTCTCTCTTGTAGATTATAATTCGATTTCACCAATAACACTACTGAGTATGAGGATTTGATTCAGGGAGTAAAAAATGCTATTGAATGCTAAAAATTTAAAATATTTTGGTGATTATGAAGTAATTGTCAGTCACATTAGGAACATTATTCATTGTTTATCCCCACACTTAAAAGGATACTAGGAAGAGGTATGGAAATTAATTTCAAATTTTGACACCTTAATATTGATTCCATTCCTAGATGTAAGAATACTCCTGTTGATTTACTAGCTACTACTACTTCTCGTTTAGTCACCTCTTAATGACAAATTATCTATTGAACTGCTTTACAAACCATCTATCCTAGACAATGTGACAAATTGGAGGGTATTTGATGATGATAGACAGATTATTGAATTCTTAACTAATGAAGACACATTTAAAGGATCAATTATTGATGAGACAAAACATCAATCAAATCTCATAATGTGGATGAAAATCAGCTTAAAGGAAACTATATGCCCAAAGGAGTATGCACTCTAGAGAAACTATTTGATTTGTAGCATAAATTCAGGAAGCTAGCAAATGTTAAAACCAATAGCTCTTCAATGCAATATGAGTTGGTGAATTTGGGCACTGAAAAGGAACCAAATTATGCTAATCTTGGCACAAGCTATTCACCTGGTGAAAGGCACAAGTTCATCAAATTATTTGAACAATATAAAGATGCATTTGCTTGGACTTATGATGACTTGAAAACATATGATACTCACATTATACAACATGTTATTCATATCAAACAGGGTCTAAACCATTTCAACAAAAACTTTGGAAAGTGCATTCAATGTTAGAACCCCTCATTTAGAAGGAATTAAAGAAACCGTTGGATGCTAAGATAATCTTTAAAGTCAGACATTCAGAATGGGTAGCAATCTAGTGCTGGCACATTAGTAATATGGAGAAATATGGTTATGTGTGGATTTTTGAAACTTGAATAGGACATTTGATAAAGAAAATTATGCAGTTCGACCCATGGAACATATATTACAACTTGTTTGAAGATCAGAAATGTTCTGGATATAACCAAGTACTAATGGCCGAAGAAGATCGTCTCAAGACCACATTTAGAAAAAAAATGGGGAATATTTTCTTATAGAAGAATGCCATTTGACCTTATGACTGATGGAGCCACATTCCAAAGGACCATGGACATCACATTTAGAGGATTAATCAACCATAGTGTAGTGGTTTATTTGGATGATGTCATGGTTTTCTCCAAGAAGAGGGAAGACCATGTTTATAATTTAAAACATATCTTTGAACGATGTAGAAAATATGGTATTTCCCTTAACCCTACGAGAAGTGTATTTGTTATTTTGGAAGGGAGATTACTAGGACACATCATTTCAAAAAATGGGATCTCAGTTGATCCTGAGAGGATACAAGATATACTGCAGATTCCCATGCCCCACAATAAGAAAGCCATGCAATCATTTATGGTCAAAATAAACTTTGTTTGAAGGTTTGTATCATTTTTCGCACAAAATGTAAAACCTTTGCAACAGATGGTTAAACATGACGTGTAGTTTAAATGGACAGGGGTAGAAAAAAATTCCTTCAAGGATATTAACACTACAATTTCTCATGCACCATCTTTAAGCAGTCCAGACTTCAAAAAATATTTTATTATTTATCCATTTCATTCCGATCATTCCCTTGCAGCAGTGCGCACTAAAAAAGGAGAGCAATGGGATGAATATCCAATATCATTTATGAGCACTGGATTACAAGGGGATGAACTAAACTATCTGGACGTAGACAAACATGCTTACACTGTATTGAAAGCTGTAAAATAGTTCAGACCCTGTATTATTAAAAATAAGACCAAGGTCATAGTAGCTCACCCGACAACAATCAGGTCATTATTGGTACAAAAGGAATTAGGAAAAAGAGGCAGGAATTGGGTAACTTGATTACAAGAATATGAATTGGAATTCAAGCTCGCTAACATCGTCAAAGGCCAAGGGTTATGCCAAATTGATTTATGAAAATACAACAAAAGAAGTCAGTGGATGTGCTAATGAAGTTGAAATGAATCTACTTGAATTTTGTTCCATTTATACTGCACCCGATTCTTCATACCGCAATCTAGTACATTATTTACAATAGGGGTATGCTCCATAGCATTGGAATTAAAAGCAAAGAAGAGCTCTCTGATTGAATTTAGCATCATATCAAATAATTAATGGAGTGCTATTCCAAAGGAATTATGATGGAGTATTTCTCAGATGCTTAAAAAAAGAAGATGGAGATAAGGTACCAAAAGAATTGCATGACGAACATGTTGGAGGCCATTATTCTGGATATACTACTTCACATAAGATCCTAAGACCTGGGTATTATGGGTCTAGTATTTTCAAATATGCTCATGCATATGCTGGAAAGTGTGTGGTGTTCCAAAAGAGTGCCAGAAGACTAGCAAAACCAGTAGCACCATTATGATTAGTAATAATTTCAGAACCATTCAATCAATGGGGCTTGGATATCATCAGGAAAATTAATCCAAAATCATCATTACAACATCAATATATTCTCATAGCTACATATTATTTTACACGTTGGACTGAAGTTGTTCCTCTGTAAAAAGACAATTAATATGTTGTTGTCAAATTTCTATAAGAGAATATCATAAGCAGGATTGGGGGTCCAGTTTATTTAGTTTTTGATAATGCTTCCTATTTCACTTCTCTGAAATTAAATGAATTTTCTATGGAAAAAAGGAATTAAATTACATTATTATTCGAATTATTATCGACAATGGAATGGGTTAGCAGATTCCATGAACAAGAACTTAATCTGGATAGTCATGAAAACTGTAATTGAAAACCAAAGAAATTGTCATATTGCTCTTCCAAATGCTTTATGGGATGATAGGGTCACACCAAAGGATGTGTTAGTAGTTTCCTCGTATACTTTAGTTTATGGAAAATACGTTATTCTTCCTCTTATAATTATTTTTCCCTCACTCCATTTATCCCAAGCCTCTAGAGGATCCAACAGTCGTGTTATGCAAGCAAGAATTAATACTCTGCTTAAACTTGAAGAAGAAACAAAAAAAGCTAGAAACAAGTTCAACTCACATCAATGCAATATCAAGCGATGGTTTGAAAACTGGAAGGCAGGAAAGAAAGAGTTTGAGGTAGGTGACTTAGTCATAAAGTGGGATCAATCCCATGAATAAAAGGGTAAGTATACCAAATTCTAACATTTATGGCTTGTCTCTTACACTATTGCTAAGAAACTTGGCCCAGGAACATATAGATTACAAAATGTAGAAGGGGAAGTGGAAACTCTTCCTATAAACAACCAATCTTTAAATAAATAATGTTCGTAGTTTTAGGAAGACCATTTTTCACATAAATAAATTTCTCCCTTGCCGTGTTTGAGTAGCCTAGCCGTTCTTTGCTTAAAACCAAGTGTTTTTTCTTCGATTTTTGAACTCTTGAATAAATTCAGTCCAACAATCAGAGTGGTGAATGGGAAAATATAATATTGTTATTATTCATGTAATAAATCTTTAGTCAAATGATCTTTTAGAATTCTAGGAGGTGGGCGAAATATTTTGAAGATTAAAAGTTTCTTCTTATTGAAAGAGTCAGTGGTGCAGTTTCAAGCACTATCATTCTAAAGATTTCAACTTGTTTGTCTTTTCTTTTTATTCTATTCACTGGGAAACTTATCACATGATTCTATTCAAACTGAAATGAACTAAATCATGTGTATTTCATTGGGATAAATACTTCTAAGTTACTATGTTGAGGCTCCGCTCACCTAAACATATAAATAAACTTCTTTTGAAGCTGTATACTATGGCCGATCCATGGAAAGGAAGCAAAATCATGCATATGTATGGAAAATCAAAATGATCCTATAGCAAAATAGTAATGCCTAAAAGGAACAAATAGAGTCAGTTGTTCCCCAATGCAAACATCCACAAAGATTAAATATGGATATTTGAAGAATCAAATAAAGACATGAACATACAAAGTCATATGTTCAAGGAAGATCAAGAAGATACTTCTAATAATATTCAAAGGAGGCTCTTCTCAGTCCGTGGGTATGATAATCCAATTAAAATACTCATTTTCCACACAAAAGGACACTATGGATGGAAGATCCTAGAATTTCTCCTTTGAAGATAAAAGGGAACTATATATCAAAGATGATTAAGCATCAAAGAATGCTAATGCATTTGGTATAGGAATGAAGAACAAACATTTACATACACCAAATTTTGTTACTTACCCTGTGGTGTTTTTCCTAGTTGCAGTGGAAAGATAGGTTTGGTAATGAACCTCATAAATTGGCCTCGGGAGAGTGGCTATGAAGTCCTAACTAAGCTACCCTATCCCTCAAAAAATTAATAATAATGTTGGATCAATGTAATACTTGTCCCGATTTAACACTAGAATTGTTCTCAACACAATACATATCAATGATATCATGACTCTTGCAATTGAAAGTCATAGATAAGTAGAAGTACGTTCTCACCCTACCTAAATAATAATTCAATAAAGAGTATTTCCTTTTTCATAGATCCAATTTCTCCCGATTAGTCGCCAATTGTTGTAGTTGCAATCACCCTCCCTCGTTTTTTCTTGAAAAGCTAGGCCCCCCTCCCTTCTTTTAGAATCGAACATTTGCTTGATTCCCTCTTTTAGTTTTGTCTATAATCTCAGTCTAGTATTACTTGAAGTTGGTTGTTTGGGAAATGTGACGCTTCGATTTTTTTTTGGGTTTTGGCCACTTTTTATCGTTTCGACATCATATTTGTAACTCAACGAAACATCGGAGCATTTTCTTGTTTTCCACCGAAGCATTGCTCAAATTGTGTAAAAATATATGGATTAGGTCGAAAAAGTTTTCATTTGGGCCTCGACACGTCAGATGAGATTTTATCAATCCTTTGAAAGCTCGGTCAAGTTTTGGATTTCACACCGAATTGCTGGAGGTTTTGGAAAACTTTCCAGATACAAGTCGAAGAAATTGCAAGTTTTAGTTAGAAAAAATCAAAAAGTTTGGGAATTTTGCGAATAGTGCTTATGTATCTTATGCTTCCTAATTATCGCAAAACCATTAATTAGAATTTTTTTTTATGGACAAAGAGCAAGTCTTGATCGCTTTATTTATAGTTTTGACTCCGAAATGTATCTGCGTCCTTTGTCTATCTTATCTGAAACTGTCGGTGTAGAAATGCATTCTTCCCCGACCATATCGCATAACATTTGAATTCTTTCCTGAAAATTTTGTAGTCGTGAATTTCGGGGGCTGTTTGGGTTCTTTGCCGAACCTTGTCGGCAAGAAATGAGGATTAACGCTGATATGGGTCGGTGATAATTTGGTCCCAAAGTCAAAATACTGTCGCGAAAAAATGCGAAAATCATCTTATTGGTGCCAAAGTGAGATTATTGTGTGCCTCGAAGTATTTTTGTTCTAAAGCTTTTAAACACTTTTTCCAGCTATTTGGAGTCACTTGGGGGACACGTTAGGGTTTGGGAGTACCCTTTTAGACACCAAAACCCCATTTATTGATATTATATAAACTAGGGCTCATGGAGAAGACTATACAATGAGGTAGAATCCCGTTTGCGAACTCAAACCCTGTTACCTCAATGCCATTGCATGGCTCATGCCACCTGGATAAGCATCCTTTCCGAATCGATTGCAGAATCAATGAAACATTCATCATCTGTCCAGGTAAGCTTTTTTCTCTTCATCTTTAGTGTTTTTCCTCTTTCCTTTAGAATATTGTGTCTTAGAAAGAAAACGCGTGATTGGTGGTTAGGTTTAACCATTTTGTTTACTAGATTCTTCTCTTTCATAGGCTGGCTAAAACCCGCTAAAAACCCTAATTCCTTCCCATTGTCATTGGATTAATATGAAGAGAGATCTATTGGAACCCTAGCCATCCGATTCATTTTCCATATGCATTTTTCCAAATATCTGAAACCCTAGTTGTGCCATGCTATTGTTAGCATTCTTTTTGGGCTATAAGATTTATAATATTTTGAGGAGGGATATAACATTGTTTCTATTAGTAGGATATCATATATGCATGCATTTAGTAGTTTTATTCATTTAATTCTTGTTACAACCATTCCTTCATGCGTAATTTTTGTTTTGTTTATAGTTTCAATGGAATCTATGCAACCCAATGATGCTTCCTTTGTTTCACATGACCCAGAAATGTCTAAGAGGGATCTGAAACGTAATGTCAAGGTAGTATTGGATTCAGACGATGAAGTTATTCTAGAAATGGCCCTAGAAGTCCAATTTGGTGATACTAAATCTACCATAGAAGTATCCCCTGAGTTCAAGTGGGGTGAATTTTACCATTTGATCAGGGATCAAAACATACCAGAATCGAAGATTGAAGAAGATTTGATATATCAAAATATCAAGAAATATGGTATTCACAAGGCTGCTATGCGCCCATAACTATTTCCATGTTCTGAAGTGATAGGGTGGATTCTCCCCTACGTAGATGTTAAAGCCCAGATTATTGCGAGTGCTACCGGAAAAGGATTTGCTTCTTTCTAGACTACCCACATAGGAAGGGACTACAAAATCCCAACACCCAAAATATTCTTAACAAAATATTGGATTAAAAGCTTGAAGATAGATCACATAGAGTGTGCAAAGAAGATGTTGCTCCCTGGAAACAAATTGCGTCAAAGAGTCGGTCGAGAGTATGAAACTAAGTTCTTGAAAACCCCTTTCAAGGTTGTTGCTACTATCCTTTGTAGGCTGCATGGAATATCCAACCCAACCAACTACAAACTTAGCTGGATACCTTTGTTGTATCATGTCACAATGCATGGTACAATGTTCAACTAGGCTAAAATGATTTCAGAGAACATGATGCAGGCCATAGAAGATGCACAAAAGGAACTTAAGAAAAAAAAAAGGCCAAGTTTTATATGTCATATTACCTTATTGATTGTATTCTGATCATGAATCCTCTTCCAAATATTGGGTGCAAATGGAATCCTAGCGAAACCCCAGTGTATTTGGCGTATTAGATCCTATGGAGTCACAGACATGCAAGTTTTTACAAGCAAATTTGCGAATATTTCTTGGTCCGATTGTATAAGTTGATTTTTGACAAAGAACAAAATTGCATGTTTGATGAATGCCTTACTGCAGCCACACAGGCAGGGGATTATTTTTTCACTCCTAAAGGTACTTATCTGCAAGTGTATGGAGGTTCAAAGAGTCCACTAATAATGCAAAAATATGTCATTGATGACATCATATTAAAGGAAATAGTGAGACATGTATTCATAAATGGTGTTGGGCACTTCTTACATGAAAACAAGAAAGCTTCTTTCCCCCCACTCCCAATCATAGTTGGTGTGTATAAATTCAATAAATTCAAAGAAGCCGAAGAATTTGTGGAAGAATTGGATTCTTATCATTTCGATACAAATATTTTTTCCATAAATGATCACCTTTAGAAAGTTGTGTTGCATTGCCAATCATGTAGGATTAATTATGAATATACAGATCACTTTTTGTGGGAGGAGGAAATGTACAAAAGAGAAAAGAATCTTGCAAATTTAGACATAATATTTGGAAAAAGGAAAGAAGATAGTTCCATTAAGCCTTCTGCTACATTAAAACAAAAAGAACTAGAAGAAGTTGCAAGAAAGAAGGCAACAGAAGGATCTCTCTTAGATGAAAATGCTAAAAGGTTGTAGGAAGAAGAAAGGATCAAGAAGGAAGAAGAAGAGAGAAGAGATAAAGAAAGAGATGAAGAAATAGAAAAGAAGGCAGAGCAAGAGAAACCTGAAAATCTAGTTGCCGAACAAGAAGAGAAAACACAAAAAGAAGAAGAATTAAAAAAGAAGGATGAAGAGGAAGAGTTTCTCAAGAAAGATTTGGAATCAAAGGACTTACAAGAAGGTAATGGCCAACAAGATATGGAAATTAATAACCCAATAGATAGCAACACTGAAGTTCCTCTTACTGGAGGACATCTCCCTCTAGTTGATATAGGACTTACACTATTTAATCCTTCTAAGCAACATGTAGTTGCTAAATTGGAAACAATAATCTACGATCCGAAAAGGAAAACTATCCTAAATAGAACAAAAAAGAGACTAAAAGTTGCTTCACAACCAAATATTGTGACTATATAGGAAGTCCCAATGGTTGAGGGGACAAATAAGTATCCAAAATTCACAACATCTATTAATGTTGCTGCAGCATTAGCTAACGAAGATAATATACATAAGCTAATGGAGAACGTAGAGAGAAGTAAGGCCAAAGTGGTCAAATTGAAAGATAATCTGGTGCATGCTAGGAGCGAAGGGATTGAAATGAGGCACTTGTGAGATACCCTAGAGCTGGAAAAGGAAGAATCCATGCAGACTATTCAAAGTCTAGAAGATGATAAAGATTCACTTAATGTACATGTAGTAATACTAGAAGGTGAGAAATCAGATCTCCAGTCTCAATTGAGCGGGTTACAGGAGAAATAAAACCAGTTGGATCAACAGGTAGAATCTATTACTATAGAGAAAGTATATTTACAAGATCAAATAGTAGAGCTCAATAGAGAAAAGGAATCACTAGCAGATCAATTAAATAGTACACAAGAATAGAAGCAAGATTTGACACCATTTTATGATTGTGCTTCTTCCTTACAAGAACAGCTGTTCAATTCCTAGGAATTGCTCATCAAATAGACTTATGAAGTGCAAGGGATGGTAATGAAGCTCAAGAAAATTTATGAAGAAGCCATTTATACAAGGAAAAATATTACAAAAATTTATGACATGATGAATAAGCTGACTGCTTGGAGGAAAACAACCAAAAAATTCCCTCCAAATTTTCCTAAGAGATCTACAGCTGAGCTCAAGTTAGATTTCACAATTTTGAATAGTTGTCAGAAATAAGAAAAGAAATTATAGAGTGAAGTAAGAGATTCCATCTCCAAATGTGAGGATATTCACTAGACTATTCCTAGGGATTTCTCCAAATGTGAGGATATTCACCAGACTATTCCTAGGGATTTCAGAAAGTGTCATCTACCTCCTCCTGGATCATTTGAATACCTAGTACAAAAAGATCAACGCTTGGTTGAATTAAGGACTATTAAGGAAGAAGACATTGCTACTATCAGGAGTTTAAAGGCTATCGCTCCAAAATATCTGCAAGAATGAATTGGACAGGCTACAATGAAGACACATTATTTAGCAAATGGCCACAACACAACAACTAAAGGATTGAATGCCATGGTCAAAGATTTATTGTTTCATGAAGTAAATTTAAAGATACTAGAACCTCGACAATTAAATGCAATATCTTATGAAAGTGGTATTTAAAATTATTTTATCCAAATCCAAGGTAGCGCTCCACCATCTTAGTGCAATATTTTATTGTATTTTAATATTTTGATCACTTATTTTATAATCACAAAGAGACAAAAATTTTGGAAATCAAAAGGTCTAGGGAATGTGAAGTTATAAGTCACCCAAAGGTTGGGTTTGTAAATATAAATAAGAGAAATTAGAATAGGAGAGGGTTTTTTTCTTGTGAAGGATTGTATTAGACTCATCTATAAGAAACTATTTTTTGTTGATGAGAAAGACAATTTTCTTGGTGAAGGCATACATGGAACGTTGTGTTGAACCATATGGAGTAATGTGCAGAACTTATTTCTTCCTATTGTTCATGAATATGCAGTAAGATATTTGCTTTTATGTTGGATTAATTTAATAGCTTTGAATCATCTTGTTGCTTGTAAATGCAAAAATGCAATTTTTCCATGTATTTGTGAGTAATGAATGTAATAAATGTCAATGCTTAAGTTATCTATTTGTTGATTTTATTATTTGGATGTTAAATATATTGTTTCACCAATTAGCTTCTGAAAGTGTGTGATGCAATTTACTATCATTGCTCCCCCTTTAATTTTATCCTTGCAAGGATAGGTTAAGTATATTAGAATCTTGCATTTAATTAGGACATCTTCTTGGTTGACTAATAGTAAAGAGGTGATAAGACGAGAGGTAAGAACCTTCCCATCACTAAGTGAGGCCTCTTTCTACCTGTCAAACAAGCATAGGTAAACTCATTTGCACTTACTAGAATAGGAAACTTGCATTTCTTACAAAACTTTAAAATACGGAACGGTGGATCGGGCCACATCCACTCAACTTATCACAAGAACATATTATATGGTAACTGGACCGTAAACTGGATGGGTTCCCTATTCTAAATTGTGGAGATTCTAATTAGGACTTTTCATTGGGGAGAACCCCTACTATTGACGCAAGGAATTTTCCAGGTGTCAACATGTTCCTTAAGGATTCATTCGCATTCATTCCAATCATTAAAATTAATAAAAATCATATTAATGACAAACACATATATATTATCCAAGGAATATGCAAAAAAAGCATATTAATGATCCATTGTGTTAGCAGTATGCATGACATTACATCAATTCTATGTAGAGTGATAACCGAGAGATCATAATTGTTCATGTCAAAATTGAAATCTCACAAGAACATGGAAACCACACTTGTAGGGTTCTCAAGAGAAAAAGGGGTATGGAGGCTTTGAAGATTAAATCCCTAAACTAATCCACTATGGGGTTAGATACTTTAGTCAAATCAATTAGTGGAGTCATTCCCCTTAAGGTTACTAGTCCTGCCTTTATATGTGTGTGTTAATTTTATGATGTACCTTAGGTTAGCATGCAATTCTAGTTAAGTGAGCTAATAAATTTAAATTGAAACTAACAAATGATACAAAGAAATTTTGGAAATAAAATTAAGATAATAAATGCAAGGGAACTACTAAAAACCATTGTTAAGGGTTATAAATCAAATATGATAACAAATAAATTATGCATGTTAATTAGCTGAAAATGAATCATAAACATGTTGTAAACATGAGACCACCATGCCAATAATAATCATGCTTAAATTTAATGATAACTGAGTTATGGAATAGTATGTAAATGCCATGTACCCATTAACCTTTGTCCACTATTAAGGCTATGGGGCATATTAATTTTTAACTTTGAATTTTTTCCTCTATTTTTCCAACATCATTTTTAATGGCTAGCTATAAATTCTATGAGTGAAAGAAATTATAACATTCTTAATTATTTTGATATGAGGCTAATTATGAACCCTAATATGCATACATTCATAACCATGATAATTTAATTCCATAAACCGATTTTGAAAATCTAACAAAACAATTCAAATGCATAACAAAACATAAATAAATGGAATTCCACTAACATAAGTATAAACATGCACATTCAACACTTATCTTTATGGATTAGTCCTCCAAATAGCTACAAATGAAGAGCATTCCTCTTAGCCTTAGGTAGTCTGTCACACTAAATATTTCTATGACAAAGGCCACCCCTAATATAAGGATATAATTCTACAATGGTGAAGTTCCCAGATTCTTTACTTAGCTTGTAACCCAATACTCTCTAGTGTCAAAACCCCCTTTACTTTTATCCCAATCAACCATCACTCTTCCCCCTAACCTACACAACACTATTAATGGGATCTCCTTCTATGCATGTAGTCCCTTCGGCTCTCCCAATCACTCCAGTTCTCTAGCATAGGATATGTAGGGAATATCATTGCTAGGACTCCAAGGATTCTCAGTTGTAGGCCAAGTTCCTCTCTTAGTGGCATAGTACATTAACACCAAATTCCTCTTGGAAATTTGCATAAGCAGATATGGAATATCTTGATATTGGTTGGAAGAATGATGATGAATGACTGAATGATTCTCTAACTCAATTTCCCACATTTTATATGCATGTTTCCAACTTGCCATGTGGAACCTAAGGAGGAGTCCTGTAACATCTCCAAGCTTTGCAAGTTAGTAATTTTGGTGAAAATTTAAAATTTCTTCCCTTAAAGATATTCATAATAAAACATTATAAGAAATGACCAACATGTAATTAATCCTTGTGCATACACTTGACATTTTTATAAAAGTCAATTTGCTTATGTTATTAAGTATTACCATTGCAGCTCCTTGGGTCTCCCTCGAGTCCATTATATACAAATCAACTTTGCAACTCCATGCTATGATAACAAAATGCTTTCACAATATTATTTCCATACACATTCTATGAATAACAATTACTCAAGAGTTGTTGACAAGATATTGTAACATACCCAAATATCCGATTTAAGGATTGTCTCAAAATTCTCATGATGATTATTTTACTCTAAGAGATTCATACCACAGAAATTGTATTAATTACATGAACAATTCCACACATTAGCCTGAAACAAATTCTTATAAGGAAATTTCATAATTTTAATATCTCTATAACTTATGGTGGACTTCATTGGTATAACGGACCATAATGCAGTCGTACTTACTACCTCATGACTATAACATAGAATGCAAGTATTTTAACCATTCACTTCTATTCTCATTGCAACTAACACCTTTGATATTCTTATTGTGTGTACAACAAATTTATAACTCAACGAAATGCATAATTATTGGAATTTAGAGATGCACACATCTAGTCAAGACTATAATTACATAATAGACAACAACATATAGGAGACACCACCACATAACCACATAAGAGACAACAAACACATAAGAGACACCATATATAGGTGGTTCACCCGGTACATGGGCTACGTCCACAAGGGAGGGTCAAATCTTATTTATAATATGGAAAAGAGGTTTTACAATTCTGCAACTTAGTCATTGCAACAATCTCCTCAGCTTATCTCAATCAAATCTACCAGAGAGCATTATCAACACGTTCTACCCATCATTGAGTGTTTACAAGGGTTATCTCAGTAGTAGTATTCTCTCCAAGCGATTAATACTACATCACAACTATTTTTGAGATCCGATAAACACAATTCAAACCAGAATCAAACTCAGGAGTTAACCTTATGAACTACATTAAGGTGGAATAGTTTTAATGTAAAACAAACACTTAATATAAAACAAGTAGACAACTTGTAGGATACCAGATTCGAACAGAGGTCCTAGCTATGATTTCTATCCAGTATAGAGATCCTAGCATTTTCATCTAACAACCACCATTTCAATCTGACTACCAAAAATCCTGAGTGTCTTCTCATCCAACAATAATATGCAGCAAGGAATCCTAGTCCACGATTTCAATGCACAGTAAAGACTCTGAAACAGTGATTTCACGATTTCAATAGAAGAAGACTAGCATTTTCGTTCAATAGAGAGAACAGGAAGAATTACCATCTCGATCTCAATTTTAGCGTGGGTAACTTAAATGATTTTATCAAATCTATAATGAAAACAGAGTTTCTCGTAGTCATGATTTCAGTGCAATAACGAAAAGGGACAGAGACTAACGTTTTATCAAATCTATAATGAAAACAGAGTTTCTCTTAGTCACGATTTCAGTGCAATAACGAAAAGGGACAGAGACTAATGTTTTATCAAATCTATAATGAAAACAGAGTTTCTCTTAGTCACGATTTCAGTGCAATAACGAAAAGGGACAGAGACTAACGTTTTATCAAATCTATAATGAGAATAGAGTTCTCTTACTCACGATTTCAGTGCAATAGCGAAAAGGGATAGAGACTAACGTTTTATCAAATCTATAATGAGAACAGAGTTATGATCTCAGTCAAAGCAATACAACAAGCAATCACGCCATGGTTCTCGAATTTAGCTTGCTATCGCAGATTTAATGTTTTTGACTGAGTACAAAACTTCAGATCTAAAATAGGGATCAATCATATTACTATGGCAGCATTGTATAGCCATAAACAACTTCATAGTCGGAAAAAGGATTTCAGGTTCATAGGGACCACACGTTTTACAGTGACAACATTTTATAAACAGGGGTTTAGAAAAGTACCTATCTCGGGGTTTTCAATGGTTGATCTGAGAAGATCACAATGGGCTAGCATTTTACTTTGTCAACCGATTAAGTTATACAGAGAATCAGATATATGATCTACCCTGTACTGAGACTGAGATGCTAAAATACAAACTTCTATACAGATCTCTTCTTTAAAATCGATTGTAAGGTAAAATATTCAAGACAAGGGTTCTACCTCTTGGCGGAGTAGTCTTGAAATAAGAAATGTGAATATGTGGTATTCCATCGCTGCATGCTTATGAGAAGCTCCAAAAAACATACAACAACGTTTTATTTCATACCACTAGTAACGCTGAGCTATTGCGTTATTCCTAGGATTAAGGGTAGATCAAAATAATAAGAAACAGAGCTTACTTCTATATGCAACTATACCTAGTTATCCTAAAGGAAAGCAGCCTATCTAAGGGTTGGCAATCGGACAGGAATATATTCACATTCAGGCACAATAGTAATATGCAAATATTCAAAAAGTAAAACGAAAGAAATACCAGATCTCAGTTCTTTCTTCGTGGTTTCATCGAAATGTATTATCGTTGAACCTTAATCATTCTCTCAGGTGGAGATCGAACGCATTTAGAAGAGATGTAAATCCCGCCGCTAACAGGAACTTAGAGATAGAAGTTTTCCTGCAGAAAACGAAACGACAGGTCCTTTCCTCATTCTCTCCCCTCCATATTTTCCCCCCGTGCTTCACCTACATTCAGTCTATTTAAAACTCTGAAAGATTTAGTAGGTGGAAGGTTTATTAGAACCACCTCCTACTTGAGATGACAAGTGGCGTCTTTTCTTCTCGTGTTCTTATAGTGACATGTGGAAGCTTGCACCAAGTGGCACTATTTGCACCAAGTGGCACTATTCATTTAAGGAGACTTCACCTCTATTCCTCGACTGATATTCTACCTAACTCCTCTCTTCAACTTGTATGACCTATGAATATACTTGGTACGGGTAGTTAAGAGGCATCTGGTGGGAGGATGTTTCACACGTCGGTCATGGCCCAGTAATCAAAGCCAGTAGCCAATGATAGTGGTATAATTGTACTGGTGATACGATTCTGGCCAACACTACACGTGTATGGATTCACTTATCCAAGGATGCCTACCGGGAATACATCTATGAATATACTTAATATATATATATATGAATTAAGGGATGGTAGCTAAAAAGGTCTAGTAACCTGAGAATGGAGTCGTGTTTCCACCAACTCCACTCCATATTAACTAAGGTTTTACCCAATATCACTAATTAACCCCCGGTGAAAATACCTTGGCTATAGCAATATACATATTATTGCCATTAGTAATATATGTATAAAAGAATGTCCTTGAAAGTAATACTCCCTTGTAGTGGAGGTTCTTTATTTAATAAAACTAACAATGAATATATTTTTGGGTGATATATTCGTGTTATATAAACTTCGACACTCATCTAGTATACTTATATTTATACATATCTAATACAATGCTTTTCATAGATATATCTTAGATCACTAGAATAACAATCTAGATATAATTATCTCCACAATCCTATTCTTGTACACCAAGCTAAGTTACTATCTCATTCCATGTCCCATAATGCACAACATAATTCCGATTAAAAATTCCTAGCTTATGGATAAATATAATTCATCCTTCTCCTTGTCCTCAAGTATAGAATTGAGGGAAGTTTTAGTCTCTTTTCGAATCTAGGATATATTAATAGAATGACCTCCTAATTTATTTAGGATCATTTATCATAGCTATCCTCACACAAGAAAGGTAAGCCCTCTAGTTGATTAGGGGCGTTGCGACGAGTAACCGCTTCCTTAATTTATTACGACGACACTTTATAACCTTAAGGTTAATTTGTAAATCAATTTACTTTTCTTCAAGTGTCCTTGGCACTAAGGTGTTACCCACAATCTTGGTGGTTACCCTACTTATCACTCCTCTTTCGTAGTGGGTTCCATCACCCGTTGTTAAGTTGCGTCACCTCTTTAGTCCCATAGATTTTCAATAATATTTGAAACTTAGACAGATATTGAAATGATAATTTCAGGGTCCACTAGTGGGGCCTTGGCCTTGAGCTCCTCAGCAAGGCTCTTACATAACTCACAATATACATTTATAAATTTGATAGGGATAGAGAGGGGGTATTACAAGTCCACTTTTCAACTCTTTAATCCCAACATATAATGATTAAGTAATAATTAAATAAATCAAACCTGATAAACATGGGTTCAGGGAACTTGGGTTAAATTCATTAATAAGGTTGACAAGGCTAAGGATTAGGTTAATATTAACTAGGTTCATCTCCCCTTAGTCCCCTTTCAGTTCCCCTACTTGTGGAATCATAACTCCCCATCTCTTCTTCGTCCTTATTCATTTTTAGTAGTTAGGGATTTTTATATTATCAATACATGCACATCATTACAATATATTTGGTAATCATGGACCATTTAGTGTGGCTTCCAACCACTTATATCAAAATTTCAAGACAAATGCAAATATGCCTCTTGCAATGCATCCTCCATATCCCACATCACTTCATCATGACTGTAGTGGGTCCATCTCCCACAATATCTAGTTGCTAACTGAGAGAAACTTCCCAATTTAAAGAGACCTTCTTTGGTCTAACTTTTAAATACACATGCTTCCCAAGCACGAAATCTCTTGATATTCTTCATTTGTATGCATATATTTTATTCCTACCTTGTGTTGTCCTTAAATTTTGCTTGATCTCAGCATCTTCTCTTCTATTTCTTCGAGTAAATTTGGCCCATCTATTGTTTGTTGGATTGTCCCAACTAATTGGAATATTGCACTTTTTACCATGCAAATCTTGAAATTGACTCATCTTCACAGAACCATGATATCCATTATTATATCCAAACTCCACTAAATACAAATAGTATTCCATATTGGATGGCTTGTCCATCACATATGTTCTTAACATATATTCTATTACTTGATCACTCGCTCTATGGATGATATGTTGTACTTAAATTCAAATTTGTTGCAAATCTCTTTAATAGCCCTTTCTAAAAGTTTGAAGTGAACTTTGGATCTTTATCTAAAATAATTTCCTTAAGTGTCCCATGCAACCTGGAAATCTCTTTCATGTAAATATATTATATATTATCTACCTTATGAGTTGACTCAATTGGAATAAAGTGAGCATATTTTTTCAACATGTCCACCACTACCATGACTGAAGCATGTCGCTTTACTATCTTATGCAATTTAGTAATGAAATCAATGTCACCACTTCACATTTCCACTATGGTATTGGGAATGGTTGTAGCAATCCTACGAGATGTTGTGTTCGACCTTTACCCTCTAACATTTTAGACACCTTCCTATATACTTAAAATTGTATTTCTTCATTCCTAACCAAAAGTATTGAATTCTAAATGCCACAATTGTCTTTTGATATCTTAGATATCCAATATATGGAAGGTCATGAATCTCATTAATTACTCGTGTGGGAGCATAATCCTTGGTGTTAGGATTGATGTGCACCATTCATGTGAAAAGTAGATCAGTAATCATTTGGGGTAGACCAAGAGTCACCCGGGAGTCCAAGAGAACACTTGGAATTTGAACTCCAAGGGTCACTTCTCATTGTATATATGTACATTAATTAATGAGAAGATAGTATGCACTCATGCCTATTTTTTCTTGTCTTCATGAATTATTTCTTATGTGCCCTATGTGGTGCCTTACAGTGGTATCAGAGCCTCCAGGTTCTGTCCTCCTCAGTCTGGCTTGTGCACTCATAATTTTTCCATATTCCTTAGTTGCTTGTCATAACTCTTACCTTCTAACTACCCTCCTCATTCTTCTACCGGATTCCCTACTCAACATGTTGCATGCCCTCTGCCTGCTCAACATTTATGCTCTATGTGCACTCCCCAATATTTGGTTCCTGAAATATTATCCTCATTCCCGTTTTTCCTAAAAAAAAATGTTTTCTTATTGCCTTATATTTTTAGTTGCATGACCTAGAATCTGATCAGAACAGTTAAAGAATCCTATGCATGCGCTATTTTGAGCACTTTGTTCCAGACCTAACATTCTTCCTACCTAACCCTCCGTGTCCCCCTGCAAAATATATACCCTATCTGCATCCTCTCAATAGACGTTATACTCCACTATTTTAAGTTGTTGAGACTCCTCCACTGCGTTCTCCCTCCAATTTCCTCTACACGTCAAATACATTGTTATAGGTCAAATCTGCACTTCTTCGTCCGTGGTCACCTTTAGCTGTCGACCACACAAAAGGACAACTTGGATTGAAGAGCATGATGACCTTAGATGATACCTTGACCTGACTTACCCTTCTGCAAGCTGACAAAACCCTGAAAAACCTCACATTTTAACATGTGCGCTACTACACTTCATCAAACTAGTGCACATGCCCTACTCCACAGGCTTAATAGTAGCGCACACATCCTAGTATGCCCTACTCCACTTCAGCAAACTAGTGCACATCTTCAAAAAGTCTACAAACGTTGGTTGTTAAGCACTGAAGTTTCATATTGTGTGCTACTCCACAATGAAAAACTCGTGCACATCTTAAAATGTGATACAAAATATATTAATTTGATGAATTGGGATTATTTGCAGTTGGTTTTGCAACTTCCCCAACTTCCATTTCAACCACCTCTCGATCTAAACTACCTACCTTGTCCAATAAATACAAGGAGGATTGAGGAGAGGGGTTAGACATATTGAGACTCTCATTCACAAGAGGAGAAACTTGTATGAAGGGTTGTTATGCTGGAAGAATTCCAAAGTTAGAGAAGAGTAGTAGCCGAGAATCTGGTTGCACAAGCATGCTACATGATCAGGTATAATTTGTACTGATTATTTGCTTTTGACAATAAAGTTTGAAACATCCTTCCTATCCCAATCAAATGCCTAATGGATTGTGTGTTTGTTTGGTTAAATGCTTGATTGTTATTGATGTTTAAATTGTATTTCAATTTCAACATTTTTATATCAGTCAAGATACGATGAGGAAGGTATCTTTGTATTACAGGTCTATTGAGTGGAAGATCAAGTTGAAGATTGAGCGCAAGATCGAGCAAAGCTAGGATCAAATGTCATTTATAAGGTATGTCTTCAAGATATTTGATCCCTTTCCCTTTATAGATGTTTATGTAATATGATCAATGTGTTTACCTGTCACCCCAGAAGTTGATAGTGTCTCTTTCCTCGCTATAGGGTGAATTTCCCGAATAATAGACTGACAACTCTGCTGGGGAGTCGGTTGTTTTTATGCTCTAGGAAACCCATTTTGTTGTCTTTCCAGTACTTTTTGATCCCTTTGATCCTCTGAGAGGCTTTGCAGGTCACTCCTACCTGCTTTCCTGTGTCTGACTCAGCCTTTTTACACCTCTACAAAGCCATTTTTTTTAACCTATCCTAAATTGTGCGCTACTCCTCTATACATACCATAGCACATACCTGAGCTTGTGCGTTGCTTTCCCTATTGCACAGTAGGGCACACCTTCTAGAATGCACTAGTTTGCCTACTGCACAGTAGAGCACATTCCTATAACTCTCTGTTTTATGTAGGGTTTGGATTTCTGCCTGTTTGGTTTGGTTTCTAACTTTGTTATTGGCCTTCTTAACTGGTCTTTGAGGTTTGTAATCCTTCTTTGAGTCTCTTTAGCCTCTTTTGAGTCCCTTAGGTCATCTTTTGGTTGCTTGATTACTTTTGAAGTGTCTTGTTTGTTTGTGACTTTATTTTAGAGACCGTGCATTGTTCCTTAGCGGACATAGTTGCTCGTCCATACACTAGTAGTGTGTTGCAGGTATACAAACCTTTGTGTTTAACATTGGTTGTCTGTTGCGACACTAGTATGCTCTGTTGGTGTCTCATCATTTGATTTAGGGTTTGGCCTAGTTTTTTAAGTCTTTGGGGTATTTTCAAAACCTTTTTGAGTCCCAACACTTCTTGATCTCACTATCATTTTCAGTATCAAGTAAGTTTGAAGTATCTTAGTTTGCTTCCCATTTGAATCTTTGTGTTAGTAAGGCTGTCTTTAGTTCACTTGCCTACCTGCTACTTGGATTAGTGTTTTTGTTTAGGGTTTGGTGCTTTGGATCAATCTTCTAAGTTTGATTTCCAGTTATAAAGGCCTCTCATCTCTATTTTCTTTCCACTTTGTTTCCAAGTTTGAAGCTTTTTCATTTGAAAAAAATTCGTAGGACAAGTCTTTATCAAGTCATTGATTTGATTGTTGTGAGCTTTAGTCATTTTTCCTTACTCGCATATCTTTTGAAGGTCTTTACTTGCTTCCGCTTTCAAGTTCTTTTTCGTTTATATATATAACAGAAAAATCAAAATAAGTTTGGTAGTTTAGAGTAGTAAGGCTTATAATCTTTGCAGAGTAGCATAGTTTACTTTGTTCTAAATTTGAAAAGAAAACGAAAAAAGAAAGCTTTGTTTAGGTTTGCTTAATCTTCATTTTGGAAAGAATATAAAACGAAAAAATAAAAGAGTCTTTTTGTTGTTGAAAGTTGTTTTATTTCATTCACTTTACTTTCTGTTGCAACCACACCACACAATGCACTACCCTATTGAGTAAAAGGTAACCTTAAAAATAATCTTTTAATAAAATCAATTAGAAACAATTTTCCTTTTTAGGAATACACAACACCAACTAGCTTAGGCTAGAGTTTCAAGCTTAAAACACCTTAAACTACTTGGAACTAGTTTCATTACCCAACAATCGTAGTAAGATTTTCATATAGGTAAACCCATATATATCAAATAACCCTGGGATGCTCTACTCAAACCAGAGTTAAGCACGAGGCCGTGGAAGATCAAAATTTTTGAGGATACCTCCCTCACATTCCTTTGGACCATAAACCAGAGTCGATTCACGTACGGGGGTCCTTTCGGACTTCAGGCTTTATTACCCTGCCCATGCGTTTTGAATAGGTTGATGACTGTCTCCCCAGGATATTTCGTATGTATTGTAGCCTTAGTATCTGACCATAGGATCATACATAGGTGACAACGGAGGGTATATCTGCTGTACCTAGGACAGACGTGGGAGGAAATTCCTTGCAGGTCTTTGGGAGGGCGGTTGGGTGATTCCAGCGCTTGCACCCTTAGTCATTGTATTGTGGACCCCGGGTAACTGTTATTCATCCTTCGTTGATCTGTTCTGGGCCCTCATCATCCTAGACTCTTCTCCAAAAGACATTTGTTTGATTGGTTTGATTACTTAGGATTTTTTAGTGGTTTGTTGTTTGCCCCCTAGTCTTAGTGGCCACTAGGTTTTTACTTAGTTTTATTTTTATATAATCGTGGAAGACCAACAGCTTCGTAGGTCTCGAAGGTTGCAAAACCTTCTCCCACTTAGAGTGGAGCCACTACCGCCACCAAGACGACAGAGGGAAAACTCCAATGGTCCTTTTGAAACTACTGGTGAAATAGAGGTTCCTGGTGAACCACAACCTAGGACTCCAAATCAACAAGCTTTTAATACAGTCGAGATTGAGGATCTCACTTCTGGTGAGTTTAATACTCCTTTTAATCCTCCTCTGACCGGACTTAACAATCTGCTTCTGGTACCTATTGGTTTCTAGCAACTTGATTATAGTGCATATTTATTCACACCTAGGCATATTATGACTAACCCGGGAGGCGAACAAGGAGTTCCACAGATTCCCACAATAGGTATGAATACAAATACTATAAATCCGCCTTCCACTGTTATACCGAGTTCGACTTAGACAATTGCTGTTTCAACTCCGTTCTTCAGTTTTAACGCTGGTACATTAGGCATGCCAAGCTCAACAACTTTGACATCCGTCTCTACCCCTACTTTTGGACCCAATAATACAGTGAATATCGGTCCACCTCCTGCAACTCAACAGTCATACCATATACCTAGTACTTTGATTTCCACACCCAATGTAGGACCAAATGCCTCTGCAACTATGCCTGTCATTAGTACCATGACTGCGTCATCCACCTCGACTACCCCTAGTTTTAACACCTTTGCAGGCTACAACATGAATCAAAATAATGTACCTGTAGGAAACACCCCTTTTTCTTTGTATTCTGGAGGAGGGGGTAACATCCTTAACTAACAATATGGTGGTGCTAACACCCAGCCACAGTGGATGAACATGCAGAGTACTAATCCACTTTCATTTGGGTGGGGCAATTTCAACAACACTTTCACACAACAACATATGGCCGGGGGAAACCCCTACCAACAGATGGCCGGGGGCAACCCCTACCAGCAGATGGCTGGGGGCAACCCCAACCACCATTTCATGGGTCAGACTATGGGAGGTTCCCCCTTTATGAACCCAGCTTATCAAATGCCATCTTGTAGACCTCGTTTACCATTTCTGGCAACTCTGAATTTTCCATATCTCTCCAAGTTAACGAATGATCCGATGTACCATAATGCTACATGGCCACTAGTTCCTACTAAATTACCTTTGGACATTCCAAAATTCAAAGGAAAAACTAGTGAAGACCCTGGTGATCATGTCACCACTTTCCATTTATGGTGTTCTTCGAACTCGTTGAACGAAGATTCCGTTAGGTTGATACTTTTCCAAAGAACCTTAACCGGCGCTGCAGCCAAATGGTACATTGAGTTACCTGCAGCTACGTTTTTTAATTTTCGGGATCTCGTGACATTTTTTCTGAACCACTTCCAGATTCCTGTTCGGTACGATGCCGGGACAGATCTTTTGTCTACATTTAGAAAGAATAAGGTCACTCACTTATCTGATCACATTTAGGAGTGGTGAAGATGGAAGAGGCTCATTAAAGCCAATATACCTCCAGAATTTCATCTTGAGTGGTATCTGAAATCACTCCTTCCTTATATTTCTAAGGAAGTAGCTACTTCTGGAGTGTCCTTAGAGGAAGAAGCCATCTTATGGACCCAACAGCTAGACCTTGTTTATGCACAATCTCGGCTACTTTATGAGATTATACTAGACACACCGCGATCAAACACTGATCTTGGTAGACCTAAACCTGGACCACATGCTGATGGCATAGTGGGTTCAATTGATTTTGCAGCTTTCGACGCATTGACTAAGCCGGTCCATGCCTTATCCGTCAAACAATTGACTGTAGAAGCGACCTCCATCACAACCTCTCCTTCTACTACTGAATCTGTAAACCAGGTTTAGAACAATCAAAAGGGCCCTCAGCATCCCAACAACAAAAAGAAGGGAAAGAAAGGAGAGGGGAACCAACAAAAGCCAAAAAATAAAGAGAATGCCAAGGAGGGTAACAAAGAAAAGAAGAAGGTTAAGTTCCCTTGTAAGCTTTGCAAGGAGGATCACCTCACTCATCAATGCCCTCTACTCGAAGAAGCCCAGAAGCTTCTTCAAGAAAAGAAACCCGCCATACTTAAAGATCAATTCCCTAAGGGGCAGAGTTCAGCTTCTGGCACCTCCAATGCTGGGCACTACTCATGCTTCAGTTGATCAAAATTTCATTAACATGGTTAGCGCAGATGCACTTTTGCAAACGTGAGCAAGAAATTACACACCGGATGCTTAGAATAAGGATAAAGAGATCCTAGAATCTTCCACTCCTCTCCACATACTTATGGATCCATTTCCCAATATCCCGAAAGGTGTCTTGAAACGGGCTTCGCACAATCCCAACGCTCGGGCTGCTTCCAACTACAAAGTGGTTGAAGATCTAGCCCAGACCCCTTGTGCTATGTCCACCTTAGAAGTCTTGCAAAGTTGTCCATTACAACAAAATGCACTTCTGGCAGCGATTGGAAGTATGGAATCATCCAATATGACTACGCATTTTGATATGACTGATATTAAATACCGGTTTCTGTACCATGTTTCCCTTCAAATAGAGGTAGCTCATGGTCTTATGACCATGAGACGAGCTATCGTAGATGAGGGTGCGTCTACGTGCGTAATGTCAATTTCTTGTTGGAAAGCTTTGGGTTCTACCGAGTTAGCCCCCTCTAACACACTGCTTACTGCCTTTGATGGCAGGACTTTCCGTCCACACAGAGTTCTACCATCGTTTGAAATTACACTTGTCGGTAAGACAGTTGCTGTAGAGAAAGAAGTTCTAGACGCTTCGCTTGATTACAATATGCTTTAGGAAGGAGCTGGACATATGCCATGTGAGCCATTGCATCGACAGTTTTTCGAGTTTTTATGTTCCCCCACGAAGGCAAGATCGTCACGGTCGATCAACTTTCGTTCTCTCGGAAAAAATAACCAGACTTCATCAGATTCCACTATTCCTTTAGTTAATCAATCTTCCCTAGTAAGCGAGATTTTAGGAGCAGGGCTTTATGTGTCATTAATAGGCACTTTTGAACTACCCTCTCCCGTTCTTTTCACGCGTTCGGATGTAGGTACATCTACCGAAACTTTCACGGTTGGTTTAAGGACTGATCCGTGGATCCTTCCTACTATATCTGAACCATCAGTACCTTTAACCGTTGCAGAAGAAGCATACATAGAAGCACAACACGCTGCAACATAAGATATCGTGACTCCGCTAGTCTCTGCTGAGTCGGATATGGACTATGCTCCTGCATGGTCAGTGGATTCTACCCACTCTTTTGACTGTTTAGACACGGTTTTACCTTCTGATGAAGCCATTTTGGAAGCCATGATGGGCCTGGACCATCCATGGGAACATATGCATCACAGGTCTTACCCGCTTCCGAATCTAGATAGGATAGAGAGAGGAGAATTCTCTATGAGAACCGGTGGATTTGTTGATTTGTCATCTTTTCCTTCTACTTGAAGAGATGTTTACACTAAAGGGAATATGGCTAATATATCGAGAACCATCCTGATTAACATCTCCACCAAAACCGGGGTCGTGGAAAACATTTTTAATGTAGCAGACTGTTCTCCAGAAGAAATCACTCTGTATACCAAGCTTTTTAAAGAATTCCGTGACATTTTTGCTTCGTCTTATGAGGAGATGCCAGGAATCGATCTTGCCATCGTTGAGCATGTCATCACAACATACCCTAATGCAAAACCTATGAGACAGAAGCTCTGTCCCGTGAATCCTCGAAAAGCAGCCGCCATTAAGGCGGAGGTTGAAAAATTGCTTAAAGTCGGATTTATCTACCCAATTGACATGACGGAATGGGTTTCAAACCCTGTTCCGGTTGATAAAAAGAAAGGTACCATCGGAGTCTATACCGACTTCCGGGACTTGAATAAAGCTTGTCCGAAAGATAACTATCCCACACCATTTATCGACCAAATCATAGATGTATGTGCGGGACACGAGATGTTTTCTTTCATGGATGGGTTTTCGGGATATAATCAAATTCAAAGCAAACCCGAAGATAAACACAAGACAACTTTCATTTTCCCATGGGGAACCTTTGCTTATCGGAAGATTTCGTTTGGCTTAAAGAATGCTGGAGCTACTTTCCAGCGAGCAATGAATTTCGCTTTTCACGATATCAAGCACATAGTTGAACCTTACTTGGATGACCTCCTGACGCGATCTCAAAAGAGACGGGATCATCCAGTTCATTTGAGACTTGTGTTTGAACGATGCAAACAATATAAGATTTGATTGAATCCTAATAGGTGCATATTCTGCGTCGAATCAGGACATTTACTGGGTTTTATTGTATCCATTTGTGGCATAATGGTCGATCTGTTAAAAGTTGAGGCGATTGTAAATCTACCTCCTCCTCGCACCTTGCGACAACTTCAAAGTCTGCAAGGCATGTCTAAATTCTTGCGATGCTTGATCATAAACTATTCTAAGATCACAAAATGTTTCATGAGACTGCTTAAACAAGATACCTACTTCTTGTGGGATGAGGCTGCTCAAGCATCATTTGAGGCCTTGAAAAAGGAACTACTTTCAGCCCCCTTGCTATGCTCGCCTGATTATACAAAATATTTTCTCTTATATCTGGTAGCATCTGTTTACACAATTGGCATAGTACTAGTTCAAGAGGACGACACGCTCCAAGAGCATGTTGTTTATTATCTCTCGTGCGCATTGATAGCTCCTGAGATCAAGTATTCACATGTTGAGAAGTTAGCACTAGCTGCGGTCTATGCGGTGCAGAGGCTTTGTCACTACATCCTTCTACGAACAACTACTATAATAGTAGAGGTCAATCCTTTCCAATATGTTCTCACTCGACGCATCATCGGTGGGAAGTACAATAAGTGGATTGTAATCTTACAAGAGTTCAATTTGATTTTCAATCGGCCAAGTCGAAGAAATCACTAGTGTTCGCTAAGTTAATCTCATAATTTCCGAGTGAATTAGTGCATGTTGAGGAAGAGTGATCATTCCCGGATGAACATATCTTCCTTATAGCCTCCTCTAATCCATGGTATGGGGATATTTTAGTATATCTCCAGACTTTGAGGTGTCCTACCACTTTTTCTAGAGAAGAACGACGCAAAATGAAAAGTCATGCGAAAAACTATCTCATCATTTCTGATACTTTGTATAGACGTGGGATAGATTCCATCTTACGACGTTGTTTGACTTTAGAAGAAGCATAATCAGTATTAAATGATGCTCACAGTGGAGCTTGTGGAGGTCATCTTTCTGGGTTGGAAACAACTCAAAAAATACTGCATGCTAGGTATTTTTGGCCCACAATCTTAAAGGATTGTGTGGAAGCTGTGAAACGTTGTCATCTGTGTCAGTTTTTCACCAGGAAAATGAGGGCACATCCAACTCCTCTTCATCCCGTGATTACAGTAGGTCCCTTCACAAAATGGGGGGTTGTTATATAAATTGCAATCTAGTTTCGGCTGGAGGGCATCATTATATCATCATTGCCGTCGACTACTTCACAAAGTGGGCCGAGGCAATGCCTACTGTCAAGGCAGATGGAGAAACTGCTGCTTAATTTGTATTTAATCAAATTATTGCAAGGTTCGACATACCCAAAGAAATTGTGACTGATTACGGCAGTCATTTTCAGAATAGCATGATGACCGATTTGTACACGATGTTAGGTTTTCGGCAAGAAAATTCGTATTCATATTATCCACAGGCGAATGGATAGGTCGAAGCAGTTAACAAAACTTTAAAGGTAATTTTGCAAAGAACTATTAATGCCAGTCGAAATAACTGGCACATCATGCTATACCCTACTCTTTGGGCTTACCGAGTGAATGTAAATACTGCTATCTTGTTCTCTCCCTTCCAGCTTGTGCATGGGATAAAAGCAGTTGTTCCAATTGAATGCGAGATTCCTTCATTAATGTTGGCTATCCAACTCCTACCAGATACTTTAGCACTGGAAGAACGTTTGTTGCATTTAGAGAATCTAGATGAGCAGCTCCGTGACACGCTCACAGAAAACAAAGTTCATACGAAACGAGTCAAAGGACAGTACGACAAGTCTGTCAGACCTAGGGTGTTTCTCAAAGGAGACCTTGTGCTACTTTGGGATCAAGACAAGGAACCTTTAGGACCTAGCAAGTTCAAGTCCATGTGGCTCAGTCCCTACATAATATCTAAGGTACTGAAGAAAGGTGCTTACGAGCTAACAAACTAGGAGGGTAATAAGCTTTCTGAGCCTAGAAATGGGCTCTACCTGAAGAAGTACTACGCTTAGGAATTTGTGCTTTTTATTGTAATATAGTTGTATATTTTGTAGAGCTAGTTTTTGCTTGTGCTTGTTAGTTAACCTTATGTGCGTCTTCATTTCATGTATCAGATGTCGACTGAACATTTCTTAGGATTTTCTGATGGCACCAGTCGCCACACCTGATAGTTGGCTTCAGTAGCTTGGGTCATTTACTCATCAGCTGATCAACTGTTCTCTTCGGGGGGGGGGTTTGTTTGGGTTGCAATACGAAAAATGTGGCTGAGTACAGTGCGGTTATAGAACTTCTCTAAGATTCTCTTATTCATGGCATTTCACATTTGGAGGTAAGACTTGATTCACAACTAGTTGTATTTCAGTTAACGGGTGTTAACTAGATTAGAGATCTTGTTTTGCTACGACAGTTTTTGCAAGTTAGATTATTGGAAAGACAGTTTGATGCCATTATATATCAACACATTCCAAGAAATTTGAATGCATTAGCTGATTCATTTGCAAATTATGTTTTAGACTGGCATTTGTATCATACATTTCTATAAATAGCATTTCACACATAAAGTTAAACACACACACATGTGAATAACTGATACTGTATATATATCCGATATTGTATCAAAAAATATAATATGGGTTTTTGATCATAAGTCTATCACAAGTCATTTCATAAGATACAAAATTGGGCTTGGTGGCCTAAAAAATATACATAAAATATCCATATCCTATGGAGAAGGAGGGGCCTCATCGGCATCTACTACCTCCCGATAACATATGACCAACCTAGCTATTTTCTGCAGCAACCTAAGCCATTCCGGGGGCACACCAACCACATCTTCCTACATATCAATAGGTATCCGCTCAATCCGACATGCAGGAACATCATGAGTCAACCGAATCACTTTCCTCTCTATAGTCCCTAACATAGCATCAGCTGCACCCACATCTGTTGGCCTCACGAAAATAGTACGATGTCCCTCGGGATGAATCGGTCCAATATCTGCATTTGACACGTGTTTAGTACTTCAAAACCCATCATAAAAATCATATACTTGAAAATTTGAAAAAATTAAATAATTCTCAAAATATAAACATACCTACATCTCCTGAGGCACCACCTGGAGAAAGTACCTTCTCTGGATCATGAAGGAAGTCTAAACCAACATACGGAAACTGCTCGAATGCCGACACCTGTCTCTCCCACCACCCCCAGAAATCATCAGTATGATAGCAAAAGTGGCTTTCACCACCACCCTGGCAGAGGAAAATGTCACCCCAACGGCCCAATATTGGCTCACAAGGATTGACTAGAGGTAGAGGCATGCCCAAGCTAAGAGCAGGTACCCTCTCGAAGAAGAAGGTACAAAGGATGCTGCCATATCCAAAGTTCTTCATACTCCCGGACTTACAACCCGTGAGTTGAAGCTTCATATTTTCCAATAGACTAGTGCACCAATTGTACACATGACCTTGCAAGCATCTGATACCGATATGCATGGAATTCCTTGAGGCTAAATGTTGTGTAGCGCTTCCCCCCATTCGGTTCAACATACTTACAATAACTTTCAAAGGGAGGCTATCAATACTAAAAATTAGGATTTGACTTCCTGATTTCTCGGTTCCCGCCACACAGTATGCATTTATATATTCTTGCACCGACATGGCACCCACATTGCGTGAAGAGCCTTTCAAGCTTACCACATCTCCCCTCCTAGAGAGTCCGGTAATGAAGTATATGTCATCGACAGTAAGGTCCAGGGTTTCTCCCTGGATATCAAATGCATTGGCATCTACATCCCAATATTGAACGAGTCTTTGAAGCAATTGATTGAGTGCCCTCATGTTCACGGTTCTATAAAAATTCAACAAACCACACCTTCGAAGTGCATGGAGAGTTGCCGAGTCTTGCATAGCCACCCTATCCATCTCCTCATGTTCTCTCTCCCTCCAAGCAAGCATCATCCTGCCACAGAAAGGTCAAATTTTTGAGTCTCGACACTTTTTCACCATGTTCAGTGGTGTGCGCTACTCTATAGCCACACAGTCATGCATGGGCGCTACTGTGCATGAGCAATAGTAGTGCATACCTCCAGTATGCCCTACTTTGCCTCTTCTAGAGTAGCGCACACGCATTTAACGCTTTGAGCATGGCCTTAAAATTGATTTTGAGCATAAAAATTGACAAATAAAGTATTGAAATGCAAGTTGGGTTGAATTTAACTTGGTGGAGGAGAAAAGTCAATTGGTTGCTTGAGTTGATCGCCACGAAGGATTGAAAATCAAGGGTTTGCTCCCAAATTTTACCCTACAATTCTAAAAATGATATTTGAGTTTTTAATTTGAAATTACATATATGAATTTGATTTTAATTTTTACCCACTTTTGTAAAAACTCTAGAGTTTCAAATTCCATCAAAAAGTTCTATTTAATCACTGAATAGCTACAAATGGTGGTAAAGTAATTTCAACCGATGTTTCTCAAATTTTCACTAAATTATTGTAGCATCAATCCATTAAGACTTAATTTCTTGATGATAGACCATTTCAAGTAGTTTATGGTTAAAATTACATATCATTAAAGATTTTTTGTCACGATTACTAACATGGTTGTTGAGATCCTAGTTTTTGGCAAATTATGAGTCGTGATCCTAGAAGCTGTCATTTAAGTCATTTTAAGCTCTTGTTTGGACTATTGAAACCTAAACAAGATTGTCGAGCAAACTTGTCCTCTTCAAGGTCATTAAAGGAACTAAAGGCCCATCCGCTCAGGCATAGAATTACCCATTTTCCGGGCCTTGGTGGATAATTTACGGAAAAGGTATACTCTAGGTATACTTTGGTATACACTAGAAGAGTTCTTCTTCCTTTGTTTTACACTTTTTCGGGGGAGGAGACTAACTTTATGAAAAGGACCTTCGGAGCCTTCTTTAGGGTTTTCAGGCTCTCTAAACATGAAAACACCAAGCGAACACTCGCCTACTCGGGCTCAATGTGAAATCCACGAGAGGGTAAATAGAGGATTGTTTAAGTTTTTCAGACTCTATAAGTAGGAAAACACCGGCAAGCATTAACCTACTTGGGTTCGATATTAAAATCCACGAGTAGGTGTATGGAGTTATTGTTTAAGTTTTTTAGACTCCTTAAAATTGAAAACACCAGCGAGCAAGAACAGATCTCGGCTTGATACTAAAATCCAGAGATCAGTAATATAGAGTAATCTTCTACATCTTCTTCAAACTCTGTAAACAATGAAGAAGGTCCCAAGTCTTCCTCCCATGGGCTCGTTAAAATTTTTATATGGTTGGATTTATTGATTTTTCATTCTTTCTTGGACTCATTAAAATAACAAGAAAGGTATTCTTTTATCTAAAAAGAAAAAGGGATAAGAAGGATGTATCATATCCTCAGTTTCAAAGGCAGTTCAGTCAGTCCTATCCTTGAACACAACACCTACTTGAGTCTATCATGTCAGTCAGGCTTATTTTTTGACCTTAGGGTGAACCTGATCTCTGAGTTGTTTACTCCTCCGGTTGGTTATTCTTTCAACCATATGGAGGGTCTGCTAATGTCTCCTACTTTATAGGTTTATATCATTTTCCCCATTATGTTGAAAACTGCCTAAGTCACTTTGTGTCGTGCTCACTGTTCAAGGATATATCCCATGTCGGCAATTCTGCAGTTTACCCTGACCTCTTGTGTTGGCCATTCTGCAGTTTACCCTGACCTCATCTATCGGCCATCCTAATGTCAGTCTTGTTACATGTATTATTCCATATCAGCTCATACTAGTTGAGTGTCCCTCGTGTTGGATGATGGAGGATTCCTTAAGGCCTCCCTTCCAATGGACTTCTTCCCATCGACATCAACTCTTTTACTCTGGGAATGAAGTTTAGAGTTTCGGTTAGTACCTTGGAGATTGCAGTCACTAGTGGTAATTTTCCTCGCTGTTGAATCATGAGAATACATCAATGTCTCTTATTCGACAGGTTCCTCAAGTGTTCGACTTCAAGTCCACTTATTCACACTTGTTGGATCGTACTAGGTACCTTGGGCCCCATTATCACTATCGGTGGAAGCCCTCGTGTTTGTTAACGGTATACATCAAGGACCGGTAATCAAACGATACCCCCCATGTTTGACTTTCAGCTCATTTATTCACATGGTTAGGGTTTGTACCTTGGGTTGTTTTGGATGAAGACCTTGGGATGTTGATGACATCACATCATTATGTTATCACCCAAGTTGCGCAAGACTGAGCCTCAATCATTTTTGGCTCTCCATGAGACATAGATCCATTTTGTTCTTATGGCTATGATCTCTCAGTTTGACATGGATCCATGCTTGTCTTTCAAGTGGCCATGCTATATATACATCTCCTTGTTATGTATTGGAGATAATGTTGTATCACACTACACATCTATATGATGTCAAGATTGTAATTACTCGCTAACCTTGATCTGTGTTTTAGGCATTTCTGTGATGTGGTTCTACGGTTCCTTGCTCCTCCTCTGACTTGGAATTATAATGTATTTTGGCCATCATTTCCCTCTGACCTCACACATTAGGGGGCATCTGTTATAGGTCAAATATGCACTTCTCCGTCCATGGTCACCTTTAGTTGTCGATCACACAAAAGGACAACTTGGATTGAAAAGCATGATGACCTTAGATGATACTTTGACCCGACTTACCCTTCTGCAAGCTAGCAAAACCTTGAAAAACCTCACATTTTAACATGTGCGCTACTCCACTTCATCAAACCAATGCACATGCCCTACTCCACAGCCTTAATAGTAGCGTACACATCCTAGTATGCCCTACTCCACTTCAGCAAACTAGCACACATCTTCAAAAAGTCTACAAACTCTGGTTCTTAAGCACTGAAGTTGTATATTGTGCGCTACTCCACTGTGAAAAACTCGCACACATCTTAAAATGTGATAAAAAAAATTAATTTGACGAATTGGGATTAGTTGCAGTTGGTTTCGCAACTTCTCCAACTTCCATTTCAACCACCTTTCGATCTAAATTGCCTACCTTGTCCAATAAATACAAGGAGGATTGAGGAGAGGGGTTAGACATATTGAGACTCTCATTCACAAGAGGAGAAACTTGTATTAAGGGTTTTTATGCTGGAAGAATTCCAAAGTTAGAGAAGAGCAGGAGCCCAGAATCCGGTTGCACAAGCATGCTGCATGATCAGGTATAATTTGTACTGATTATTTGCTTTTGACAATAAAGATTGAAACATCCTTCGTGTCCCAATCAAATGCCTCATGGATTGTGTGTTTGTTTGGTTAAATGCTTGATTGTTCTTGATGTTTAAATTGTATTTCAATTTCATCATTGTTATATCAGTCAAGATACGCTAAGGAAGGTATCTTTGTATTACAGGTCTATTGAGCGGAAGATCAAGTTGAAGATTGAGCGCAAGATCGAGCAAAGCTAGGATCATACGTCGTTTATAAGGTATGTCTTCAAGATCTTTGATCCCTTTCCCTTTATAGATGTTTATGTAATATGATCAATGTGTTTACGTGTCACCCCAGAAGTTGATAGTGTCTCTTTCCTCGCTATAGGGTGAATTTTCCAAACAACATACGTTGATGTGTTGGATTGCTGATGCTTATCATATTTTTTATTGGATCGGACTCAACCTGCCAAGGTTTCATTAATTTGGAACATCAATTTGGCTACTTGATAACTTGCTTGCATAACCACACTACCTCCTCATGGTTTCTTCTTCAAGTTTGCTTCACCTCCCATTGTATCCACAGGTGCAATCTCTGTCAAGTGAAAGATTGAAGATTCACTTGCTTAAACCCTAGATTCCTCTCCTCCCGTGGGATATATTTTGATGGGTGACCTGGCCCAATGAGCTCTCCAAACACTAGTTCAATGCAAGCATTTTTGTTTACTCTAATTCTGAAGGCATGAGACTCCACCGTGAATCCTGTGGTGAATGAACCATGGAATTATCCGAAGTGGTATTCCTCTATGGTGAATTATCTATAATTATGAGACTCTTAAAGTTTGAAGACCATCGAACAAGAATGTATCATCTATATTGAAGAGATGCCACCATTACATTGTAGAATGAAGACCTGTGATTATGGAGACCAGTTGGTGAGCTAGGCTATTGCATTTTTGTTGTTGGAGATTAACCATAGTTGAGATGCATAGAGGACCACACCATCTACATGGAAATACATCTACTGCTTTGGGTTGCGTTCTTAATGAAAGAGTTGTGTTTCCTACATAATTTTTTTTTCCTGTGTCTCATTTCTCTTCCAACCAGTGTGAGCATTGCTGAGAAATGTCTGCAACCTCTCTCTACTAGTGATACTGAATGCTACACCATGAAGCCTCTACAATTGGTTTATTTTTGTTGGTGAGGGATCCACGACACATATGGAAACCCTAACATTTTTGTGTGGGTTCTCTCGGTTCTCTCCAAAATTCCTTCAGTATCATGGAAGAGCATGGATATTTCCCACATAGTTTATGAAGTGCGTAGCTATCACATAAAGTGAAGAAGTCTGCTGCTGTTGAATATCGTAGTACTTCTGAGATCCGTTGGAAGCAAGGATGATAGCTCTCTACTACTAGAACATAGAAGAATTCATGGAAATACCTGAAAAACTCGACGGTGGTGGTAAGCCTGGAGGTGCATCTCACCATATGAATGACCATCTTGGTGTCCGCGCATGAACTGTCGACTGGATGTTGTGTTGAAGAGACTAGTGCATTGAAGAGACTATATTTGTAGCATGTTGTCATTCCATAGAGACTTGAGAATGGGGATCATTGCTAAAGGAATCCCATCAAGAGAAGATACCAAGGTATACACTAAGCCCGGTGAGGAAGAAAAGTGGTATTGCGGTTATTGAGTGTTCTCTCATGAAGTGAGTGGGTCGATAAGAAATTATTGTGGATCCCTCTTGGATGATGCATTTATCTCTTTTAGAAATTATTGTGAATACCAGTGAACACCTTGTAACGAACCCAAAATTCGAGAAAATTTAAAACTTTTCTAAACGTCCAATCTTCTTTAAGTGCTATGCAGAAGATAAAGTGTGTACACAACATCTATATTTGTCACATCATTGTAGCATCTTAACATTAATTATTCAATTGTAATTATTAATGAAAACTTTACTTGTCGACACAAGGTCTTAAAATTCACAAGCACCCCAATCAAATTATACAAGTCGTTAACTCGTATCTTATTGTAATAGCAGGAATAGCATTCTAACCCTTGTCTCACCTTAACAAATTTCCCTCTACTAACTTGATTATAAACTGAGTAGAACATTTTCATGGAAAGATAAAAATAACAACCACCATAATAGTAAGATGCCTTATGATACATAAATTGGAAGTAAACAAAAACTGAAGAAATACCTGAGATGCATCATCATGGATATATATGAAAGATATACAAAAGTACAGCACAATTATCAAGAGAGATATATATACGAGAATTACACCCCAGGGAACAAAGACATACCCAAGAGACCAAAAGTAACGTGGTTCACCCGTACACGGGCTAGTCCACAAAGGTGTGTGTGTATCTTTTATTATTAGGCAAATAGTAACAGGATTACAACTAGCAACATGGTTGCTACAATGAGATTTCTTCTCATTCCTTCAAGCCTCTAATACATAGAGCTTTTCAACAATTAAACTAAGAACCTCTTCTAGATCCGAACAAGTAGAAATAAACTCTTTCACTCTAGTCATTAAAGAGGAAAGTAAGAACTCCACACATAATTTTACCAATTAATTCACCAAGCACTCAAATTCGAGAGGAACCTATTTGTTGACGCAAATAGTAATCTAAGGTTCCTACCCTATGGTCTTACCATTAACAAAATATAAACATTCTTTATTTATGAGTATATCTAAGTCAAATTATACCCCTATAACATCAAGCGTGATTATACGTATTAACCATTGTTCTTTCATGCATTTAATTGGATAAGATTTTACACTCTAGCGAAGGCATACATTGAAGTTCCTTCTCGATAATAAATAAAACAGGGTACTTAACATTTATACATATTTATATAGTAATCCATTGATCTAGTGCCCTATGCAGTGTTAACAACTTTCCATAATAACCATGTTCATTCTAATAATCATGATAATAATCTGTGTAACATAAAGGCTATTGCAGACTACGATCTTCTCAAGATTGAACTGCGAAAATCTTAGAGGATAGATCGTGACTCTGTCTCTATTCATTAGGGCGTAGCTATTATTTATATAAAGACCCTAAAATTCGATTTTCAATTCAGAAAATGAAATAAGCATGTCAATCCAACAATCAAAGTCATAGAGGTCATTCAATCTAGCACACAACTAATAGTGATCGTACATTCTCTATCCAATAATCAACTGATAGGAGATCAAAACGTTTCAGTATAGAATCATCAAACAAGTCAGTGATCATACGTTTTGCAGAGAACTATTCAATCAAAAAAATATTAAGAGAATTTATGCTGCTTGGCTCACACAGAGGTACTGGCGCTATCTCTATTTATAGACATTAGCTTAAACATCACAGAACTATATAAATAGGAAACAAACTCTATTTAGGTAGTCTTATTAAAGGAAACGCCGAGGGCTTGGCTATCTATCCAACGTAATAAAAAACATGTAGAAATATCTATACGATATCAATCATCACATTTACAAACGAAAATGCAAATCTAATTACTTCAGGCAGTCATATTAAAGGAAAACGCCGAGGGCTTGGCTGTCGGTTTTTCCAGAATATCAATATGACCGCCAATTAGGTTCTGAAAACAAAGTTTCATGATATCAGATAAATTCATTCAACATATCACGGAGATCCACGATTTCAAAAGAGGAAGGGTCTTTATGATCATAAGTCTAAGCTTCAATCCTGTAACCAGAGATCTTTGGATTCCTACAGCATACAGATCGAACTATCATTCTATCCAAGCAATAGTGTATCTATTTATCAGCATATCCATATAACCTATGAATCTACCGTAACGTGCGCAGAGATTTACACTTTCAGGCTAGATCTAGTATTTTCATTCAATAAACTGAACATGCAAGGAAAAATCAAACCACGAATCCAATAGCGTTAAGCAGCAACTTGCATCCAGAAAAATGAAGGATCATCTACTCGATATGGAAAAGCAAACGCACTCACACAATCAATCGGTCATTTAAGCAGCAATTCCCATTCAGCAAAATATAGGATCAACTACCCGAGTAAACCAACAAGATACACAGACCACACAGCATGTTTCAACTAAACACAATATCAATAGAAAATAAAGGATCAAGCTCCTTCCGAGCTACCAAACATATTAATCATCAAAGATCACAACCGAATGCGGTCGATCATGGAGGCATCAATACCCCATGAGGAACAACCTACAGGGCAACCCCTAACTCCTGACATCATAAAACTATTTGAGGAACAGGGTTTGAATTCAGGGAACAAATGAGATTCTTATCTCTAATAAAAGAACATGGCAGTAAGAACATGGTAGCGCCTTCGCCAGGAAACCACCGCGATTATTCTAAGAGAAAATGTGCATAGAATTACCTCACGTTCGGCGATGACAGTATTCGAGGACCATGATCCATCAGCGATTCATTCAAATGCCAGAATTCCTTCCCCTGCACTGGGCATAAATCGTTTGTACTTATCGAATTTCAGAGGTAACCCCCGTCGGTTATTCCAATGCCCCCTTCTATTTCACTCAGTCTCACATTCAGCGAGTTCAACCTAGAAGACGGTCCCCTCCTCATCGAATGCGCAGAGATTAAGAATCCCCCACCAAAGTATTGCAAAGGAAACAAAATCCCTTTCCTTTATCTAACTAGATGATTCCGAAAAAGCTTCAGGTCATTTCCCCCACGCCAAGCGAAAAACCGAGTTTAAATAAACTCCGAAGCACCTCTCTACTTTGGGGAATCCGCCCTTGACAGAGAGTATCTTCTGCCACATGTAATACAATGCAACAAATGGGATCTCAACGTGTCCTCTTTCAGCCTCCCTCTCACGGTTGGGGGGGAGTCATCACCAACAAAACAACATGTTAGCCACTACGTACAATTCTACCACAAAATACCCCTTTGCCAAGATATTTACATCTTTTGTTCCTTCGTATTTATTCGTGTGGTGCATACTTTTATATATATATATATATAAATGAGACGTATTTGAACCTATATAATATGCCCAGTCTATATATATAACTTCATATATGATACTCTTTTTTTGTATAAGTATAAAGTTTATGTACTAGATGCGACTGGTCCTTGTATAACTATATCCTTCTTAGTGTCTTTTCAATATCAAGTTACATTAAGCACTGAATAGACAAACCCTATATTGTCGAACCTTTGTCGTTAAGCTTAAGGGTATATGTAAAACTACCTATACATTTATGGCCTTCCAACCACCCTGCTACTCCCCTTAGTAGATTTGTTTGTCCATCGTTTCAGTGGTGTTATTATAATTTTACTATTTATAACATACAACCTAGATGAAGAAAAGATAATACACTTTTCCCACGTCCACTGGTGGCACCTCATCATTGAGTTCCTCATCACGGAATCAATATAGTAATCAATTTCACTTAGAAATAGTGGGGCATAAAGGAGGGATATTACATCCTCCTCCCCTTTAGAATAACACCGTCCTCGGTGTTCAAGCTTTTCCAACAGTTTGTCTCCTCTTCTGAAGTCATCATTTGCTTGCTTCGTCATCTCTATTTTGACCTTCTTTGGTCTTTCATGAATTTCTCGCAAGTCACTATCAATCACCCTGCATTTTTTTTAAACCGAAATTCAAAGAAACCGTAAAATTATCATCAACTTCACAATCAAACTCATATTCATAGATACTAAGTCATTTATTGTAACATAACATTTGCAGTTTATGGAATATATTTAGTCATTGTTTGTGCTTTTATTATCACAAGCACACATAATTCCGGTGATCCAGGAATGTAGATTATGAGCTTAATCACAACCAACCATTCACTTGATCCAGGAAATTCTTGTCTAACACCCGAGTGCTCACACAACAATCATTTCTCTCATGTCTTGCCTAACACCTTAGTGCTCACGCAGCAAACATTTCTCTCATGTTTTGCCTAACACCTTAGTGCTCACGCAGCAACCATTTCTTTCATGTCTTGCCTAACACCTTAGTGCTCACGCAGCAAACATTTCTTTCATGTTTTGCCTAACACCTTAGTGCTCACGCAGCAACCATTTCTTTCATGTCTTGCCTAACACCTTAGTGCTCACGCAACAAACATTTCTTTCATGCATACTAAGCAGCGTCCTGCCTCCCACATATACATTTTCTTATAGCTTGCCTAGGTCTTACAGCCAGCCGATTCTCTGAGAATCCTAGTGGCTGTTCAATCCCTGATTTTAGGAAATATTTCAAATGCCATTTTGACACTCTTTACACAATTCCCCTCAAGCCTTCTCGCTTGAGTCCCGGAATTTATTTCGATAACCAATCATTTATTAATTCTTACAATTTTTGTAAATTACAATATGTCTTGTAATAACGGTAAGTAGTTTCACTATTTGCTTATCATTCATGATATGTAGCACACATCCATCACCAAATCAGGTTTTGTGCCATACTGTAATCCATGCTATAATAAAAGGTAATCGCTTACTCTTGAGTGATTTTGTTCTGCTCAGCTTCACCAATGGACTTATAAGCCACGTTCCTTTTTGTTTATCACATTGGTCGTAATTATGATAACATCCTGAAAATGTTAGTAACTAAACAACATAATCCAACATTAATCCATGGTTATAAGTGTCTCGAAATATGACCAGTAAATAAGATGCATTAAGTGAATCCTCACTTACTCTTGAGCGATTACTCAGCTATTTATCCGCGTGAATACTCACTTCCATTTTGATTTGTTATATTCATAGCGAAATCCTGCATTGTTAGTTCATAACCACTATACAACATTTATTTATAGGAATTTTAATAGCACTGACACGTCTTTCACTTGTCTATTCCTTATCGACTCCTACTAAGAATAAGAATAAACTAAAATCATTCGAGTTTTACTCAAATGCTCATGAGTGATAAGCTAGATATGTATGGACTCAAGTTGTGATTTCTACTTATAGTGTCATCAGTGAAATAATATAATTTAACCACCCAACATTTATAACTTGCGTCGAGGTCTTGTTGACAAGGCGACATATACCTGCATAATATATTACGCTCTTCCACAAGTTCAACCGAGTTTTTGACCATCTGTCAAAATAACATAACCAAATATTGTAAGGAGGTTTTTCTTCTATGTATAAAAATAAGAAAGTCATCCTTCATACTACAATCTCCACATGTGGTTATCTAAAATAAACATTATTTCCATACTAAGCATAACCAACTCAATTAATAGGACTACATTCTTCTTTATTATGGGCATTATGATCACTTCACCTCAATCCTTTTCCTTCACTATATTAAGTACCCATTTTTCTTGCATATGCCAAACATCATGTGAGTAACAATAAATCGTCTACATATGTACTTGCATATATTTTTCTAAGGATAATCACATACCTTTATGGGGGAGACTGCATATCGCTTTATTGTATGGCCCTCATATGCCAAGGTTTACTTTTAACTTGCATTAATACACATTAGTAATCCCCTCCATATCATAAAATCTATATATCAAAACTAAACAGATTATCAAGGTATCCATGCATATAACATAAAGCTTTGATCACATAAAGGTATAATTCTTTTGTCAACCACTCCCAGTATCCTAACATTCCTATTAAGGATCCCTGAAAATAGAATATACAAAGATGAAATCATAACATTTCATCATATGCATCCTTTTAACTACTTAGAATACACATTTATACTTCTTGAGTAATTATAACCAATGAAGTTAATTCCTATTCTTTCAATCTTTTACCTTGAGGATGACCCTTTGTTAATCATGCATAAAAGTTTTACAACTCTTCTAACCCTCTATATATGTATATATTTTATGTAACATTACTTACATTAACCTTGAAGATCTATTATATATTTATTAGTTCAACTAATCATTCTTCTCTACCATGTCACATGTCCCATATAACAAATAAGTAAGAACACAAACTAATATTCTATATCGAAACCATCGCATGTAACATTCAATATAATGTACAACATCTTCTACACCTTTCCTCAATAACATTTAGCCAATAAGGAGAATTTCAGGAGTTACTCCTTAGTACCATTTATGCATTTTCTAATATAATAGGGATTATCTCAATCCTACAATCTTATGTACATAATTAATACAATCGTTTCAGCATAAGTGCGAGAAATCAATAACCAAGTAATTCATGGCAAATTTATAGTCCTTCATATAATGACCTAATTGCACCTTACTCACTTCATAATTCACATACTATATCAACTTTTCTAATCATCATAATACACAATTAGAGCAATCAAGTACTTATGATGAATGTCTATGACTTGACTCATATAAGTACTAAAACCTTACTCGTGGCATCAATCGACCGGGTAGGAGTGTACATCTTTTATAGGGTGAATGATCCTAATTATGCTTATACAGCCCTCATAAACTTATGAACATTCAAGGCTCCTATGTTACTATCGTCATGATCAATATACATATTAACAAGATCACTAAGATAAAAATAGGAACATAGTCCAATTAATATAATCATTTTCAAAGAATACTTTCTGGTCATTCAATGGAAGTGCATTAGGAGATATTCATCCTCTAGTATTTATCAATACAGGATCATTTAGATACGAAATTAAACATACAAACTGCTCACTCATCGACAATGCTTTTCCTTTAGAATGCTTCAACAAGTGGAGTATACTTACTTGCGATTTTAAAGACATCTTGTCGATTACCTCCTGCTGATTCTTTAGAAAATAAATCCTTTGTTTGCGTCTTATCGATGGAGTCCCCTTGACCAGCTTATATTATTTCTTCAGCTGGGCCCAACTAAGCCCGAGTGTTTGCAACCTGTGCTTTGGCGGGAGAAGCTTGAAGTCGAGCTCAGAGATTCATCTTCCCCTCCTCCGATACAATTCATGCATCCAAAATGAAACGAAAACCATTGATTAGTAAACTTAAAACCTTCATACTCACTTATCGCATATTGAGCTCATTAGGCCCTAGTGTTGTAACCTAATGCTTTGATACCATATGTAACGAACCCAAAATTCGAGAAAATTTAAAACTTTTCTAAACGTCCAATCTTCTTTAAGTGCTATGCAGAAGATAAAGTGTGTACACAACATCTATATTTGTCACATCATTGTAGCATCTTAACATTAATTATTCAATTGTAATTATTAATGAAAACTTTACTTGTCGACACAAGGTCTTAAAATTCACAAGCACCCCAATCAAATTATACAAGTCGTTAACTCGTATCTTATTGTAATAGCAGGAATAGCATTCTAACCCTTGTCTCACCTTAACAAATTTCCCTCTACTAACTTGATTATAAACTGAGTAGAACATTTTCATGGAAAGATAAAAATAACAACCACCATAATAGTAAGATGCCTTATGATACATAAATTGGAAGTAAACAAAAACTGAAGAAATACCTGAGATGCATCATCATGGATATATATGAAAGATATACAAAAGTACAGCACAATTATCAAGAGAGATATATATACGAGAATTACACCCCAGGGAACAAAGACATACCCAAGAGACCAAAAGTAACGTGGTTCACCCGTACACGGGCTAGTCCACAAAGGTGTGTGTGTATTTTTATTATTAGGCAAATAGTAACAGGATTACAACTAGCAACATGGTTGCTACAATGAGATTTCTTCTCATTCCTTCAAGCCTCTAATACATAGAGCTTTTCAACAATTAAACTAAGAACCTCTTCTAGATCCGAACAAGTAGAAATAAACTCTTTCGCTCTAGTCATTAAAGAGGAAAGTAAGAACTCCACACATAATTTTACCAATTAATTCACCAAGCACTCAAATTCGAGAGGAACCTATTTGTTGACGCAAATAGTAATCTAAGGTTCCTACCCTATGGTCTTACCATTAACAAAATATAAACATTCTTTATTTATGAGTATATCTAAGTCAAATTATACCCCTATAACATCAAGCGTGATTATACGTATTAACCATTGTTCTTTCATGCATTTAATTGGATAAGATTTTACACTCTAGCGAAGGCATACATTGAAGTTCCTTCTCGGTAATAAATAAAACAGGGTACTTAACATTTATACATATTTATATAGTAATCCATTGATCTAGTGCCCTATGCAGTGTTAACAACTTTCCATAATAACCATGTTCATTCTAATAATCATGATAATAATCTGTGTAACATAAAGGCTATTGCAGACTACGATCTTCTCAAGATTGAACTGCGAAAATCTTAGAGGATAGATCGTGACTCTGTCTCTATTCATTAGGGCGTAGCTATTATTTATATAAAGACCCTAAAATTCGATTTTCAATTCAGAAAATGAAATAAGCATGTCAATCCAACAATCAAAGTCATAGAGGTCATTCAATCTAGCACACAACTAATAGTGATCGTACATTCTCTATCCAATAATCAACTGATAGGAGATCAAAACGTTTCAGTACAGAATCATCAAACAAGTCAGTGATGATACGTTTTGCAGAGAACTATTCAATCAAAAAAATATTAAGAGAATTTATGCTGCTTGGCTCACACAGAGGTACTGGCGCTATCTCTATTTATAGACATTAGCTTAAACATCACAGAACTATATAAATAGGAAACAAACTCTATTTAGGCAGTCTTATTAAAGGAAACGCCGAGGGCTTGGCTATCTATCCAACGTAATAAAAAACATGTAGAAATATCTATACGATATCAATCATCACATTTACAAACGAAAATGCAAATCTAATTACTTCAGGCAGTCATATTAAAGGAAAACGCCGAGGGCTTGGCTGTCGGTTTTTCCAGAATATCAATATGACCGCCAATTAGGTTCTGAAAACAAAGTTTCATGATATCGGATAAATTCATTCAACATATCACGGAGATCCACGATTTCAAAAGAGGAAGGGTCTTTATGATCATAAGTCTAAGCTTCAATCCTGTAACCAGAGATCTTTGGCTTCCTACAGCATACAGATCGAACTATCATTCTATCCAAGCAATAGTGTATCTATTTATCAGCATATCCATATAACCTATGAATCTACCGTAACGTGCGCAGAGATTTACACTTTCAGGCTAGATCTAGTATTTTCATTCAATAAACTGAACATGCAAGGAAAAATCAAACCACGAATCCAATAGCGTTAAGCAGCAACTTGCATCCAGAAAAATGAAGGATCATCTACTCGATATGGAAAAGCAAACGCACTCACACAATCAATCGGTCATTTAAGCAGCAATTCCCATTCAGCAAAATATAGGATCAACTACCCGAGTAAACCAACAAGATACACAGACCACGCAGCATGTTTCAACTAAACACAATATCAATAGAAAATAAAGGATCAAGCTCCTTCCGAGCTACCAAACATATTAATCATCAAAGATCACAACCGAATGCGGTCGATCATGGAGGCATCAATACCCCATGAGGAACAACCTACAGGGCAACCCCTAACTCCTGACATCATAAAACTATTTGAGGAACAGGGTTTGAATTCAGGGAACAAATGAGATTCTTATCTCTAATAAAAGAACATGGCAGTAAGAACATGGTAGCGCCTTCGCCAGGAAACCACCGTGATTATTCTAAGAGAAAATGTGCATAGAATTACCTCACGTTCGGCGATGACAGTATTCGAGGACCATGATCCATCAGCGATTCATTCAAATGCCAGAATTCCTTCCCCTGCGCTGGGCATAAATCGTTTGTACTTATCGAATTTCAGAGGTAACCCCCGTCGGTTATTCCAATGCCCCCTTCTATTTCACTCAGTCTCACATTCAGCGAGTTCAACCTAGAAGACGGTCCCCTCCTCATCGAATGCGCAGAGATTAAGAATCCCCCACCAAAGTATTGCAAAGGAAACAAAATCCCTTTCCTTTATCTAACTAGATGATTCCGAAAAAGCTTCAGGTCATTTCCCCCACGCCAAGCGAAAAACCGAGTTTAAATAAACTCCGAAGCACCTCTCTACTTTGGGGAATCCGCCCTTGACAGAGAGTATCTTCTGCCACATGTAATACAATGCAACAAATGGGATCTCAACGTGTCCTCTTTCAGCCTCCCTCTCACGGTTGGGGGGGAGTCATCACCAACAAAACAACATGTTAGCCACTACGTACAATTCTACCACAAAATACCCCTTTGCCAAGATATTTACATCTTTTGTTCCTTCGTATTTATTCGTGTGGTGCATACTTTTATATATATATATATATAAATGAGACGTATTTGAACCTATATAATATGCCCAGTCTATATATATAACTTCATATATGATACTCTTTTTTTGTATAAGTATAAAGTTTATGTACTAGATGCGACTGGTCCTTGTATAACTATATCCTTCTTAGTGTCTTTTCAATATCAAGTTACATTAAGCACTGAATAGACAAACCCTATATTGTCGAACCTTTGTCGTTAAGCTTAAGGGTATATGTAAAACTACCTATACATTTATGGCCTTCCAACCACCCTGCTACTCCCCTTAGTAGATTTGTTTGTCCATCGTTTCAGTGGTGTTATTATAATTTTACTATTTATAACATACAACCTAGATGAAGAAAAGATAATACACTTTTCCCACGTCCACTGGTGGCACCTCGTCATTGAGTTCCTCATCACGGAATCAATATAGTAATCAATTTCACTTAGAAATAGTGGGGCATAAAGGAGGGATATTACACACTTGTGGAGACTTATGTGGAGCCATGTGCATGAAGCATTGTACTGTTGCTATGTGGAGTAGTGATGCTGCTCTCTATAATTTCAATTTTTGTTGTTGCGTTGAAATATCATTAAATGTGGAGTGACCGATTGAAAAATGTGGAGCTGACTGTGACCTCTCCTTGAAGTGAGTTGTGAATTCTCTTGAACGTGCTTTCTTTTGGTGATATCGTGGGATTTAGTGTTCAAATCTACCCCTCATGTGAAAGTTGCATACTATTGCGACTTATATTTGAGTGATGCTCCTTTGAAGGTTGAATGCTCTTCAGAATCCGCTGTGACTGCTGCGTATACATCTTCCCGTGGATCCTGTTGTGAAGACATATGTATGAAAATTGTACCAATAGAGGACCAAAGAAGTCTCCATGTATTAAGAATCCAAGTTCCCATCGATTATATCTCTCATGAAGATTGCTGCACATTATCTTCAAAGGGTGGAAACCCTAATTTTTGGCGCTACGCCCAGTTACGCCCAGTTTGTTTGAATGTGAGAAATTCATTCTTGTTGCATTGGTGAAGTTATTAACTACCTTTGCGTTGAAGTTTTTTATTTATTATTTGCATGATAGCGTGCCTTATTTTTATTGATTTGGAGGAATGGTAATTTTAAATGGATTTTTTTTTAGCTCATGATATATATAGTTGTTTTGGAAGTCTACACATTTATTTGAAGATTGTGCACTAAGTTGAGCTCGAACTGGAGCGTCAGTGTATCTATACAAAACGGTGCAACCTATCTCTTGTGAATGCATTGGTATAGACTCTTTAAAGAGCTGCAACCTCTCATCTCTCTCCATGAACATCGAACATGGAACGATTGAAAGGGATCCATGACCTATACAATGAAGGAAGTTGTGTATTAAAGAAAACTAGGAATTATTCATTGAGAAGACTCTTTGGAAAGATGTGTTTTCATTAGTGGACTGATACATTATTGTGTGCTGCAAAAGTGTGTGCAACAGAAGTATATTTTAATATTGATGCACATTTATTGTTTTACGTATTGCATAATTGCTACAAAATTGTCCCTTTTAGCCCTATAGAATTGGTTTTAATATTGCTTCAAAATTGATTTGAATAGTGCCACAGAATTGAATTTGTATGCTGTTTTGGAATCGATTTGCATGTTGTTGCAGAATTGTTTTAGTTCTCCAAAATTGCTACATGGTGTTGCATAATGTGTATGCAGACTTGCATAGTGCACATGACTTCTTGAAATGCACTGTGCAAAATTGAAATATCTTTTTCTATCCATAAGTTATCCTACATCATTGAAGATAAGTTGCAGCTAATTGACAGAAGTGAGCTTGTAGAGAATATTTGAGATCAATTTGGTGTGCGTGCTTGACAGATCTAAGAAAGTTTGCAGCATGTTGCTACAACTGCTCCAAAATAAGAGAAGTTGTACATCATTCAGGTATAGCAGATTCTCAATTCAACAACCATAAATGTAACTTGCAATTGTGTTGTGTTTGTAAGTTCTAATGTGTTTTGGTACTTGCATATGTACAGTACCAAACTGAATTCAAGTTGAATTGTAGATTGTATGTGGGTGCAATTTCGGCTGAGATCAACACCCCTCACTTTCTACGTTTGAATCTACTGAAACATTGCTTGTAAAGGGAAGATTTACAAGAAGCCCTCAATCTGATTGAGTCTATGCACTTGGTCCTACCTGCACCAGGAGGATTCATATATTCATCACTATGTCTAATATAGAAGAAACATTAGAGTTGTTGAATTCTCTAGTACATTCAACTGTAGATGAATCAATCACAATCAACAAAGACACACTCCAAACTATCATTAATCAACTACAGAATTTGAAATCCAAAGAGGAAGATGCACATCACAGGAATCAACATTATGAACTAGTGCTTGTTTAAAATAACCCCTTGTTTGAAGATGATTCCTATCAGCTTCCAGAAAATAGTGAAATCATGTCAGATGTATAATCTATTGAGATTTCTAGATGCCAACAGTGTGACAGATTTGTCCATATGAAAGATCAGTGTTTTGATCTTCATCCTTCTCGATATTGTGGGAAGCGCAACCATTGTTCAGATCGGTGTGTGAAGATGAAGAAACCTGCAAGAGTGAAGCTTGTAGCAGATTATTGAACTGCTTCTTACTTTGTACATGACAAGGGGGAGAATGATGTCAGGCTTTAGGTTTCGAAGCCTTGTCCCTCTGACAAAAAATACTTACAACCTTCCTCAAGTAATTCATATCAAGTGAAACTGAGCCACAGTGAGTTTGGAAAGGCACCAGATTCATAGATGGTACATATGCATGTATCATGAAGAAAAAATATATACATGACATTGTAACATCCCGAAATTTCTTAAAAATTAAAATTTTTTCTGCAGTAGCATTAAATGCTTTAATTAATATGTGGAAGTAAAATATATGTAAATCTGCTTTAAATAATAAAGATAATACCGCATCATAAATTTAAGACATGTTAAGTCGATATTTTGTTTATGATTAATTATGATATTGATGTCTTTAAAAGTGCTAATTGTTTACTTTCTTTGCTGATGACAAGGGGGTCCTATGGGGCACCTAGAGGCTTACTTAGCTTTGTAGCTAAAGCTTTTGAACCTCTGCTGTAGATCGCAGTAAGAGTGATGCTTCTAAAGAAAAGAGGTCCTACTTTAAATTTTTTCAGTTAGCCTTCAATTGTAAACATAGAGTAATTTGAAGTATTACCGGGTAAGATCTATTCCTGTTTATTTGTTGTTTATCTCCTTCATTGTACATGTAAAACTCAATGATTCTTATATTCAAAATTTGCAATTGTTTTCTCATCGATCGCTTGTTATACGTACTATGGAAAGTATAAAGACATCGTTTCATTTCTAAGCTTAGAATCTTCAATCTTGCATCTATTTAACATACTAGGTATTTAAGTACCTAACACAAGTGGTAGCAACCCAACTTAGATGTTACCATTGTAATACGGTTCTAGGTTCTAACTTCTAGCTATCAACAATACTTGTATTAGTCCAATGTGTTTATTTTCTAAATGGAAAGTCTTGGTCTAACTAAAATGTGAATCTTAAGTGTGTACGGACATGTTGGGCTTGTCTTAACCAAACTTTATGTTGACAATAGTGTAATTGTAATTCTTATACGACGTATGAATTTTGGATCTATAAAAGCACTCTAAACGATGTTTCAAAAGTTGAGTGATAGTTATAAGTATTGAAAAACAACATTAATGAATAATAAATGGTTTTAATATACTATTCCTTTATTTAAATATAACTATAACCTAGGTATAAGTGCTAATGTAATTATAACACTAGTCAAGACTTTGATTTATGAAAGCAACTTTGGAATATTGGCTAGAAGGTATAAGATAATGTATATGTTAAAAACCATAGTATAAACATTTGTTATGCTAAAACTTAATACAATGAGTATTGCAAGCATGTGTTAGTAATGTTATAGTCCTTAGTACCGAGATTTGATGATGAGGATGTTTCTAGTAGTAATATCACCATATAGTAACATTTGTTAGGTTCGCCATAAAATATGGTTGATACCTTGACCTAAGGTATTGTGCGAAATGAAAACATAAGTGTGTTGGGATACTTTTTATATCATAAAGTAATGTTTTAACCATGGAAAAGCTGAGCAATAACCCGATGCATGGTTGTGCTGCGTACTATGGTAGTTGAGGTTTATTAAAGTGCAATTAAAAGAGGTGGGTTGAATTCCCGTTGGAATCCACCTGGGTGATCCTTCATGTGGATGATTTCTTGGTTGTAGTGTTGCATTGAATGCTCGAGGTTTAATGTTCGAAGGCATGATTCTAGGTTTTCATTATGCAGAGAGTGGGGTGGTGAAGAGATCGACTAGCCTACACAAACTTAGGGTTTGCAAACGGTGCAGGGGTGCACCTTCTAGGGGTTTGAAGCCGGGACTTGTGATTAAAAACTATAAATAGTTGGTGTTTGAGGGTCAATCCAGGCCTAAGCTAGTTTCACTGCGTTTTAAAGGAGTTTGGTTTGCCTTTAGCATAAACGGTACTAGTGGCAAGTTTAAAAAAGGCGATGCTGGAGGACTTGGATTGGAACCAACGGTTTGTTTTGGTAAGTGTTTTGTATATTATCCTTTCAAGTTCCCTCCAGTTGACATTGTAATAGTTTGAAGTTTTAATATTCGTCATTCTCGATTTAACCAGACTGTAATGTTCTCGCAAGAATTTCTTCGAGGTGATGGTTGTTCCTGTGCTACGTAATGAAGAAATAAATGGAGGAGCTTACACTTGGTAAGCCTTGGTGATTACCTGTGGTGCATCCTGGAAAGAGTGCCGGTCCCTCCTTTCGTTTTTGGCTTGATCAATACCATCATTGTAACTTCTTTAGCTGTAAAGCAATAGTTAGAGAGGATGGGATCCTCGACCTGCGTTCGGGTGGTATATTTTAAGGTGTTACTGTATTTTAGTTTGACAAGGGTAACAAACGTTGAGGGTTTTAACTGTTGACAATTTTGATAAAAATAAAATACTTGGCTGTTATGTATTTGAAGATTTTGATGTGTTTTTAGGAAATACAGTTTGGGGTTTCGATATCGTAACGTTACTGTAACTTCCAGAATTTACTAAGTTTTTGTAAAAAATATGGTTATAGTCTACATAACTATTAACTGTAGGAGATGGAGATAATTTAGAAATAAAAGCCATAATTCTCGTTTTGATAGTTCACAATGGTTTTGTTGTTGTCGTTTGTTTTCTTTTGCTGAAATTGAGAGCAAAGTTTGATGAACTTAATGGTCGGAAGTGTTTGGTTTTTATTCAAAGGATAGTTATACGAGTTGAACCTACAACTCCAAAGTATTGTAAAAAAAAATACCATGCCTGAGAGCTTCGTCTCGGTAGTCTGTGATAATTTATAAATTTGTTCAATAGAGAAAAAGAAGCTCTAACCTGCCTCTGCAATAAAAGTCATTCAGTCTTCCAGATAGCTAACTATTTAAATTATTTTGATTGCTTTGTTTTAGAATGAGTTTAAGGGGTTGGCCGTAAGCAGAATATGAGCCCTACCATTTAATCATTTATGTTTTTGGCTTTGATTAGGCTATGAAAAGATAAGTTTACAATTTGTAGTCAGGAAGGGTTGGACTAAAAAGACTCAGTGAATTCGAACCCTAAAATGGAAGTTCTAATCGGAATTTAAAGGATGAGGAGTTATTTTTGTATTACTTGGATGAATTGGGGTTTGAAACCCTGAGAAATTATTCTTCAATTTATTAAAATTGTAACATTATTGAAAAATGAAAGATTACATTAGCTTAGTATAATGCGATCATGTTTAATTTCAGTCTTACTTAGTAATATAACAGGCATACTTGTTTAGGAATTGTAAGCTAGGTATAGTAAATTCTATTAATATTTACTATGGTTCCTAGAAGAGGATTAGCAAAAGAAAAATTTATATACTTTTAAAAAGGGATAAATACCCTAAACTATACTTAGGTTTTCTATGCAGAAAAATGAAATGTTTAAGTATATTTCACTTCTATTACTGTGACTCTATAATATAGCAAATGTCTAAATAATATAAAAGATTCTATGACTTACTATAGCTGAAACATGAAATATGTTAATTTTTTAGACTACATAAAGATAAGGAAAAATACAGGGAAATGTATCAACATTTTATCTACTTAGTCATTCTATTTTCTGCATATCATTCATCTAATTTAAACATCCTTCCTTGTACTAGAGTACGACACAAAGAACAGTGCGCACGGAAAAATACAGGGTAGTAATTGGTTCAATCATTTTACATAACTGATTCAATTATTTTGAAAAACATATTTAGTTTAGAAAATTCTAACATTTACTTCTGCATAAAAATAACTATCCAAATTTAGCTAATAAATCCTAAACCAATAGTCATATAAAAACAATCATCACTACTTAAGAATGAAATAACAAGTAGAACCTGCCATTATAGATAGGGTGGACAAACACCCAAAGAGGCATGTTCCTCCCAACCTTTTCCAAAAGAAGCAACCAATATCTCTTACTCCTTTGGACCCCTAAGCCTGTTTACTGAACCACTAGGTAGAAGACTCTGTGTAGAAGCAAGGCAGTCAAGTTGTATAACCAACAATCAATAGAGACTTTCCATACACCTCAATCTCTACACTCAGCAGTAAACAAGGCAAACTTACACCATGATCAAAAACCTAGTTTTTCCCCTCATTGAATCTCTTGTGTGCATACAACAAAACCACAAGGTAAATTTCCTCGTCATAAAAAGTGTTGAACCTCTATCCAAATTTGATGGCTCTTAAAAAGATGCCTAGGCATTTTTGGTGTTGAGTTTTCAATAAATGAGCCTTAAGCTCCAGTTCCACAATCCAGGGAACTTGACCACACTTCAAGGGAGTTGTCCCATACCAACAACTAGTTACTTGATTCATGATGCTGCCACTTGTCCATTTCCTTCTACCCCAGATTCCATTCCACCTAGTGGATCAGTAAACACTCTTTCAATAGTTCTTCTTGTGTGAGTGTCTCCTATTTTATTTATTTAAATAATAATATTGTGCAACTACCGTCATCCTTGGACACTTGTCCAAATATAAAACTTTACAATAAAAGTAAAGATAATGTTTTTTTCAAACATAAAATGTTTTTTAGCAAAGGGGTATGTTACAAACACCCCCACTTAAGCTCAACATAGTCCTCGATGTTGTTTATTCTTCGTCAGAGCCTCCCTAGAATAGAACTAGATATGTTGCCCGCATGTTACTTTCCAGTTCCCAAGTAGCTTCATTGGGGCTAAGGTGCTTCCATTGCACCTTTACCTGCCTTATGGTACGATTCCGGAGCATAATTTCCCTCCTATCGAGAATACAGTCCAGTTCCACCTGAAAATATCTTTCGGGTTCCACCTGTATGTCATTCCAATTCAGCACATGAGTAGTACATTATGGATTCTTAAATTAGATGGTAGATCCAACTGATATGCAACGGGTCCAATCCTTCATAGGAATTCAAATGGTCCACAGTGCCTTGGTGCTAGTTTAGCACAACTCCCAAGCTTAAAGGAACTTTTCTTGGGTTTTACCTTTACAAAAACACGATCTCCAACCTGAAATTCTCTTTCAGTGTGTTTCAGATCTGCATAACTTTTTTGTCTATCTTGTGTAACTTTTAAGTTTCCTTGTACCTATTTCACGGTTAGCTCCATCTCTTTTAACAAATTTGGTCCTAACATTAATCTGTCAACAGGGTTATCCCAAGAAATAGGAGTACAACATTTTCTTCCATATAAAATATCAAATGGACTAAGTTTAGCAAATGCTTGATAATGATTATTGTATGCAAATTCAGCTAAATGCAAATAGTCTTCCCACTTAGTTGGTTGATCCTTAACATACATTCTTAACATGTCTTCTAAAATCTGATTAACACTTTCAGTCTATCTGTCAGTTTGTGGATGGAAGGAAGTACTGAAATTTAATTTAGTATTTAAACCCTTAAACAATGCTGTCCAGAAATTTCCAGTAAAATTGGAGTCTCAATTAGATATAATTACCTTTGGAATTTCGTGTAAGCGTAAGATTTGCTTCATAAACACATCTGGAATGTTAGCATCTTTGAATGTAGTCTTAACAGGAATAAAATGAGCAGATTTACTAAGTTTATCCACAACCACCATTATTGAGTCATTCTGTTTCTAATTCTTAGGTAAACCTGTAGTAAAATCAATACTTATAATTTCCCATTTCCATTCCAGAATTGGCAATGGCTGCAATAGGCCAGCTGGGTGTTGTTGTTCAACCCTAATGGTCTGACATTCAAAACACCTAGCTATGTACTCAAGAACTTCATTCTTCATGTTGGGCCAAAAATAATCCTTCCTTAACATAGTTATCATTTTCTGATAACTAGGATGTCCTGAATAAGGAATTTTATGAACTTCATCCAAAATCAATAGTTTAACCTTTGACACATTAGGTACATAATTTTTTTTTATATGTCATTAAGCCCTTTTCATTAATTCTGTATTCTGTTATTAAAATTTCAGATAAATTTACAGCAACCTTATCATGCAATTTTTGATAATTTTAATCTTGCTTAATTCCTTCTTCGATTTGATTTTCTAGATCTGTCTTAAATGTGCTGATTGCTACCACAAAACTTAATTTGGCATTTCTGCTCAAGGCATCAGCAACTTTGTTTTCTTTACCCTTAATGTGTTGAATTTCGAAATCATACTCGCTAAGGAAATCTAGCCACCTAACTTGCCTTGAGTTAAGATTTGTTTGATCCAACAAGTATTTTAAACCTTTATTATCTGTCATTAGTGTAAACTTTCTTCCAATCAAGTGATGGTGCCACATTTTTAGTGCATGTATCATGGTTTCTAGCTCTAGATCATAAGTTGTGTAGTTCATTTCGTGGATTTTTAACTTTCTAGACTCAAAAGTAATAGCATGACCTTCTTGAGTTAAGACCCCTCCAAGTCCATCATTACATGCATAAGTGCATACAACGAAGTCCTTATTAGGATCAACAATTTTTAATATAGGTGTTGTTGTTAATAACTCTTTTAACTTCTTAAAACTTTCTTCGCATTTTTGATCCCAGACGAATTTCTTCCCTTTCTTCTGCAAAGAAGTTATATGATTCGCAATTTTAGAGAATCCTTCAATAAAATTTCTATAGTAACATGTTATTCCCATAAATGACCGTATGTCAGTTATGTCTTTAGGGACAGGCCACTCGTTAATTTCTCTTATTTTATCTGGGTAGATAGAAATTATGTCTTTAGATATTATGTGACCTAAGTACTGTATTTTATCTTTATAAAAGTCACATTACTGAACTTAGCATAAAGCTGATGTTCCCTTAAAACCTGCAGAATTAATCTTAAGTGTTTGTCATGCTCTTCTTTAGTTTTTGAGTAAATTAGAATATCATCAATGAACACAATTACAAACCTATCCAGGTACTTATGCAAAACATTATTCATTAAACACATGAAGACTTCTGGTGCGTTAGTTAGTCCAAAAGGCATAACTACGAACTCGTAATGTCCATAACGAGTCCTGAAAGCAGTCTTGAATATGTATTCATCCTTTATTCTAACTTGATGATATCTAGACCTTAAAATAAATTTTAGTGAATATCTCTTCTCCGGATACCTCATCAAATAGATGGTCAATGTGGGGCAAGGGATATCAATTTTTAATTGTCATTTTATTAAGTTGGTGGTAATCTATGCGCAGTCGCAAAGTACCATCGTTCTTTTTAACAAAGATAATTGGTGCTCCCCAAGGAGACACACTTGGCCTTATGTAGTTCTTATCTATTAATTCTTTCAGTTGAGATTTTAATTCATTTAACTGTAGAATATTCATTCTGTAGGGAGCCTTTGAGTTTGGTACCGCACCCGGTACTAACTCAATGGTAAAATCAAGTTCCCTTTTCGGGGGTAGTCCTAAAATTTCTTCCGGGAATACATCAGAAAAGTCCCTAAAGATGGGTATATGTTCCAGTTTTATCTTATCTTCTTTAGATGAACATTTGTCATTAATAACATTCACAGCAAACATTTTACAGCCCTTTCTTACAACTCTCTTTACTTGCAAAGCAGAAATTTGTCTTACATATGTTTTCGTAGGAATTCCTTTTACTGTTTCAGTATTACCTTCATTATTCAAACAAGTAAAATATTTTTCATAACAATTAAGTACTACTCTATGCTGTTCAAGCCAGTCCCTCCCAATTAACACATCATATGACCCTAATGGAAAAACATTTAAATTAACTTGCGTTTTCAGGTGACTCATAAGTAAATCACAACTTTTGGCAAATTCTATAACTTTTCTTTTAGTGCCTATTGCTAGCTTAACTAACCATGAATTATTAATTTTTTCTATCTTTAACTTGCAACTTTTAACTAAATTAGGTGAAATGTAACTCAAACTTGCACCTAGATCTATTAAAATTGAAATAGATTTGTTTTGTATCATACCTTCGATCTCAACCATAGAATTTTGATGGTTTGCTTGTCAATTTTCTAGCACCGCATTTATCCTGGGCATTTCTCTTGCTCCATCACCAACTGTCGGTTCCGCTTGTATGGTGTGAATGTTGCTAACTGTCTTTCTATTGCGTGGACATTGAGCTCTAGTATGGGGTCCCTGTAGTCATAACACTTCAAAGGTGGTCTCTATTCAACATTTCTGGTGGTGTTATTATTATTAGTGTTATTATTATTATTAGGCACATTCCTTGCAGTAGTAAAATTACGTGGTGCATACCTGTGTAATTACTATTATTCTGAAAATTTCTGTTATTGAAATTTTTATTATTTCCAGAATTATTAAAATTAAAATTTTTCCTTTTATGTTCATAATTACCTGATTTATTATTCCTCCAACTTGATACACCTGCTCTTCTCTTATTTTGATCAAAACAAAAATTATCCTTCCTCATGGCTTCTTCAAGAGTTGAAGGGTTATCGTACTCAATTTCGTCCTTTATGTGGAAGGGTAAATGGCTTAGAAAGCTTTGTATCTTAGGTTTTTCTTCAGCTAAATAAGGTACATACCTTAACAAGCTGATAAATTTGCTGCATAACTCCATGGTCATTGAACGCATTTTTAAATCATAAAATTCTTTTGACTTATCTTAGTAAAACTATTTGGATAAAAACTTTTTCTTAAAGATGTTCTTAAATGTACTCCATTTTATGTCTTTGTCCTTAAGATTTTTAACTCTTTTGACATCTTGCCACCAAATGTCTGCTCTTCCGGTCAGATTGTATATGACCATCTTAGCTTTTAATTGCGATGAGTAGGTATAATTCTGAAAATACTTCTTCATTTCGGACAACCATGCTTCAACTGCCTCTCCCTTTTCATTTTCACCATTAAAAGTTGGAGGTTTTATCTTTTTAAACTCTCCTGAAATTTGTTCATAATTTTTACGTCTTTTCTTAGGACCACTGTTACTGTCACTGCTGTCCTGATCAGAATTATATTTTTTGCGATAAATTTTGTCATTAGATTCAGAAGAAGAAGAAGAGTTACTTTCAGTTTTATAGTATTTAGATTTCTTATCTCTGTGTTTGTAGGACATTGTTACAAATTCAGTTTTTACTTCTGTTTTCTTATCTTTTTCATCTTGATGGTACTTTTCTAGCAGAATTTGATTTAATTCCTCTTGTGCTCTTAAGATTCTTTCATTTTCTTCTTACCACTTCTTATTTCAGTTTTTAAATCCTTAACAGTACGCAACAATTCAGATGATTGATTGTTAAGTTCTACGTAGATTTCTTCATTAATATTTTCCTGTTCGTTATTATTACATTCATTATGAGGAGATTTGTCCTCTGTTGATTCCTCCGGTATATCTATACCTGCAATTAAATATCAAAGATTGTTATGTAAAGAAACAAAATTAAAATAAGAGTTAGTAACTAAATTTCTGGTTTCATTTTATGTTTTGCGTGCGTGATCCTTTTTCAGACCTAGAGTTTGAACCGTGCTTTGATACCACATGTAACATCCCGAAATTTCATAAAAATTTAAAATTTTTCTATACTAGCATTAAATGCTTTAATTAATATGTGGAAGTAAAATATATGTAAATCTGCTTTAAATAATAAATATAATACCACATCATAAATTTAAGACATGTTAAGTCGATATGTCGTTTATGATTGATTATGATACTGATGTCTTTAAAGGTGCTAACTATTTACTTTCTTTGCTGATGACAAGGGGGTCTTATGGGGCACCTAGAGGCTTACTTAGCTTTGTAGCTAAAGCTTTTGAACCTTTGCTGCAGATCATAGGTAAGAGTGATGCTTCTAAAGAAATGAGGTCCTACTTTAAAGTTTTCCAGTTAGCCTTGAATTGTAAACATAGAGTAATTTGAAGTATTACCGGGTTAGATCTATTCCTATTTATTTGTTGTTTATCTCCTTCATTGTACATGTAAAACTCACTGATTCTTATATTCAAAATTTGCAATTGTTTTCTAATCTATCGCTTGTTATACGTACTATGGAAAGTATAAAGACATCGTTTGCTTTCTAAGCTTAGAATCTTTAATCCTGCATCTATTTAACATACTAGGTATTTAAGTACCTAACACAAGTGGTAACAACCCAACTTAGATGTTACCATTGTAATACAGTTCTAGGTTCTAACTTCCGGCTATGAGCAATACTTGTATTAGTTCAATGTGTTTATTTGCTAAATGGAAAGTCTTTGTCTAACTAAAATGTGAATTTTAAGTGTGTATGGACATGCTGGGCTTGTCTTAACCAAACTTTATGTTGACAATAGTGTAATTGTAATTCTTATATGACGTATGAAGTTTGGAACTATAAAAGAACTCTAAATGATGTTTCAAAAGTTAAGTGATAGTTATAAGTATTGAAAAACAACATTAAGGGATAATAAATGGTTTTAATATACTATTCTTCTATTTAAATATAACTATAACCTAGGTATAAGTGCTAATGTTATTATAATACTAGTCTAGACTTTGATCTATGAAAGCAACTTTGGAGTATTGGCTAGAAGGTATAAGATAATGTATTTGTTGAAAACCATAGTCTAAACATTTGTTATGCTAAAACTTAATACAATGAGTATGGCAAGCATGTGTTAGTAATGTTATATCCCTTAGTACCAAGATTTGATGATGAGGATGTTTCTAGTAGTAATATCACCATATAGTAACAATTGTTAGGTTCGCCATAAAAGATGGTCTATACCTTGACCTAAGGTATGCTGCGAAATGCAAATATAAGTGTGTTGGGATACTTTTTATATCATAAAGTAATGTTTTAACCAGGGAAAAGATGTGCAATAAACTGATGCATGGTTGTGATGGAAGGGTGCTGCATACTATGGTAGTTGAGATTTATTAAATTGCAATTAAAAGAGGTGGGTGGAATGCCTATTGGAATCCACTTGGGCGATCCTTTGCGTGGATTATTTGTTGGTTGTAGCGTTGCATTGAATGCTTCAGGTTTAATGTTCGAAGGCATGATTCTAGGTTTTCATTATGCAGAGAGTGGGGTGGTTAAGAGGCTGACCGGCCTGCATAAACTTAGGATTTGCAAACAGTGCATGGGTGCACCTTCCCGGGGTTTGAATCTAAGACTTGTGATTAATAATTGTAAATAGTTGGTGTTTGAGGGTTGAGCTAGGCCTGAGCTAGGCTCACTGCGTTTTAAAGGAGTTTGGTTTGCCTTCAGCGTAAACAGTACTGGTGGCAAGTTTAAAAATGGTGATGCTGGAGGACTTGGATGGAACCAACGGTTTGTTTTGGTAAGTGTTCTGTATCTTATCCTTTCAAGTTCCCTCCAGTTGACATTGTAAGAGTTTGGAGTTTTAATATTCGTCCTTCTTGATTTAACCAGACTGTAATGTTCTCGCAGGAATTTCTTCGAGGTGATGGCTATTCCTGTGCTACGTAATGAAGAAAGAAATGGAGGAGCTTACACCTGCTAAGCCTCGGTGATTACCTATGGTGCATCCTGGCAAGAGTGTCGGTCCCTCCTATGGTTTTTGGCTTGGTCAATACCAGCATTGTAACTTCTTTAGCTGTAAGGAAATAGTTAGAGAGGATGGGATCCTCGACCTACCTTCGGGTGGTTTCTTTTAAGGTGTTAATGTATTTTAGTTTGACAAGGGTAGCAAACATTGAGGGTTTTAACCCTTGACTATTTTGATAAAAATAAAATACTCGGCTGTTATGTATTTGAAGATTTTGATGTGTTTTTAGGAAATGCAGTTTGGGGTTTCAATCTCGTAACGTTATTGTAACTTCCAAAATTTATTAAGTTCTTGTAAAAAAGACAGTTATAGTCTGCATAACTATTAACTGCAGGAGATGGAGATAATTTAGAAATAAAATCCATAATTCTTGTTTTGATAGTTCACAATGGTTTTGTTGCCGTCGTTTGTTTCTTTTGATGAAATTGAGAGCAAAGTTTGATGAACTTAATGGTAGGAAGTGTTTGGTTTTTGTTCAAAGGATAGTTAAACAAGTTGAACCTGCAACTCCAAAGTATTGTAAAAAAAATACCGTTCCTGAGAGCTTCGTCTCGAAAGTTTGTGATAATTTATAAATTTGTTCAAAAGAGAAAAAGAAGCTCGAACCCGCCTCTGCAATAAAAGTCATTCAGTCTTTCGGATAGCTATCTGTTTAAATTATTTTGATAGCTGTGTTTTAGAATGAGTTTAAGGGGTTGGCCGTAAGCAGAATATGAGCCCTACCATTTAATCATTTATGTTTTTGTCTTTGATTAGGTTATGAAAAGATAAGTTTACGATTTGTAGTCAGGAAGGGTTGGACTAAAAAGACTTAGTGAATTCGAACCCTAAAATGGAATTTCTAATGAGAATTTAAAGGATGAGGAGTTATTTTTGTATTACTTGGATGAACTAGGGTTTGAAACCCTGAGAATTTATTCTTCAATTTATTTAAATTGTAACATTACTGAAAAATGAAAGATTACAGTAGCATAGTATAATGCGATCATATTTAATTTCAGTCTTACTTAGTAATATAACAGGAATACTTGTTTAGGAATTGTAAGCTAGGTATAGTAAATTCTATTAATGTTTACTATGGTTCCTAGAAGAGGATTAGCAAAAGAAAAATTTATATACTTTTAAAAAAGGATAAAATACCCTAAACTGTACTTAGGTTTTCTATGTAGAAAAATGAAATGTTTAAGTATATTTCACTTCTATTATTGTGACTGTATAATATAGCAATGTCTAAATAATATAAAAGATTCTATGACTTACTATAGCTGAAACATGAAAGATGCTAATTTGTTAGACTGCATAAAGATAAGGAAAAATACAGGGAAATGTATCAGCATTTTATCTACTCAGTCATTCTATTTTCTGCATATCATTCATCTAATTTAAACATCCTTCCCTGTACTAGAGTACGAAACAAAGAATAGTGTGTGGAAAAATATAGGGGAGTAATTTGTTCAATCATTTCACATAACTTATTCAATTATTTCAAAAAACATATTTAGTTCAGAAAATTCTAACATTTACTTCCGCATAAAATTAACTATCCAGATTTAGCTAATAAATCCTAAACCAACAGTCATATAAAACAATCATCACTACTTAGGAATGAAATAAAAAGTAGAACCTGCCACTGTAGATAGGGTGGACAAACACCCAAGGAGGCATGTTCCTCCCAACCTTCTCTAGAAGAAGCAACCAATATATCTTACTCCTTTGGACCCTCGATCCTGTTTACTGAACCACTAGGTAGAAGACTCTATGTAGAAGCAAGGCACTCAGGTTGTATAACCAGTAATCAATAGAGACTTTCCATACACCTCAATCTCTGCACTCAGCAGTAAACAAGGCATACTTAAACCATGATTAAAAACCTAGTTTTTCCCCTCATTGAATATCTTGTGTGCATACAATAGAACCACAAGGTAAATTTTCTCATCAGGAAAAGTGTTGAACCTCAGTCCAAATTCGATGGCTCTTAAAAATATGCCTCGGTCTTTTTGGTGGTTAGTTTTCAATAAATGAGCCTCAAGCTCTAGTTCCACAATCCAGGGAACTTGACCACACTTCAAGGGAGTTTTCCCATACCAACATCTAGTTACTTGATTCATGATGCTGCCATTTGTCCATTTCCTTCTACCCCAAATTCCATTCCACCTAGTGGGTCAGTAAACACTCTTTCAATAGTTCTCCTTGGGTGAGTGTCTCCTATTTGATTTATTTAAATAATAATATTGTGCAATTACAGTCATCCTTGGACACTTGTTCAAATATAAAACTTTACAATAAAAGTAAAGATAATGTTTTATTCAAACATAAAATGTTTTTCATCAAAGGGGTATGTTACAGGCATATAGTACTCATTTTTTTTGTTTCTAGTTGTGATACTATGGGAATCTCCTCTTCTAACATTGTTCATGACAGGGGGGAAATAAAGATCATTAGTAACAAGTGAGCGAGTACAAGCGAGCTAGAACAAGAAAGCCTATGAAGAGCTATGTTCTACTGAGCTCTAGATTTGGGGGTCATCCTAAAACCACAGTCCACCGGTATTGAGAACAACTTCATTTATCAGAAGCATATGCAAGATTTTAGCGAACTTGGAAAAAGGTTGTCAAGAAGGAAATGTTCAACAAGTTGTAGTTGTTCACTTCCTATTTTCATCTCTCTAGCTGGTTTGTGGTCAGCTTAAAACCACCATTCCAGACAGAACCTCTAAGCCTTCGACCCAAGTTCTAGAGAACCTCTGAGCGAGTGTTATCTGCAAGTTCCAGAGTTTGTGGTCAACATTAAACCACACGCATAGTAGAATATTTCAACTTTTGCTTGCCCATTTCGGTTGATGGTCATCCATAACCAGCCCTTCAGAGAGCTCGTGTATTTAGCAGAATCACGTGCAAGCATCTAGCTAACCTTCTTTGTAAAGGATGTTCGATATGGAAATGTTAAGCAGGTGGTTGCTGTCCACTTCCATTTATTCAACTCTCTTCTTTTTCTTGGACTCATATACACCCTTCATATTAAGGGGGGATTTGTTGGAGCATAATCCTTGGTATTAGGATTGGTGTGCACCATTCACATGCAAAGTAGATCAATAGTCATTGGGTGTTGACCAAGAGTCACCCGGAAGTCGAAGAGACCACTTGGAATTTGAACTCCAAGGGTCACTTCTCATTCTATATATGTACATTAATTAATGAGAAGATAGTATGCATTCATGCCTATTTTTTCTTGTCTTCATGAATGATTGCTTATGTTCCCTATGTGGTGCATTACAACTTGTTTCCTTAATTCACTAGAATTAGGAGATGTCAGCTTCTAACCTATACCCTTCAAACTTCTATTTTACATCTACCTATTTTAATCCTTCTTTGAACTTTAGATAATGCTCATTTGAGATAACAACTTCAAGAATGTTGTTTCTTAAGTCTAACTTACACATGTTTATGGTTGTAGCACTCATTGCATGTATCCGTCTTCTAAATGCATCAACAAACTTATTTGCTTTTCCCTTAATATGTTTGATATCAAAATCAAATTCATAAATAAATTCCATCCATCTTGTATACCTTGCATTCAAATTCAGTTGTTCAAATAAATACTTCAATCCCATATGATATGTTCTTAATTTAAACTGTCTCCCCACAAGGTAGTGTCTCCACATCTTCAATGCATGTATAATGGAAGTGATTTGTAAATAATGTGTGACATATTTATTCTCATGCTCATTAATCTTCCTAGACTCATAACAAACTACATATCCATTTTGAGTAAGAATTCCACCAATTCCTTCTATGGAAGAATATGTACAAACCACAAAATAATCATTTGGATCATCAATCTTGAGAATGGGTGAAGTACTGAGTAATTTCTTTAACTGTTAGAAACACCAAAACAATATATCAAAAACAAATTACATTATTAGCATAACATGTACCATATTCACCTATATTTTTTAGGGAACCTATTTCCTTGGGATTGACAAATATGTAAACACCAAAACAATAATTCAAAATTGAAATATAAATCTAAAACTAATAAAAATAAGCTTTGAATCCAATTGACCTTCGTAAATTTGTTTTTCTCCAAAAAAAATCAGTTCTTATCTCAATTATCCCATATCACACATTTGAACTAAACCATAAATTTGATGATATTATCTATTTTTCATGAAACCACTTATCAATTTTACATCTATCATAATACCCTTAATCATAACCTATATCATGGCCAACTTCTTCAAAGTATTCTATCCTATCACAATGGATATTGATTTGATCCACTATTCAATCCTTGTATCCTTTCATGTGATTCCATTTCTCTGGATGCAAGAACTCCTGATATTTTTATTTTTGGTTTAATTTTACCATGTTCTTCTTGTCTTTCTATCCATGCTTATCTATTTCTGTTTTTGGCCGACTCAATAACCTTTCTACATGTACCCTCGTTTTCATTTTTGATGGCATGGCATCTTGTCTCTCTCTCCTTTGAGAATTTATCTCCCTAGTGTCTCTTGAGTGGATCCTTTTTCCTTTGGCCTAGTTGACTTAGGCATTAGTGAATTTAAGAAAATGATGAATTTTAGATCATGTCCCCAATGAGCTTGGGATTCAAGAGACCTTCCATGCTTTAAGCACCCGTTCTATGTCCCATGAGACTCAATTTTAAACACATTGAATCACCAACTTTATGTTTGACAATGGACCATGCACCCTATCCACTAGTACAAGGAATTTTGATCTAACCTTTAGTCTCTTACATCACAATCTAACACTAACATTCAATCCCAAGCTCATTTGGAATTAACTTTTTAAATAATATTAACGTGTGGATTATATATTAAATTAATAACAATCCCAACATTTAGAAACTTCCTAGAATCCTCTCGGCTAATGCATGCCACATTAGTATTTCCCATTTTCCGAAAATGTCAATGATTGTATTTCATTTTGACTCAGAGCTCTTCATCTTACCTCTTAGCAATCTTGAAAGAAGAAAGAATGTTATGTTTCATAAACTAAACATGTAAGATATTAACTTGCAATAACATAAAATAGGCTTAAACATTAACAACCAACCATTACAACTTAACATTTCCATATATATATATATATAGGAATTGTTCTTACAACAAAAGGGAGATGATCAGGTTTGATTGAGTTTCATTTTATTACAATAATATAAAAATAGCTACTCTAATTATGAACGCCACTTTTCTTTAACTCATGCATCTAATGGTTATTTGAGATAGGCAATTCCATTACATTTCCCTTTAGAGTCTGCACCATTTCCCCCTTGCTTGAAGTCACAAGTTTCCCTACTTGTGAAACTAGATGTAAAAACTGAGTGGTAAACTCATCTTCCATAAACCACTTCGCTTGAGTTGGTAATTTTTCTTTTTAGCCAACAAGGTAGGTGTTAATATTTTCATGGTGAGTGGTTTGATGATGAACCTCTAGCAATGTATCATGGTCCATAGGATTCTAAACATTTTGGGGTATTAGTCACTACATGAGAGAGAGGAAGCTATTAATCCAATAGTGAGGGCTCATACTTTTTGGGGTGAGTGACATTGACAATTAGATGAAAACACAAATGAGAAGGAAAATCTAGATGAAAATCATTATTGCAGAAATTTGGTTTTAAATGCATAACCACTACTCATATAGACCAAATGTGGTTTTAAAGGAAATGTTTTGGGAATTAGAGTCACTTGTATGCACTCGATAGTATCTAGAGGTAAGATATATCTTAGTAAAATAAGAAGCATTGGCTAGTTGATCAAGAATATCTTCAAGGCAAGGAAACTGATACCTATTTTTTATGGTTGCCTTAATAAGAGCTCAACGGTCCATGGTCAAATGCCACTTATTAGAGTCTCTCTTAGGAATGATGAAGGAAGATGAAACACAAGGAAAATAACTAGGGTTAATCTTACCTATAGTGAGAAGGGATTGGATATGCTTTTCAATCTCAACACTTTCAGTGGGATCCAAATAGTAGGAGAGGGAATTGGAAAGGGAAGCACCTAAAACTAACTCTTATTCATGTTGAATATGGCATGTATGTGGTAACCCCTAAGGGTCTTGTAAAACGTCTTGAAAGAGAATTTAAGTGGATAGGGAAGGAGGTTTTGGCTAATCAGGTTTTCCTTCACGAATAATGCAAAGGTGGATACATTTAGTAAGGTCGACTTGCCTAATATTGTTCTTTTCAAGGAGGGTCAGTGGAATAAATGCTAGAGAGAATGACAGTGGTCAATTGAGTGATGAGTAACCTTGTGGAAGGAACAATAGGTACTTAAAGTGGGAGAGATTATAGTAGCAAGGGGAGGTTGAGTGAAGGTGGGAAGTAGAATGAAAAGGATATTTGTGTTTTAGGGTACATTTTCCCAATTATACTTGATGGTATCCAACCATTGAGTTGTGAGACATCATAAATGGTAGACAACTAATGCAATCTTGTCATGCTTCAAAAGCACCTTCATGTATTGAAAATATGAGGAAAAAAGATAAACCTATTTGTCCACTTATTCGCCACAAGAAACTACTTCAAATCATGAAACATTACCTTTGGATCCCAATGTGAACTTGCTTTAGTTGTTGAAGAGGCATTGCTCATGTGTAAATCAATGAGCCGTTTAGTTATGCATTACATAAGTTGCATATTCCATTGAATGAACTATGTTTTCACTACAGCAAATAATCTTGTAGAGTCACAAGTGAGGGCTCATCCTTAGAGTGCGCCTTCAATTTTCCATCATAATATAGACCCATGCAAGGAAAAAAAAGATCTAATTTTTGGACAATCTACAAAAGGGTTGATCTCTATGCTAGTGTCTTGTTTGTGATTCTAACTCTAGAGGGATTTGTGCCCTATGTTTTCCTTCGATATGGAATCTAGGACCACAAGATATAATATCAATGATGCATTTTATAGAATGATAATGCAACAATAGATTCACTAGAAAGAGGATAAAAGAGGATTAAACATTAAAATCAACCATTAGAATCTAGAATCGCCATGTGCATGCATGTGTGGAGATTCGACTACATCACCCTTTGGAGTCGACACCAAGGAAGGAAAATGTAGCCATGCACGGTGAAGTTGAGGCACACAGATGTTGCTTAGAATTTGTAGTTGAAAGATGGATTGAGAATGTCTATCATAGTGGAGTCTCATTTCTTTGTTTATTGTGTCTTGCAATGATAATTTACATATTAGATTCATTGCAACAAAATTGTCCTATTTCAACATATGAATATAGATCTAAGTAAACACTATGATGCCACAATTGTGGGAGGTTAAATAAGGCTTCTTGAAATGACAACCTAGAGTGGAAAACCATTGACCATTATAAGATTGTTAGCAAGTACAATAAATTGATTGGTAAACTGTAATACCCTCTGGTTTAACCCCTGGACATATTATTATTGTTTTTATGTTGGATATAGTGGCACAAGGTTGCTGGAATATGGTTTGCACATTATTATTATTTTTATTATGTTGAAATTATAAAATAATTAATAAAATAAAAATAACTAGATGACCCATGCCATGAAAGAGAGTATGAGGAACCATGATGTTACAAGCAAGGGGTTGTGGAAAAGTGTTTACCTATGTGTGCTGATCCTATGTTGATGTTGCACACCCTTCTTATGTACTTGATGGACCCTCTTGGTTATGCACCCTGATGTGTTATGTCACTCCTTGGTTTTATTTACCATGAGATTAATTTTTATTTGAGGATTGGAGTCCTTCTTTCACCTAGTGTGCCCTCATGAGTTGGATTAGTGTGTATCTTGGTGTAGCCACCCAATATGTAACTCCAGTTTACTATTATGGGAATGTAAATATCATGCTTGTGTCTCTCTTTCTCCCAATTTGAATTGATCATGAAGGAATTGATTTACTTGTGTTGGCTAGTCACACTTGTGTGTTGGTTCATGATTTTTCAATTGTGCTTGTGTTTGGCACTTGTGGTTCGATTTTGCTGCTCTTGGTATGAGATACTTACTAGTAATTTCTCCCTTGTGGAGCCTGTTCCCAAGCTGAGTCACTCTGGATCCATTGGTGTATGTCCTAGAATTTCCTTTGGATATCCTGGATTGGAAGCAAGCGTGAGGTTCATTGCCATTGGATTTGAGATTGGATAGAGCTATGTATTGCCTTTGGAGATCCTAGTTTGGAAGTAGGGGTGAGATCCACTCCCTTCGATTTGAGGTTGTCTTGGAGCCAATGGAATTTCCCTGGATTGGAAGTGCTACTTTCCATTGGTTTGTGGTTGGACTGTTGTCTTATAGCCACTGGAATTGCCTTGGAGTGGATGTAGAGGTCACACTTTCCATTGGGTTGTGTTTGGAGTGATTTCTTGAGGAAATTTTTGGTTGATTGCGCTCTTTCTTGTGGCATCATGGTTCTGGCTCAAGGGTGACCATTCCAAAGTGATTTTTGGCTTGCATTGTGTCTATGACTAGGTGGAACATGGCACATTTGATTCTGGTTGCGTATCTAGAAAAGGTAAGTGCTTTATCTTATGTTTATTTAATTTATTTGGAAATGATATGATTTATTTATGGATGAACATGAAATATTTGATGAAATGTATGAGCTATTTGTGGAAGACATTTCTCATGGAATTCAATATATTTATGCAAGTAAATTTTGTGAAGGAATTGGAAACTAGTTTTTGGGATTTTGTGCACAAATTGTTTGAGGAAAATATTATTTGGAGCCTCTGGTACAGAACTTAAATTTATTCCCTTATTCATTATATAATTTGTATTTTGATGGTATAGTATCCTCATAATGGTTTAAGTCACTTCTCTTTGATGCTTCTACCTTTTATTTGAAAACTAGTTCTTTGATTGGATTGTTTTGCATAGCTTTAAGAATTCACACATGAAGTATTTGTAAAAAATACTAAGTGTTATTTTTATGCCTATGTATGATAAATACACTTTAAATTTGTGTTATAATGTGATGGTAAATATTCTTTATAGTGTTTGGGAAATGTCTACCGAAATTCTAGATCAATTTCCAATTTCTAGCTCCTTCAATGGAATTGTTTTGAGTAGATTTGTGAATTTGCATATGAAGTGTTTGAAAAAATGTTAAAATGAGATATACCTCTGTTATTAATTATAAAACATTTTATTTAGATTTGTAATGGAATTTGAATTATTTCATGAGCTGTAGATTTAATTGTTCTAGCAATTTCTAGAATTAATAGTCAATTTGGATGAGTTGAATTAGCTAGTTTTGTGAATTATTTAATGGCATGTATATGGGTGAACATATCAGCCATATGAATTTAGGTGACCCCTTATATTCTTTCCATGAGATACAATAGTCATATATTTCCCTTTATTTGGCATTTGAAAAGTTAAATGGGAAACTAGGTACATTGCGGTGAAAATTGATAACTAGTTGTGGATTGAAATATCCATTTTCATAAAAACAAAATGCTACAACCAAGTGATTTGTTTCTAAAATTTTATTATAATATAGGTGACTACTTATCAGGTGTGATCCTTTACTTATGGATGCATTTCATTTTGGTTCATTTATTTAGACTCAATTCATTGCGGTGAATGTTAACTAGTTTCATTGGAATTGATGGAAAAGATCACCTTATGTGTAATTTGAATGATTTGAAAATAAACCTTTAATTGGATCTAGGTGCATGCTTAAATATGTTGTTAATGGATGTAGGATTTATTTTTGGTTTAATGGCATGGTTACAAGTTGATTGTGTGCAAGACTAGCTACTTATATTGGAAATCTAGTTAACTAGTCGTGTGGACTTTCTTTCGTAATTACCATGATTTTATTGTAATTCTGGTAATTAAGCCTTATTTATATGTAATTAGATTTTATTAAGACATTGGTATTGATAATATATGGTTATTTGTTAAACAATTTGATTTGTGATAAGTGTTGTCATTTGTGCACTAAGTGTCGTAATTAATACCTTAATTACTAGTTAATTATGATTAAGAATAGTTAGCCTTTAGAAAAGGCTATCATCTATGATATGGATTGTATTGAAGGTTTGGGGATTTCAGATGATGTTAAGAAGCCTTCCCATCCTTTAGATCAGATGTTGGATGTGTTTATGAATTTATATTAAATTATTGTTAATTATTGGATTTTGTGTCGCAATTAATTTTGGACAAGACAAAAATTAAATGTTTATGGTTTATCCACTACACTAAAAATCAAGTAATTAACCTCATAGAGCTAATGATATGTCCTTTAGACACTCTGATAGCCCCGGGGTACATTACATCAACAAAAGGGTGACTAACATCAATAGCAACAACAACCTGGTATAAGCATTTTTTTCATTTTATTTCTCCTTTGCTTTATTTTCCATAAGTCTTCCTTTCAGTTGTAGAGAATGATGAATAGTGTAAAGAAAAAGGATATGGGCAATAATGCTCTTTATTTTCCAAATAACTAGACTTGCATAAGAGTTTTAGTAAATGTTGCTAAATTAATTTTAGAATGCACATTAAAAGAATTGTTATGCTTATGCATGCAAAGAAAAGATAAATATATAGAATTTAGGACATGAAGTTGGACTTATAAGCAACTAGTGAATTGATTTATAATTATAATATTGTTATAATTCTTCAAAAAAATTGACAACCACAATGAGTACAAGAAAACTCCCTAAATTTGAAGGTCAATGATCAACATCCAAATTTTCACATTTCATACACAATAACATAAGAATTTACAACTTTATAGATGGATGTGAAAATCACATTGATTACATGCTAATGGATGTTAACTGACAACGATCAACACACATCAAACATTCAATAAAAAAATTTGTCACCACAAAGAAAACGTCTTCTACATAATAAATATAAAAATTATATGCTTGTTGTTCCAATAACTTTGGATGCACCTATATCTACTCTTTTTATTATATCTACTCTTTTTATTAGTCCCTAACAAAATAGGGAGTATACTTTTCACTTTAGTGTTAAAGTTCATTGTCTACATATTAATTGTGAATTCACTAAATTTTTGTAAAGTTTTTTAACGTTGCAAAAATTTGATAAAATGCACTGAATACATTAAAAGTTAAAAATACTTTTCATAATTTTAGAATTTCATTTATTATTTTCTTCTTATTGGTCTAAATGAATGTAGATGGGACATAAATTTTGATACCATGAAGGTACTTGTCAGTGAAGCAAAAACACTAATATTTGAGAGTTTGTGACGTTATGAGTACTTAGGCATGAATGTGTTACTACATGTGCCCTATCACTATTAGCATTGGCATCCGTTTCCTATCATGATTAGTTAGATATCCATAGTAAGAAAAATACATCATTTTATTCAATGAATTTCATAGAATCTTGGACATTGGGTTGGGTTTCCCAATATTGACGATCAAGAAGAAATTTTAGTTTAGTTGTATTTGTTTGATCCATGAAATAAAGGTGAAGATCCCATTAGATTTATCAACAAATAATTGGCTATGGAAAATGTTTTGGTGTTTTATTATCCTTTCATTGAAAGAGTTTGAAGTAATCTAATGAGTAAGCTTGCACTAGAGGGCATGGGACCATAAGGTGTGATATCTATATCCTTCCACAAATCGCCACAACACTTCAAGGATTATAAGATATCACATTTACATTTGCTTCAAAGAAATGATATTCATTGCAAGTATGTCTCCCATTCCTAGATTCTTTGGTAGACAATCCAACATTTTCGATCCATTATCACTAGATTTATGAGACTCTTTTGAAGTACGAAATTGTCCATTTTTACGATTATTGGGCACTTTCCAAGGGATGATGCAATAGCCACAACCAATACTCAACTTGACCATAAGGAATTTTCTAAGATGTGCATCTTCAAGAATGATCTTCTAGGTGTTCATCGTGTCTTTTAGAGGGTTTATGTTCCTTTCTGTAATGCTTGTCTAGATTAGTCACTATTTAGGACCAAGGATTTACTTTTTGTTCTTGGTAGGTCTGAAGAAAGAGGAGGTAAAGATATAAGTGGAAAATGGTAAATATAGATGTGCAAAATGGCCACATTCTATCGATAAGTGGTGAACCCAAGAAATAAGATGATCAAAATAATGACAAGTGGCATTGTATTGAATGCTTATGTGGTAAATTTCATAGGCATTTATGGTTTCCAAAAAATGCCAAGTTGGAGCTGAAGGTTACAATGGAAAATAGAATGTTCACTATCATAGTCCCTAACTACCTTAGGCTAAACATGAGGTTAAATCCATTGAAATATTTGGTTGACTAAAAGAAAAATGTGTGGATATGGTGGCCATATAAATTAAGCTACCCTGTATTCAATCATTGTGTCATATTGGGTGTATTTGAGGGGCAAGTGATTAGAAATCATATTAGAATTGATGTAAATTCTTGGTGCAATGGAATGGTAAACTTGTTCTAAATTTTTCATTGCCTACAATTATATTCTCATGAAGTTGAAGTCATTATATAAAGGAACTTCTTAGATTTCTCATTCTAATCCAGTGTCTATTGTATACTATTTTTTGTTGATGATGATTATGTTGTCTTTTGATCTTCTCGGGTAATAACAATTTCTCTTGTAAAAGAATGGATCATACTAGAGAAGAATCAAACTTCAACTTTTTTAAGTTAATTTTTTTTGTGTGCATTTAATCTATTTTAATTATTTTCACTTGATATTATTGGGAGGATATGGTTGTTAATTTTCGAGCATTAATTCAATATACTCTAGGATCTTTACTGAGAGAATAACATGTACAGTATTTCAATGCATATCAAGCATAGCAAGCATATCAATCATCACAAGATGAAAACATAAGAGAAAATGGACACACAGAGTTTCCGTGGGGAAAACCCTAAGGTGAAAAACCCCACAACTTACTCAGAGATAGATAAAGCAATAATACAACCCAAGTACAACCCAAGTACATAGAGATAGTCTCCTCCTAGCAGTTGATCTTCCTCCTCACATGTGCGCCACTTTCCGAGTGATGTAGAGTGAGATAATGAGATGATCAAAATAGAGATCTCACAATCTCTATTTATACTTGTCCTGATTGCCCAATAAACTTATGGGGCTGACTTGTCTAGCTTAGCATAATGACCCATGGTTAACTTAATCAGGGTTGAACCCACACATGGTGGTCTAATAACCCATCGACAAGTTACGACACTTGTCAATACAAATGACGACACTTCCTTATAGAGGAATAACACATCTCTATAGGAGTACAATATACATAAATGAAATACATTCTGAATTTACATATACATCAACACTCTCTGTTAACTAGGAAGGTATTTCTCGACACACATCTGCTAGCACAAGTCTTCTTCTTTGGATCATCATTAACGAATCATCATCCTTGAATCATCGTCATCATCACTGCTTCTACTATCTCAATGAATCTCTAAATCTACTCATTATAGGAATTTCTACAGAGCCAGTCCTTTTTCATACTGGATGTAGGCCCACCACCTACACGTCTTCATCATCACTGGCCATACTATGGAATCCTCAGGACTTATTATGTGCATCACAAAACCTTGCAATAGCATCCCAGGACTTATTACGGGCACACAGCCCAACCTATCGGATCTCCCAGGAAGCTATTACATGTGACGCCACCACAAAACCTCGAAAGAGAATCCCAGGACTGATTACAAGCACACAGCTCAACCTATCGGATCTCCCAGGGTGTTATTATATGTGGTCATGGAAAAACCTTGAAAGAGCATCCCGAGACTTATTACGGGAACACATCCCAACCTATCAGACCTCCCAGGGCACTATTATATGCCATAGGAAAAAACCTCTAAAGAGCATTTTCCAGATCTCCCAGGGAGCTATTATACGCCAACGGCAAAACCTAGCAAGAGAATCTGCAAACCTACCAAGGCGCTAATATATTTTCTCCCAAAGAAAAACCTCAAAAGAGCATTTGCTAGATATCCTAGGGAGCTATTATATGCCAGTGGCAAAACCTAGCAAGAGAATCTCCAAACCTCCTAGGGCGCTATTATATGCTTATCTGGACAACCTATCCACGGCCACAGAGTATCAACCTGATACTCACCATACATCATCCTGATGTTAACATGATCATCCTGATCATCATCATTGGATTTTCCTGATGCATGCCATCTGGAGCGACATCCTGAAGCTCATCATCCATGATCATCCTGATCATACAATGCATCCATCTGATGCATACACAATATCTGCCTAATACATATCATCATACATGATCTACCTGATCATACCTGATACATATCAACATACATGATGTACCTGATCATACAATGTATCCACCTGATACATATACAAATACATACACATGATCCAACTGATCATATCCAGCATCCAACATGATGCATACATACATATAAATGATCCAACTGATCATATCCAGCATCCAACATGATGCATATACCGAGCAGTAACTGGAGCATCATCCTAATGCCCATCATCCAGTGCTTACATCCATAGCCATGGAAGGAACCTCCTCTCACAATGCTTGGAATGGCTTCAGCAAATGTGTCCATCACTTCTTCCTTGAAGTGTCGTCAATCTGAAGAACACCAAGCCTTTCTCTGAAGTACTCGAACTTCACTCTGGCTAGTGGTTTCATCAGTACATCTGCAATCTTCCCATCCGTCACAACGTATAGGAGCTTCACTGCTCCTCTCTACACCATATCCCTGATATAGTGGTATTTGATCTCAATGTGTTTCGACCTGTCGTGGAACACCGGGTTCTTAGATAGCTTCACACAACTCTGGTTGTCACAAAAGATACCAGTATCCTCTAGTGGGAGATAAAGTAAATCAGACAGTAGCTTTCAGAGCCATACTGCCTCACAACTAGCTGAACAATCTGCAACATACTCTGCTTCGGCTGTACTCAGTGCTACGCAGGACTGCTTCCTGTTAAACCAAGAGATCATACCTGATCCCATACTGAAGCAACACCCAGAAGTGCTCTTCCTATCTGCAGCACTGCCTTCCCAATCTGAATCAACATAACCCTGCAGGTTAAACTTTTGATTCGCATCATACCTAATCCCATAGTCAACCGTACCCTTCAGGTACCTCAAAATATGCTTTACAGCAACCAGGTGAACACCTCTAGGATCTGTCAGGAATTGGCTCAATGTGTTCACCGCAAAGTAGATATCTCGTCTCATGTTCATAAGGTACATCAAGGACCCAATCATCTGACGATACACAGTGACATCAACCAGATCAGATGAAGCATCACACAGAAGCTTCAGGTTTGATGCCATAGGTGTGGCCATGGCCTTGCAATACATCATCCCGAACCTCTTTAGGATCTCTACTGCATACTTCCCTTGTCCAAGGAAGATTTCATCTGCACTCTACCACACCTCCATGCCTAGAATGTAGTGCATGTTACAATGTAATCTTCCACCCTGTGAGCATCAACATTCTTTGGCCTGTAGGATCCATTTCACTGACTCAGATCCACTTTATATCCTTCAGACATATTATTTTGCCCTATTTTTATTCCTACCCGCTTGTTGCATCACTATAGCAGGCGTACCTATGAGTTACATCACTATAGTCCACAGGTATCAAGTAAAATGGTAAAAATCACTAGTTTACTACTTTTTACTCCCAAAAAGCGGTCATTGGGTGACCTTTGGCTCTCCATCTACCCAAGTAACATCTCAATGTGTCTTTTCACTTACCTTTGAGAGGACTATATATTGAGCACTGTAACGTCCCCTTTAACAACACACGGGGCTTTTGGCAGACTTAGCCCCAATATTAATTCTCATAAATTCATAACAATTAAAAACTTTTGTGTGCAGATTCAACTCAATATAAACACAGCGGAATTAAACATAATAATAATATAGAAGCATAGATTCGCATCAGCATATTTATCTCAAGCAATCAACAGGCAGAGAATTCAATCCCCTTCTTATGCTACTTCATATCGATTTCATTAACATGCAGAATAATCATTCAAATACCACGTGCAGAACACATAATGTATATAAATTAATTCACAAGAATACTTATCTTGAAATGTAATGTCCAACAACTGGCTACGTGAGAGCAACGTTCCACCCAACCATAGATCTCTATCCAGCCTGTATTCTTTCAGCTGAGAGATCACCCCCGAGCTGGGCTGTGTATCCACTAAGGAGGAACTAGCTGGGCTCACTCACAGCCATGGTTTCGGCCATCAGCTATGCTAAGCCAACACACCGTTGGGTTTATCAAGCATACGGATGACAAATGAGGAGGATGCTAAGCCAGTGAGCTCAACCACAAAGCTACAGGCATCTCAAATGAACTCAGCAGTCATGGCACCCACAATACCTACCGCACCCAACACAAGGAAGGTCCCCTTCTCTGCTGCACAGTCCCTCAGGCGACCCTTCCCTCCAGTGCTCTTCCGGGTGGGCATAGAAAGGTCCAGCTGCTAATTCCTTGAGATTCTAGCCTTCACTGGGTTTATCAAGCAAACCAAACCTTTACTCAGTCATTCACACTTGGATTTCTCACAGTTCTGTTATCCAATAACTCAATCCCGTCACTTCATTTCTGGGCTGCAAAAACTGGGTTTTCTTACAGATTTCGGGGTAGCTAATGCTCCCAAATTCACCCCAAGGTTCATACCAATGGATCCCCCATTGGATTTCACTGTCCAATACCAGATCTTGATGTTTTTGGCTTCCCAAAACGCGGGTTCTTTCAAAGTCGCGATTTCTGGTTTTGCTCTCTGCTGGCAATTCGTTTTTGGATGGAAAATGGTGCTGGTATGTTTCCCAATGGAATGGGGATGAGGAAGAAGCAACATCCCTGAGGTAGAGTGACTTGTGGTACAAGAAAACAGAGCCCATACTCTGCCATACGAATTTCTGGGCTGCCCATGCTCCATTGAAGCCATGGACTGACTTCCTCAACCACTTCCTTACAACATAATAAATGTCAGCAAGGTAAGTCAAATGGGTTCTCAAGGTGACATATGGCAGCCTATGGTTCAATCCCATAGCCCCCTCACCACTCCCTAGTGGATACACGTGGCCCCTTCTCATTCGTTGCCTCCGTAGCCAGTTTTGGTATTTTATATTGCATGATGTTTATTTACATCCTTTTTACAATTTCCATGGCTTAAGAGCACATGGGCATCAAAATATCAATGCTTGCCTTTTAAATCAAATTCGGGCTTTCACTAGCGGGGCCTTGGCCTTGAGCTCCACGCTAGGAAAACATACATCACATGTACGCATTATTTACATTAAATGCTAATACATCCTAAGAGTCAGAATGGGGTATTACAATCCCCTCCCCCTTAGAATAACACCGTCCTCGGTGTTCCAAGACTTAGGCATACATATACAATTTACACATGTCCAAAACTTCAAAAACTTTGCAGATCTGCCCTGCATTCTGTTCTTTACTTTGAACTTTCAGGACCAAGTCCTTTGATTCTCACGAGCTGCTCCTGCTGATTCGGATCTTCCAGCTCATCCATAAGTCTGAAAACTTTATGGCTGCTAGGACTCACACAGTTCCACTAGCCCCATCTTTCATTACTGCTCATGCTGAGCTCTTTAGGGTGGTTACATGTCCACATGCATCCTTGAGATTCTTTCATAGTCATTGCTTCCAACAATACCTACACTCAAACATTGAATTAATTCACATGTTTAGTTTATTTTCATAGGAAATCATAACCAAATCATATACACATGTTTATTCATAAGCAAGAAATTACAAGATAACCAAATACCTATCTGCATTAGATGTCTTCACTTTATTCCATAGGGTCCTTCTTTGCTTTACAATCCTTGGAATCGCCTATGGATTTGGGTGTTTGGCCAGCGCGCAGGCTGCCCCTCAACATCAAATAACCTTGTATGTTTGGCCAGCACGTAGGCTGCTCCAAATCATCAACAATCTCGCATGTTTGGCCAGCACACAGGCTGCTCCAAATCACCCACAATCTTGCATGTTTGGCCAGCACGTAGGCTGCTCCAAATCATCAATATTCTTGCATGTTTGGCCAGCGCACAGGCTGCTCCACAACATCAATTAATCAATGCTCAACCAGTCACTCTCTGGATTTACCAAGCAATTTATAGTTCTTTCAGGGTCCTTGCTTCCTGTATGGCCAAGGTTTCCAACAAAGAAACAATAGTGCATCAGCTTAACTGTTACAAGACTTATACTTGTAATCTTCATTATTCCAAACAAGAATAAATGAAATTGAATACTTATCTGTATCGTGCATTTCTTCTCTGGTCCACAGGGTCCTGCTTTTACTTTATAAGCCTTGGGATCCTCCTGCGGACTAGGATGTTTGGCCAGCACGCAGGCTGCTCCAAATCATCAAATAATTAATGCCCTACCAGTACACCTTCACGCCGACTGGGTTTACCAAGCATTTGGTGGTGCCCAACCAGTCCCATACCTGGTTGGCCCTCTCCATTGCCGAGCCAGCACATACGTCTGGGTCATCGACCAATGGAAGGTAACTGCGCCACCGACCATTACAGGTCAAGGCTCCACTACTCTGCCTCAGGCTTGCATCAGCCTTTCACATGTATCACAATCCCTCAATGCGCATAACAATCCCTCACCCACACAAGGGTGGCACTTCTTCTCTTGTGTAAGCCAGCGGTTCCATTTAGGAATTCCTTAGGTGACTTTCTTAACTGCAGGCTATCATGGCCCCATGATACCCACTCACCCTACACAAGGGTTACCACTGTTCATACAGTCCTCTTGAGTATTCTTTTCTTCACTTTGCCCTTTAATGTGCAGCACTGAATTTCATATGTGTAATTTGTCAACATAAAATGGATAGCAAGCTCATTAGTATTGCTGCTCTAGAATTGTAAACACATTTCATAACATTCACTATCCAACCTTGAAACACCAGGAATGCGTCCATTCCCTTAAGGCGTAGTCAATATTGGCATCCCTAACACAACTCAACACCAGAAAGGCGTGCACTCCTTACTGATGTGAACTATGAAGGTCCTAATCATACTTCAAGCAGTCTGCCATAATGGAAATCAAATCAAAACGTGCTCTGCATATTAACTCTAATAAACAGACATGCATGTATGTATATATATATATATCATTCAGGGTTTATGGAACACTTATCCATTTGCAGATGTTATTTCTCTTCTTTAATGAGGAATGGGGGCTCCTTCTCTGAGTTGACAGTCCCTCGGTTTGCCATCCCAATTCCTTTTGATGTTACATAACCTTCATATGTCTTACTGACATAATCTTCACCATCCCACTCATATTGTTTACCAATCATGTAGTGCAGATGAGATATTAATAATGTCTTATGGCGTTTCACATGAAACCCATTTTCAAATCATGGAATCCCTTCCCATGAAGTTTGGCTTCTGCAGGACCTCTCTCTCTTGGTCTTACTGCAATGTGTCTCCCTGTCACACTGCAACTCTGTCTACTACAGAAATTGGTTTTCTTATCCATGAGGCTATCCTCATATTGTTTGGCTCCTGTAAGTGACACCACTCTGCCCGTTATGGTCTTATGCCCACTGCTATACATGAGCATCCACTTATAGCATGTCCTCCTGACACATTTTCATATAAGCCAAACAGTCATTAGCAATTATTAGCAAAATTTCAAATCTGAAACATTTACAAATCTGAGATTTACAACTGTTCTTACTAACAGAACGTAGAGCTCTTCAACCATGAGATTACTTCTCATAAGCTCTAGATCAAATTTGCAAATCTGCTCCCTACAGAATTAGACTTGCAGCCATGATATTATTCTCATAAACTTAAATCAGAACATTTTCAGATCTGTTTCATGCATAAATTAAATTCCACAACCATGAGAACCTTCTCATAACCTTTGGCCTTTTCACATGGTAGAGTTCAGTCTTTACTATGGTCTTATCCCCATTGCCATACGCAAGACATTTCTACCCGGAGTCTGAAACTTTCAATCAGTCAAACATGTTGTGAGTATATGTGCATATAATCATTTCGTTGCCACAACAGTCACTGAAGTGATCTCAGAATTATAACACTAAATCATTCAAACGTCTTCAACTATTAACATTTGAAACGCAACAAAATATATATACACTTCTATATATGCATCATTATCACAATAGAATTTCAAGACATAGTCACACTATCCATGCAACTTAAATAAATCGTAAATACTCATTATTTTGCAGTCATATCATTCATACAACTCTGTCCTTCCACAGAGCATTCTAGCAGCCCATCGATCATGATTGGGATCTTCATGCACTTATTATTCTGCATTCATAACAGCCCATGAAATGATCCTAGAATTATCATCAATTCATCATTTCATTCATTATTTATTTTGCAATAACATATGCATCATCCCTATGCATTCATACAATGCATCACAAGATTTATAAAATCTCTTAATGCACATTTACTCAATGCTACCTTGCATTGTTTCATGAGTACTATGCATTCAAGCATATTATGATCGAAACATGACTATCTCAAATAGTTTGCATTACCATAATCAGGACCACCAGTCCTCACTTGCTTTGGTTATTAAGCACATAACCAACATACACATGGCATGATATAAATTCATATGAATGCATTGAGATTTCTAAACAGTCATAGGGTGTAAGGATCATTTCCCTCACTTACCCACACCTCACAAAGCTTGGTAGGTTAACAGTCCCAATCGGTATTCAATATCACATGCAAACTAACTCAACATAGCTCAAACATAGTTGAAGAGATCTTACCAAACCCTCTTTCAACATTCATGCAATTTGGCACCAATAATCATTACCTGCACGGTTACCATAAACATCGCCTGATGTTACCTGATCAGTTGGCCTCTTACCAAGGCTGCTCAGTCCTTTTGCCAACTTTATGATCATAGATTTGTTGCACCATCCTTTCTGCATAAGGTTGTTGACTTCATGCAACAACATCCTCATCACATTTAGCCATGCTCTTTGTTATCTTTGGTCCTACAACCAATACCAACATCAATAGTGATTATCAACCACAATATTCTCCATTAGTGGTTCATTGCATATACAGACTTCATTATTCTACCAATATGCAATATCCAATTTATGCACAAGCATTTCCATATGCACTATGCAATGTTTGTTAAGATGCCATCTAGTGCATATACATCTATGTAATCCTTTACATTTTTAACATTTTTATGCCATATGACAATTTCATAATTGTAAGTATGATAACAAACAGGGGTTTAAGGGATTCTTCCCTTTTCGATCCCTCATCGTAACATGGAATTCCTCTTCCATATCTTGCAATTGTAGAAATTGCCCACATTGACAACAAAATTTGTTTGTCAAAACAGCCGCTGGCACTCTTCTGCACTAAATATCGATGACATATGTAGACCTCATTCAAAATCTGGTCATGCATCATTGTTCCCTACTAGACAAGCTTTCCAATGCCTGTCCCCATGCTCCATTCCGACATCGGGTGTGGAAACAACGTTGTTTCAAAAATGACAACTCTTACCAATAATTCTGCACATTTTACACAGTTGCATTTTTGGTCCAGAATGCCAACTTCAGCCACCTGTGGAAGAAAATCTATGAAGAATCGCAAAAACTTTTATATCGGGCAAAGTTAGTCCATATAACAAGGAACACTCGGCACTTCGCGGATCTCAATTTCGATGTACCATTCATCTTTTATAAAATTCTGGGTTTAACTACTTCTTACTTTTCACATTTTTAACTCCCTTTGCATCCTGTGCTCCACTTGTGCGCCACCTGCGCACAACCTGTGCGCAATCCGCGCACTATCCGCACGCAACCTGCACGCCATCTGCGCGCAATCCACGTGCAACCTGTACACCATCTGCGCGCAATCTGTGCGCGACCCGCATGCAATCCGCGCGCAATCCGTGTGCGATCCGCGCGCAATCGGTACGCCATCTGCGCGCAATCTGTGCGCGATCCGCGCGCAACCCGCGCGCAATCTGTGTGCGATCCGCGCGCAATCTGTGCGCAATCCGCGCGCAATCCACGCGCAACCCGCACGTAATCCGCGTGCAATCTGTGCGCTATCCACACGTAATCTGCACACGATCTGCGTGCTTCCGGGGGTCATATCTCCCTCGTCCCTTAACCAAATAAGGCAAATTTGGTACCGTTGGAAAGCTCTTGGAGAGGGCTATGCACCTATGTGATCTTATTCTTTATTTGAGAAATCTGACCCTATCATTTTTCTCAATCAAAATGCCGCCCCCAACTTCCCAATTTTACATTAAAACCATTCTGTCTCTTGCCTTGCAACTGCAACTTTTCACAACAGTTAGAAAATTTTCTGGAATGTGCCATTTCGTCCCCTTACAGAGGTGAACTACTACAGATCAAACTTGCATAAAAACAGTAAGAGAATGACAAGAACTTGCATCTCTAATAAGGGATTTTCTTTTCATTTCACATTCAACAATCCAATCAATGGATTCACAATTAATCTCTAAGCAACCAACAAGCATGGGCAAGGAAACTCATGAGTATAAGGGCGTAATTCGCAGGCTTTCCTTACTTCCGAAAACCATCAATCAGACACACAATGTGGGTTCATTGTAAGTGAAAATCACCATTGAGATATGGGGCTGTAACAGCTGACTGTTCATGCTTTTACTCAGGAAATTAACAAACAGAACTCATTTCCAGCCATGCTCAACATTCAAGTTCATGCATTCAAAGCATCATGGACATTCAAGGAACATGGATTCATCATTAATTAAGGTCTCAAGCACATGATGCATCATCTCCTATGCACAACAATTAACAACAACAACAACAAAACAATATAAGATGGCAGAGGTTGCCCCTCCTTTCTCTCCTCCATGGAGGCAAACAGACAAATACAAAACTGAATGCTACAGCATTGGGGACAACTTTGAGCAAGCATTCAAACTGAAAATGAATTTTCTCCCTCTTTCCTCTATTTCATAGAATGCAATCAATGCAAGCAGCTTGCAAAAATCCCCAAACAGTCATGGAAATGATTTTCCATTCCAACAAATAGAAGCCATGTGATCTTGAGATTTCTTTTAAAGCATTTTAGTTCCAAATACAAAATGCATGTACACACAATGATTTATATCTCTGTGAAAGGCCCAACAGCCGTAGTGTTGAACCTAGAGCTCTGATACCACTCTGTAACGTCCCCTTTAACAACACACGGGGCTTTTGGCAGACTTAGCCCCAATATTAATTCTCATAAATTCATAACAATTAAAAACTTTTGTGTGCAGATTCAACTCAATATAAACACAGCGGAATTAAACATAATAATAATATAGAAGCATAGATTCGCATCAGCATATTTATCTCAAGCAATCAACAGGCAGAGAATTCAATCCCCTTCTTATGCTACTTCATATCGATTTCATTAACATGCAGAATAATCATTCAAATACCACGTGCAGAACACATAATGTATATAAATTAATTCACAAGAATACTTATCTTGAAATGTAATGTCCAACAACTGGCTACGTGAGAGCAACGTTCCACCCAACCATAGATCTCTATCCAGCCTGTATTCTTTCAGCTGAGAGATCACCCCCGAGCTGGGCTGTGTATCCACTAAGGAGGAACTAGCTGGGCTCACTCACAGCCATGGTTTCGGCCATCAGCTATGCTAAGCCAACACACCGTTGGGTTTATCAAGCATACGGATGACAAATGAGGAGGATGCTAAGCCAGTGAGCTCAACCACAAAGCTACAGGCATCTCAAATGAACTCAGCAGTCATGGCACCCACAATACCTACCGCACCCAACACAAGGAAGGTCCCCTTCTCTGCTGCACAGTCCCTCAGGAGACCCTTCCCTCCAGTGCTCTTCCGGGTGGGAATAGAAAGGTCCAGCTGCTAATTCCTTGAGATTCTAGCCTTCACTGGGTTTATCAAGCAAACCAAACCTCTACTCAGTCATTCACACTTGGATTTCTCACAGTTCTGTTATCCAATAACTCAATCCCGTCACTTCATTTCTGGGCTGCAAAAACTGGGTTTTCTTACAGATTTCGGGGTAGCTAATGCTCCCAAATTCGCCCCAAGGTTCATACCAATGGATCCCCCATTGGATTTCACTGTCCAATACCAGATCTTGATGTTTTTGGCTTCCCAAAACGCGGGTTCTTTCAAAGTCGCGATTTCTGGTTTTGCTCTCTGCTGGCAATTCGTTTTTGGATGGAAAATGGTGCTGGTCTGTTTCCCAATGGAATGGGGATGAGGAAGAAGCAACATCCCTGAGGTAGAGTGACTTGTGGTACAAGAAAACAGAGCCCATACTCTGCCATACAAATTTCTGGACTGCCCATGCTCCATTGAAGCCATGGACTGACTTCCTCAACCACTTCCTTACAACATAATAAATGTCAGCAAGGTAAGTCAAATGGGTTCTCAAGGTGACATATGGCAGCCTATGGTTCAATCCCATAGCCCCCTCACCACTCCCTAGTGGATACACGTGGCCCCTTCTCATTCGTTGCCTCCGTAGCCAGTTTTGGTATTTTATATTGCATGATGTTTATTTACATCCTTTTTACAATTTCCATGGCTTAAGAGCACATGGGCATCAAAATATCAATGCTTGCCTTTTAAATCAAATTCGGGCTTTCACTAGCGGGGCCTTGGCCTTGAGCTCCACGCTAGGAAAACATACATCACATGTACGCATTATTTACATTAAATGCTAATACATCCTAAGAGTCAGAATGGGGTATTACAAGCACATATGGCTTATGGATGGGAGGGGGAAAAGAACAGCAAGAGAACTCTAGTGGATTTTTTCCCTATCTTGAGTCTACACTCATTGATCCTTGTAGTTGTGAACCCTTTATGTTCACCTTCCAAACTCCTATCTAGTTTGAGTTTGCCATTCATCGAGGATTGAAGTGGTGGAGGCACAAGTGGATTGATCCAGATCTTGGTTCAGATTGGTTGCCAGCAAGAGGTCGTATCACTTTGTACTTCTTCTTGTTTATTAATAGAAATACTCATATTCTCATCCATTAATGTTGCAAATGTTGTTTATCTTACATTGGGTTGCATTTACTTGTTATATCATGGGCCATTGCTATTGATGATGTTAATGCTGTTTATATATTATATGTACTTGTTGTATATTGGTTGTCAAGACTAATTTGCAGATTCAAGTGCACAGATCGGAAAAGCTCCAATGGGGATCTACATCGAACGTTTGGATCGAGGTTGGTTATTTTCTTCATTATCTTAGCATTGTCATTTATATAGCATAGTTCTAAGGATTGAGTTGATTTCTGGTAGTCATCTATCTGTTGTGGTATACCCCAAGCCATAGTGAGTTTTCTCCAACATAGAAATGGCGACTCCACTAGGGAAAACATTCATCTTGGGATTTTTTGAGCATTAGTCTATAATTAGAGTTTCTGTCTGTCAAAGCTCTGTGTCACTTATCTGCCATTGAGATACACTATAGAAAACTTGCTTTTTTTGAGCCATTGGACTCTCTGTTTGCCAATTTACCTTTCCTCACCCGCAGGCTAGCTTAGCTTTGCCCGTGTATACCTGCCTCTGTTTACTCTACTGCTCGTGGGTACCCGCAGGTATTCCTTCGACAATAGTGTACAACTCCGACTTTGGTTGATTTATGACCTTTGGTTGTTGTTGAGTTGGTTTTGGTTGATCCTGAGTCTTTGTTGGCCTATTTCTTGACAGTTTCATGCCTTGGTTGTGACCAGAACTCTTCGTTTCTCTTGGTTGAGCCTTGTTTGTTTTTTACCTATCTTTGGATTTAGCCTTGTTGGTTTTTTCCTTTTGAGCTCATTCCTTTGGCTGAGTCTTACTATATGGTATTTGCCTGGTTGTCTAAGTGATCTCCTTGGCATATTAGTGACTAAATAGTAGGATTTTGCTTGCATTTTTCATTTCCATATATTGAAAAATACAAAAAAATACATATAGTTTTTGCATTTTCCTTTCGTTTATAAGAGAAAATAGAAAAAAAAAATTGTATGTATTGCATATTGCATTGAGTGCTTTCTGCCTTCATTTAGATTTTGATTGTGCATTGAAAAATATAAAAGGACTACATATTTATTTCGAAATCGTTGGTTTGATTGTGCATATTAGGGGCATTGTTTTCATTGGATAGATGAGTCTAGGATTTGACGATTTTGCATACTATTGAGTCTTACACATCACTAGTTTCATGATCATATCCCTTGAGTAATCATAGCCATTAAAATTAATGCTTAATCTTAAAATTGATTAGACTGATTTTATTTATAGGCTACAACAACTAGCATAGGTTTAGAGTCTTGGAATAGATCATTGTGAGTTAACAATCCAAGACTACTAGACGAAACATTAGGTGTCTGACCAGGGAGTGGAGGAATCCATGGTATAGATCGGTGTTCTAAGGAATCTCTACTCAAGCCAGAGTTAAGCATGAGGTTACGCGAGGTTGGTTGAAGGGATATCCCTTTGATACCGGTTGAACGTGGGAGATATTTCTAGGATTTGTTCATATCTGGGGACTCTTGGGGGATTTGACCCTCATTGACTTTCGGGCTCAGCTACCCTGCCCATATGACAGATCCCACCCGCGACTGTCCCCTTGAGCATTGGTTATATTGTGGTGACCATAGTTTCCTTACCTAAGTATTGCATAGGGTACTTGCAGTGGTTATACTGTTCGTGTCCTGAGTTAGATAGGGATTGGACAACACAGTTGTGTTTGTGCAGTGGAATTGACCCTATACATGCAGTGAAGCCTGGGTGTCTCTATAACTGATTATGTTACCTCCGGCTATATTTTGGGAGTCTCAAGCCTCTCTTAGGTGAGGCATACCAGCTCTGGTGTCGAGAGCTCAATTAGCCACTCTGTTTGTCTGCTCTTGGCTATAATTTCTCTAGGTGTGTGCTTTTGATTTACTGTTTTTGATCGATAGTTGGCCTTTAGGGGACATTTTGATTATATATTCTCCCCGAAGATATCGTGGCATAGAGCCCTACTCTCCACTGATCCCATCGGTTGGATGGTTTAAAGCCGGTCGAGTTTTCATGCCGTGTTGCTAGAGGACACCGGAGGGCTCCCTCTAAGTCTTCAGATTCTTACGAGACATACATCCAAGACGTCATGACTACTACACATTTTGATACTGAGGAAAAACCTTCGACTCCATCGGGTAGAGTTGACCACACTTCCGATCCCCATACTCCTCGTGAGGCATGGGGAGGTGATCCGCCTAAGACTCAACCTAGTTCGATTTGGCCGAATCCACTTGAACAAGATTTGTTTGAACCTTTGAATCTGGATAATTATCTTCACGGAATTCCAACCTTACCTGAGGACGAAGAACAAGATGATCCATTCATTCCTTCATTTCCACACAATTATAGATACGGGATGCCAGAGTTACATGACAACACTAGTCCTACGATCAACCCAACCGCACTCTATTTTGGTATGCCTAATTATAGTACCATTGAACCTTCTACTACGTTTGGTAGTCACGCTGGCACTAGTCATGGTGTTAGCCATACTATACCCACTGGGGGCACTACCCTCGCTGGGGGCACTACGTTGTCCACTCACACACATAGTACGGGGATTGGCCACGTTTCTCCGAACAATGCTAATGTTGGAAGAGGACCACCTCCTAGAATTTCCCATCCTAATAGGAACGTTGTTTGAAATACGACTTGCCATCCACCACCTAATACACATGCCGCTACTCGTCAACCCAAGACTACTTTTACGGATGCTAATTCTCCTCCCAACCACGGGGGTGGACACATACCACATACTTTTGTGTCCACTGCCACCACTAGTAATGCTAATGTAGGGGGTGGGAATATCTCCTACCCACATGGACATCACGACACCATCCCTGCTACTAGTCACACCAATGTTGGGGTTGGGAATACTTCTCATGCTTCTGGTCACCACACAACTGCTCAAGCTAATCCTAATGCTGGGGGTCGGAACATACCATACCATTATGGTCATTAAAACATGGTTCCCGCTATGAATAGTACATATATGCCCCATACTCATGGTGGAAACCCTTACTACAACACAGTCGGTGTTGGCCACCAGTATAACCCACCACCCCAATATGGTGCCCAAAATACGCACATACCTGCTTACTCTCAAATGGGTTAGGTAGGAGGAGGTTATCAATCCTATGGCCATGGGAAAGCTTATGGTTCATCAGGTCCTTATTACTAGCAGTTTAATCCTCATGGTCAAGCTTTTGGTCCATCTTATAATACGGTTCCATTTAACCAACCTTTTATGGGGGCTTATAATCAAGCTTTCGAGCCTCATCTCCCGTTCCTTGCATGCTTGAATCTTCCATATCTTTCAAAGTTCACCAATGATCTGGTGTGTCACGACCCTAATTGGCCCCTGTTCCCTACCAAGCTCCCTTTGGACATTCCTAAGTTTGAAGGGAAAGGTGGTGAGGACTCGGGAGCTCATGTCACGACATTTCACCTTTGGTGCTCCTCCAACTCATTGAATCACGATTCTATTAGATTGTGACTATTTCAATGCACCCTCACGGGGGCAGCCGCGAAGTGGTATGTCGAGTTGCCTGGAAAAACTTATAGGGGTTTTAACGAGACCACTTTGGTTTTCTTAGATCATTTCCAGTTGCCGGTTCACTATGATACTAGCACTGAAATTTTATCTACCTTCCATCAAAACAAGGCCATGCATATTTTTGACCACATTCAAGAGTGGCATTGGCGGAAGAGGTTAGTAAAATCCAACATTCCTCCATAGTTCCTGTTGGAATGGTTCCTCAAGTCTCTACTCCCATACATTGCTGAGGATGTTTCGATGTCCGACATTGTGACTAAGGAACAAGCTATCTTGAAAGTCCAGCAGTTAGACTTATTATACTCTCAGTTTGACATTTTGTATGACATCATCCCTGATGCACTGCGCACATGTCATGAGCCCATGTCAGTTCTTGGACTGCATGCCGATGGCATCGTTGGATCTGCAAGCACTCACCCCATAGATTTGGTAGCTAATCAAATGCAGAATTTATCGCTAAACCAATCTACTCCCGGACAGGTTCACACCTTGTCTACTTCCACCCCATCGTCCGATGTACACAATGTGCAAACAACGAACCAGTCAGGTAACCAGCAACCTGGTGGTAAGAAAAAGGGGAGAAATAATCGTAAGGGTGGAAACAATGGGAATAATAATAATAGCAATCGCAATACTCCCCCGTAAGGATAATTCCAACCCTCCTCGGGAAGGCGGAAATGCTGGTGAGGACCGTAAACCTAGGCGTAAGGTGAAGTTTCCTTGCAAGCTCTGTGGGGAAGACCATCTTACTCATGTCCTCCTAGTGAAGAAGCATCGAAGAACTTGGCACAAAGCCCAACTGTGTTGAAGGATCTCCTACCTCATCACCAAAACATGGCTTCGCATGCTCCCACCATTGGTTATGGACCTAATGAGATGACAACGTTTGCTTCCAATACTAGTGGTTATGGATGTGTGAATATGGTTCAGTCAGAGGTTAGTGTTTCCACTCGTCAGCACGATTACAATGCACCACAACCCAATTTGGGGAGTGATCCTCCCCCTCCTCCTGACAATTCCTTGCATATCGAGAAGCCCTCTATTATGCTGTAGATACCGAAAGGTGTTCTTAAGCACGCTACGCATAATCCTAATGCATGAGCCGCCCACAACTACTCCATCATAGAAGATTTGGGATAAACTCTGTGTGCCATGTCGGCTCTTGAAGTTTTGCAAGCATGTCCTTCTTAGAAGCATGCTCTTTTGAGTGCATTAGGAGTTCAGGATGGGGAAATTCCCACTGTTATCAAGTTCGATACTACTGATGTCCAACCTCACTTACCCTACCACGTGGCTTTTCAAATCCAGGTGGTGTGCCTTCATAGTTTTTTCAAATGTACTATGGTTGACGAAGGTGCCTCTGCGTCAGCAATGTCATTAGCTTATTAGAAAGTTCTTGGCTATCCTCCCCTACTTGCGTCTAGAACCACGCTCACTGCATTCAACGATCGTTCATTTAAGCTGCATGGAATTATCCCTTCCCTTGTTGTCTCCTTGGGAGGTAAGTCTGTGCCTATTGAAGTCGAGGTGGTTGAGGCGCCCATCGACTACAACCTTTTATTGGGTCGGAATGGTATGTAAGCCATGAAAGTTGTCGCATCCACTGTATTCAGAGTTATTTTCTTTCCTCATGAAGACAATATTGTGACCATCAATTGGTTGGATTACGTTAAGTCCTCTTCCATAGCATCCATGGGATCCATAGTCCCGCAGGTTACTCATTCTCAGCCGGCAACTGGGAACATGGGTGTTGGCATGTACCCTTCATTGATGGGAACTTATGATTTTGCCTCACTTGTGAATTTTATCAGAACCATTACCGACGATGTGTCTCCTCCTTCGCATAATATGTCATTCTGGACTTCCTATTTCAATGATCCATGGACTTTACCATCCACGAGTTCCACGTCTGGAAACATTTTACATGTTATGATGTCTATACCACTATCTATAGCTGAGCTTGCTTACCAACATCTTCAACAAGCCACTGCAGAACCAGATCTCTCTTCTTCCCAGACAGTCAAGGAAGATCTTGTTACGCTGCCGGTTTGGGAAGCCAACTCATCTTGTTCCCATGATTACCTCGATGATACTTTTCCTTCTGACGAAGCTATTATGGAGGCCATGTGTGGTAGTGGGAGACCTTGGGAAGATATGCACCATTGCTCTTATTTCCTTCCCAAACTCGAGCTCGCCGAATGAAAAGAGTTTAGGGCGACTCTAGCAGAGATGGTTGGTCACCCTGTGGCTCTTATGGAGTCGCATGATGTTTTTGCGGAAGGGAATATGGCTAACATTTCCCCAACTACGTCGATCAATATCTCTCATACTCCCGAAATAGTTGAGAATGTCTACATCAGTGATGATTGAACTCTTGAGGAGATTTATATTTACACTGAATTGTTTACAGAACTCCGGGAATCTTTTTCCTGGTCATATGAGGAGATGGAAAGAATAGACCCCCGCATCATTGAACATGAGATTAGAACGTATCCCAATCCTAAACCGTTTCGACAACGCCTACATGTTGTGAACCCTAGAAAAGAAGCCGCTATCAAGGCAGAGGTGGAGAAACTACTCAAGGTTGGTTTCATCTACCCCGTTCCCCTTACCGAATGGGTGTCAAACCCTGTTCCCGTGGTTAAGAAGTAGGGAATGATCCGTGTATGTACCGACTTTAGAGATTTGAACCATGCATGTCCGAAAGACAACTTTCCCACACCATTCATAGATCAAATATTGGATGCTTGCACCAGAAGTGAGATTTTTTCCTTCATGGACGAATTTTATGGATATAACAAGATTCAAATCAAACCCGAGGACCAACATAAGACAGCTTTTATTTGTCCTTGGGGAACGTTTGCATATCAAAAAATTCCCTTCGGCCTTAAAAACACCGGAGTTGCATTTCAGCGTGCCATGACCTACGCCTTTCACGATCTTAAGACGATTATGGAGGTTTTCTTGGATGATCTTACCTACCATTCTCGCAAGAGAGTGGACCACCCCAAGCACCTCCGCATGATTCTCGAATGATGTATATGATACAAGATTCGATTGAATCCTAACAAATGCATCTTTGTTATAAGGACGGGTCGCCTTTCGGGCTTCATAGTTTCGAAAGAGGGTATTAGAGTCAATTCTCTCAAAGTTGAGGCAATACTTCAGTTGCCTCTTCCGTGCAATTTGCTACAACCTCATAGCCTCCAAGGGAGAGCCACTTTTCTACGTCGTTTCATAGTCAATTATTCTAATCTTACCAAAGGTTTTGCGCGCTTATTGAAGAAGGACACACCTTTTATCTGGGATGAGCAAGCCCAACAGTCTTTCGACGCCCTTAAGAAAGCTTTGGTATCGGCCCCTGTGCTTAGTCCACCAAACTTCGCACGAGATTTTATCCTTTATGTGGCCATGTCTCAAGACACAATTGGCATAGTATTGGTTCAGGTTTATGATGCGCTTGTCAAGCATGTCATCTATTATCTTAGTCGAAATATAGTAGATGCTGAGCTAAGGTATACTCATGTGGAAAAGATGGCGCTTGCAACTATTCATTCAGTCCAGCGCTGACAACATTACATTCTACTTAGAACCACCATAGTTTTCACGCATATCAATCCATTTCAGTTCGTGCTATCACGACGCCTTATCAAGGGGAAGTATAATAAATGGATTGTTATCCTTCAGAAATTCGATCTCGATTTTACTTCGACAAAGTCGATGAAATCGTTGGTATTTGTTGAGCTTATGTCGGACCTTCCGAGACTTGATGAGGATGTCATTCATGAAAATTCCTTTGTGGATGAGCACTTATTTCTTATCTCATCCGAGGACCCTTGGTATGGGGATGTCATTGTAAATCTCCAAACTTTGAAGTTTCCTCCGCACTATTCACGAGATGAGAGATGGCGTGTAAAACATCATGCTAAAGATTATACTATCATCGGTGACACTTTGTATCGCTGAGGAAAGGATTCTATCCTTTGTCGTTGCTTAACTCACGAAGAAGTGGAGCTGGTGCTTAATGATTGCCATACCGGGGCGTGTGGTGGTCACTTATCTGGGCTTGCTACAACCCAATGTATTATGCGAGCCGGTTATTTTTGTCCTTCCATCTTTAAGGATTGCGTTGATGCTGTGAAGAGATGTCACCCTTGCCAGGTGTTTTCTTGGAATATACGCTAGCATCCAGCGCCCCTTCATCTGGTCATCATCGTCGGTCCCTTCACCAAGTGGGGGGTGGATTTCTTGGATTGCAAACCAGCTTCGGCTGGGGGGCATCACCATATCATAGTGGACGTGGACTATTTTTCCAAATGGGATGAGGCCATGCCTACCGTTAAAGCCAATGGTGCTACAACAGCCCACTTCGTATTCAATCAAATTATCACTCAGTTCGGTATTCTGAAAGAGATTGTCACTGACCATGGCAGTCACTTTTAGAACAAGATGATGGAGGATTTGTCTCTCAAGCTTGGGTTTCGTCAAGAACACTCATCTTCTTATTATCCCCAAGCGAATGGTCAAGTAGAAGCAGTCAATAAGTCTTTGAAGACCATTCTGCAACATACCATCCAACAAAGCAAGACCAATTGGCACATCATGTTATATCCTGCTTTGTGGGTGTATCAAACCGCAGTCAAGACTGCCACCCGGGTTCTCACCATTTCAGCTAGTTCACGGTGTGGAGTCACTTTTAATGATTGACTGTGAGATCCCTTCGCTTAAACTGGCCATAGAGCTCTTCCCTAATATGACAGGTCTTGAGCAACGTTTAATCCACCTTGAGCAACTTGAAAAGCAACGTCGAGATGCCACTGTGGATATAGATGCCAACAAACGTCATATTAAGGTTCAGTATGATGGGTCTGTCTGTCCTCGACAATATGCTGAAGGTGACTTGGTCCTCTTATATGACAAAGCTAAAGAACCCCTGGGGGCAGGCATGTTTAACCCCATGTGGCACGGTTCTTACGTCGTGAGGCGTGTCCTGGAAAAAGGAGCCTATGAATTAGAAGATTATGAGGGGACTGTCTTGAAGGAGCCTAAAAATGGGCTCTACCTCAAGCGGTATTACACTTGAACCTTTGGTTCAGGCTGATACTTTTGTATACTATTGTATAGTTGTTTTTGTACATAGTTTAGATTTCTTTTGGTTTTTGAGTCTGTTGATTAGCTTTTGTTTGATTAATAGATGTCAGCAAAGTTTCCTACACTCTTAGGATTCGCTGATGGTGCTAGCCGTCATACGCAGTAGATTGCTTCTGCTACCTGGGTTATTTTCTCACCTGACCACCTAGTTGTGTCCTCAGGAGGTGCCTGTCTTGGTCCTACATCTAACAATGTGGTTGAGTATAGTGCCATCATTGAGCTACCTCAGGATGCCATTTCCCATGGCATCCAGTCTTTAGAAGTCCACCTGGATTCACAACTAGTTGTTCTCAGCTAAATGGGCAGTACCGTGTGTGAGATCCTACGCTACTACAGAAATTCCTAAGGGTAAGACTCTTGGAACGACATTTTGTTTCAATTACATACATACATCTTTCGAGAAGTGTTAATCATATATCTGATGCATACGCTAACTATGTATTAGATTGGCATTTGTCACATTCATCATGAAGCACACAAATACAAGAAGACATTCATACATTTGTACATACACACATATAGTAGAACCGAAGAACCAAAGTTTAATATATATAAATATGTCCAAAATGGTAGTGTCATACAAAGATGGGGCCTATAGCCCTAAAAAATATACATATTGATACAAAAAATGAGATCCTGAGATATCTACTCCCTACAAGGAAGCCTAGCTGCTACTTCGACAGGATGTGTCTCGTAGAAATACTGAACTGCATTGGCTACCCACTGGAGTAGCCGTACCCAGTCACTCGAAACCCCCACTACTTGGCACTGCATGGCCTCAGGTAGTATCGCCACTTCTATCTATGGAACCCTAGCAACCATCCGTGTGAGGTTGCGCCACAAGGTCTATAGAGTGCATCCTTCTATATCATCACCTACCTCCTCACCTCTACCTTGATGACCATGTATCGGGAAGCTATCGGGTCTCACTGGGCCTTTGTGTGTGAGCAAATAGTCAACCATTAGCATATTATACTACCACCAAAAAGATTTTTGCATTTACATATCTAATTGAAAATCCATAAAAATTTAATACACAAAACCTAAAAAGAGTACTCACCAATGTCTCTGCATGTTGCATCTGGTGGGAGTGGCATGTCCCTATCCTGGAAGAAGTCTATCCTTGCATAGGGGTAGTCCTCTATGGAAATGACCCGCTGGTCCCACCAACGGAATAAATCCTTGATATATGGTGATGCTAGATGGCCACCACCCTGTCGTGTAAAGACCTCATCCCACCGGGTCAGGGATGGATCCTGGAGACTATGAGGAGGGACATCCACCCTCAGACTAAGCCCCAGAACCCTCTCAAAGAAGAAGCTGCATAGGCTACTCCCATACCCGAAGTTTTTGGACTTCCCTTCTTTTCATTCTATCAGTTGGGTCTTCATAGACCCTAGCAGTGTGGTACACCAGTCAAATACTATAGGCTGCATGCATTGTGATGCATAGAACATCACCGACTTGGATGCCTGGTGTAGAGCCTTAGATCCAGTGATCCGCACTAAGGTAGCCACAATGATCTTCATGCTCAGATCTACTATGGCGTTGATGGGAACCTGAATTCCCACCGTGCATGTGTTTGCGGGGCAATACTGTGCTATGTAGTCAAGGACCGTGATCCCACCACCCACAGTATGAGACTGAAGACTAGCCTCCTCACCCCAATGGGACAAACCGGTAATGAAGTAGATATCATCCACTTCTAGTGTGACGATTTTCACATTGAGATTGAAGTTTTGTGCATCAACATCCCAATAGTCGATCAAGTGGCAGAGTAATAGGTTTTGGGCCCTCAAACCCCCTACACTCCAGAATTTGTACAACCCACATGCTTGCAATGCCTTTGTGCTTGCACATCATTGCGCATGGCCTCATCAACTTGGTCATGCTCCCTCTCCCTCCACTCTAGAACCATCCTAGAGTGAAGAAAAAAAAGCATTTTAGTCAAATTATTTTAAAAAACCAACTACATGGCCATACCCATGAGCTAACTTGTATACAGGTGCGGGTACTCCCAGTCAGTCTTTGCATTGACTGTGAGTATCTTGCCCTACCCACGATCCGCATAGATACAGCTTGCGGGTAGTGCCGAATCCATTTAGGGCTTTCCAAACTAAAAATACCACCGCTGAAAATAAAAATGAGAGGTATGGATGATACTACCAACCTGCTCCGGACGGTTCGATGAACGGTCGCTCGTAGCTCCCAGAATCAACAACTGAACTTTTAGGTGAAAACTAACCAAAAGCTCCAAATGGGTGAATAGTAAAAATGAATTGTAAATTATAATTTTTTATTACTATTTATAATTTTCAGGACCCACCTGTCTATAGTTTTTACTGTTTTGTGTCGTTATGGACTAATACAATGTCTTGGAGTAGTATTTTTTAATCAGATTTCTTCGGTGAAAGCTGTTTTGGACCATTTCACACCTACGGCAGGTACGTTTCACACCTGGCATATAGGTTGGATACCATTTCCACATGCATTATGCATTTGACCTATTAACCACTTTCATAAACCCTAGGTGCGACCCCACTTCGTAACTGACACGGAACCTTCACACTGCTATAGAAGTGTCATTATGTAGCGATAGGGCTTTTCCGAATATGGGTACCCTAGTTAGAACCCCTTTGTGCATTCTGGTGCCCATGCCATTGTTTGTCCTTAGGATTGGGAGTCCTTTGTAGTTACGCCATGACGTTGTGATAAAGACTGATACTCTACTTTGTCTTATGCTGGCCATCTCCCTTAAGGACTCCCCTCAGTTATATCATGTTGTGATTGCATTGCATCATCCTGCTTGCCGCTTGAGCCTTGTGCTGGCTCCCGCTTACTCAATTGATAGCCTAGTGCCTAAGCACTTTTCCCTATCGAGCCTTGCAGAGCTTATATTTTCCCTTCACAATTTGATGACCTTTTGAACCTGAGGGAACACCCCCCTGAGTGTCCACATCCTGCATGCACTTCCTTGCATTGATCATAGGTATGTTCCACTGCTTGGAACTAGTCTGCTCGCTATTTGACACTTCTTCCCTCACTTCTTGTACTATAAGCAATTTTATTCTTTTTCAAGCTTTTCTCAAATATGAAAAAGACCAAAAAAATCAAATATTCCAAAAAGCCATACGGGATTATGGTTACTACTTCTTGTTGGCAGCTGTTGTGTCACCTTTGAACAGAGCATTCATTCCACTCCGTACATTATGAGTTGGGACTATAGTTGGACCTTAGGAGTTGTACTTGTTTCTTAGTTTTCTCCACCAATTGGTTAAGCTTCCATTCATTGTGGAGCCCTTTGTAATGCCTCCTGTATTGCACAGTTTATGTCAAGTCTATGCATCCTGAGTCTATCCATATGCTCATGCTCTTGTTCAAAGGAAGTCCTGAACCAGTGTCGGCCACTCCTCAGATCTCTTGACTATTGCATGTTGGCCATCCTTATTGAGTCAGTCCGTTTCACTTGAGTTCTTCCAAATCTTTCACCGTAGCTGGTACCTCATGCTGGTTGATGGGGGATGCCTTAATGCCCTCCTTCCAGCGAGTCTTGTTCTGTCGACTTCAACCCATTTATTCCAGGATTTGAGGCTTAGAGTTTGGTTGAGTACCTTAAGGCTTGCAGTCATTAGTGGTAGGTTCTCTCGCCATCGACAGTTTTGGGAATACATCAATGTCCCCTGATTGATGGATTCATCCGAGTGTTCGACTTCAACTCATTTATTCACACTCCAATGATTGTTCTCTGTGCCTTGATGCCCATTTTCATTATTGATGGGTTATCTTGCGTTTGTTAACGGTATACATCATTGCCGGTAATCAAACAATGTTACATCATGTTCGACCTCAACTCCTTTATTCACTTGATGGGACTTGCACCGTCAAAGACTTGTGTAGAAGACCCCAGGAAATAGTGACATTCATTATGTTACGTATGACTTTGACTTTACATATGAGATATCACCTCTTAGATATCAACAGTTTGTACCTCCAGTTTGTACCAGTTGTTTCCTTTTCAGTAGGAGACTATATCTTACTGTAGAGGGATCATGGCTATGATCACTTATGCCATGTATTCACTATGTACTGCCTACTCATAGCCCTTGTATCAGATTGTTGTACTACCGACATGTATTCAGGGATACTATTGTATTATGACAAGTGAGATGCTCTTTCCACTTGTGTCTCCATCACTCCACTTCTGAGTTTTATAATGTATTTCGGCCATCATAGCATCAGTCTCTGACCTCACACATTAGGGGGCATCTGTTACAACGTAATCTTCCACCCTTTGAGCATCAACATTCTTTGGCATGTAGGATCCATTTCACTGACTTAGATCCACTTTATATCCTTCAGACATACTATTTTTCCCTATTTTTATTCCTACCCACTTGTTGCATCACTATAGCACGCGTACCCGCGAGTTGCATCACTATAGCCCGCGGGTATCAAGTAAAATGGTAAAAATCACTAGTTTATTACTTTTTACTCCCAAAAAGCTGTCATTGGGTGACCTTTGGCTCTCCATCTACCCAAGTAACATCTAGATGTGTCATTTCACTTACCTTTGAGAGGACTATATATTGAGCACATATGACTTATGGACGAGAGGGGGGAAAGAAGAGCAAGAGAAATCTAGTGGATTTTTTCCCTATCTTGAGTCTACACTCATTGATCTTTGTAGTTGTGAACCCTTTATGTTCACCCTCCAAACTCCTATATAGTTTGATTTTTCCATTCATGGAGGATTGAAGTGGTGGAGGCACAAGTGGATTGATCCAGATCTTGTTTCAGATTGGTTGTCGACAAGAGGTCGTATCACTTTGTACTTCTTCTTGTTTATTAATAGAAATACTCATATTCTCGTCCATTAATGTTGTAAATGTTGTTTATCTTACATTGGGTTGCATTTACTTGTTATATCATGGGCCATTGCTATTGATGATCTTAATGTCATTTATATATTATATGTACTTGTTGTATATTGGCTGTCAAGACTAATTTGTAGATTCAAGTGCACGGATCGGAAAAGTTCCAATGGGGATCTACATCGAACTTTTGGATTGAAGTTGGTTATTTTCTTCATTATCTTAGCATTGTCATTTATATAGCATAGTTCTGAGAATTGAGTTGATTTCTGGTAGCCATCTGTCTGTTGTGGTATACCCCAAGCCATAGTGAGTTTTATCCAACACAGTGCATCATCCCCAAGTCCTTCATCTCGAACTTGGTAGCAAGCTTCCTCTTGGTATCAGCAATCAAACTATCATTACGTGTAACAAATAGGTCATCCACATACAGGAGTAGTATCACAGGATTTCCTTCCTCAACCTTGTAGTAAAGGTTGTAATCCGCTTTAATCTTGGTAAAACCAAAACTAGAGAGGAAACTGTCCATCCTACCATACCAAGTCCTAGGAGCTAGCTTCAAGCCATACAAGGCTTTCTTCAACCTGCACACATATGACTTCCTGTGATGTGTCTCAAAACCAAGTGGCTGCTCCACATACACTTCCTCCTCGACTACACCATTCAGGAAAGCAGTCTTGACATCCATCTAGTGTATCTTCCATTTCATCACTACAGCCAGAGCAAGTACTAATCTAATGGAAGTGTATCTGGCTATAGGAGCAAAAGTTTCTTCATAGCCGATTCCTTCTTTCTGTGAGAAGCCACAATTTACAAATCTCGATTTGTATTTCTCTATGTTGCCATTTGGAAGATGCTTAATCTTATAGATCCATTTGGAAGTCACAACAGACTTCCCTTCAAGTCTTGGGACCACATCCAAAACATCATTCTTCATGATCGACTGATATTCTCGATCATGTCATTCTTCCCGAATCCTGGGAACTTCAATATCTTCAATAGATAACTTTGTTTGCTGAAAAAATGTTGTAGTCCTTCTTTTGTAGGTGATGGTATATGATCTTTCCTACAAGACAAATTCAATTGCATGATTAGAAACTTCTCATATTTTTCAGAACGAAATCTTATACATAAAATATATATGTCATACAGTCATGCAATTATCTTATCCAATGCTTCAATACAACATTCATCCATATCTGTAACTTTCTAGATGCCTTCCATCTCTACCAGAACATTGTTAAGAGTTTGCACTACTCCCAATATGTCAGCAAAGAGGTTTCATTCTAGATAAGTAGCAATGGAATGTTGTATAGTGCCATAGGCCATTTACCCATCACATGCATATTAGTATTATACTGTTCATTAATGCAATTATTCTAATATGAATAATACACAACCTAAGTCTAGGAACATAAGCATGTATATTATTGAACAACATTATTTAAACAAACAGTATATACAAGAAATGGCAATTCAAAAACTTATCTTTGTTTGTTTGATGGGTGGACTCCCTCTGAATCTTTTCTTTCTTGCAGGAGTTGCTAGAGTCCAACTTTGAAGTAGCTTCTTCTTCTACTTTCTGTTGTGGATTGTAAGGAGTGGTCAACTCCCTCTTAATCCCTGAATAACTACATAGTTTCTTGAAATCACCTGAAGTGAATTATCCACCATTGTCGGATCTGAATGTCTTGATTTTCTTGTTAGTTTGATTTTCCATCAAGACTTTGAAATCCTTGAAATTGCTGAATACTTCATCTTTGTTCTTCAAGAAATAAGTCCAAGTCTTTCTAAATAAATCATCAATGAAAGAACTACAGTGCACATACCCACTCAGATAATTGGATGACACCGGACTGCATACATCGTAGTGGATAATTTCCAAAATTCCTTATGCCTTGCTTTACTGCTTGGAAATGCCTTCTTAATGTTATTTCATTTTTCACATCCTTTGCAAACACCTTCATGCTTTGACTTGATTTCAGGAAGACCTTATACAGCTTTGCTTGCAATTGGTAGTGCCCTGTAGTGCACATATGCAAGCCTTTGATGCCAAAGTTCACTTGGCTCCATAGATTCATGTACCATGGCATGTTCAGGTTGTCCCTTTAATTTGTATAGTCTCCCTCTTGCTCTCCAATCACCATTGCATCTTCGATAGTTTTACCCTTTGGCCACATTAGGATTTGGCCATTTACAAATGCAACCCTCATACCTTTTGCATCCAATGCAGATATGGAGAGTAGGTTCTTCTTGAGCCTAGGTACAAATAATACAACTTTTATCTTCAAGGACTTTCCAGAGTCCAGGTTGTAGGAGGCTTCCCCACTTCCTTTGATAGGGTATTGATAATCATCCCCAAGTTTTACCTTATGGGGTGATTCATGTTTAGATAAATAAAAGATTCTTTAAACCTAGTCATGTGTTTAGAAGCCCCACTGTCAATTAACCAATCATTACAACCATAAGAAATAGTACCTGTGAGGGATGAGATTAGAACATATTCATCTTCACTAGATGAGTCATCACTTTCTTCTCTAGTCTTCTTCCTGGGAGGTTCATCATCCTCAACGTCATGATCATGATATCTTCTTTTGTTATTCTTCTTCTTCTTGAAGGAGTTGCTGTTGTTGTTGTCCCTCTTGTTCTTGAGACAATCTGCAACAAAGTGTCCCTTCTCATTACATGTGAAGCATCTCATATCTTTCCTATTCTTTTGATGGGTGTGAGGGAATTTCTTGTAATGAGAGTGCTCCTTCTTAGGCTTGCTTCTTTTGGTGTGGGCTGCAAGAGCTTGGTCTTCACTTCCCATCTTTTCTTCTCGGGCTACAAGCCTAGCCTCTTCTTGTGAACACTCCTCCCACAGTCTACTGAAAGAGATCAATTTCTTTCTTGCACAGATTCCTTGAATAGAGGAATCCCATGACCTAGGTAGGCCATTCAGAGTGGTCATAACAACTTCACCATTATCCACTACTTCATCCACAGCTTCGAGTTGTTTCTTGATCTAAGAGACCTTGGAGAAATAATCTATTGAATGTTCTCTCCATTCAACAGCTTGACCCCTTTCAATTGATTCTACATAGTCATCTTCCAATTTATGTTCTTCCCTTCAAATAGCTTGGTCAGGGAGTCAAACATCTCCTTAGGTGTCTTTAGAGATGACACATGTGGTATGACATGGTCTTTGATAGAATCAACAATGATCCTCTTTGCCTTGACCAAGTTCTTCTTATGTAAGGCCTTAGCCTCTTCTCCCTCTAGGACAGGGACCTCTTCACTTATATATGTATCCAATTCATTTTCTTCCAGGATTAACCCATGCTCGGAAGTTATCATCCCCTTCAGGCTTATCTTCAAGCTTGGTGTGGTGAGACATCTTAAAGAGTGCTTCAAATGGAAATAGAAATATTTTTAGGTCTTACCACTTGATTTGCAGAAATCCGGATCTGGAGTTGAGTTAGGGTTTTGTTAACTCCCAAAAAGTGCTCGCCATCTCATCTCCCTCATTACAAGACTCATTTATCCATATTTCCTACCATATTTGCCTCCAAAACCTTAAAAAACCATTAAAAAGCCACCAAAATGCCAAACAACCCCCTTTTCCCCCAAAAAGTAATTTAAATTCCTCCAAAAATAACAAAAACGCTCTAAAAGGGCCCTAAATTCCCAAAAAACATATAAAATGGAATAAAAAATATTAAAAAAGAGGAAAAATAGGGAAAAAAGAAGCAAAAATCCTACACAATTGACCTAAACCATATGGTGCCCAAAACCATGGGTCAACACTCCACCACTAAAAAACCTATAAATAGGTGATGGAGGCTCCCCATTTCATATCCACAATCTTCCCTATCCTCACTTTGCCAAAATCACTTTCGAAACCCTAGCTTATCATTCGAGCTAGATTTTTCCATTTGAGTGCCCCTTTTGGCCCATATCCAAAACACTTTGGAGAAGGAGAAGGAACCCATTGGAGCATGGAAGCAACCCTCTTGGACTACTGCAAGAGCTCCACCAACCTCAACACTTGAGGTAAATTTAATACAAAAATAAAATCTTTATCATATTGTCATGTCTTTTTATTTATGTCAATGCTCATGCTAGGTTAAATTTCATATTGTTTTCTTGCTTTAATTTACTGTTTATTGAACTCCTACTAAGGAGGCCCTTCTCCTTAGTAGGTTCTCATTTGCACAAGCTAGGGTGAAAAACCTAGCTACAGTTTTGGCGACTCCACTGTTGTTCCTTTGAATTTATGGTTAAAAAATTTTAAAAGTTTTATTTTTTGCAAGTATTTTTCTGTTTTCCCCTTTCGGATGTCCTTTTCGGCAGTTGGGTTTGCTGCCGGAAATCATGTATTTTTTCCTCACAGCTGTGATCTGATCGCGGCTTTTAGCCTGATTCCTGCGATCTCCCCGTGGCTTTCAGCCTGTTTCCTACGATCTCCCCATGGTTTTCAGCCTATTTCCTGCGATCTCCCCATGGCTTTCAGCCTGTTTCCTGCGATCTCCCCACGACTTTTAGCCTATTTCCTATGATCTCCCCGTGGCTTTTAGCCTATTTCCTGTGATCTCCCCATGGCTTTCATCCTGTTTCCCGCGATCTCCCCATGGCTTTCAGCCTGTTTCCCGTGATCCGACCGCGCAGTTTTGCCACAGACGCACGATCTGTTTTTTGCACTTTTTTACCCTGTTTGAACCCAAAAATTTGCTGCAATATTTTCTGCACCTGCACAACCACCTATTCTATCTACAACCATACTTAAATACAGCCTTTTTCTGCATTTTACTTTCTGTTCCATTTACAGATTTTTTTAAGTTTAAGCATTTCAATTGAAAAAAGAAAATTTTGCATTACAAGTTTAATTTCCGCATTATTATTATTAGTTAGAAAGTTGCCCACCCCATGGCACTTTTAATTGGGTTCATTATCTCACATGCACACGTTCTATCACCTAATTCAAGTGAGCCTTAAAATACTATTTAACACAACCAACATTCTAACCCCACTTGGGGAACACATAAGAATATTGTAGTTAGGTAGGACAGGGGGGATAGGCATCCAAATAACACCCCTCGGTCATTTATACTTGAGACATAGTTTTTGTCCATTAGGGAACCAAAATCCCCTAGTATTTTTTGGCACGGTCACAACCAGTTTATTAGAGGGCCTCTCCCTTAGGAGGTTTGAAGTAGCCAGATTGGTTCCGGAGGCCTGAGTGGAGTACCGCAATCCATTCAGTAACCGAAGGATACCTACTCGTTGGTCTACGTGTGGTGATTCCTTTTAGAACCACTTATACTATGAAACGAGAACTTTATACTATGAACGAGAACTCTAGACATAAAAATGATGATTTTTGCAAAAAAAACACTAAAAACACCCCCCAAATAGAAAAGTGTTGATACCAGTATACACGAATTTTTTTTTGGCAAAAAATGGAGCCATGGCCCAAACATCCCATACTCTTGTTTACAAAAATTTTAAAATCAACCCCTAAATTGGAAAAAAAAATTCTTCAAGAGATAAATTACAACTTTTTTTAAAGTTGCATATTAAACAAACAAAAAAAAAATCATAAATAATTTCACCACTCTAACAAAAAAAAACAAAGAAATTATGATGCAATTCATAATTAAATAATATATTAGACCATACAAGAACAAATAATTCATATAAATATTCAAAAACTTATTTAGAGTTTAAAACTTATTTAGAGGTTAAAACTCATTTTATATTTTTATAAATTTTAAATATAAGATTTGAAATGACAAGAAAATTATCAATTAAAAATACTTAAAATACTGAATTTTATAGTTAATCAAAATTATTGTTTTCGACATTACAAGTTTAAAAATGAAACATATATTAATTCCAACATTTTTTTTGTCCCCAACTTATGTTTTACATATTATATATGTATGTAAATTTAAAGTTAGGATTTTCTTTTTGTGCCCAACTTATGTTTAACACTCATTCCCTCACTTGGGCACCCAAGGGCTTCCCTCACAGGATGTGCGATGCTAGATCATTACACTATTAAAATGCTTTTTAAATTTGTAATCATGTCAAACTTCTTAGAAATGAAGCATATATTAATTCCAACATTTTGTTTACAGTATTACAATGCTTTTTAAATTTGTAATCGTGCCAAACTTCTTAGAAATGAAGTGGAAATGCCCCCTCCTCCGTGCTCCTCTGGCCAGACTCATTCGCTCATCTAGGCACCCAAGGGCCGCCCTCACGAGGCTGCGCGATGCCCGACATGGATCTCTGTTACTGGGGCTACTTATTGTTGAACTCTTGGATATAGGTGTATCTTTAAATACATAGATACACCTGTAATCGATGGGATCAGAATTCTGTCATCGGGGCTGCTTATTGTTGAACTTTGTTACCGGAATTTGAACTTCGAGTCTCCCATTGAATTATGTTACTTGTGCATTTAGTTTTACCAACTCGACTCTTGCATTTGGATTTTGTTTTTCTAAAATGCCAATTTGTTTCCGTTTCTTGGAGGTGCCTTGGGCGCTTAGCCGCAAAGATTTAAACTATTTAGCTTTATCAGCTTTTTCTAGCGAGATGGAATCTGACAGATAATTTGTAAATTTCCATCAAAGAGTGTTTTTATTCTCAAAATATAGGTGATCTCTCGAGAATGCGGATTTCTTAAAAAGAAAAACACATGCTGGATAAAAATGGTCATGTGTTTAGATTTCTTCAAACCCGGCTTCTCTCATTTGGATATTTCATGTATTTGTTGTAACTGTTCAATTGGATATTTCGGATTTCTTAAAAATAAGAAGGATCAAAATGGTCATGTGCATAACATTATAATAAGTAATCTATCATAATATTATAATACTATGATTAATAGTTATATTATAATTCGTACAAATACGGAATAGTATCATAATTAGTAATCAATCATAGTATTATAATTTGAGTATGAATACAGAATAGTATCATAATTCTAGTACAAATACAAATATGAATATGATTCGATACAAAAAATATATGTAAAGAAAAAATCTAATACAAAAAAAATAAAATAGTAGCTTACTTATAAATTAAAAAATACACATTCAATAGACTTTATTTTTAAAATGTTCACCCATTAAAAATTGCATTTTCTTAAATTTACAATAAGACAAAACTTAAAGATTATAAAATCCATATTTACTTTTCAAATAAAATTACATTTTTTGAAGTTAATTCTCTATAAATGCACATGGGATTATCATTTCAAGACATATGTATTTCCTTCAGGACAAAACTTTTATCAAGCAAACCATTTGGAGACCTTTGGTGATATAAAATGCATTTTCTTAAATTTACAATAAGACAAAACTTAAAGATTATAAAATCCATATTTACTTTTCAAATAAAATTACTTTTTTGAAGTTAATTCTCTATAAATGCACATGGTGATTATAATTTCAAGACAATGCATGTATTCCTTCAGGACAAGACTTTTATCAAGCAATCCGTTTGGAGACTTGTGGTGATATAAAATGCATAATCGGTATTGTCTGTGTTGAAAAAAAAATCTGTATTGTTTGTGTTGAAAAAAATAATCAGTATTGTCCCTTTGCATAGAATTGAGCAGACTCAGAGTTCAAATGACTAGTAATAGATTTCAACAATAAGCAGCCCCGATGATAGAAGTCTGATCCCATTTCTCAATTACAGGTGTATCTATAAACAATAAGCTCAAGATGGATCTCATCTATGACTGTGTTGAAATCCTGCTCACGGTTATCAAAATCAAATCGATTGTCCATTGGTTTGGTATGGTGTTCCCTAACTGTGTTAATATTTTAACAACTTAACTGCTCACTCATTCGCTCATTTGGGCGCCCAAGGGCCGCCCTCACGGGCTTGCTCGATGTCGGGCATCAAGCAAGCCCATGAGGGTGGCCCTTGGGCGCCCAAGTGAGCGGCAGAGCAAAGAATCACTTGCCGCTCACTTGGGCACCCAAGGGCCGCCCTCATGGGCTTGCTCGATGCCCGGGCGGCCCTTGGGCGCCCAAGTGAGCGGCAGAGCAAAGAATCACTTGCCGCTCACTTGGGCACCCAAGGGCCGCCCTCATGGGCTTGCTCGATGCTCGGCATCGAGCAAGCCCGTGAGGGTGACCCTTGGGTGCCCAAATGAGCGGTAGAGCAGAGCCCTTGGGCACCCAAGGGCCGCCATCGAGCAAGCCTATGAGGGTGGCCCTTGGGCGCCCAAGGGCTTTGCTCGCCCAAGTGAGCGGCGGAGCAGAGCCCTTGGGTGCCCAAGGGCCGCCCTCACGGGCTTGCTCGATGCCGGGCATCGATCAAGCCCGTGAGGGCGGCCCTTGGGCACCCAAGGGCTCTGCTCTACCGCTCACTTGGGCGCCCAAGGGCCGCCCTCACGGGCTTGCTCGATGCTGGGCATCGAGCAAGCCCGTGAGGGCGGCCCTTGGGTGCCCAAGTGAGCGGCAAGTGATTCTTTGCTCTGCCGCTCACTTGGGCACCCAAGGGCCGCCCTCACGGGCAAGTGAGTGGTCACTTGGGTGCCCAAGGGCTACCTTCACAGGCTTGCTTGATGCCCGGCATCAAGCAAGCCCATGAGGGCGGACCTTGGGCGCCCAGATGAGCGAATGAGTGTGGCCAGAGGAGCACGGAGGAGGGGGAGGAGGGAGGTGCAGTGGGAGGAGGGGCATTTCCACTTCATTTCTAAGAATTTTGATGCGATAACATATTTAAAAAGCATTTTAATACTGTAAACAAAATGTTGAAATTAATATACGCTTCATTTCTAAGAAGTTTGACGCGATTAAAAATTTAAAAAGCATTCTAATGTCTTAATAAAACCCATTGGAAAAAAGTATCACTCTATAAGGCACATCCTAGTAATTGAATCCGTGAAATCAACGAGTCTCTATGTTGGAACACCTCATAAATTACTATAAATATCTTCTTAGAATCATGATTTTTTAGTTCAATTTTATCTCATCTAAATTTCTTAAGGTTCACATAGTATAGTCTCATGTATCTACTATGTAGCAACATACAATATCTATGTAGGGATCAAGATAGCTAACGATTATAATAACCTAAATGCATTTTAATACTGCAAATAGAACTTGAAATAAATTAGAACATAAGAACTTGAACTAGTATCTACATTTAAAAAAATTATCTAAGATATGTATATATTTTAGATTATAACCATCATTTCAAAGATAGAAGGATTTAAGTTATTAATGTTTAATAATGATTTTGATTTTTTATAAAAAGTGTAAAAAGTTTTAATGTAGATATAAATATTAGTAAAAATAATATCTATTGTACATATGTATCTCTTTAGCTCAATATTATGATATTTTCACAAACATATATACCCTATTTCCACAATCTTGTACATAGGTTTTCAATAGTTTAAGAATTTTGTTATATATCTTATAATAAAGTTAATAAAATTATATTTGAAGAAACAATTGATAAGAGTGGTGGACAAGCATATAGTGGCAATTAAGATAACCCTCATTGTGAAGTTTGAAGTGTTCTATCTTTCTAGATATCTTTTTAAGAATGGTGCAAAGACGTATTTTATATTGCCAATTAAGATAACCCTCCTTGTGAAGTTTGTGGTGTTCAACCTTTCTACATAGATATATTCCATGTCTAAATTTTTAAGCCACGAACTAGGCTTTTTGTCTTTCTACCAATTATTTGTTTTCTCTAATGTGATTGTGATTATAGTCACTTGTTATAATCGTATATTTTTCTTTTTAATATTGATAAAATACAAATATTTGGTCTCCTATGGAGTCTTAACACTTAGACATCTGTGTTCCAATTGATTAAATATATTTTCCCTGTTTATAATGTATCATGTTCATAAAAATCATTGGTAAAGGGAAGAGATGCTTGATCTAGTTTCTCCATAGAATGAAGGAAGAAATATAAAAGGGAAATATACAAAAAAAGATATTGCAAAGAACATAGTAATATAAAAAAACCCAAATTCTATTGATGGATGAAATAGAAAAAGACTGTAAACGACAAAGTAATACAAAAATATGTGAAGATAGATGTATGTGTCACGTATGCTCATTCCAATAAATATTACAAGAGACTAAAAGTGCCTAATAACTTAAAGTGTTGATCAGTTTCATGTTTTGAAGAAAATGTTAAGTTTGACAATATTTTGATAAGATATATTAGTAATGTTTTGACTTTCAGACTTAATTTTAGAAATAAAATTTCTATATATAATGTTTGAAATATGTTTTTTACAAATAATTTGTATAGTTTTTCTTGAATTTATGTGAATCAACACTTTTAGGAAAATAATATGAAATAGTATCATTTTTATACAAAACATATCTGAAAATTGATTGAAAATGGTTTTAAATGTCTATATTTTCTGGAATTTTTTACAATTTTGTCAATAAAAGTGTCTTATTTTGTCCATAAAAATGTCTTATTTTATAGAAAAAATTGCAAAATGTATATGTTTTTCATTATAAATTGCTTAAAAATGTATGCTATTTTGCTAAATTTCTAAAAACGCACCTAAAAATAGAAACCAAATTTTTTTTACGATAAAGATAATTCAAAGGTCCCAAAAAATGCCTCAAAATGAAAATGTGTGATATTGGCATCACCCCTTTTTTAAAGCGGAGCTAAAAATACCTACTAAAATTAGGAGAGAGAAAAACGAGAACTGTGTCGAGTTCTCGTTTCATAGTATAAGTGGTTTTAGGCCCACATGGTGATAGGACTGGAGCTGCAGATTCACCTTTTTTGGACGTGTCATGAATGGGGTATCTTAGTTGCATTTCTTCTAGGATTGTCTTACCCAGTGTCCCTCCCGGTAAGGGGATATCTTTAGCCACTTAGCTCTACTATCCATATTGTCTAACTTGGATTTCATCATCTTGCAGAGGATATGTCTAGTTGAGTCAGAATACTATTTAGCTAGGTGTTTGCATGCTCCCTTACCTCCCTTTGGTCTAGGGAGTCCACTATTTTTATTTTTTAGGAAACCTGCTACTTGTTTGTATTCTAACCATTGTTTTTGATGCTCCACTTATTGTAGCACAACTGTTACAGTAGGTGTTTTGAGCCAGTTGTTTGCCTGAGTTCTGTATTTGTTGCTCTCTCCTTCTACACACTTGGTTGCATTAGGGTTTTTGAGCTATTTTTTTCACTCAACACAACCCCCAGATACTTGACACCATCAGTCACCATTGAGTCCCCGAGACATTCTCGGCGCCTCCGGGGTGAGCCCCCGCAGCACGGTTCACTTGACATCACCATTCATAGACGTAGAGCTTCATCACTTAATACCACTCATCACAGACCTCGAGCTTCATCACTTGACTCTACTCGTCGACAACATAGAGCTCCGTCACTCGATCCGAACGCCCCTTATTTCACATCTGATTATGAGGAAGAGTCCGAAAACCCCACTTACACTGCACCAACCAACCCCATGGCTGGAATGAAATCCAACCCTTTCTTTGTAGGGACCATTGGTGGAGCATCCACCACCACCCCAGCTACCAGACCCGCTTTGGGTATGCCCTCGATGGGGCCCACACCCACCATTCCGATCACTGTGCCCATTCCAGTGGCTAGCATACCCAATCGAACTCCACCAGTGACTCATGCTACCCTTGGTGGTGCAGAACCATCCCATGCCACCTTCGTTCCCCCCCTTGGGGGCAACATCCCCAACCTGAACCCAGCCCCTACACTTAGGGGCATTAGCCCCAACATGGCCATGACCACCAGTATGTCACATCCTTCTACTAGTTTGCCATTCATGGCTAGTCTCAACCTTCCTGGTCTGGCCAGACTGACCAACGATCCCATCAGACACTACCCTGCCTAGCCTCACATGCCCACCAAGCTCCCAATAGACATCCCTAAGTTTGAGGGCAAGACAGGTGAAGACCCCCAGAACCACATTATGTCCTTCCATCTATGGTGTTCCTCCAACTCCATAGTGGACGAATCTGTCTGCCTCCGTCTGTTACAACGCACTCTCACTGGCTCTGCATCCAAATGGTACATCGAGCAGCCCCATGGGACCCATGCCACCTTTACTTCCCTCGCCTCAACCTTCCTGCAATTCTTTTAGTTACCTATGCGCTATGACGCGGGAGTTGAGATCCTACTATCTTGCAGACAGAATACGGCCATCCACATCACTGACCACATTCATGAGTGGCAGCAACGCCAAAGCCTATGCAAAATCAAGTTAGATGATCGTATCTTCTTAGATTGGTTTCTAAAATCTCTCCTTCTTGTCATTGCCAAGGATGTGGCATCTGAACGACCCCAGTTCGAGGAAGAGGCCATCCTAAAAGCCCAACAATTTGACCTTCTTTACGCCCAATCTGGTTACCTCTATACCATCATACCTGACACCCCCCATGGCGATTCCTCTCGAAATGATGCACCGGGGGAATCCCACGCCACAGATGGCATCATTGGCCATATCTCCTCGCATAACCAGCCCTTTTCCATAGCATGTACTAGCCACGGCCCTGACCTTTCGCAGGCCACATCCCACTCTAGAGCAACCAATTCATATGTTCTCATGGCACATAATCACCATTCCCACGGACTCTCATGTCCACCTTAGTGCTTCGGCCATGCATCCCCTGCTTACGTCCCCCCGGTCGCACCTCAACTGTATTACCACCCGCAGGTTGCGCAAGCTCCTGTATCCTCTCAAGACCCCCCTACTTATTATCCACCATAGGAAGCACCTGCGGCAAACCCACAACCCGTCACAAAGACGTATCAGCAACCCCCACAAGGTTTAGCACCTGCACTGCCTCCACCCACTTATTATCCACCTCAGCCTGCTCCCACACCTGCACAACCCCAGAACCCACCTGCCACCCAAGGGAAAGTGTATGCGCAACAAAATCCGCAGCCCAACCAAAATAACCAATGCCAACAAGGCCAGCAAAACTGTGGCAAAGGACAAAACCGCGGGAACAACCCCCCTCCAGACCAAGGTGGCCAACCCCCTAATCCCCCGAACAATAATAACGCAGCACCTACCAACCAAAATCCTGACAAGCTGCCCAAACAAGTTAAAAACCCTAATTTGCGAATGAACCATCCTTGTTCTATTGGTTGGGTCTATGTCCATTACACACATGCTTTCCCACATTTGGAGTGGGCTCAACAACTCTGGACCGATGATGCCCACTACCAAGGGCATGCGGCACCTCAGGTGCCACCTAACCCCCCACCACCTTAGACTCAACCCTTGGTGTTACAAAACCCTTTACCAACCCAAGGCGTGGTGAACACTCAACCGTTAGCTCCCCCTGAAGGAAGCGTGCCTCCACAATAGCAAATCACTTATGCCGCTCCTGATCAACCCATGATAGATTCAGGTACCCATCACTTGTTAATGATTTCATCCATCGATGTCAACCTTCAAACCCATCGGAACCAATATGGCTCCACCCTTGAATCCCCTCCAGTCGAAAAAAACACCAACACTCTTCCCACCAATCAGTCATTATGAATACCTCTGGCTCCACTAGATGGCACCTCCAAAGCCCCTCGCTTCCCACCAATCAGTCATTATGAATACCTCTGGCTCCACTAGATGGCACCTCCAAAGCCCCTCGCTTCCCACTTCACCGCATCAACAATAACCCCAATGCTCGCGCTGCATCTAATTACAACATTGTAGATGACTTAGTCCAGTCCCCCACAGCCATGTCTGCATTAGAGGTCTTAAAAAAATGTCCTACACAGCATAAGACTTTGCTCTCAGCCATTGGTGCTATTGACCCAACCGATTCACAAATGATGGCCTTTGATTTGGACCAATCTGAACCACGCCTGCCTTCCACATTAGCATTCCAAGTTTCTGTATCCATTCGAAATCTTGTCATCCATCGGTGTATCATCGATGAAGGTACCTCTACATGCATTATATCCACATTCATTTGGAAAAAGTTGGGGTCCCCCAAACTCCAGCAGTCCACCACTGTGTTGCGAGCCTACGACGGTCGTTCGGCTCAACCCCAAGGTCTCTTAGCTAATGTTCTCATCCAGTTGGCTGGTAAAATAGTGTTGATTGACATAGAGGTCATCAACGCCCAACTTGAGTATAACCTTTTACTTAGCCGCAGTTACATGTACGCCATGCGGGTGGTTTCCTCATGCATTTTTCGTACCATGATGTTTCCCCATGACGGATGCGTGGTCCAGGTTGATCAACTCACCTATTACGATCCCAATGCCCCCGTTGCACCCAAAAATGTTCTCCCCATGGTTGAACAACCTGTTTGTGGTGAATCTACCTCGTTGGTTTCCTCAGTGGGACCTGGAGTTTACTCAGATACGCCAATGACCTCAACATTCCAATCCATTCCCCCCTATCACCACCGACTGAAATATTTGACTTATGTACCCTCTCCCACAATGCACAAACACCCAACCATCAACCGCCTTCGCTACCCCAACCACCATTGGTACCTAGTCATGTTGGTGTTACACCCATCCACACAATCCCCTTCCTATTCCCTCCTTCGGGAGTAGTAAGCACCCCGGTTATGGCTACTCTCAGCCTCCCGGGGTTAACTTTAAGACTACCTGTGTGGTATATCACGCCTCCCGTTTCCCCCCCGACACCAAATGTCATCCTACAACCAGTGCAACCCATCACCACTACTAGTCAACCACCTCTTGGTGTCACTACTCCTTCCTCATCCACTAATTCATCCCCTCTTATCAAGCACACTCGGGGCAGAGGCCCACAACCATACACTGCTTTACCCCCACCCAAAATGGTTAAAAAAGCCCCCACGTTTCATGCTCCTCCCAAATGCTCATTGTGTGATGAGTTGGAAAATGCTACCCATCAATGTCCACAATTACCCACATTACAAGAGCACATGCAAATGCTTGACGACTACCCTAACATCCCGATTGTCCAACTCGACCCTACCCCTAAGCCTCGTGATAAATCCCTGCATACCAACCACCCTTGTGCAATATTCAGTATTTACGGCCATCACTCACATCACTATCAAGATCTCCCAGATTACATAGCCGCCCTCTACTAGATGAATAACGTGGACCTTGAGACGACTCCCCGCACTATTGAAGAGATCCACCCCCCAGCATCCCTGCCAACTAGAGAGATTAATACCATTTATATGATCTCTTCTACTAGAACTCCTTCATCAACCGATTTGATGACCCAAAGTTTCCACAATGATGAGGAGATTCTCGAGGCTCTTACTGCACCTGATTACCCCTGGGAGGATATGCACGATCATTCCTATTTTCTCCCAGAAGAGTCCTCTTCCACCACAGCCACCCAATTTTCAGTTGAGTCCAAAGATTTCCTCCCCACCAATGTCGACTGGTGTAAATATCCCATTCCTGCTCCCGATGCCTTCGAGGAAGGTAACATGGCCAATATCTCACCCACAATCCATATTGATATCTCTGCCCCAGGTGGTGCCCCCGAAATCATTACTTTGGGAGCCTCTTGCATTGAGTACGAGATCGAAGAGTATAAAAAACTTTTCCAAGAGTTCTGCGATGTCTTTGCCTAGTCGTATACCGAAATTCCTAGTATTGACCCTACTATCATAGAGCACCACATTGAAACATGGCCAGATGTACCCCTCGTTCTCCAGAAACAACGCCCCATTCATCCATCAAAGCTTTCCGTCGTTAAAGCCGAGATTGGGAAACTTCGTGCAGCAGGTTTCATTTATCCTATTGCATACACCTCTTGGGTTTCCAACCCCATCCCTGTTAACAAGAAACAAGGCACCATCCGAGTATGTACTGACTTCCGCGATTTAAACCAAGCATGTCCCAAAGACAATTTCCCCAGGCCGTTTATTGACCAACTCGTCGATGCATGTGCAAGGCATAAAGTCCTATCCTTCATGGACAATTTCTCTAGTTACAACCAGATTCATATCCACAAGGAAGATCAATACAAGACTGCCTTCACCACCCCATGGGGCACCTTTTCCTATCATGTCATGCCTTTTGGCCTTAAAAATGCTGGCGCCACCTTCCAGTGGGCCATGACCTATTGTTTTCACGACTTGGTCCATATCCTATTAGTCTATTTTGATTATCTCACCGCACATTCCAAGAAATGATCCGACCACCTTAATGACCTCAGACAAATTTTTCTGCGTTGTCACAAGTATCAGATCCGCTTGAACCCACTTAAGTGTGTCTTTTGCATTCCGGCAGGCCAGTTGTTAGGTTTCATTGTTTCCCACAAAGGAATCGCTGATGACCCCCTTGTTCAAACCAACACATATGTGCTCCACAATCATAAACCCCATGCACATAGCATGGGGGTAGGTCATTAACCCTACTCACTTTTTCACATGTGTGATCTCAACCATTTTTGAGGTCACATATCACTTGAATATTTTATTTGATTTGATACACCTAGTATTCTTCCCCTATGGGTAATCATTTCTCCCCACCACTGCATCCTTGGCTTGATGGGCTCACCTTTATTTGCAACCATTTTTTAACCTAGTTATTTCCTTTGACCATTCCAGAGTCCTTATGACCTCCGTTTTTGGCACCATTTGCACCGCCGGATTCATATTTCCATGCTCATGATGATGCTTGAGATCATTTCTCGCTCTCACCTTCATATTCTTTGAGTATTTTTTTCAAAATGCCCCCCGTCACCTCGATTTGCGTGCCACCTCAACCGTCGTCCGTTTTGATGTTCCTTATATCACCAGATTCATATTCCCGTGCTTGTGATGATGCTTGAGATCATTTATCGCTCTCACTAGAACCTTTATTGACATCGTGACATGACACCTTGCTGCCTCGATTTGCATTCCACATCGATCGCTATTGAATTGTTACACATTTTTACATGAGCTATTCACTCCACTCATACTGCAATTATTTCATTATTTTTCCACCATTCATCATCCCACAAGGAGTCCGATCAGTGTTCTCCCCCACCCTCATTCTTGGTTCTCATCGATGTCCCTTGATTGAACACTCTCTCCTTGCTTGGCCATTCCTTTTGTTCGGTATAATTTTATCCCTTTTTCGGGCCGGACAAGTCCTTTACAAAAAAGGCACTTAGGGAGTTTCTGTTAACCTCTTTTCTGACTCCTAAAAGAATGAAAAGATTGCCAAGCAATCTTGCTTCCTTTCATGCTCGTTAAAGTACCTGAAAGGGCATCTATCTGGTATAATTTTAACCCTTTTCAGGACCTGGTAGACTGATTACAAAAAAGGAATACTCTAGTCACACCGGCTAGAAGAGTTCTTCATTGCATCCTTTTATGCCTTTTCGGGCCTTGGAGACTAACACACAAAAAGAACCCCCCTGGAGTCTTCTTATTGCATTCAAACTCTGTAAAATTGAAAGCAACCACGAGCATGCACCATCCTGGGCTTGTACAAATCCACATGATGGTACCATTCCATTATTTTAGAGTCTTCTTATCGCTTTCAGACTCCTTAAAATTGAAAGCAATCATGAGCATGAACTGTCCTGGGCTTGTATAAATCCACATGACAGTACCATTTTGAACACACTTCTTCTAGTTCCTTAAACCATGAAGAAGCCCCTACCAATGCCCCTCGGCACTATGATCAATCATCTCAGTAGCACCTCCCAATAAGGTCATCTTTGTTCAGAGTATTCTTCGATAAACCACCCTCAAAGTCTCCTGCCATCTTACAACAATGTGAGTATCACTTATCTCAGTCCCCATCACTAATCCAATAAATCTATGATCCCATTCCCACCAGTCAATTTCATATGCTGCCCGATCACCCACGCCATCATACTCTGAACAAAGGAAGTTTGAGTCCACCCACTCTATTTGCCCAATTATTCCCCACCCCCACAGTATGTCAGTCCTACCATTAGTACTCTCACATTTCAGTTCTCCACCTCGTGCTCCTATCAAGGAAACATCATTGCCTTGCTAGTTGCAGGTCTCCCTTTGTCGACGACAACCCATCTATTCCAAAGGATAGGCCTAGAGGTCCTTGCGCCTTGGGCTCATCACCATTTATGGTGAGTACCTACGGACCATTTTGAGAGGAGTCATCAGTGCCTCTCCGAATACTTGTTTCTCACATGCTCGAATTCAACACCTTGATCGCAACGTTGAGAATCATGCAGGGTATATATCCCTTCAGTTATTTTTTGAAGACCCCGGACTTCCCTTGACTCTAGCACATTGGCGAGTCACCTTGGAACACCTAGTTATATGTTCCCATGGATATCCGGGTTGCATTGGCGATTGTATTCGGAAGCCATCCACTTATATGCTTCCTTGAGTACCTAGTTCAACTCTAGTTCTGTGTACCATTGAGGGTATGACCCCCCATCATTATGATCTTCCAGTTCATCAGGTCCTCTAGTACCATGCTCAGCACCACTATTGATATTCCAGTGTATTAGTTATTCAGCTCAGACATGGTCAGCCCGGCAGTATGTCCCAGATTTGTGTCCCCTTTTGGACACTTATGATGTACACAGTGGTTCTCCATGTATCTTTCAGGTCCCCATTTTTGGGCCTCATTGTTATTTTTTATATATCTTGATACAAGCATGGGTATACCTGCCTCGTCCATAAATTGAGATTATTCCTCATTCATTCTTTGAGGTCATGTATCTTTCAGGTCCCCATTTTTGGACCTCATTGTTGTTATTATAGATCTTGATACAAGCATGGATATGCCCGCCTCGTCCATATTTTGAGATTATTCCTCATTCATTATTGAGGTCATGTATTTTTAGTTTTTGCAGTTTGTTCGGGACCGTTGTTCCAGGCTCTAGTTTGTGTCTTCTCCTCTCCACATCCCAGGAAAACAATAAAAGACCTATGATGTCTATCGGCCATACGATGATCTCTTGCCCTCACACATCAGGGGGCAATCTATTAACACCCTAAAAGTGCTCACCATCTCATCTCCCTCATTATAAGACTCATTTGTCCATATTTCCTACCATATTTGCCTCCAAAACCTTAAAAAACAATTAAAAAGCCACCAAAAGGCAAAAAAAACCCCTTTTTCCCCCAAAATAATTTAAATTCCTCCAAAAATAGAAAAAACCCTCTAAAAGGGCCCTAAATTCCCAAAAAATCATATAAAAGGGAATAAAAAATATTAAAAAAGAGGAAAAAGAGGGAAAAAAGAAGCAAAAACCCTATACAATTGACCTAAACCATATGGTGCCCAAAACCATGGGTCAACACTCCACCATCAAAAAACCTATAAATATGTGATAGAGGCTCCCCATTTCATATCCACAATCTTTCCTATCCTCACTCTGCCAAAATCACTCTCAAAACCCTAGCTTATCATTCGAGCTAGCTTTTCCCATTTGATTGCCCCTTTTGTCCCATATCCAAAACACTTTGGAGAAGGAGAAGGAACCCATTAGAGCACAGAAGCAACCCTCCTGGACTACTGCAAGAGCTCCACCAACCTCAACACTTGATGTAAATTTAATACAAAAAGAAAATCTTTATCATATTGTCATGTCTTTTTATTTCTGCCAATGCTCATGCTAGGGTAAATTTCATATTGTTTTATTGCTTTAATTTACTGTTTATTGAATTGCTACTAAGGAGGCCCTTCTCCTTAGTAGGTGCTCATTTGCACAAGCTAGGGTGGAAACCCTAGCTACAGTTTTGGCGACTCCACTGTTGTTCCTTTGAATTTCTGGTTAAAAAATTTTAGAAGTTTTATTTTCTGCAAGTATTTTTTTGAAAGGATAGAAAGATGCACCTTGATGAGATGATCAATCTAGTATACTCAGAATTTGTTTCACCCTTCAGAAATGCTTTTCAATCTCCTGGATTCTCTAGGGAGGACCCTGAATTAGGGTTTGAGTTTCCTGGAGATTTACCCAGCCCAAAATCTCGATCCAAAGCTCTAAACTTTGATTTTTCCAAGGATCTTCCAGCTATGTCTTCAAATTTCATAAATTCATATTTTTGTGGAAACCCTAATTTTTAGGGCCAAAACTAAAAGTGCTTAGAATTGAATTTTGATTGGACAAAAATATTCACCTTGCTGAGGAGAGTCAATCTATCATATTTCTTTCCCAAAATATGTGGAGAGAAACCCAAAAACAAAAATCCCTAGCTTCTACAACTGCATAGTGTCTTTTTCTCCGGTTAGCTCTGATACCATGTTAATTTTTTAGCATTAATTCAATATACTCTAGGAGCTTTACTGAGAGAATAACATGTATAGTATATCAATGCATATCAATCATAGCAAGCATATCAATCATCACAAGATGCAAACATAAGAGACAATGGACACACAAAGTTTCCATGGGGAAAACCCTAAGGTGAAAAACCCCATAGCTTCCTCAGAGATAGATAGAGAAATAATACAACCAAAGTAAAACCCAAGCACACAGAGATAGTCTCCTCGTAGCAGCTGATCCTCCTCCTCACATGTGCGCCACTTTCCGATTGATGTAGAGTGAGATAATGAGATGATCAAAATAGAGATCTCTTGATCTCTACTTATACTTTTCTTGACTTCCCAATAAACTTATGGGGCCGACTTGTTTAGCTTAGCATAATGACCCATGGTTAACTTAATCAGGGCCGAACCCACACATGGTGGTCTATTAACCCATCAGCAAGTTATGACACTTGCGACACTTGTCAATACAAATGACTACACTTCCTTATAGAGGAATAACACATCTCTATAGGAGTACAATATACATAAATGAAATACATAGGTGAAATACATTCTGAAGTTACATATACATCAACAATGGTAGTATGCAAGGGATTAAACCAATTGCACATTAGGGGATGATAACATCACTATTCTCAATATTTACTAGAGCTTCTTGAGAATTTCACATGGTAAAATTTCAATTAAAAATTTGGTTCTTTGTGGCACTTACTGAATTCAAATTCACTACTAATCATTACCATTGTCCCATTCAAAATACATTTTCACTTATCCCTTGCATGATTTACAGTAAGCATATAATATGATTTTCACATAGTACATCAAAAGGAAAGTGAGTATTTTTGCAACAAATGTGGTGAACATAGTATTACTCGTATTCACAAGTGTTTTTCATTTTAGATCTATTACAGGATTTTGAAGACTCCTAAAAAATCTAGTTGACTCTAAATTTGGGGTATATTTCTAATCCAAATAGTTTTTACTAACTCTGATTTTGTTTAATTCATTGTTTTCTCAATAAATCCTCTTTTCTACTACTATTTACTATCCATTGCAACAATACATTGTGGGTATGATCAGCTTTGAAATGTAATTGCAATGCTATTAGTTAATATAAATCCTCGTGCCTTGTTTATTATTGACATGTTAATGATTGAACCCTATTAGGAAATAAAAAATCACAAGGAAATTTGATGACATGATAGACTCCTTGGTCTAATAGATAATATTTGTGGCATATACTACCAAGATAAGTTCAATATGTGAAGTTGAGCTTGATGCAACGCTAGATTTGTGAAAAACTCGAGGTCCATAGAAGGTGTCCAACAATGGTTTGATCTAGTCTAGTGAACTGACATCTTCAACCTTGTCAGTGGAAGGAGGTATCACCTCAGGAATGCAATATATTTTCAATTAATTAATGTGCAAAGTGTTAAATATTTAGTGGGGTTGTGTTCCTTAAAGATTCATTCACATTCATTCGAACCATTAAAACTAATAACAATCAGATTAATGAAAAAACATATATATCATCCAAGACAAATACAAACACATAATCATATTAGTGATCCATTGTGTTAGTATAATTCATGAGATCACATCAATTCCATGCAGAGTGTTAATCAAGAGATCATAATTGTTAATGAAAAAATTAAATCTCACAAGAACATGGAAACCACCCTTGTAGGGATCTCAAACAAAAAAGGGGGATGATGGCTTGGAAGATTAAATCCCTAAACTAAACCACTATGGTGTTAGATTCTTTAGTCAAATCAATTAGTGGAGTCATTCCCCTTAAGGTTACTAGTCCCATATTTATATATGTGTGTTAATTTTATGATGTACCTTAGATTAGCATGCAATTCTAGTTAGGTGAGCTAAGAAATTCAAATTGAAACTATCAAATGATACAAATAAAGGATGGAAGTTAAATTAAGATAATAAATGCAAGGGAACTACTAAAAAAAATTGTTAAGGGTTATAAATTAGATATGATAACATTTAAATTATGCATGTTAATTAGTAGAAAATATATTATAAACACGTTGTAAACAAGTGACCACTGGTCCACCATGCCATTAATAATTATGATTAAATTTAATGGTAACTGATTTATGGAATAGTATGTAAATGTCATGCACCCATTAACCTTTTTCCACTATGAAGGATATGGGGCACATTAATTTTTACCTTTGAATTTTTTTCCTATAAATGTTCCAACATTATTATCAATGGTTGGCTATAAATTCTATGAGAAAAAGAACCTATAGGAGCCTTACTTATTTTTCTACAATGCTAATTATGAACCCTCTTATTCCTACATTCATGACCGTGATAATTTCATTCCATAAATGGATTTGGAAAATATAACAAAATAATTCAAATTCATAACATAACATAAATTAATGGAATTCCAATAACATAAGTACAAACATGCATATTCAACACTTATCTTTATGTAATAGTCCTCCAATTGGCTACAAATGAAGGGCATTCCTCCCAACCTTAGTGTAATGTCCCTAGTTTGAACCCATGGCATTAACATTATAACTGATGTAATATTGTTATGAAATCATGGTGAGGAGCTCAAGGCCAAGGCCCCGCCATCGATTTAGTGATGCATATGGTTTGCGTGCTAGCAGTGCACATTGGAAATTAAAATATCATGTAAAATGCATTTTAATAAAAATACCCACAACTAGCTATGCAATGCAACAAAGAGATGGGGGCATGATTTCACAAGGAATTGGGAGGGAAAACATTCAAACCATTGAGCCAATCAGGTCAAGCCAAGTGTCAATGAGAGAACCCATCAAACCCTCAACTACCCATGTTGACTTTTGTACCCAACCATTTATTTCTCCCAAGAGTTGGTTGAGGTAGTTAATGCCTTGGGAATGGAGAGGTATGGCTGTCCAAATTCGGGTATGGGAAAGCCACCCTTTATGGAAAAACGTGTTTGTCTCCTTAGGGCAAGAAAAGAGCCATGAATTTCTCCCCCAAGCCATGATCCATGATCATTCCTTCTCCCTCACGAGTTGAGAGCTACCTGGGCATTTTCCAGGCATGTGGGCTGTGTTTTCCTTCATTCTCCCAGTAGAGAAGGGCGTTTTTGTGTTGTATACCAGTGGGGAAGAAGAGGAATGGAATGGGGGTTCCATAGAGACTGTTTTTGTTGTTAAATGCTGAGAGAGTTGGGGAGAAAACGTTTTTCCTCCCTATGGATGCATTTCCCTTCCCACAACTCGTTTTGGGTGAACCACGATTTGGGGAAAATCTATGGCCATCTTGTTTGTGAATTCCATTGCTGGAAATGTGTGTCTATGCCCAATGTTTGTGCTTGCTGTGTGAGAAGTGAATATGTTGGGGTTTGGGTATGGGTATTCATTACTTTGGCTTGAGCTTGAGAGTAAGCATCCAAGGTTCAATGGTCGCCTAATAAACCCAGCTATGGATTGGCTTGGCTCAGATGGAATGATTAATTGGTTGTGAATGAGCTTGTTCCCCTTTTCTTTGTGAGAATCATGCCCAACTCGGGGGTGGCCTTTGGACGAACTCAGTATAAGTTGTCGAAGAGCCTATGGATGGGTGGAATGTTGCAGTGACATAGCTAGTTGCTTGGGACAATTGCACAATGAAGTTAAGTGTTTTCTGTTTATGTATTTACTTCTTCAATGCATCAATTTGATGACTGTTTGATATGTTGGATGGGCATGAATTGTGTGTGTGGATTTGATTTAAATTCCGCTGTGCATATTGCCTAATTTTTATCTGCACACCAATGTTTAAATTCTTATGATTCTAATTAGTGGCCTGAGTCTTTATGAAATGCCCAGATTTTAGTGCCATGTTCCCTTCCTTGCATTGGGTCAGCAGGTGGGTACATTACATTTGGTATCAGAGCTGTTGGTTGCAACATTGGGCCTTTATGGGAGCTAAATATCATAGGTGCAGAGGTAAGTATGCTTCCTGCTAAGCACTGAGAGTTAAGAAAAAATTTCAAAATTTTTTCTAAGTTTCTATGAGTTCTGCCCGAAATTGCGGAAGGAATTCTCTTCCGAAATTGCGGAAGGAATTCTCTTCCAAAACTGCGGAAGGATTCCGCGAGTTGTTCCGCAATGCGGAAGAATTCGGCGAACTACTCCGAAACAGCGGAAAATTTTTCTAAGTATTCGACGTCGAAAGGAAATTTTCGGAAGGAATTCTCTTCCGAAATTGCAGAAGGAATTCTCTTTCGAAACTGCGGAAGGATTCCGCAAGTCATCTCGCAATCGCAGAAGAGTTCGGCGAATCGTTCTGCAACTACGGAAGACTTCGGCGAATCGTTCCGCAATTGCGGAAGAGTTTGGTGAATCGTTCCACAGTTGCGGAAGAGTTCGGCCAATCGTCCCGCAACTGCGGAAGACTTCGGTGAATCGTTCCGCAATTGCGGAAGAGTTCGACCAATCATCCCGCAACTGCGGAAGACTTCGGAGAATCGTCCCATAACTGCGGAAGACTTCGGCAAACTGCCCTGAAATTGCAGAAGGAATTCTCTTCCGAAATTGCGGAAGGAGTTCTCTTCCAAAACCGCGGAAGGAATTCTCTTCCGAAACTGCCGAAAGGATTTCCCAATGTCCTCCGAAATTGCGGAAGCATTCGGCGAATTGCTCCACAACTGCGGAAGCATTCGGCGAATTGCTCCGCAACCGCGGAAGCATTCGGTGAATTGCCACGCAATTGCGGAAGTGTTCAACAAACCGCCCCGCAACTGCGGCAAGATTTCCAAAGTCATTCCTCGGAGACAGTCACTGACCCCCATTCTTCCTCGCAGATAGTCACTGAAAGTGTGAAATGCACTCTTGGGATGAGGAGCACAGATTGCATAAAGGATGGAATTCTCAGCAAGAGAAATTGGTTGTGATATCCATTATGGAAGATGAAAGGGAAAATGCCTCACCTAAAAGTATTTTTGTTTATAGCATAAGAATTGCATGGTTGGAAAATAGCAAGAATGAATGATTGCACATATGTATATGTTGAATTGCTAATTCATGATAGTATCATAGCTAATGATTGCTTGTATGCTTGGTAAGGAAGCCAAGGAAAGGATTAGCTATGCTGTGGATGAGGAACTCCATGATGGAATGAGGAATTGAGAAGAATTCCTTAACCCCTCTCTTGCTATTGTATTTATATTCTGAAAAATTATGGCATAGGGATGCTAGAAATGCGAGAGGATAGATAGATGAAGTGAATATGTACTAGATGGCATATTGGACAGTGCACGTGAAAATGGTTTTGCATGTATATGATATTGCATATTGGTAAAAAAAAAAGTGAGAATTTACATATGCAATGAGCCACTTAAGATCAAATGATGGTGGTTGCTAATAATTAAGTTGTGTTCGCATTGGTTGAAGGACCAGAGACAACCGAAGCATGGCTAAGGATGTGGATGATGATTGTTTCCTACAACCTCATGAGGAGAGGATGGTGCAACAAATCCATGATCATGATGTTGGCAAAAGGACTGAGTAACCTTGGTAAGGGGCCGACTGATCAGGTAACATCAAGCGATATTAATAACAACCATGCAGGTAAGGGTTAACGGTGCTTAATTGCATGAATGTTGAAAGAGGATTTGGTAAGATCCCTTCAACTACAGTTAAACTATGATGATTTGGTTTGCATGTGGTATTGAGTGCCTAAATGTGAATGTTAACCTACCAAGTATGGTCAGGTGTGGGTAAATGAAGGCAAGGAGCCTTACACCCTATAGTTTCTAGAAACCTCAATGCTTTCATATCATGCCATTTGTGAATATTGGTTGTGAGTTTAGCAACCAAAGCAACTGAGGACTTAAGGACCTGTCATGGTAGTGCATGTTGTACGTAGTAATCATGGTTAGGCCATAGTATGTTTGAATGCATAGTATTTATGAAATCATGCAAGATGGCATTGAAGACATGTGCATTGAAATATTCGGTAAATGTTGTAAATATGCATGCATGTGTAGGTACACATGTTGAAAAGCATTGTGTGAATGCATGAGTGTAACATATATATATGTTTCAATACAGTTAGATAATAGATGAAATGGTGGACTATTGCTAATCTTAAGACCATTTCATAAGATGCTATGAATATAGGAGGATGATTGAATACAGAAGGTAGAAATGTGATGGGCTACTAGAGCACTCTGTTGGAAGGGCAGAGCGGCATGGAATATGAAGTAATGAGTATTTACAGTTATTTAAATTGCATGGATAGTGTGACTATGTCTTGCAATTTTATTGTAATAATGATGCATATATAGAAATGTATATATACTTCATTGCATTTCAAATATTAAACAGCTGAAGGTGTTTGAATTATTGAGTATTATAATTTTGAGATCACTTCAGTGACTGTTATGGCAATGAATGATTATGTGCATAGATACTCACAACGTGTTTGGCTAAATGAAGTTTCAGTTTTCAGGTAGAAAAGTATTGCGTATGGCAATAAGGATAAGTCCATAGTAAAGACCGACATCTACCATGTGCAGAAGCCAAAGGTTATGAGAAGGTTTGCATGGTTGTAAATTTATGCATGAAACAAATCTGAAAATTGTCTGGTTTAAGTTTATGAGAATAGTCTCATATTTGCAAATCTTATTTCTGTACGAAAACAGAGTTACAAATTTCAGGTTTGAGAATTTGCTTATAATTGCTGATGATTGTTTGGCTTATATAGAATTGTGTTAGGAGGACATGTTGTAGGTGGATGTTCAGGTATGGTAGCAAGGGTGCAACCATAATGGACAGAGTGATACCACTTACTAGATCCAAACAATATGAGGAGGGCCTCATTGCTAAGCAAATCCATTTCTGTAGGAGACAGAAATATAAATTCATATTGAATTTAATTATTAATGCTATTGATTGGTTATGGAACAATCATATTTGAAGCTTATTGCTAAATGTTGCTAATTGTTTGGCTATTGATAAAGTGTGCCAGGATGACACATTGCAGGAAGACCATGTGTGATGGCCTGCAAAAGCCAAACTAGATGAGAAGGATCCCATGCTTTGGGAATGGGTTTCGGGTGAAACGCCATTGTAAATGTTGATAATGTCTCAACCGAAATGCATGTTGTTAAAACATGTGAGTGAGATAGTAAATTATGCCAAGAAGGCATGTGTGGGTTATGGCATGTGAAAAGATTGGGGTGGCAAATCGAAGGACTGTTGACTTAGAGAAGGGAGCCCCCATTCTTCGCAAATGAAGAAAATATACATCTGTGAAACGAATGAGTATTCAGTAACCCTAACCAAGGATATGTTGAGATATTGTAACTTCAAAGAATATTATATTTGTACTTTATTATTCCAGAGATGATTCATCCCTCCGTGAAGATCTTATTGTATATCCGGAGATGTTTATTCCTCCGTCGGAATGTGGTAACTCGGGTTATTAGACTTCCCTAGTGGGGGTCGGCCCTAAATGTGTTATGTGGGTCAAAGGGTTATTAGACCACCCTAGAGGGGTCGGCCCAGTTAGTTGTAGTGGGGTATTTAACCCATTGATTAAATACGAGCCTACATGTACTTGTGTAAAATACATATCAGAGAAGTGTATAAATAGAGGAGGTGTGTTCCTCATTATACACACTCACTCACTTGAGAAAGGCGCATTTGTGGAGGAGAGGTCTGCTATGGAGGAGAAGGAGCTTATGCTCAGGGTTTGCATCTTTGTATATTGCTGGTCATCTATATTGAGGAATCTTTGCTGGGTTTTCTACCCCATGAGGGTTTCCCAGGATAAATCTCTGTCTCTTGTGTTTATGCTATGCTTGTTGTTTCTTCAGTGATCCTGTATATGCTATTATTGTGAAATGGAATGTAATGCTGCTATTTTCTGTCTTAGCATATTAAATCTTAACATGGTATCAGAGCTAACCTGAAGGAAGACAAGGTATGGCACTAACGACACTTGCTTTACTTACGACAATTTGAAGGCTAGGGTTTTATATAGCAAAAACCAGTCATCGTAGCACTTTCGCTATAAATCCGTTTTGGAAAATCTTTCGGATCTGAAATTGTTACAGGACGAATATTAAATCTCCAGGTACCTTGTGTCCAAAGGACAACCTCTAATTCGTTGTACTTTGTGATTTATGATCTGTACAATATAGGGTTTCTGCCTCTTCCAGATCTGAGTCAAAATCAGGTGACCTTGGGAAAAAGGTCATATCTTGGGCTAGGAAGCTCCGAATGAAATTTAGTAAAAAGTGACAGGTATTACACAGTCTGTAATATCTCAGAAAACTTTTTCAGAGGCCGAAGTTGAACCAGTGACATGTGGCACTCAGTACAAGTGCGCTCTCCTGTATTATCCCATAAACAGGTCACGTTGCGACATTTGGCATAAATATCTCTCAGAGAGTCCAATTGAGGTCAGACCTGTCAGGATGGAAAGGTAACAGGACGAGATATCTCAGGAAACTTTTTCAGAGGCCGAAGTTAAAATAGTGACACGTGGCACGCCGTACAAGTTCGCTCTCCTGTTTTTTCCCAAAACAGGTCACGTTGCGACATTTGGCATAACTCTCTCTCAGAGAATCCAATTGACGTCAGATCTGTTAGGATGGAAAGATAACAGGTCAAGCTATCTCAGGAAACTTTTTCAGACCCTGTGGATCAAAAATTTAGGAGTTACACCAGAAACATTCAAGTACATATTTCTGTCAAAACATAATTATTTTTTGGTACCTTCATTCATGGCTTCCGGAATTTAGGGCTTTGGAGAAAGTTGGAATTTTTGTAATCGGAGACCACGGCTGGATGCTACTCATCAAAATAGAAATTTAGAGACCAAGATCAGAATTTTTGGTTGGGCAGAAGGCCGGGTTTGATTAGACCCTAGTTCGGGACTTTGATCAGAAAAGTGGAAAATTAGGGCTTCTGTAAAAATGGGAATTTTTGAAATCTGTAACCATGGCTGGAAGCTCCTCAGAAAAATAGAAGCTTAGAGCTTTGGATCAAACATTTTGATTGGGCATAAGAGTGGGATTCATCAAACCCCAGTTCAGGGTCACGTCCAGGAAATTCGGAAGTCTCAAAGGCAAAATTGAGGAGTGAAACTTTGCAGTTTTCAAATTCTAAATATATCAGTTTGATCAGCTCATCAAGGCGCATATTTCTATCCTTTCGGAAGTTTGAAATTCAAAGTTTGAATTTTTGGGGTTTCTCTGACAAACCCATATCCAGCTCCAGGTCCAGTTCTTGCAAATCAAGTGGATAGGGTTAATCCTAGAAGAAGATGGATTGGTCACCTGCATAAGTGAAGGAGTTCCTATTTCAGAGGGAGATGAGGCTAAGGCTTTACATAAGGAGATTACAAGCGATCTCGACAGGTATGACTCATCGAGGTATGTTTTGATATTTGTTCATGATTAAGTTTATGGTATGTTTGTCTTCATGTTATTACGGTTAGTACAATCTTGATTTTAGATTTGTTGTATCACCTTAACAAAATTATGAATGCATGATAGAAGATATTCATTGGTTAGGGTGTTGACACTTATGATTGTACTAATGCATTATGATGTTGTGTGAGGTTGATGTTGTCCGCTAACAAGATACAGGTACATCACAAAAGACAAATCAGGTTCCATGACCATGAAAACATGAAGACAAAGACTCATCCACAATCTTTGTTCTACTTACGAGGTATGTATGACTTTGTTATATTATGCTTAACCTATGAGACATGCAGGTTCTAGCTCAGGATCTCTAAATCATTGAAGAGATTGTTTAGGTATGTTGTACATAACCAAGTAGGTATACTAATCCAGGTATGTTTCCCATGAATCTTACCTTGTGTTAGGATCCCCTATATAAGTATACTTGGAATGATTGGTTATGCTTATTCATAAAGTTAGTAATCAAGGGATTATGCATATTATATCTTTTATCTTGATTGATGATATGCATGAGTAAAAGAAGACTTCCCTGAAATCTTGAATACTAATGTTTATTAACTATAATCATGACTATACATTTTCAAGATTATTTAGTACTATAATGTTTTGATAGCATTTAGAATATACTAATGAGTATATGTTTGTGTATGAGATCATGAGGATGACTCTTGAGCATGCACAGTGGTACAGAATGAATAGAAGTTCAAAAGACATACAGAAGATCAAGCGGGACGCAACCACACAAACATAAAAGATAAGTATTTGAGTTGTTATTTGAAATAGTAATAATATTGCCTATAACAGGTTGTATGCATATTTGTATTCCCATAATATATAATGCTGAGTGTAAATATTCATAGAACATTGAACAGTATACTACTAATATGCATATGATTGGTAAGTTGGACAAACATTCCATTGTTGCTTGTCTAGAATGAAACCTCTTTACTGACATGCTGAGAGTTGTGCACACTCTCGATAGTATGTTCTGGTGGAGATGGAAGGCATCTAGATAGCCACTGTATGCATACAGGATATGGGAAAGTGTTGTGCCAAAGTATTGGACAAGATAGTTGCATAACTATGTAAATGATATCTGTATGCATAATAGGTTATCATGTCAATATGATTTGATGATTATGAAGTATTACTAATCCTGTACTTAATTTTGATTTGTAGGAAAGATCATGATGAATGATGAACACTGAACAAGCAATGGATGTTCAACAAAAGATTTACAAATCAAATGATAGAAGGCTTGTGGCTAGAAGATTCTCTTAGAAAAGAGAAAGAGAATCATGATGAGATGTTTGTTCCAATTGGATAGATAAAACCATTCTCTTAATGGTGTAATCAAAGAAGAAGTGTGATTTAGGTTCTGTATGAGTACCCAGGATCGATAATCAATTGATGAGCTTAATGATCACCACGAGTGATGTGGATCTCAACCTTTGCTACAAGGTTGAATATGGTTTTTATGCATAGATGACATGGATGCAAGAAGGAACTCACCACAAAGTTCGAATAATATTGAGGCTCATATCAGTAGACCCATCTATCGAGAGATGGCACAGATAGATATGCAGAAAATCATTCAATGCAGAGTGTGAATGATGTTCAGTCACAAAGGGAGAATTGACAGTTTCTTAATAAGCTTGGGCTTTACCAAAAGTAAAGTTGTTCCTAACCTTTACCTTAAGGCTATGGATCATACTATTATTATGATATCTTTCTTATAGGGAATGAGAAACAGATCATGAAAAGAAAGAAGAAGATGGCTGCAGAAATGAAAAATGAAAGATCTCAGATTGATGCATTACTTCCTAAGACTGGAAGTATGGCAAGGCTTAGAAGGAATCTTTCTCAACCAGGGAAAGTGTGCTGAGAAATATTAAAAGGAATTGATGTGTTGGAATGGCCACTCTCATGAATTCCAACTTGAAGTTCTTAACAGATGACTCATTAGAGTTAGTGGATATAACTCTGAACAGACAATTTATTGGGTCTTTGATATATCTAACATATACTAGGTTAGATATATGCTTTGTTATGAACACCTTGAGTCAGTATCTAGTGGAAACTAGATGTGTTTACCTGATAGTTGCAAAGCATGTGATGAGGCACATAAAGGACACGATAGAATTTGATCTATGCTATCTTGAAGATCATGACTTCAGATGGCTATTCAGATTCTGATTGGGCAGGAAGTGTATCAGACAGGAAGAACACATCGAGAGGATGTTATTGTTTGGGATTAGCCATGATCTCGTGGTTTAGCTGGAAGCAGTCTAGTGTGGCTCTCAGCACAAGCAGAATATATGGTTGCTTGCTCTGCTAGTTGTGAAGAAGTTTGGCTTTAGGATTGTTTGACTTAGAGATAGAACCAACTGAGATCCTATGTGATAATTAGAGTTGTATCAAGATGACATAGAATCTAGTGTTCCATGATAAGTCAAAGAACATAGGGAACAAACAAGATATGACACGGAAAGGAACTTTAAAGTTTGAATTTGTAACAGGTTACCGTTATACTAACCAAACCTCTACGTCAAGTGAAGAACTTACCAACCAAACCTCTGTCTCGAGTGAAGTTTGAATACTTCTGAGACAAGCTTGGTGTAGTTTAAAAGGACCCTCCTCGAAAGGGGGAGTAGTATAGTCACTACTGATGAGATTGTCTCATCGAACAACAAGGTCGTTGATGAGGTAACATGTTCTCTACACCCAGTTACTTAGAATTATTTAGATTTAGGACTCTTATACTTAGAATACTTAGCTTTAGTTATACATGTTTTGATGTTGATGATACATGTTATACATGTTTTGATGATGATGATACATGTTGTGATTGTAGATGTATTGATGAGAATACATGCTTTTGATGATGAGATGTATTAATGAGAATACATGTAGGGATTGTATCATCCTTGAACACTTGTTCTAAAGTGATCCGTAGACGTATGGTCTCCGAGAATGAAGTCCTTAGTGGACAGTTGAGGGGATTGGGATCATCCCTGGACTTTCAGTCCTAAAGAGAGCCGTAGACATAAGGTCTCCGAGAATGAAGTCCTTAGTGGACAGTTGAGGGGATTGGGATCATCCCTGGACTTTCAGTCCTAAAGAGAGCCGTAGACGTGAGGTCTCCGAGAATGAAGTCCTTAGTGGACAGTTGAGGGGATTGGATCATCCCTGGACTTTCAGTCCTAAAGAGAGCCGTAGACGTGAGGTCTCCGATAATGAAGTCCTGAATGAACAGGCAGGGGATTGTATCATCCCCGGACTGAGGTCCCAGAATAGAGCCGTAGACTGGGTCTCCGATAATGAAGTCCTGAATGAACAGGCAGGGGATTGTATCATCCCTGGACTTCGGTCCCTGAATTGATCCGTAGACGTGTGGTCTCCGAGAAGTGGGGATTGTATCATCCCCGGACTTCGGTCCCTGAATTGATCCGTAGACATGAGGTATCCGAGAAGTGGGGATTGTATCATCCCCGGACTTAGGTCCCTGAATTGATCCGTAGACGTATGGTCTCCGAGAAGTGGGGATTGTATCATCCCCGGACTTCGGTCCCTGAATTGATCCGTAGACATATGGTCTCTGAGAAAGTGATTTTTGATGTGGTTACTTGTATCGGTAGGATACTTGTATTGATGATGTGGTTACTTGTATCGGTAGGATACTTGGATTGATGATGTGGTTACTTGTATCGGTAGGATACTTGTATTGATGATGTGGTTACTTGTATCGGTAGGATACTTGTATTGATGATGTGATTACTTGTATCGGTATGGATACTTGTATTGATGATGTGGTTACTTGTATCGGTAGGATACTTGTATTGATGATGTGGTTACTTGTATCGGTAGGATACTTGTATTGATGATGTGATTACTTGTATCGGTATGGATACTTGTATTGATGATGTGGTTACTTGTATCGGTATGGATACTTGTATTGATGATGTGGTTACTTGTATTGGCATGAATACTTGTACTGCTGATCGTGTGATGACGATGTTGATGATCGTGTGATGACGACGCTGATGATCGTGAGATGACGATGCTGATGATCGTGTGATGACAATGCTGATGATCGTGTGATGACGATGTTGATGATCGTGATCGTGTGATGACGATGCTGATGATCGTGTGATGACGATGCTGATGATCGTGTGATGACGATGCTGATGATCGTGAGATGACGATGCTGATGATCGTGTGATGACAATGCTGATGATCGTGTGATGACGATGTTGATGATCGTGAGATGACGATGCTGATGATCGTGTGATGACGATGCTGATGATCGTGTGATGACGATGCTGATGATCGTGAGATGATGATGCTGATGATCGTGTATCGTGAGGATCTAGATGATGATATTGTTGTAGCTGTTCAAGTGCTACAGAAGATAAAGACTCAATACTGAAGATGTCGATGTTCCAGTATTGAAGATGTTCCAGTAACTACTTGAGTTACTAATGATGTTGAGAAAGCTTCCAATGATTTATAGATGTATCATGTATGATGTTGATGACTCCTTGCTCTGGCAGATGCTGTTATAATATCCTTCTCGTTAAGGGGGAGTGTTGAGATATTGTAACTTCAAAGAATATTATATTTGTACTTTATTATTCCGGAGATGATTCATTCCTCCGTGAAGATCTTATTGTATATCCGGAGATGTTTATTCCTCCGTCGGAATGTGGTAACTCGGGTTATTAGACTTCCCTAGTGGGGGTCGGCCCTAAATGTGTTATGTGGGTCAAAGGGTTATTAGACCACCCTAGAGGGGTCGGCCCAGTTAGTTGTAGTGGGGTATTTAACCCATTGGTTAAATACGAGCCTACATGTACTTGTGTAAAATACATATCAGAGAAGTGTATAAATAGAGGAGGTGTGTTCCTCATTATACACACTCACTCACTTGAGAAAGGCGCATTTGTGGAGGAGAGGTCTGCTATGGAGGAGAAGGAGCTTATGCTCAGGGTTTGCATCTTTGTATATTGCTGGTCATCTATATTGAGGAAGCTTTGCTGGGTTTTCTACCCCATGAGGGTTTCCCAGGATAAATCTCTGTCTCTTGTGTTTATGCTATGCTTGTTGTTTCTTCAGTGATCCTGTATATGCTATTATTGTGAAATGGAATGTAATGCTGCTATTTTCTGTCTTAGCATATTAAATCTTAACAGGATATACATGTCTGGTTATTAGACTTAATATGCAGATCATGTTTTATTATTTCATTATTGTTCCAGACTGCTTGAGTGTGACTAAGGCCTGCATGGCTCACATCGAAAAGGGATGCATACCTTTCAGGTGATGGGTTATGTTAGGGTTTCAATATTGACTACACCCTAAGGGAATGGACGCATTCCTGGTGTTTCAATACTTGATAGTGAATGTTATGAAATATGGTTACAATTTTAGAGTAGCAATATTGATGAGTCTGCTTATCCTTCTTATGCTATCAGCTTACACAGATGCAATTTGGTGTTGCACGTAAGAGGTAAAGTGAAGGAAGGGGGCTCAAGAGGATTATATGGACAGTGGTAAACTTTCTACGCTCACACTAAAGGATGCTAGAAGAGATGGATAGGCCCAAGGAGCTGTGTTGCAGAAAAGGGGTATCATCCTTGTGTAGTGTGAGTGGGTATTGTGGGGCCATGCTAGCCTGCAAGTCAAGTGAGTCACCTATGGAGTTCCGGGAGGGAACCACTGGTTGCATAAGAAAAGGAGCCATGTAATCATATTATGTTGTTCATATTTCCTGATAAACCCAGTCGATGTACTGGCTTGGCAATGGTTGTTGTATGCCTAATAAACCCAGTCGGTGTACTGGCTTGGCATTGGTTATTTGGGAGTTGTGGCGAAAGGTTGCTGGATGCTTGATAAAACCAATCGGTGTACTAGCTTGGCATGTTGTTAAATTAATGCCTGACAAACCCAGTCGGTGTACTGGCTTGGCATTGGTTATTTGCATGTTGTGGAGGTATTGGTTAATTGGGTGTTATTTCCTGACAAACCCCGTCGGAGAGCTGGCTTGGAAATGATTATCGTATGCTTGATAAACCCGGTCGACGTACTAGCTTAGCATACTGATTTTTGAAATGCTTGATAAACCCAGTCGGCGTACTGGCTTAGCATACTGATTTTTTGGATGCCTGATAAACCCAGTCGGCACACTGGCTTGGCATTGCCTATTCAGATGACATTGTGGAGCAGCATGTGTGCTGGCTAAGAATCCACCCCACAGGGGATCCAAGGCTTGTAAAGCAGAGAAGGAAACTTGTGGAGTAGCGAGGAGAAATGCACAATACAGATAAGTATTCATTTTCATTTATATCTTGTTTGGAATAATGAAGACTTCAGGTATAAGTCTTATGACAACCAAGCTAATGCACTGTTGTTTCTTTATTGGAAACCTTGGCCATTACAGGAAGCAAGGGCCCTGAAAGAGCTATAAATGCTTGGTAAAGCTAGAGAGTAACTAGTTAGAGCTATAAATGCTTGGTAAAGCCAAAGAAGTAACTGGTTGGAGCTATAAATTCTTGGTAAAGCCAGAGAGTAACTGGTTGGGCGCTATAACATTCTTGGTAAATTCAGAGAATAGTTGGTGGGAACATTAACCACTTGATGTTGTGGAGCAGCCGGTGTGCTGGCCAAACATTCCCTTAAACAATTGATAAAACCAGTCAGCGTACTGGCATGGCATTGCCTGTTCGAATGGTTGTGGAGTAGCCTACGTGCTGGCCCAACATTCATTGTTGTATCCACGGGAAATCCAATGCTTGGAAAGTGAATAAGGATCCTGTGGGATAAAGTGAAGACATCCAATAAAGATAAGTATTTGGTTATCTTGCAACTCTTGCTTATGAATATACATGTGTATATGACTTAATTATGATTTCTTAAATTCTCATTTGGAGATAAACCCTATGAAAATACACTAAACATGTGAATTGACTCAATGTTTGAGTGTAGGTATTGCTGGAAGCAAGGACTATGAAAGCATCTGGAGGATGCATGTGGACATATGACTGTCCTAAGGAGCTCAGTATGAGCAGTAATGAAAGATGGTGCTAGTGGACCTGTGTGGGTCCTAGTAGCCAAAGGTTCTGTAAGCAACAACGTTGAAGGGTTCCCTAGTTGAAAGGCATTAGACAGACCTTAGACACTAAAGTGTCAAAGCCAAGAAAGGGCAAGTCAAGCAATCACCTTGAAGTGAAAGGGGCTAAGGAGCATAGAACCACCAATGATGGTGTGGCTCCGGATTGGAACAAGACTAAGAGGGGGAAAACTCTTACTCTTCTCTTTCCTTTTGACTGATGCATCTTAGAAACAAAGGATTGTTGAGTGCATGTCATAAATGAAAACCAATTGTGTTTAATTGCTTGAAAGGAATTATGAACGCTGAAATAGTTATTTTCCTGTGAAAGGATGAACATGAATGAGTTCATGTGTATGTGGGAAAGCATGAAATGTGTGGAAGTCTCATGAGTAAAGCATGGACGTTCCATGTCAATTGGGAAAATAATTGACTAATTTTAACATTGTGTTATGCTTGTCCTAACTGGAATTGCCATGATGAGTCTCACAGGTGAGAAATTAAAAACCATTGTTGCAGCTGTTACTAGCCAAATGATTGCTAGTGAGAAAAGCGAGAGCCAGTTGTGCACATTAATCATGGCAGCAGGCCAAAAGCTATTTGTTTTGGATAGAAGTCTTCCTCAGATAGCTGCTGGGACAACAAGAAAGATGGCATCCATGAAATTCCAGACTTGTAGATCAGCTGGAAGGTGAATAATGGAAAGGAATTGTTGTAGGGCAATGCCCACCTGCAGAGATAGCCGATCAAAGCTAGCAGGAACAATTGTGGAAGCCAAAGGAATTGGTACCGAAAGCTCAAAGTAAAGGGATGAAACGCAGGCCAGACCTGTCACATTTTGTGAATTTTGAATCATGTGTAAAGTGGGTATATGGTCAAAAGTGTTGGAACACCGAGGACGGTGTTATTCCAAGGGGAGGGGAATGTAATGTCCCCAGTTTGACCCCATGGCATTAACATTATAACTGATGTAATATTGTTATGAAATCATGGTGAGGAGCTCAAGGCCAAGGCCCCGCCATCGATTTAGCGATGCATATGGTTTGCATGCTAGCAATGCACATTGGAAATTCAAATATCATGTAATATGCATTTTAATAAAAATACCCACAACTAGCTATGCAATGCAACAAAGAGATGGGGGCATGATTTCACAAGGAATTGGGAGGGAAAACATTCAAACCATTGAGCCAATCAGGTCAAGCCAAGTGTCAATGAGAGAACCCATCAAACCCTCAACTACCCATGTTGACTTTTGTACCCAACCATTGATTTCTCCCAAGAGTTGGTTGAGGTAGTTAATGCCTTGGGAATGGAGAGGTATGGCTGTCCAAATTCGGGTATGGGCAAGCCACCCTTTATGGAAAAACGTGTTTGTCTCCTTGGGGCAAGAAAAGAGCCATGAATTTCTCGCCCAAGCCATGATCCATGATCATTCCTTCTCCCTCATGAGTTGAGAGCTACTTGGGCATTTTCCAGGCATGTGGGCTATGTTTTCCTTCATTCTCCCAGTAGAGAAGGGCGTTTTTGTGTTGTATACCAGTGGGGAAGAAGAGGAATGGAACTGGGGTTCCATAGAGACTGTTTTTGTTGTTAAATGCTGAGAGAGTTGGGGAGAAAACGTTTTTCCTCCCTGTGGATGCATTTCCCTTCCCACAGCTCATTTTGGGTGAACCACGATTTGGGGAAAATCTATGGCCATCTTGTTTGTGAATTCCATTGCTGGAAATGTGTGTTTATGCCCAATGTTTGTGCTTGCTGTGTGAGAAACGAATATGTTGGGGTTTGGGTATGGGTATTCATTGCTTTGGCTTGTGCTTGAGAGTAAGCATCCAGGGTTCAATGGTAGCCTGATAAACCTAGCTATGGACTAGCTTGGCTCAGATGGAATGATTAATTGGTTGTGAATGAGCTTGTTCCCCTTTTCTTTGTGAGAATCATGCCCAGCTCGGGGGTGGCCTTCGGACGGACTCAGTATAAGCTATCGAAGAGCCTATGGCTGGGTGGAACATTGCAGTGACATAGCTAGTTGCTTGGGACAATTGCATAATGAAGTTAAGTGTTTTCTGTCTATGTATTTACTTCTGCAATGCATCAATTTGATGACTGTTTGATATGCTGGATCGACATGAATTGTGTGTGTGGATTTGATTTAAATTCCGCTGTGCATATTGCCTAATTTTTATCTGCACACCAATGTTTAAATTCTTATGATTCTAACTAGTGGGATGAGTCTTTATGAAATGCCCAGATTTTAGTGCCATGTTCCCTTTCTTGCATTGGGTCAGCAGGTGGGTACATTACACTTAGGTACTCTGTCACACTAAATATTTCTATTATAGAGGACACCCCTGAGCTATTTCTACCATTCCATAATGGTAAAGTTCCCAGAATCTTACCCAGTCCACAACCCAATAAGTTCTCTAGTGTCAAACCCCCTCTGCAATTATCCCAATCAAACAACACGCTTCCCCCCTAAGCCTGCACAAAATTAGTAATGGTATCTTCTTTTATTAATGCAATCCCTTATGCTATACCAATCACTCCATTGAAACTATAAGAGCCTTAATTATTTTGCTACAATGTTAATTATGAACCCTACTATGCATGCATTCACAACCATGATAATTTCATTCCATAAATAGATTTGGAAAATATAAAAAATTAATTATAATGCATAACATAACATAAATAAATGGAATTTCATTAACATAAGTATAAACATGCACATTCAACACTTATCCCAACAATAGAACCATTTGTTGGTGCAAAATTGGAGACCAGATTCTTGTGCTTGGGAAACAAAAGGTCACTATTGTAGTCTAGTGTGTTGGAATTTTCAATCCCCAAAGGGGAAGGTATCTCCCAAAGCACATCCAAGAAATGTGTGTGATAAGGAGTGTTAATTGTAATTGTAAATATACATGTGTGAAATACTGTTATATGTTTCATCAACCAATTACCGAAACAACGAGTTATTAACCATAACATGTAAGTAAAGAACAAATAGTTGATTCATTAGATAATAAATAGATAGACAGAAATTTGAGGGGCCAAAACTTCCTTCATTATTAATTATTATTAGTAACATCTGATACATTCAAATCATGGCTTTGTGACCTTACAACAACTGTTGAATTACCTGTCATGGTATCATATAAAATAGAGATCTAAAACCCAAAACCCAGATACATCATCTTCAATTACAACATTGTCTTCTTTCTTTTGATCTTTTTCCTGTGATTCTATTTCTCTCTTCTACTCTTCTGTCTTTCTACTTACATCCTTATTCCTTATATAGTTGCGGGGGCGGGTCCAAAATGGTTACACCCATTAACATATTTTTGCAACTACTACTCCTTTACCCCATGCTTCCTTCCACTATCCTTTCCTTTTCCTCCTATGGATATTTCCAAAAATGAAGGATCTAAAGGGCCCCAAACATAAATGTTGACTCACCCTCGTGTCAAATGTTTTGTGTTTCTAATTATTGCACATATTCTTCTAATTGCTCTTCAAACAAAGGAGCCAACTTTGGTACTGAACAACATTGGCATGCCACCTCTGGTACTGAACAACATCAGTCTTCAACTTTTGTATGCAGGACAACGAAGAAAATTACCATATGCTAGGAGTATGTTCCATTCCCATAAGAAAGGATGTATCTCCCCTGGTTGTGGCATTATATAAAATGGGAGGTTCTGTCATTGCTTTGATATTCAAAATATTCAATACTGATGACCTCTTTGGAAGTGTCATCCTTCTTAGAAAAATGGTGGTTCTTGTTTCAACAAGAGATCAAACCCCTAAGAAATTCATCTAAACAACAATAGCATCAAGGAGACAAAGAAATGAAGATGGAGCATATGTACTAATCCCAATAGAGATGACTGGGGTAGCGTAGTCTTCAAAATTTTCATCTCTGAAACTTCCATTATATGTAAGGGTAGTAGAAGGGGAATTGAGAGAGTGAGTTGTGGCTTGAGCACTAGCACTGGTAAGGAACAAAATGGCCAAGAGTGAGCTGGCTAGTGGTATTCGTGGTAAGGCCTGAATCTCTTGCACAACGTTATCCATCAAAATGATCTTCTAGTGTGAAACTAGAGTGGGAGCAGTAAGAAAAGTGTCATTTATAAAATCCACAGGGAATCTCTTGGGGGATATGAAATATCATATATGAGCAGGGGGATAAGAAACGGGGCTAGAAGGACTATCTACATAGTGATGACAAGATGGGATATGAGGCCATAAATTATTAGAGCAAGGGAGGTTGCGTTCCTATATAAAGGCTTATAATGATTGTAGGGTGGTGTTTCACGGCATATGGATTGGATAGGAGATGATGCATTGAAGATATAGAAATGGGTGGAAATTGTGATGTTTTGTTTTGCATGAGACCAAAGTAATAGTTTGGGGTATGGGGAATCTAGGAAAGCATGCTAGGGATGGCTAACGTTAAATTACAAGGCACTATAAGTGCATGGATGGGATTGGGGGGTTGGTGAATGACGTTGCAATGGTGGGGTAGCGAAGGTTTGAAATGCTGACATTCTAAGTGACATGAAACAATTGAAAGTTGCCACAATTAAGATATGATTTGGTGGATTTAGTCATTAATAGCTCTTTAATGTTGAAGAGACAATTGTAATTATGCAACGTGGCACTGGTGACAAATGAATTGAATTGTGGGTCCCTTCCCGAGCACAATGCTTTGATGTAATTTCCAAGTAACTAAACTAAGAACTAAAAATAGAAAAATCAGTAGATTGAAAGAGAAACTAGTTACTCTAACTCCTAACTAACTCACTTTCGGTGATAAGAGTGACCTCTTGTGGAATCATTGAGCATAGACATAAGGATTCAGGCATGCATCATTCCCCCAACCTGTAAGAACTGTAAACTCATAAAATAATAATACAAACAAATAACTAGCATGAAAATAAGATCTTACAATGACATAGATCTAATTCATAGTAATAGATTTAAGACTCACAAAATTCATATAAATCTATAATAACAGAAAGAATAAACATGCAAATGAACCCATATACCAACATGAAAATGAAACCATATACCAACAGTGGATTTGATAATCTTTACAAACTCATATAAATCTGAGTAACAAACAATAAACAACATGCATAGAAGATCTGACAAAGAAAGTGGATCTAATCAATATTAACAGAAATTATACTGTGAAAATTAAGTAGCCATACCTGTTAGATGACCTAACAACTACCATTACCTTGACAGCTCCAATAGTGCAACTGAAGGTGGGGGGACAGCTCTCCTCCCAACCAACCCCCATCCAAAGCCTGAGGCCCCCGATCCCCCAACAATTAACCCTATGCCAGTGCTATATTGTTTTTCTCTCCTCAAGAGATCCTCTTCCAAATGCCAAAAGACCAAAAAAATCCCTCTCTTCACTTCTTCTCCTCCTTTTATCTCCTCCTTCCCCCAATTTCTTAATTTATTATTTAATTTCTTTCTTTACGCAAAATTTGTTTTCTGTTCCTTCTTTTTCAAGTTTCTTTTTACTATCTTACATTATATTATATTAAATATTCTCTATTTTCGTATATGAGGGTTGTTACATACTCCCTCCCTTCAAGAAACTTCGTCCCGAAGTTATAATAGTCAAGCAATAAATACAACACTTATTCAATCAATCAATCAAGTAAATACTAGAATATATAGGTAGCTAGTACTATTGTGAATCTAAGAGATTTATATGTGTGGCCACCACATAGAAGTCTCCAAACCACACTAATACAATCAAATGCCCTAAGTTACAACATGCTCTTAAGTAATTCCCTATGAGTCTAGTATGCAACCATAACAACAAGTATGCATCATACATACAAAAGCATTAGAAAATTAATTAATAATTAATAGCTGTGTATTTGTTTACTTCCTCTTTCCTTACTCACCCTCTCCCTGAGAATCATACCATCCGCCACCTCCATAAACCTCCCCTTCAACATTGGATGGTCCCGCTCGCCATGGCATGGGCCCTCTACTGTAACATGTCCGCAAATCATATAGTAGGCATCAGAAGTTCCCCGAGAAGTTACCGTGGCATTGCCACCTTCCCAACTTCTGGTAATAATACGGCCTCATCGGATTCTAACGGGAATCTGGGCCTCATCGGTACTAGCCGACATCTGGTTCCTGGTACCCCAATCCTGATACTCCCGGTACCCCGATCTTGATATCAGGATCATTATACCCTAGGCATCTCGGAAGGATAGCCTAAACATCCTCCACAACACCCTCAAGGCACTAGCCCCATGCATTAGAAGTCCTTCTACATAAACCTCCCTCCCGGTGAGTATGTCTCCAACCGTAAACCTTGGTCACATTAGAAGTTCTCCAGGAAGTATCCGTGGAATCGCCACCTTCCCAACATCTGGTGCAAAATTCAAGCACTGCTAGCATAGAGTTCATTGTTGGGCTTGTCCCCCAGCCCATCATATATTTATAGTAGCCATTCTCATTCGTGGTTATGGGCTCCCATGAAATCATAGAATACTTAGCCTCATCAGACTAATTGAGTGGGTCACCTAGAACAATTGGTACTTTCCATAATGAATAATCATTAGTAACCATCTATTAATATAATAATATCATGGATCAATTTTGAATCATGTGCTAACAAGAATGTCTAGCCACCAATTCATATTGCATTACATTGCATCATAAGCCATTGTCACGATAAGTCATCCCAAATTTAACATCTAATGCATTTAGGTGCTCTGTGCTACCATTATAACATAACTGGTCATGATACTTTCATAATTTCACTAAGCAAATCTCATAAATATGTCATGATAAGCTTCCATATTCCAGTATTAGTACTGTCAACATGGAGTAACAACTCACATAATCCATCATCATATCAAATATGCATTCTACGGGGAGCAAAAAGGGTTAGCATGAAACTATATCATGTCATACCAAATATCTTATATAATCTCTTTATTCTTCACTAACACATAACAGAGCTATAAAATACCAACATTAACCACAACATGCTTTCATACCATTTATCTTCCAAATGTCATTTATCTCTAGATGCAATGATAAGCTATAATATCATTTTATGTCTACACGTCATGAAATAACATCAAGAAGTATCATATGCACAACCCATGGCTATAAGTTTCATGGCTAGAATTAACAATCATCAAATTTCACATGGATAATGCATGACCATGAAGGCATCGTTCTAAGAACATGTAAAAACACCATATCATGTACCACATAACTTATATTTCAAGATGAATCAATAAATCTACAAGGTACTAATTGAGTATCCACAATCAACATATCATGTACCTCATGTCCAATACATCTAGAACCATAATAAATTGAGTATCGACATGAAATATGCATCATGACAATTGAGTAGCAGCATGAAAAAAACTGAGTATCATCATAAAATATGCAGCATACATCCTCTAACTTCAGAATCCATGCAAGATAATTCAACAACTACAATAGGACCCTAGTTCACTAGGTAATTCTCATTTTTCTATTGTGCCCTTTGTCATGTTTGATTGATACTAGTAGATGTTGTGTTGATGTTACATCTGTATATGCTATGTTGTTGAATTAATTCATTTATTTTGCAATAATCTTGTTTAAAATCCTAAACAAATTACTTCCATTCTAACTTCTAAGAATGTAACTACCTAATCCCTGCAGTAGACCCTTGTGGTATGGGGTGCAAAAATTTTCCTTGAACTCTCTCAAAATCAAAAACATGTTAGTTTCACTAATAGCATGATATTGAAATTTCATTAAGAAATTCAAATATTTGAACACCAATAATTGCATGTCATCTCAACTCATTCCTGGCATTAATAATCTTTCAGGGTTTGTTACTATTGAGCCTTAACTTGTATTTTGATAAACATAGTCCACTATTTTACAATGGACCTATTAATTATATTCCTTCAAAACAACTCCCCAACTTACTCTCTTAAACAACCATTTGCGTTTTTAGGTGTGGGAAGATTTACGTCCTCTCCCTAAGAATCCTTATTGTAATGGTTTAATAATCAAAAATAGAGATCATATCTAATGGAGGTTAGAATATAGCTTCAATTATATATATTAGAGTATAATTTCATTACCCCTTTATAAGAGGATCCTACTCAAACATTTATGATTATATTGTGAAAGTCCTCTTAAGAACTGTAAACTGAAGGTGGGGGGACGATTCTCCTCCCAAACAATCCCCAGCCAAAGGCTGAGGCCCCCGAGCCCCCAACAATTAACCCTATGCCAGTGCTATATTGCTTTTATCTCCTCAAGAGCTTCTCTTCCAAATGCCAAAATACCATAAAAGATCCATCTCTTCACTTCTCCTCCTTCCCCCAATTTCTTAATTTCTTATTTAAGTTCTTTCTTTATGCAAAATTTGTTTTTTGTTACTTCTTTTTCATGTTTCTTTTTATTATCTTACATTATATTATATTAAATATTCTCTATTTTCATATATGAGGGTTGTTACACAACCTAGATATAGGAAGCCATCGAGTTGCATAAGCTTAAAAACTGTAGAATATTTGATTTATGCAATAATGAAAAGACCTAGCCACTGCATTTGGATTTTTCTAGGCTACTTCATAAAATTACTTTCATATAGTAGGACATGGTCACCTTTGTTAAATTGTTTCTAACTGATATTGCTATCATGTCAGGACTTATGTCACTCTTTTCGAGCCATTGCGTGATACTCAACAGAAGAAGCATGATTATTTAAGTTCCATCAATTTTGTAAAACTTTTCACAATTGATTCTTCCTCCATCATTTGCGTTGTGTGTGTGATATCGATACTTGGAACTACAAATTCTAATGGAGCAACTGCTTCTCTCCCATAGACCAGCTGGAACAACATCTTCTTATGCAATTTATTTGTAGTAGTTCTATAGGCCCATAAAACAACTAGTATGCGATCATCCCAATCATCCTGATTTACGTAGGATACTTTTGTTAACCTAACCGACATAATTTTATTAAAATATTCTATAGTGTTGTTTGCTTGTAGGTGATGTGTTTGTTGATGCCTCAAAAATCATAGCATCAATCAGAAAGGGATTCTCCCCAGTAAAAATGCCCAATTAGATCACTCACTGTTTGGTTCGGGGAATCCGTTCGGTTAACGGTTCTGGCTACCGTAGGATTTAAAGATTCTTGTTCTTTGCACCGGTTGTGGCTCGATCCACCATTTATGTATTTTATTTTAAATATGATGTGCAAGTGCCCTAAGCTAAATGCAGGTAACTAATCTAATTTAATCAAAGACTGTATAAGCAAATTTAATCTATCCCTACAAGGAGCAAACTGTAAAGATGAGTAATAAACTAAAAGAAACATCTAAAGATCAGGCATATAGCTATTTAATCATAAATATGCATCTACAATAGAATATAAAAGATATTAAAGATATCTTTAATTCAGTCAATACATTGCATTACTCATTTGAGATAGACATCTTTGCACAGAAAATAGGAGACTCAATCATCACACAAAAATAATTCATAGCAGTAAGAAAATATCTCACAGTAGTATATAGATGATGCAAGAGTAATCTAGCAAACATTTAACACAACTTTCAAGCAAAAATGTGGTCTCTCGGGCTTTCTTTAGGTAAATTCGAATTTCATATACATGTAGTAAAATAATTTACGTACAAGACTAAAAATATCTTTCACTTGCCAAATGTACTAAACTATTATTCTAAACAACTATATAAAGCTTTACAAAATGCCTCTAGGGCTGCCACCTGTCTCCTCCCTAACAGTTTTAATTTTCTTTTTCAGAAATCTCTTGCAAAATAGAGTAATTCGTGGGATCCTTTATACAAAAGACAAAAAGGGGATAGCTGTCCGAAAGACTTCATGACTTAGTAATAGAAATGGAAAACTTAGTGTATCATGGGGTCCACGTAAGCTGGGTGGTGCCTCTACTATAGCCAGATCTTGTGTCTTAGAGGGTGCTTCTATCTAAATTTGTGCCCCTGCTGCAGATGGTGTGCCTTTGTCGACTGATGCATTTGCTGCTACTTTCTTATCCTCTTCTACTATATAATTGAACCAAACACCTATGTCTCTTATAACAACATTGGCAGGGGTAGCGAGCAGGATTTTCTTAGAAGTCACATGCTTGTCAAGATCTGCCTCAATGTCTTGCATGTCTGCTACTGCAGTTTGGCGGATTTCGTGAAACACCTGAGCGTGTACTAAAGGAAGCACAATGCATTGATGGAGATCATCCATGGTTAACACATCAATTCTCTTCACATAGTCCATTTGAATTCCCAATTCATCTTTTAAATCGGATAGGCATTGTTCTTTACTTGGAAGCTCTTCAAGAGTCTAGGGAAACACAACTTTGAACCTTTCATGAACTTCTTGAATCTTTTGATAGAGGCCATTGCATTTTCCCATCATTACCTGGATCACAATGATCAATTTTGCACCGCAGTTCCTACAAAATTTCATGAAGGTTCTGTCTTCCTTAAAATTAGCTACATATTTGAACAGGGGGTGCTTGGGGAAATCCACTTTCCCTTCTCTCCACTCCATTTGTCTTAAAATATCCGCCTTTACCCATGTGTACTTATTTCTTAGCCTAATAGCTTTAGAGTTGATCTACTTCATTCTGTCCATCATGGCCTTTAGCCTGCAAATCTCTTCAATAAGCAGTTCTTGTTTCTCATTCATTTTCTTAAGCACATCACATGATTGCTCGTGGAAGGGGGTCATATCCATTGCTCTATTGTTTGCTTGTTCTAGCTGCTCAGCCATCAACTGCTTATCTCCTTCTAATTGAATAACTTAGGCTTTAGAGTCATTCTTTTCTGCTTCAAGTACCATCATCTGGACTGCCAGGTGTTCCTTTTCCTCCTCCACGTGTTGATATTTATCTAACAACTCCTTATGATCGGACAAAAGACGATTGTATTTTTTACCACGAGATCCCTATAGGCCTTCTCATTAGCCATGGTGTGTTGCAGCATACGAGCCCTTTTCTTGGTTGACTCAAATTCCTTAACCATTTTGATTACATTGTCTTCATGTCCTTTTGTTGCTACTACAGTACCAGATGCCATAGCTACAGAAGCCTTCTTTGTGTTTTGCATAACAGTAGTTTCCTGTTGGGTAACGATGTCCGGCTCAAAAGGTCTCTTTAACCTTATCTCTGACTTTAGTACAATAGACTTCCTATTCTTGTTGTACATAAATCTATCCCATTTAGACACAATATGATCCTTTGATGGGGTGAAAGGGATTAGTGGAATATTTTCTATGGGGATGTTCTCTTCCGCTGGTGGGGTCTGGACCACTTGGGATGAGTCTACATCCATATCTTGCATGTTAGAACCACCAACTTGCATGTCTTCATTAGATTTATTTTCTTCCTTAGATTTAAGTCGTCTTTCTTCCTCTTCAGCCCTTAGTTGGTTTTCAACCGCCTCCCTTTCTTCCTGCTCTTTAGTAGCTTTATGGAATCTTGTCTCCTTTAATTCTTGATCTCGAAGCCTCTAGGCTTCTTCTTCTTGCAACCTAAAAGTTTCTTCCTGCTGAAGCTTAAGAGCCTCTTCCTGCCAGAGCTTAATAGCTTGCTCTTGTTGAATCTTGTGCTCTTGCTCCTTTCTCATTTTATCAGTAGCTTCTTTCTGGAACCCCTCCACTTCCTCCTTTAGCCTTTTCTCTTCATTGGTTAGAGCTTCGGCTGCTTCCTTCTCTTTCTGCAGTTTGGCTTCTTCGGTATCTTGGACAATGGTAGAGATAGAACTAGCTCCACCCTTATGACGATAGATTTGTAATTCAGTCATGTGTTGTTGATTCCCCTATATACCTCCTTATCTTCATCATGGTAATGAACATAATCAAAGCTAGCATGGATTTGCCTGTAATGTTCTGCAACCTTGTTCTGCCGGTCATTTCTATGGAAGGACATTTCTCCAAAGTGAAAACCTTTTAACTCTTGGATAAACTCCTCGGCCGATGCAATCTTTGAGAACTTATAGGCACCGATACAAAAAGGGACAGGAGGAAAAGAAGCCTTCTTCGCTCTATTCAAAGATCCACCAACTCCATCTAGGAAGACTTGCCTTACTGCCTCCTTTAGGACTATGTAATTAGTAGCATATATGGGTAAGATAAAGGGGGGCTTGGAGCCTCCATACATTCTGATATAAGTACCATTCTCTGAAAAGTAGAAATCACCGTATTTTTCCATGACTTCCATGGCATTTTCTGATAAGCAATTTGGTTCTTCGTTAAACATTAGCTCATACAACAGTATGATGAATTATTCACAGATGAGTGTGTAGCGCATCCTGTAGTTTTGGGCCCAAAGCAATTTCTAAGCAGTGTACACCGGGGTGTTGGCCTGATCCCAAACGTAACCTAAGTTTCGGAAAGGATGCTTTGACAGACTACATTATATGATATATGAGGCCATATAAAATTCTGACCTCTTCAGGGCCAGTCCTTCCTTGGCAGTAGCTATGGCGGACGCAAGACTGTCCGAGAGGATAGTTTCCCAATCAAAGAACATCCCCTTGAATGCCATGTAATGAATTATAGGAGCCCATTGTATCTTGTAAACGGTTTCGTCAGCCATGCCAAAAATTCTGCTTAACATAAGGGTGATCATCTGAAAGGGAGGTCTCATGTTCTGGACTTCATACTCATCACTGTCCCTTTTCCTTAGTTGTTTTCCTTTGATTAACAGCCTCTTAGCCATTTCGAAATCGTCCATCTTAAGTGCCTGCCCTAACCATTGGTCATTCAGTGGCTGCTGAGAGCGCGGTAATTTGTAAGTGGCTTCTATGTAGGCTGGATGAAATGAGGCAAAGGATTCTCCATTGTTGTTTGACAAAACTCTCATTTCAGGAATGCATGTTCCAGGATCCAACCGATCACTTCTGAGCAAGGAAAGAGCTCAAGGTGCATGGAAGCTTTAGATATACCAGAGGTTCTGATATTTTGGTAGATATGCTCTTCCTCCAAGAGTGCCCCAGGGATATCTTGGTCTCTTATCAAGCGATAGACATCTCCTCACTTGAATTCAGGAGGAACGCCTATGACAGACTTAGTGTCCTCAAACAAGGTTTCAATTCTTGGTTCCTCATATTCTCGCTTGGACACCTTAACTTTATTTATGTTGCCTTTCGACATTGTGGCTTAATCCTGCCCAGTAAACGCATATAAGTAGACATACAATATAGCAAAAAGCAATAGAGAAAATATTGGATTATCATAACAACACAGCTGAAATATGTGATAGTGTCGAATAACAATGTATTGTGAAAATAAAAGTAGGAATTAGGAATTTTGCTAACATAAAACCATATTCCTCCTAGGTTGATAAGCAGTTTCGGGAAGACTCCAAATGGGCTTCAAAGGAGACCGGGTTCACTATGAAAGCCTGGGTGAAGTGGTAGGTCGGTGCTGCCCAGGAAGGCTAAGTTTTCAGGTTCAAGGGTCTAGGATAAATTCGTAAGGGCTTATGGCCATAAGTTCTATGTTTGGAAATGGCCAAACAGGGACAAAAACAAAGGTGTTCATAGGCCATGCAGCTGGTGCGATGAAAATGATTCGAGACTGACTTAATAGTAAAAAATGAAACAACAAGAAACTTAGAACCACCTACCTGGAAAGAGAAGGTTGGTCTAACGGCGGTTGACTAGGCTTGAAACGGGATAAGTTGGAGCAGTTTCATAGTCTTCAACGAGGTTCCCACAACATAAAACTCTACCAATGACAACACTAAAACCTCCCAAACCGCATATATAAAGTTTGGCAGGTGGGAGATTTTAATTGGATTGGTGGAGTTTTAAAACAAGGTTTTAAAATGAGTACTGAAAGGTCACTTCGGCACACTTGGTGTTAAATGCGACCGCCAAAAACGGAAGGAAAAGGGGAGTTTTCTTGATAGTTCGCGGTGACAACTTGCGAGTTTGATGCGATGTTGTGGATGAAAAAGAATGAGTTTGGCTGTCCATTGTGGCGAGACTTCCCAAGTTGATCCAATGGTTTATAGATTCAGGACTTAGCAAAAGGATCCTCCCATCGCAGAAGGACTTTATGAGTTGATCCGATGGTGTGGTAGAACTTGGTGAGTTTGCCTGACGTTGCGGCAGCACTTGCTGATTTCGTCCAAAAAGTGGCTTCATGCCTTGGTAAGAAATTGAAACCTTTCGCCCGTTGCGGCAAAAACTTTTGAGTCTTCCACCATTGCAGTGAGGCTCATCGAGTTCGCTCGCCGTTTTGGGTTGACTTGGTGAGCTTGCCCGAAAAAGTCACAAGGTGAAAATACTTGATAAAAAGAGGCAACCGTTGTGGCAGAACTTCGTGAGTTCTTCCGACGTTGCGGGCGAAAAGGCTGAGTTTGACCGCAATTTTGGATGAAAACGTTGAGTTTTGACTTAGAAGAAAAAGACCAACAGACTCAAAAAATAACTTCTCTAGAAAACTAAGTATAAAATACCTTCTAGGGAGAGTTTAGCTTCTAAAGAAAAAACAATAAGGAGGGGCCCCAATATTTACAAAATTTTGGGGAGAATGTTGCAGCAACAACAATTGGCGATTCTCTGGCGAACACAGATCTATGAACAAGAACTCTCCTTAGGGGTAGAATACTTACAAACTGTTGATTTATATGGGCGACAACATGTCTTCATAGTTCATCTTCTGTGAATATAGTGATCACTCTCATCATCATGGTCATTTTGGGAAAGGGTAACGGAAAGGGTAACTTGAAACCACACTTCTTCTTAACTCTCTCAGGACCTAAGCATGGAGTTCATTTTGAAATTCTGCCTCTTAGAGATAAACTTAAAAAGACTATATAATATCGTAACAGTATCTCACCATTATATCCATTTGTTCCTCATTCCCATGCTATTTGCATCCTTTTGGATATCTCTTGATGAATTTTGTCATTTGAGTCTTCCAGAAATGAATTTCTTCAACTTGGATATTTAATTTGGTTCTTCAATCCATAATGTCCTTTTGTGTGAGTGATAAGTTTGTTTGATTATCATGCTTCATAGATGGAGAAGAACCATGTTAGGCTGATTATTTGAACATCTTTCTTGATTGAATGTGCTTTGCATTTCTCTGTCGTGCTTTGATTGAGGCGAGAATTTCTGGAAATCAAACTCTTTAGTACAAGCCCTTTTGGATTTCATTTGTAGCATGGGATCATTTTAAATGCCATATATCTGTGAGACATGATTCCTTTCCATGGGTCTAATTACAGTGAACTCATTGAGACAACTATTTATGTTAAAGTGAATGGAGCCCCAAGATAGTAGGAAAGAACTGCTGAATCTCAATTATTAAAACAAGGTTATTTTGATCAATCAGAGAAAGGGTTAGAAAACAAAATCACCAAAACTTTTCTTTGTAAGTAGGTTTCAACCTTTAAAGCTTTTGAGTTTTGTTCGAAGATCCATCTTATACCTTTACCAAAATCTGAGCTGGGTTTTTCCAAAGGACAAAGAAAAAGTGAACATAAAGAAAGGTAAAAAACAAAACAAGCTGACTGAGGAAAAAGATAAAAGACCAAACCAAACAAGCAAGCAATCAAAAACAAAAGAGTTTATTTATGTACAAAAGGAGTCCTTAAAGTACTAAGAGAAGTACTGCTTCAAAGAGAGGCCATTGAGAGGTAGGGTTACTTCCTCTCCTTATAAATCCTTTAGCTTGTAGGTAGTAGGGTCAAGCTTTTCAAAAATTTGGTAATTGCCTACCCATAAGTGTTGAAATTTTGTATGCATCCCTTTACCTTCGTGTGGATGGTCCCATTTCAGAACTAAGTCCCCTACTTCAAAAATTCTCTTGGGCTAGACTTCCTTTTATCGAACCACCTTTTAACTATGTCTTGGTGTTGGTGGAATTGGTCTTTGGCTTTCTGTCGGGCTTCTTCAAGTTTCAGCAGGGTGTCAATTCTAGATTGTAAAACCTGACTACTAGAACCTTGGGAGACTTGAGCCAATTGCAAAGATGGAAGTAAGATGTTGGGAGGGAGGATGTATCCTTTACCATAGACAAGGGTATATGGGGAAACCCCTAAAACATTCTTTGGAGTAACCCTATCTGCCCATAAGGCATTGGGGAGAGCTATGTGCCGGCTTCTCTGATTTTCAATTACAGTTTTCTTGAGAATCCAGATGAGATTTTTGTTTGAAGGTTTAGCTAATCTGTTTCATTGGGGATAATAATTGGCTAAATAATGTAACTTAATTCCTTTCTCATAAACAAATTCATTTATTGTAAAGGACAAAAAAATAAGTTGCATTATCAAAGAATAGGTAAATTGGAACCCCGGACCTGGTTATGATGTTTTCTTTTAAGAAACTAATGACTACATCTTCATTGATTTTGCACAGCAGGATAGCCTATGTCCATCTTGTAAAATAGTCAGTGGCCGTCAGGATATACCGATGTTGTAGTGAAGAATTTGGTTTTATTTCTCCAATGACATCTATGCCCCATTTTTCAAAAGGTTCTAAGATAATCATTGGTTGCAATGGTCTTGCTGCTTTGGGTAATTTCCCAGCACTCCTTTGGCGTACATCATAATTCCTAGAATAGGCGTGAGCATCTGTGAACAAGGTGGGCCAATAGTACCCAGCCCTCAATATTTTGTGAGCTGTTGTGTCTCCAGAATAGTGTCCACCAGCAGGGCCATCGTGTAATTCTTTGACTACTTTACTTGCATCATCCTTCTCTAAACATCTAAGAAAGATGCCATCATAATTTTTTCTGAAGAGTACTCCCTCAATGATTTGTTAAGTTGTTGATTTCAAACGAAGTTCCCTTCTCTGGTTAGAACTCCAATGCTCTGGTAGGTATCCCTGTTGCAAATAGTACACTAGGTCTATGTACCAGAATTCAGGAGCTATGAAAATAGGACATACCTCAACCACGTTCAGTTCAGCTTCATTTTCCCAGCTTTGTTCTTCATCAACTAGATGCTTAGTGAGCAATTTACATAGGCCCTAACATTTAATGATAGTAGTGGGTTTAAATTCTAAATCATATTCGTGAAGAGCTGTGACCCAATTTCCTCTTCTTTCTCCCAATTCCTTTTGAACAAAAAGAGATCTGATAGTTGGATGAGGGATTACAACTTTAGTTGTGTTCTTAAAAATATACGACCTGAACTGCTTTACCGCTTTGAATACAGCATATGCGTGTTTGTAAACAATAGGATAGTTCAGTTCAGCACCTTGCAGACCAGTGCTCATGAAGGAAATTGGGTATTCATCTCCTGATTCTACCTTTTGTGTAAGCACGGCCGCGAGAGAGTCATCTGAAGCAAAGGTATACAAGATGAAATGTTTGTCAAAATATAGACTTCTCAGAGAAGGGGTGTTAGCTATGGCTTCTTTGATATTCTTAAATGCATCCTTTTCCAAGTCTGTCCATTTGAACTGCACGTTTTGCTTGACCATTTGTTGCAAAGGTTTAACGGTTTGTGCAAAATCGGGGACAAACCTTTGAACAAAATTAATAGTACCCATAAACAATTGCATAGATTTTTTATTGTGAGGCATGGGAATTTTGTTGATAACTTGCACTCTTTCTCGATCTATCGAAATTCTTTTCTTTTAAATGATGTGACCCAAGAGCTTGCCCTCAAGAAAAGAAAAAAAAAATCTTAGGGTGTAAAGAGATACCATACTTTTGGCAGCGATCAAAAATCTGTTTCAAATGGAATACATGGTCTTCTCTTTTCTTTGAGAACGTTGTCACATCATCTAGATATACTACGACACAATGACCACCCAATCCTCGGAAGGCAATGTCCATTTCTCACTGGAAAGTAGCTCCTGCATTTATCAAACCGAACGACATTCTTCTATAGGAAAATGTTCTCCACTTAGTGTGGAAAGTAGTGTTAAGATGGTCCTCTTTAGCTACTAATACTTGATTGTAACCGGAGAAGCTATCTAGAAGAGAGAAAAGCTCCAATTCGGATACCATCTGTAGAATTTGTTCCATTGATGGAACAGGATAGTTATCTTTGTCGGAGGCTCTATTTAGGTTTTTGAAATCAACACATAGCCTTATTTCTCCTAACTTCTTTCTTATGGGAACTAGATTAGCAACCCATTCTGAATGCTGGACTATAAAAATGATCTTAGCATCTAGTAATTTCTTCAACTCCTTTTGAATTAGAGGTTCGAGAGTAGGATGCATTCTTCTTAATTGCCGCTGAAATGGTTTAGCACATACTTTCATTAGTATGACATGCTGAATGATGCGAGTATCATATGTTTTCAGATCTTCATAAGTTCAAGCGAACACATCTTTATATTGCCGAAAGAGCTTAATGAACTTATCTCTTTCACCCGGCGAACATCATTTTCCAAGGTTAATATAATTAGGTTCAGCTTCTGTGCCTAGATTTATCAATTCATGCTGCATAGAAGAGCTATGAGTTTTAGTATTTGTTGGCTTCTTGAACTTGTTCTGCAAATCGAACAAAATTTCCAGTGATCTCACTCCTTTGGGCATAAAACTCCCTTTGATTGCGTCTTTATTTTGCAGATCAGCATCATGTTTTCTTCATCTATAACAACTTCTTGAAACATGTTTTCATTTGTGAGGAAACTAATGATCTGATCGTCATCATTGAACACCCTAATCTTTGTGATATTGTTTGGGACAAAAGGCCTAAAAATGAATTCAACAGAACATTTATTATTGGTAGGCACTAACCTAGAAGTAGAGGTAGCTAATAAATCAGTTGCAGCATTTTGTAATCTAGGAACAGATTTTATATTAAAAGCTTCAAAGCGCGTAATTAAATCCCATACCTCAGCCAAATAACCTTTCAGATGTGGTGAAAGACAATGAATCGTATCTCTTACCTGTCTGACGACTATTTCCGAGTCGCCAAATACTTTTAAGTATTTAACATTCAAACCAATGGCTTTCTTTAATCCGTGAACCAAAGCTTCATATTTAGCATTATTGTTAGTACAATCGAACTCTAATCTACAAGACAGGAAATATTTGTTGTTTTGAGGATCAATTAGGACACAACCAGCTCCGGATCCTTCTTGAGTTTTGGAACCATCAAAGTACAGAATCCAAAAAACATTTTCAGACCTAACTAAGTTAATGTATTTATCATCTAAGTCAGTAACTAAGCTAACTATGTTACATTCAATATCATCAGTCCAAGAAAATTGAAGGAGATCGAACTGTACATCTGATTCATGGCTGACATTTTCCGATTGATAATTACCCGGCTCAAGTTCTAAGAAATAATTCCCCAAAATTGAAGATGAAAAAGCTACAACTTCATTCTTTTCCTCTAGTTGAGTTACATTCTTCTTCATGTGCGGTTCTCTCAACACATTAATTTGATTTTTCCTATTATGATATGGTAACCACAAGTGAGACTAATCAGTTGTGAAATAACCATTCAGTTTTGTAGACCAGTCTTTGCTCAAGATCAAACCATAAGATTCAAGAATATCCACTACCATTATATCAATAAATTGACACACTCTAGGGTCTTTTGACAACCTAATAAGGACATCCTTCATTTCCCCAATAACTTTAACCGCAATTATATCTAGCTGGATAATCTGAGCCGGGAATGGGATTGACTGCCCATCAATATTTTTGTAGATTGACAGTGGCATGACATTCGAGGAAGCTTCGGAATCTACCAAACAGTTATGCACATTGTGAATGAAAATTTCAAAAGTTAAAAGGAAAGGCAATGTTTGAGATTTGGATTTCCTGCCAATACTAGCTTCATTTATTTTAGGATCTTCCTGAGTATTTGCTAATGGAGAACTAGATTGGGGTTCAAGAGCTTGTAACAGCTTCTTACGCTAATGAGGCAAACTACACATGTCAAATATGGAAACATTTTCTTTTACTTTCTTTATGTCTTCAATTATATCATATCCCATGTCACATTCCTTTGTAACTTTGGGATGATTATTTGTTTTGTTTAAATGTGCTTTTGGTTGCTGCGTTGTTTCTACGTTTGGTTGTTTGGTAGGTATCTGGTTAGCTTTGGGTTGTGGTGGAATAATCGTGATGTGTCTTTTAGGTGTTTCTTTGGAGACTTTAGGCTTGGGCATAGTCGAGCTTTGAATCGGATCAACGATTGGGCCTTTACTACAAGTATTGATGTTTACAGCTGAGACTTGGCTTTCCTCGGGATCATCTTCAGTCAATTTAGTTAAAGGCACCCAGTCCCATAGCACCATAGTGGTATCTAGAGTGGGTTCCTCTAATTCAAGAGTCTGTTCTTTTGGAGGATTGTCTTGATTTGGAATTTGTGAGTCTAGCATTTGGTTCATTACCAAGCTCATAGAATTTATCCATTGCGTACAACTTTTTTCAAAGTGTGGTTCTTGATGAAAGGTACAGAAATGTTCCATTCCTACTTCATTTAAATTCAAAACAGGAAATTTATTTGTAGGTGGATGAGGCTGATCATTTTCTTCCTTTTCTTGTAGAATGGTTTAAAAGTATTCCTAGATGTACTAGCTGCCTTATCCTTTTCAAGATCTACAATTTTATTTGACAATTTTTGCATCATTTTGACTACATTTTCCATGTCTGTTGATGATTCTTCTTTATTCCTAGTTAGCAGCAGGGTTTTCTTAGTAGTTGTCGGTTTAGTTTCTGCATCAAGAGCATGCTTAGAAATATGGTTTGCTTCTTCCTCCACCTTCCTAGCTTCTTCAAATTTTTCTATTAAGGTAGTTTTATTAGTTCCTTTGACAAACAATGCTATGGGGGGATCGAGCACAGTTGTATAATACTCTACTAAAGATTCTTCTGCGGGCTTAGATGCTTCACTAAAATTATTTAATAGTGTAGTGAATCTTTGGTTAAATTCTTGAACCTTTTATTTCTTTTCCATTCTCATGGACAATAACTCTTTCATGAGTGTAGCTACTATTTTTTTATTTCCATATTTCTTTAAAAAACAATTTTCAAACTCTTCCCAATTTGATATTGAGCTGGCCTGTAAACTAAAGTACCATGAAGATACCTTGGGCTCAAAAGTATAAGTAAAGAGTCTATAGACTACATCTTCATGCTGCACATTGAAAAGGATCAGAGCTAAATCAAATCTCTTAAGGTGATCTTCAACAGAGATACCTTTCCTAGGATTGTACTTAGGAAAAACTTTCTCGGTATTCTTAGGCAGATTGTGAAAAGGTCCAGCCAAATTTAATGCTCCTCTTATTCTCCATGCAGGTACATCCATGGCTCCTCGTGGAGAGTTAGGTGGAGAATCGTATGGAGTATGAGGAGGAGAATTCTTTGGAGTATACAGTTCTTCAAGATCTAGAGGATCTTCAAGGTCAACTTCAACAAGAGGCTCTGTGATTTCTTCCAAAGATAAATCTACTAATTCTTCAAATTTCTGGACAAGAACTGAATCATGTGTGTAATACCTTTCTCTTTTAGGAGCTCTTCTTCTAGGGAGAAAAAGAATCGTGTTTAAACCGCTAAGTTGTTTAACATAATCACGGGTATGTCTTCTCAAATTCGCTACTTCAGCAAAAGGTATAGCATACAGTGTTTCTTGATGTTCAAATTCAGAGTTAGGATTTTCTTGATTTGTTACTTCAAGATCTGAATTATCAGGGAATGTTGTTTCAAGCGGGTTTCCAGTTGGATCTCCTCTTAAAGAAGAGTCTCCTTTATCAGACATGCACTGGTGGCCCTCCTTCTAGCAACAAAAACTGTTGATGCCTCGAAAATCGTAGCATCAATCAAAAAGGGATTCTCCTCGATAAGCAAGCCCAATTAGATCCCTCACTGTTTGGTTTGGGCAATCTGTCTGGTTAACGGTTCCAGCTACCATAGGATTTAAAGATTCTTGTTCTTTGCACTGGTTTCCTGATCCACCGTTTATATATTTTATTTTAAAGATTATATGCAAGTGCCCTAAGATAAATGAAGGTAACTAATACAAGTTAATATAAGACTGTATAAGAAAATTTAATCTATCCTTGCAAGGAGCAAACTGTAAAGATGAGTAATAAACTAAAAGAAACTTCTAAAGATCAGACAAATAGCTATTTAATCATAAATATGCATCTACAACAGAATATAAAAGATATAAAAGATAGCTTTAATTCAGTCAATACATTCCATTACTCATTTGAGATTGACATCTTTGCACAGAAAATAGGAGACTCATTCATCACACAGAAATAATTCATAGAAGTAAGGAAATATCTCACAGTAGTATATAGATGATGCAGGAGTAATCCAACGAACATTTAACATAGCTTTCAGGCAAAAATGTGGTCTCCCAGGATTTCTTTAGGTAAATTAAAATTTCATATACATGTAGTAAAATAGTTCACTTACAAGACTGAAAATGTCTTTCACCTACCAAAAGTCCTGAACTATTCTTCTAAATAGATATATAAAGCTTTACAAAATGCCTCTAGGGCTGCCACCTGTCTCCTCCCTAACAGTTTTAATTTTCTTTTTCAGAAATCTCTTGCAAAATAGAGTAATTCGTGGGATCCTTTATACAAAAGACAAAAAGGGGACAACTGTCCAAAATACTTCATGAATTAGTGATAGAAAGGGAAAACTCAGTGTATCATGGCTGCCACATCAGTTAGGTGGTGCCTCTGCTACAGTGGGAGCTTCTTTCTCATAGGGTGCTTCTATCTGAATTTGTGCCCCTGCTACAGATGGTGTTCCTTTGTCAACTGATGCCTTTGCTACTGCTTTCTTGTCCTCTTCTGCTATATAACTGAACCAAACACCTCTGTCTCTTATAACAACATTGGCAGGGGTTGGGAGCAGGGATTTCTTAGGAGTCACAAGCTTGTCAAGCTCTGCCTCAATGTCTTGCTTTTCTGCTATTGCAGTCTGACATATTTCGTGAAACATCTGAGCGTGTACTAAAGGAAACACAATGCATTGATGGAGATCATCTGTGGTTAACACATCCATTCTCTTCAGATAGTCCATTTGAATTCCCAGTTCATCTTTTCAATCGGACATGCGTTGTTATTTACTTGGAAGCTCTTAAAGAGTCTGGGGAAATGCAACTTTGCACCTTTCATGAACTTATTGAATCTTCTAATAGAGGCCATTGCATTTTCCCATCGTTACCTGGATCACAATGATTAATTTTGCACCGCAATTCCTACAAAATTCCATGAAGGTTACGTCTTCCTTAAAATTAGCTACATATTTGAATGGGAGGTCCTTGGGGAAATCCACTTTCCCTTCTCTCCACTCCATTTGTCTTAAAATATCTGCCTTTACCCATGTGTACTTATTTCTTAGCCTAATAGCTTTAGAGTTGATCTCCTTCATTATGTCGACCATGGCCTTTAGCCTGCAAATCTCTTCAGTAAGCAGTTCTTGTTTCTCATTCATTTGCTTAAGCACATCACAGGATTGCTCATGGAAGAGAGTCATGTCCATTGCTCTATTGTTTGCTTGTTATAGATGCTTAGCCATCAACTACTAATCTCCTTCTAATTGAGCAACTTTCGATTCAGAGTCATTCTTTTCTGCGTGAAGTACCATCATCTGGACTACCAGGTGTTCCTTTTCCTCCTCCACGTGTTGATATTTATCTGACAACTCCTTATGATCGGACAAAAGGAGAATGTATTTTTTTTACCACAAGGTCCCTATAGGCCTGCTCATTAGCCACGGTGTGTTGCAGCATATGAGCCCTTTTCTTGGTTGACTCAAATTCCTTAACCATTTCGATTACATTGTCTTCACTTACTTTTGTTGCTGCTATAGTAGTAGATGCCATAGCTACAGGAGCCTTCTTTGTGTTTTGCATAACAGTAGTTTCCCATCGGGTAACGATGTCTGGCTCAAAAGGTCTCTTTAACCTTGTCTCTGACTTTAGTACAATAGAATTCCTATTCTTGTTGTACACAAATCTATCCCATTTGGACAAAATATGATCCTTTGATGGGGTGAAAGGGATTAGTGGAATATTTTCTATGGGGATGTTCTCTTCTGCGGGTGGGGTCTGGACCACTTGGGATGAGTCTACACCCATATCTTACATGTTAGAACCACTAGCTTGTGCGTCTTCATTAGCTTTATTTTCTTCCTCAGCTTTAAGCTGTCTTTCTTCCTCTTCGGCCCTAAGCTGGTTTTCAACTGCCTCCCTTTCTTCCTGCTCTGTAGTAGCTTGTTGTAATCTTGTCTCCTCTAATATATCTCAAAGCCTCTAGGTTTCTTCTTCTTGCAACCTAAAATTTTCTTCCTGCTGAAGCTTAAGAGCCTCTTCCTGCTGAAGCTTAATAGCTTGCTCTTGTTGAAGCTTGTCCTCTTGCTCCATTCTTATTTTATCGGCAGCTTCTTTCTGGAACCTCTCCGCTTCCACCTTTATCCTTTTCTCTTCATTGGTTAGAGCTTCGACTGCTTCCTTCTCTTTCTACAGTTTGGCTTCTTCAGTATCTTGGACATTGGTAGAGATAGAACTAGCTCCACCCTTATGACGACAGATTTGTAACTCAGTCATGTTGTTGATTCCCCTATATACCTCCTCATCTTCATCATGGTAATGAACATAATCAAAGCTAGCATGGATTTTCCTACAATGTTTTGCATCCTTGTTCTGCCGGTCATTTCTAGGGAAGGACATTTCTCCAAAGTGAAAACCTTTTAACTCCTCGATAAATCCTCGGCCGATGCGATCTTTGAGAACTTATAGGCACCAACAAAAAAAGCAAAGGAAACGAAGCCTTCTTCGCTCTATTCAAATATCCACCAACTCCATATAGGAAGACTTGCCTGACTGCCTCCTTTAGGAATATGTAATCAGTAGCATATATGGGTAAGATATAGGGGGGCTTGGATCCTACATACATTCTGATATAAGTACCATTCTCTGAAAAGTAGAAATCACCATAGTTTTCCATGAATTCCATGGCATTTTCTGATAAGCAATTTGGTTCTTCGTTAAACATTAGCTCATACAACGGTATGATGAATTCTTCACAGATGAGTTTGTAGTGCATCCTGTAGTTCTGGGCCCAAATCAATTTATAAGCAGTGTACACCAGGGTGTTGGCTTGATCCGAAATCCAACCTAACTTTGGGAAAGGAAGCTTTGAAAGAATACAGTCTATGAGATATGAGGCCATATAAAATTCTGACCTCTTCAGGGCTAGTCCTTCTTTGGCAGTGGCTATGGCGGGCGCAAGATTGTCTTAGAGGATAGTTGCCCAATTAAAGACCATCCCCTTGAATGCCATGTAATGAATTATAGGATCCCATTGTATCTTGTAAACGGTTCTGTCAACCATGCCAAAAATTCTGCTTAACATAAGGGCGATCATTCGGAAGGGAGGACTCAGGTTCTGGACTTCACACTCATCATTGTCCCTTTTCCTTAGTTGTTTTCCTGTTATTAACAGCTCCTTAGCCATTTCAAAATCATCCATCTTAAGTTTCCCTAACCATTGGTCATTTAATGGTTGTTGAGAGCGCTATAATTTGTAAGCAGCTGCTATGTAGGATGGATGAAATGAGGCAAAGGCCTCTCTGTTGCTGTATGAAAAAACTCTCGTTTCAGGGTTTGCATGTTTCAGAATCAAACCGATCACTTATGAGCAAGGAAAGAGCTCAAGGTGCATGGAAGCTTTAGATATACTAGAGGTTCTGATACTTTTGTAGATATGCTCTTCCTCCAAGAGTGCCCCAGGGATATCTTGGTCTCTTATCAAGTGATAGACATCTCCCCACTTGACTTCGAGTTCGCCCGCCGTTTCGTGTTGACTTGGTGAGTTTGCTCGAAAAAGTCACAAGGTGAAAAGACTTGATAAAAGAGGTGCCCGTTGCGGAAAAACTTCATGAGTTCTTTCATCGTTGCGAGCGAAAAGGCTAAGTTTGGACGCATTTTCGGATGAAAAAGTTGAGTTTTGACTTAGAAGAAAAAGACCAACAGACTCAAAAAATAACTTCTCTGGAAAACTAAGTATAAAAGACCTTCTAGGGAGAGCTTTAGCTCCTAAAGAAAAAATAATGAGGGGCCCCAATATTTACAAAATTTTGGGGGGGAATGTTGCAGCAACAACAGTGTTGTATCAATAATTCCCTTGTCAATGCTTCAATGGTGGTATTCAGTAATTTCTTACCTTGGTCACTTGTGAGGATTCTAGGACACCCAAATGGTTTGTTGTTTCTATGGAGCAATCATGGATAGTTGTTACTTCGACCCTTATGATTGAGTAATAAGTTGCGTTTATTATATAATGGGATTTAGAATTCTTTGCTGACGGAGTAATAGGTCCAATAAAATAAATCTCCCATTTTTCAAAATGTTACAATTCATGTACTGCTTGGAGTGGACGTTCATCGCTTCGAGATGGTCTACCGACCCACTGGCATACATTACAGTTCCTGACATATTCCTTAGCATATTTGAACACCGTAGGACACCAAAATATTTCTTGTAGTATCTCTTCCATCATGTAGCTTTTTCATTGACGTGTCCACCCATAACACTGGTGTGCAATTCCCACAAAATTATTTGTTGCTGATGATCTAGTATGCAGTTTCATAAAATTCCACCAATTCTTGACTTATAGAGTTATCCCACAATCAACTGATATTCTGCATCTCATACAACTAGATGCCATTTCTTTGTTAAATAATTATTATTAGATGCCTTGTTGGTAATGAGAAATAATGTGATTCCTTATAGGTCATATGGAATTGCTTCTATTCGGAAGAGTGTTGCATCTAGTAGTTGATCATCAATAGGTTCATCTTCTTGTCCAGACTCTATCTGTGAGAGGTGATCAAGTCCATGATTATGCCTCCCAGACTTGACTATTACTTCAAATGAAAACTCCTAGAATAAATGTATCCACTTACATATACATCCCTCTCTAACATGTTTATTTACTGAGAAATTGAGATTTGAATGATCAATGAAGAACTTAAAGGGTCCTCCTAGCATATAGTGACAACATTTCTATACGAATTAGATCATCACCAACCCTTCCCTTTTTGTGATTGTATATTTGTGCTCAACTTGCGATAGCTTTCTACTGGAAAAATAAACTAGGTGATCCATCCCACCTTCCCCTGGTTGGGACAATATCGCTCCAAGGGAGATGCTTGATGCATCAACATGTACGTGGAACTCCTTATTCCAATTGGGGAATGTCATAATAGAGGCACTGAGCATTCTTTATTTTAGTGTTGCAAACACCCTTTTGCAATCTTCGTTCCACTTGAAAGCTTCATATTTCTTTAACGATTTATCCAAAGGCGCTTTGATGGAAGTGTAGTTACATATAAACCATCTGTAATATATTCTATGACCCAAGGTGGATCACAACTTATTTACTGAGGTTGGTTCATGTAGTTTTACAATTGGTGCAATTTTTGCAAGGTCTACTAGAACTCGATCCTTGCAGACAAGATGTCCCAGTAAGTTATCAAAAAAATGAAAAAAACACACTTCCGCAAGTTCAAATAAATCCCCATTTGTTTGTAGGATCCAACATAAGTCAAAGTAGTGCAACATGGTCCTTGAACAAGATGTAGACTATCCATCCATCTAGATATACTTCCAAGAAATTATGAAGGAATTCTCTAAAAGCTACAATCGCTATTCTTGAGAAAATGGCTGGTGTATTCTTGAGGCCAAATGGCATAACATTGTAAGAAAATTATCCCTATTCCATAGTAAATATGGTATTATTCTTATCTTCTTCTGCGATTCTGACGTGGTGGTACCTTGAGAATTCATCTGTGAATGAGTAGGCTTCATTCTCTGCCACCTGATCTTGAACTTCATCATTGTAAAGGGTTGGAAAGGGATCATGGAAGCATGCCTCATTTAGGATAAGATAGTAAATATATACCTAAATAACTTATGTATATTTTGTTGATTTATTTGTAACTTCGGAAGATATTCACTTGTATATTACATTTTTACTTTATTGTATCCCCAATGGAGATGTATTATTCCTCCGATTGGAAGTGTCGTCATTTGTATTTGCAAGTGTCGCAAGTTACATTGTAAGTGTCGTAACTTATATTTGATGGGTTGTTAGACCACCTTGGTGGGGTCGGCCCTATATGATTCATGTGGATGGGTTATCAGGCTTCCTTAGGAACTCCTCCCAGTTAGGTTTAAAGACAGGTCAAGTCATTGTATAAATAGAGAGTGTGACTCTCTCATTCTATTCATTCACTCACTCATCCAACTCGCATAGTTGAGAGAGAGGAGGAGTGCGCACAAGTAGAGGAGGAGAAGCTACTAGGAGACTATATCTTGTTTTTGGGTTTGATCTTTGTGATCTTTGTATTGGTTCTCATTCTATCTCTGAGGAAGTTGCGGGGATTTTCACCTTCTTGGTTTTCCCCGGTGAAATGCTTTGTGTCTCTTGTCTCTTGTGTTTGATATGCTGTACATGTTGTTCTCTCAGTTAAGATCCTAGATCATATTGAATTAAATGATGAAAATATTACATGGTATCAAAGCTATCCTGAAGGAAGGAATTGTATGAAATTTACGACACTTGTTGCACTTGCGACAAATTGGAAGCTAGGGCTTGATATAGTAAAAACTAGTCATAGTGGCACTTTCGCTATAAATCTGTTTTGGAGAAGGTTCATGATCTAAAACTTTTACAATCCAAATATGAAATTTTCATGTACCTTGTGTCCAAATATCAACCTCATACTCATTGTACTTTGTGATATATGATCCGTACAAGTTAGATTTTCTGCCTCTTCCAGAATGCATCCCTAAACAGGTGACCTAGGTACGAACGTCATATCTTTGGCTAAGAAGCTCCAAATGGAATTCCATAAAAAGTGGAAGTTAGGGCACAACCTGTAGTTTCACATGTTCGAGTTTCAGAGGCCGAAGTTGAAACAGTGACACACGGAGCTCCGTACATGTTCGCTACGTTGTTTCATCCCATTAACAGGTCATGTTGCGAAACTTGGCATATCTCTCTCATGGAGAATCCATTAAAGATCAGATCTATGGGGTTGGAAAGATGATAGGTCAGTCTACCACAAGTCAAAGTTTTAGACCTTGAGGATCCAAAAGTTCAGAGGTACACTAGAAACAATACGGCATATATTTCTGTCAAAACATAATTGGATTATGAGCATTTTCCTTTTTGGCTCATCACTGCTACAGGAAATTGGGACTTTTGAAAGAAGTGGAATTTTGGAGTTCTCTCAGCATAATATTTCTCTTCTCAGCAAAATCAAAATTTAGAGACGAAGATTGAATTTTTTGGTTGGGTAGAACCCCAAGATCTATCAAACCCTAGTTCGGGTTTTGGACTAGAAAAACCAGAAAACCAAATTTTGATAGAAGTTGCAGATCCAAAATTCGTAGGTCATTTTTGGAGGGTCAATTTTTGGAGTTTTCAAAATCTGAGCACAGTAGCTTTCTCACCTCAGTCAATTGCATATCCCTGTCCAAATAGAAGTTTGAAATTCCAAGTTTGGATTTTTAGGGTTTCTCTATCAAACCCTAGTCAGCTCCAAATCTAGTTTCATCAATTCAAGTGGATTGGGTTAATACTAGAAGATAATGAATTGGACATCTACATAACTGAAGAGATTCCAGTTTCATAGGGAGATGAGGCTAAGTCCTTGCATAAGAATACTACAAGCAATCCCGACATGTATGACTTGAGGAGATATAGGTATGTTTTTAAATCTGTTCATGATTAAGCTTGTCTTCATATTATTGAGGTTAGTACAATCTTGATTAAATTTAGACTTGTCTTATCACCTTAGTAAAAGTATGAATGCATGTGAATGATAGAAGACATTCATTGATTAGGGTTATGAAACTTATGATTGTACTAATGCATTGTGGTGTTGTATGAGGATGTTGTTGTCTGATAACATGAAAGGTACATCAAGAAAGACAAATCAAGTTCTAGATCAAGAACATATGACCATGGTGACATGAAGACAAAGACTCATCCATAGCCATTGATCACATAGAAGCTCTACTTATGAGGTATGTATAATTTGGTTCTACAATGCTTAACTTATGATTTATGCAGGTTACTAGCACAAGGTCTCTAGATCATTGAAGAGAACAAAGAAGACATTGTTTGCGTATGTTAGACATAACTTGGAAACATGATAATCTAGGTATATTTTTCCTATATCAAGTTAGAATCCTACCTTGTGTTAGGGTCTCATATAAGTATACTTTTGTATGATTGATAATGATTATTCATGAAGTTATAAGTTTGAGTAATCATGGGATTATGCATATTATGATTCTTAATTTGAATAATGATAGGACAAACCAGAAGAGTCCTATGGTCAAATAAGAATATGCATGAGTAAAAGAAGTACTCCTTGAAACCTTGAATACTAACACTTGTGATAAATTACCTGTGTATGAAATAACCATGACCATACATGTTTAAGATCATTTAGAATCATAATGTTTTGATAGTATTGAGATTATACTAATGCCTGTATGATTATGTATGAGATCTTGAGGATGACATGATGATGACACTAGTGCACACTTAAGCATGCATAGTGATCCATGATAAATATAAGTTCAAAGACAAATAATCCAAGAAGCAAATATCAAGAGGGAGCACACTCCAGTAGTTCTTGTAAGGAAGCAAAGATCAAGAGAGAGCACACTCCAGTAGTTCCTCCAAGGAAGCAAAGATCAAGAGGGAGCACACTCCAGTAATTTCTGTAAGAAAGCAAAGATTGAGAGGGAGTCCACCCAACAAGCAAACAAAGATAAGTATCTAAATTGTCATTTATTATTACTTAAATGATGTTGTTCATTCATGTACATATTTATATTCCTAGATTTAGGATGTACATTATGCATTTTAGAAAAGTTGAATTAATGAACAAGATACTACTAATATAGTAATGGGTAAGTGGCCTATGGTACTGTACAACACTCCATTGCTACTTATCTAAAATGAAACCTCTTTGCTTACATGTTGGAGTAGTGCACACTCTTAACAATGTTGTGGTAGAGATGGAAGGCATCTAGAAAGTTACGGTATATGGATAAATGTTGTATTGAAGCATTGGCTAAGATAATTGCATGACTGTATGACATATGTATTTATGTGTAAGAATTTGTTCTGAAATCTATGAAATGTTTCTAATCATGCAATTGTATTTGAATTGTAGGAAAGATTGCGTACAATCACCTACAAAAGAAGGACAACCGCATGTGTTCCAGCAACGAAGTTCAAGAAAACTATGTATTGAAGATATTGTAGAATCTGAAGTTCCCAGGAGCAAGGATGCAGTAATGGAAGGGTGCCATGATTGAGGAGTACCAGTCGATCATGAAGAATGATGTTTGGGATGTGGTCCCGAGACCAGTAGGGAAGTCTGTTGTGACTTCCAAGTGGATCTACAAGATCAAGCATGCTACAGATGGTAGCATAGAGAAATACAAGGCAAGTTTTGTGGATCATGGCTTCTCCCATAAAGAAGGGATAGATTATGAAGAAACTTTTGCACCTATAGAAAGATACACTTCCATTAGAATAGTACTTGATCTGGCTACAGTGATGAAGTAGAAGATACACTAGATGGATGTCAAGCCATCTTTCTTGAATGGTGTAGTCAAAGAGGAAGTGTATGTGGAGCAGCCACTTGGTTTTGAGACACATGACAGGGAGTCATATGTGTGCAAGTTAAAGAAATCCTTGTATGGCTTGAAGCAAGGACCGAGGACATGGTACGACAGGATAGACAGCTTCCTGACCAGTTTGGGATTTACCAAGAGTAAATCGGATTCCAACCTTTACTACAAGGTTGAGGAAGGAAATCCAGTGATACTCCTACTGTATGTGGATGGACTGTGTTTGACAGGTGAGGATAGGTTGATTGCCGACATGAAGAGGAAGCTTGATGCCGAGTTTGAGATGAAGGACTTGGGTATGATGCATTACTTTCTAGGTATGGAGATGTGGCAAAGTGCAGATGGAATCTGTTAGGAACCCATGTCAACCCTTCTATTTACTTTGTTAGTATATTGTTGTTGGATGCATATGCTTTGTAAGTCATCCCGTAGTATTGTTGATCCATAGTTTGTATTATTGTTGTTGGACGCATATGCTTTGTAAGTTGTCCCATAGTAATTGTTGATCCATATTTTGTATTGGCCCATGGTTTGTATTGACACATGGTATTGACCCATGGTATTGGCACCTAGACTTAGTATATAAGTTTGTGTTGAGACCAATGAAGGTACTGTGAAGTTATTTGTATTGAGCTTGCTCAAAGGAGGTTGCCCCTTCGAAGTGGCCTACGATCAATATAAAAGTGATTTTGAGTTTTGCTATTTCCACTATTTCATGTGTTTTCATTAATTAATTATTGCAAGTTCATCTCATCTGGTATCAGAGCACTTTCTTGGACTCGTTGGGTGAAATTTTTGCCAAAATTTTTTTTCACATCTGTCGCAGCTTCGGATCTGGGAATAATCCCTATCCACTTAATTGTGGGAAGTACTTGGGCATAAGCCCTAAAACTCATTGTGAGGAGTACCATAGGAACCCCGAAGTAGCTGGCCCATTGAGAGGACCTGCCAGCGAAAAGGGCAATGACCCCTAACTGATTGACTAGTTCCCACCCATGAGGTAAACCAAGAGCTATCGTTTGTGGAAAAGTGGATATCAGTTTTACATGAGCCGTGGAGTGAGGGGTACTTCCCCAATACACAAGCCATCAGACAACATTAGTGGCCGAGTGAATCCCCTTAACTGATAGGAAGCCCCACATACCTGGGGTCCATATCTATTTTCAGTTGAACTGTTTCCGATCACTTCCGCGACGTTTCAACTCCATTCCTAGCCATTTCAGATCCATTCTGAGCTATTTTAGATCCAGCCGCTTTCGATCCATTCTGAGCCATTTCAGATCCCTTCTGATAGTCATTCCAGATCTATCCATTTCATATCTATTCTGAAAGTCATTTCAAATCCAGCCGTCATTTTAGATCTAGCCATTTTTTATTCATTCAGCGTCGTTTCAGATCCATCTGTTGCCGATCTCTTCCGCGTTGTTGCAGATCTATCTGTTTTCGATCCCTTCTGTGCCATTGCAGATCATTTCTGGAAAACAAAAATCCATTTTTTTGCCATATCTCCCTTGTTTTAACTCTATTTCCCTTGAAACTTCTTGGACACCCCTACAATCCCATTCTACATATTTCATTCTTGAGGACCCTATCTTAAATTCTACTTCCCAAAGCCATAAATCTCACATTTGTATATTTTTAAGGTTTGCCATAAATTCTTCAATTTTCACCCACTCACCTCCCAATTTTTCCAATGTGTTCATTCCCTATTTCTACTTCTTTGTCCCGTTTTGACAAATTTTCTCATTCTTTCACCCCACTTCTGAAATCCCCATTTTTTGCTTCCCTGTCCATTAGAAAGTGTCCAAAACCTATTCAAACCCCAATTACCCATTCGAGTTTTTCCCAAATCCAAATTTCCCTTTACTAAATAAGCTTTTGTTTGTGTTTTTCTATCCATCCCCCCCCCCACCTTTAAAAAAAAAAAAAACTCCTAGTTGTGGTTGTCACCTGTGCAGGAGCAAAAACCATGGAGGAAGCATTTGCAACCATCCAAACAAAACTCCAAGATCTGGATGAAAAATTTCTCAGCCTCCATCTTCAGCATTCAGCCATGAACAATAACTGACAGCAAGAATCTTCTGTAGTCAATGGGTTCTCTTCTTCCAACACTTTCCATGGTCTGAAGCTTGAATTTCCTCGCTTCAATGGTACTGATCCAACTGGATGGATCTATCGTACATAACAGTATTTCAATCTACATAATACTTTTGACGTCCAAAAAGTTCCAATTGCATCCTTTCATTTGGAACAGGAATCCCTTCAATGGTACCGTTGGTACATCAAGGCTCATGACGAGCCAAAATGGACAGATTTTTGCGAACTCCTTTTGCAATGATTTGGTCCTAGTTCTTTTGATGACTTCACCGGAGCACTCACTAAACTTTGTCAAATTGGCACTGTGAGAGAGTATCAGACAGAATTTGAGAAACTAGCCAACCACACAGAAGGATTGTCTAATGACTTCTACAGGAGTTGTTTTATCAGTGGTCTTAATGATGAAATCCGCCGAGAGGTCAAAATGTTATGTCCCAACACAATGATGGAAGCCATGGGGTTGGCTAAGTTGGCAGAAGACAAGATTTCCACCCAATAGCACTCCAAACCCACTTTTGTTCCCTTCCAAAATATGGGTTCTCAATGACCTCCAATCCCTCCAGCTCCTCGACCAACTCCTACCAATCATTTGTCCAAAACAGAGATGCAGGCACGCAGAGAAAAAGGGATTTGTTATAATTGTGATGAAAAATTCACTCGAGGACATAGATGTGTTCAACAAAAGTTCTATCACTTGGATGTGAATTCTCCGCCCACCTCTGAAGTTGGTGAAGAAGCTCTAGATACACCAGATGATCAGGTCGACATTTAGGAGCCACCTATTGACCTTCCATATCAGGAATACCACCCAGATATATCTCTCCATGCTTTATCCAGCGTCACCACCCCCCAAACAATGCGGGTCAGGGGTTACTTCAAGAAGCTTCCTCTTACAATCCTCAATGATTCTGGTAGCACTCATAACTTCATTGACCCTCGGATCACCAAACATGTTGATTGTTTTGTCCATCCTTGCTCCAACTTTGAAGTCATGGTTGCCAATTGGGGCACCTTACCTTGCAAGGGAAAGTGTCATAATGTGCGTATCTCTCTAGAATATTATAACCTGTGCTCTGACATGTTTTCCTTGTCCTTAGGAGGATGTGATGTGGTTTTGGGCATTCAATGGTTACGCATACTTGGCCCCATCTTATGGGATTTTGTTGAACTTTGGATGCAGTTTTCAGTCAATGGGACACAACACAAATTTATGGGCTTACAACTAGGGTCTCTCCGCATCATCAGTTCACATCGCCTGGAAAAGATCCTTAAGAATAATTCACATGGTGTCATCGCTCAGCTCCATTCCATTTAGATGCACCCACCAACGATCTCCACTACTTCCTTGGATAGATATGCAGGTGTCTTTGTTGCACTAGTGGACTTGCCGCCTTCAAGAGACCTTTCCGGTAATCATTTCGCCGCATCTACATCTCAGTAGGAAATGATGGCTATTTTGCATGCAGTACAGAAGTGGTAGACATCCCTATTAGGAAATTATTTCTCCATCAAGACTGATCTCCAGAGTCCGGAACATTTTCTGGAACAACAAATCTCCTTACCAGCACACCGGAAATGGGTTATCCAACTCATGGGTTATGACTGTGTGATCACTTACAAGAAGGGTAAGGATAATATGGTGGTAGATGCTCCTTCTCGCCAATTTGATGACCCAGTTTCTCTTACAACTATTTCTCTGCTTGTTCCGAAGTGGTTGCAATCTGTTCAATAGGGCTATCTCTTCTATGAACTCCATGCTTCTTCATCGGCAGAGCACTCTGGGTTCCTCAAAACCTATGACCGGGAACAATGTAACTTCTTTTCGCAGGGACTGAAAATGAAAATTCACCAGATGGTGGTTGAGTGTGATACTTTCCAGATCAAAAAGGGTGAAATGACACTCCTTTCGGGAGTGCTCGAACCCTTGCCCAACCCTACACAGATGTGGACAGCTATTTCTATGGATTTCCTAGAAGGGCTCCAGTGGTACAATACAACATCTAAAAGGACACCATATGAAGCATTTTATGGATAGGAACCACCAATTCTTCTTCCATACACACTCAGTAGCTCCCCAGTTCAGGAAATTGACTTGGTTCTTCAAAACCGCGATCAGATTCTTCTTATTCTACAGGACAATCTTCACATGGCAAGAATTCGACTAAAAAAACAAGCCGATCAGCACCGTTCTAAGCCCACTTTTCACGTAGCTGATATGGTCCTTCTTCGTCTCCAACCTTCCAAGAAATCCTCCCTGAAAAGGCGTCCATGGGATGGAATGCAACCCGAGGATGCTGCAGGGTAACCACTCCTTCAGATTCTGCATCAATTTCCACATCCAAAGCTTTGAGGACAAAGCTTTTTCTAAGGGAGAGGGGATGTTAGGAACCCATGTCAACCCTTCTATTTACTTTGTCAGTATATTGTTGTTGGACGCATATGCTTTGTAAGTCATCTTGTAGTATTGTTGATCCATATTTTGTATTATTGTTGTTGGACACATATGCTTTGTAAGTCATCCTGTAGTAATTGTTGATCCATATTTTGTATTGACACATGGTATTGACCCATGGTATTGGCGCCTAGACTTAGTATATAATTTTGTGTTGAAACGAATGAAGGTACCGTGAAGTTATTTGTATTGAGCTTGCTCAAAGGAGGTTTCCCCCTCGAAGTGGCCTACGATCAATATAAAAGTGATTCTGAGTTATGTTATTTCTGCAATTTTGTGTGTTTTCATTAATTAATTATTGCAGGTTCATCTCAGAATCTTCCTTGGAAAAGGGAAGTATGCAATAGATATCCTGAAGCGATTCGGAATGATGGACTGCAAGGCCATGGCCACACCTATGGCATCAAACATGAAGCTATTGAGTGATTCTTCATCAGAGTCGGTTGATTCCATGATGTATCGTCAGATGATTGGGTCCTTGATGTACCTAAAGAACACGAGACCAAATATCTACCTTACAATGAACACCTTGATCCAGTTCTTAATGGATCCTAGACATGTTCACCTGATTGTTGTAAAGCATATTCTGAGGTACCTGAAGGGTACGGTTGACTATGAGCTCAAGTATGATGCAAATCAAAATATTAACCTAGAGGGTTATGTTGATTCAGATTGGGTAGGTAGTGCTACAGATAGGAAGAGCACTTCGGGGTGCTCTTCAGTATGGGATCAGGTGTGATCTCTTGCTTTAGCAAGAAGCAATCCTGTGTAGCACTGAGTACGTCGTAGCTTGTTCGGCCTGTTTCAAGGCAGTATGTGTTGGTTATAATTGACCCAAAGTTTTTCTATAAGACCCAGGTTCTTCGTGGTTTCCCTTTGACCAACAAAACCCCTTCGCACTGGCCCTATCGGCAAGAACCTGTGAGCAGGTTGAGGTCTCACCCGAGGTGTATCTATGGGGTACTGCGGAATCAGCTTTCCACAATAAGTGAAGACTTGCTTGGATGGACGTACTACGTAGCACGGGCTACGGAAGATTCGCTGTGAGACCAGATTGTGCGGCGCGCAATGGGATATGCGCTGTGGGAAAATATTGTGAGACGACGGGCAACACTGCAGTCTGCACTTCCAAATCCTTCTATTGCGGGGCTTCTACTGAAACTGCGAACTATGCAGTTCTACTTTATACTCGAATGACCTTGAACATGCTTAAGGATTTGAATTGAGTATCACTCATCCACTCATTCAACTACTCAGCCGATTATCCATCTACTATTCTTTCATCTACTTGGTATGGTTACAATTTGAGCATATTATATTGATACAATCTAATTGTTATGCATTTGTTCTATTGCGCACAAGGAAGTACTTAAGTGATCTCTTAACACTTACCCAACTAACTGATTCTCTCAAACACAAGCTAAATGTTCACCATTCGTCTATTCATGCAGAACTTAACGTATCATCTCCATACTTCTTCTGATGGCAAATGCATACAACAGTTCTCTCATAACAGCATGCAAGGAAACATTTAGACATTCATTTACAGAAAACAAAGATAAGCATTCATCCATAAAACACAAACGCACAACACAATATTTAACGTGGTTCACTCCCCCGGATGGGAAGCTACATCCACAAGAACGGTTGGTAATATATATCTTTAAAGGGGATGGGGACAACCATTCTTAGTCTGCGCACTCAGCTGCAGACTCTCCTTCCTCTCAGATAGGTCTCTGCACACACAGCTGCAGAGCCTTTACAATCTTCTCAACTCAAAAAGATATTTTACAATACAACCACTCAACTTATTCAACAATACTGAGAGAACCTCACTACCCAGAACCTCAGAACCCCATCCCATACAAAATTGTTTTCTTAAATAGACCATGCCCGAAGGTCATCTATTTACAATGCCGAATACCTAAACCCAAAACCCTTAGGGTTTACAAAACTATGTCAGTTTCCCTAAACTGGCTTGCTGGCATCTGGTAGCGTTTGCTTCATCGTGGTGGTTCTCCATGTCTTCATTCTATCGCTATTATCCTTCCTATTGCACGCATGCCAACAGGTCACTTTCACTGAATCATTCATCTCTAACTGTCTTGCCCACTAGGAATTCCAATCCATCGCTTTCCCTGAGCTATCCTTTTCTTAACGAACTCATGCATTGGCCGCCTTCCTGAATTGCTCGTGCCCGCCGCTCGACACTCCTGGAGCATCTTTCCAAAATTAGACCACTACTGGTCCATTCGGTACCTGTACCTGATCTTCCTCCAGCACTCCGCTTTGCTAGCTCCACGAGGCCTGAATACTTCGCAGCACTGCTTCCTCGCAGCGCTGGTGTTCGCAGTACTGCCAAAATTTTGATGTTGTGCACAACTTTGCAGCATGGTCAAAAATTGGATGCTGTGCACAACTTCACAGCACCCTCAACACGTAGACAAAATTTTATCTTTTCTGAGCTGCACTCAGCTCAGCTTTTCCTGCTTATCAAAAGTGTTGCCAAAACTTTGCCCCAACTTGGGCCCAACATGCCCCTAACACTTACATGTGGCTCATCCCTGAGCCACTTCCTGCTTCGGTCGTCTCACTCTGCTCCATGACTGGTGGAGCTAATTTGGCCGCGAACTCATTATAGGTGCTAAATAATTGTTCCACTACTTCTATGGTATCTTGTTCAACTTGTTTTATTGTCTCAAGCAGTGCTGGAGTTTTCTCTTCTCCAATCTGTCCTTGTACCTGCTCCTGGTTGTCGCGCAGTTCCTTCAGCTTGTCTTCTATCTGCTGCGACACTGCTGTGGCATCCTCCAGGAGATGCTGTGACTGATTATCCATCTCAGTCTCTTTTTCTCTTAATGCCTGGACTTCCTTCTTCAAGCCTGATATTTCCTTATACCTCGGTAGCCTCTCCCTGGGTGGCAGAGCCTTGATCTATGCGTCCAACTTTTCTAGCATGGTCTGCTTTTCTTTTACCGCGGTCTTCATCTGCAGTATCCCTTGATCCTCTTCAAGGTCAGTGAATGCCTTTGAAACCTTCTCCAAGAGATCTTGGCACTTATCCATCTCACTTGTTATGCTCAGCGCGGCGGCACTCATTTCTTGCTCTCTTAATTGCTTCTCAGTTAATGGCGTCTACATATTTAGTTTTTCCTTCAAGGCGGCAAGATCGGCCTCATAGAGGATGTCCTTATCCTACATCTCCATCTTCAAAGATCGTACCTTTTCTCTGATCCTCAGAACTATGTCCGCATGATCATCCTGAAGTTCTAGATCTTCAATATCTTGCGCAACAGCAGATATGGTAGTCTCTAATTGTTGTCCGTGGGCCTCTTCATCACGTAGTTGTATTTCTGCATGCGACCGAGATTCCTCGAGCTTCCTGCTTGCTGCATGCAACTCCACTTGTGACTTCATGGACTCTACTGTTCGTTCATGCATTTCCTCCACTATCCGCATGTGCAAAGAGTGTAATCCTGGCAAAGGGATTTTGGCCAAGTTGACCTCTACCCGCTCGACACCCTTTGTGTCCAGGACGATCTGTTCCATCATTGGTAATGAAATAGCCAATGGGTCCAAATGGACAACCCTCGTCTTAAAAGGAAACGTTATTTCTAGCTGCAGCAGTGTTTGCTGCGGGTTTCCTACTGACCTCCCTTCAGCTTCTGCTTCGGGCGGCAAGGATAGGCTCTTTTGGACATTGTTCATTTTCTTCATATGACCTTGCAGTGTGAGCCTAGTCTTTTGTAGGTCATCCTGGATGACCTTGTCCTTCTTATCTTTTTCTGTCATTAGATCCTCCATCTGCTCTGAGACCTTTTCTGCAATTATTTCAAAGTCTTCTTCGTTCAACACTGTCTCAGATTGACTCTTTGTTGCTTTCATTTTATTCCGTGCCTTTGGCTTCTATGGGGTTTCAGGTTCCTTCCTCTTTCCTTTTTCTTTGACAATAGGGCATGATAGCGGGATGGGTTCATCTTCTTCTAAGTCAGTTTCCACATCCATGACTTCAACACGAAAATCGGTTGGCCATTCCTTCATGAGGATGTCAATGTCCTCCTCGTACATATGGTAGTTGCTCGCGTACCATTCTGGCTTCTTCATTCTTGCTTTGGGTGAAATAAAGATACATCGCATATCCACCATAAAATCAATAACGCGAATATACTTTGTCGTTACCTGCTTTGAAATGCGGGATGTACGGGTGATCACATTGCACAACTGAGTGTAATACTGATAGAAAACTTCAGTTGTCACGTGTTGTTGCTCTACGTTGATATTTTCCCAAAGGTTGGCATAGTGAAATCCTCTAGGATCCTTGCTTTCTATAATGACACCCACATAGTCCTTTGGCTCCTTCCATTCAGAAAAGGCGATGAGGATGATCAGCCATGTAAAGTGGAAGTGTCTGCCATTCTCCTGGGTATCATTGAGTTTGTCCAAGAACTCATTAAGAATATACTAACACCAATTGAATTGGGTACCTTCAACCACTGCGGCATCGAGTAGTATTACGCCTGCAGGCACCTCTGAAGGCCTGGATGTTCTTATGATTTTTCCTACAAGCAACTATGTGACAAATCTTGTCACTCTATCTTCAATTTCTTCTGTGGGAAACCCTCTTTTTCCCTTCACCAATGCATGGCTCTGCTTCATTTTCGCAAAAGCTTCTTTTTCCTTACCCTTCCCTTGGAAGAACTGCTTGGGATCCTTGCTGCGCTTACTTAATCCTGTTATGTGGTGGATTAAGTCAATGTTCAAATCCACATTTTGGTCTAGCCATAGGTATCCCTAGTGAATTCGCACCATCAAAGTGTGAACCACTACATTAAGTTCTGGTGAACGATCAAAATGAGGTAGCCGGAGCAGGTTCAGCAATCTGGACTCCACTATCAGCATCAACCAGCTTTCAGTGACTAAGTTAAATATGCCCTTAGCATCTTTCTTCTAGCACATATACTGGTCAGGCTGGAACTGTGGGTACTTGGGATCATGGGGCTCTTCCTTCTGCACCCCCAGGAGGTCATAGTCTTCCCATTAACACTTCAGGATCTTTCCTAGTAGGTTCTTGGAAACCTCTACGTGCTTCGAAATTGGCGACAAGGGGATTTCATAACGGGCACTCTTAACCAGATTAAAAGCAGGGGCATCCAGAGCCCAAGGTGCTATGTACTCCAGTGTCAACTTCAAGGGTTCCTTTTGAAAGACCGACGATCTTTGCGTCATCTATCCTATCTTGGGAGTCTTGCTTCATGGTCCAGCTATGGCTTTTCCTTTGTCCTGCATGGTTGGATTATGTCGAGGTGACCTTCTAGACGCTTGACTGGGTTCGAGTAAAACCTTCTTGGCAGGGGTTTTCATTAACTCTGCAATCCTCTCGTGCTGAAAGACTCAGATTGCTTCTTGAAGTGTAAGCTCTTGTTCTCTGTCTGGTGATTTGGACATTCACTGGTGAGAGTAGGCAACTGTTTCAGGAATATGGCTAAGGATTGCTGAGCCAACGCATGAAAATTCTAAGTGTCTGGTAACGCCCGCGAGACCTGATGCGGAATTATTTATAGGCGTAGTTGAGTCCCCCCACGCATTCCAACAACTAGATGAGCATTTAATGTGGTGTCCGTTGGCCAATTTGAATGAATCCTTCAGTCCCTTCTGTCGTCAGCATGTTCAGAATGGTTATCTTTTTGTTAAATGCTCAAGCGCTTTATTGCAACGGTCATATAATGACTATTTTTCTCAAAGGCAGGGTAACAGCTATTTTCCTGAGTACTGCGCCGAGCTACATGGTAGTGCATCTCTGACCCTCCGCAGCTACTCCGCAGTGTCGGTGTTTGAACTGCGCGGCTCCCTTTTTCTTTCCTTTTTTTTTTTTTCCTTCTGCGCAACTTCAGCAGTGCTACGCAGTACACACATTGTTCTACTTATCATACATGTATAGGCTCCTTTACATTTCCAGTGTCCAATTTCAACTGTACTTGACACTTAGAAATTTCTCCCTATTCTTATCATTCAGGATTCTGTGAAGCAGGGCTGTCATGGTACAGCTTTAGCCTACTTCCATTTATCAAAGTTGGTAGGGTATCGCCAACTAAATTGGCTAACTGGACTGCACCAGTGTTAGTAACATGTATCATAGTATATGGGCCAAGCCAATGCATCTTAAATTTACTGGGGAACTTCATGAATTTGCTATCATACAGGAGGACTAGGTCACCTACCTGAAAGCACTTGTTCTTTATATGGCGATCATGCCAATCTTTCTCACGATCTTTCTGAACTTGTTGGTGGAAGCCAGAAATGAAGCGATATCCCTCCAACCCAATGAGGTGTAGCAACCTTTCTTCTAATGCTGCGTAGTCTACCATCCCTATGAATGCAGTAATCCTTAAACTAGGGACAATATATTCCATTGGCATTATAGTTTCCTGCCCATAAGCCAACTGAAAAGGTGTATGTCCTGTCAATTTCTTTCATGTAGTCCTGTATGCCCATAACACAGAGGAGATGCGCAGATCCCAATCATCTCTATTTACATTGCAAACCTTAGTGAGTGCGTTCTCCAGTATTTTATTGAAAGCCTCAACAGTGCCATTTTCTTGTGGATGATATGGAGTACTGCGCTGATGACAAATGTGGAATTCCTCTATAAGTGCCTCAATGGTCTTGTTCAAAAAATGAGTACCTTGGTCACTCATCAAAATATTCGGATAGCCAAATATTGACAATATTTCTTCAAAAATGAACTGCGCAGTAGTACTGGCGCTACAGTCCTTTACTGGCTTCGCTTCCGCCCATCTGGTGAGGTAATCAGTAGCAGTAATAAAATACCTCACACCAGTTCTTTTTCCTAGTGGGTTTATAGGACCCACAAAATCAATTGCCCATTTTTCAAATGCCTGCAAGGTCAACTGTGGGTTCAATGGCATCTCATCTCTTCGCAAAGGTTTCCCTGTCCTCTAAGAGACATCATAGCTCCTGCAGTGTTCTTTGGAATCTTTTTGTATCGTGGGCCACCATAGCCCTGGGCACAATATCTTCTGCACGGTAGCCCTTCCTGCATAGTGACCTCCCATGATCCCTGAATGCGCGTCTGCTAGAATAAACGGTTTCTCATGATCTAGTATGCATCTGCACAGGACTTCATCCAGCCCAACTTTGTATAACAAACCTACAATTATAATGAAGTCTACGGCACGCACCACTAGCTACTTCTTCTACTGGATAGATAATTCCCGCGGTGCCATCCCTATTGTTAGAAAATTAATGATATCCTTATAATAATCATCGACAACCTGTATAGCGAATAGCTGTGCATCAAGAAAACTGTCTTCAATGTTCTTGGGCTCTTCTCCTGACTCAATCCTCGATAGATGATCAAGTCCCAAGTTTAGTCTACCTGGCTTAACAATAATCTCAAAGTCATATTCCTGGAACAGCAGTAGCCATCTACATATGTGTCCCCCTAACACTGGCTTATTGACCAAGTATTTCAACCCAGAATGGTCAATGAACATAAAGAAGTGCGCACCAAGAAAGTAATGTCTAAAATTCTGTAGGGCATATACCATTGCAAGGCCTTCCCTCTCAGTAGTAGTATAGTTCTTTTCTGTTGTTGAGAGCTTCCTGCTCAAGAATGCAATAGGGTGTTCAATACCTCCTTCTCCTGGCTGAGCTAATACGATTCATAGGGCAATGCATGATACATCAACATGGACATGGAATGGCTTCGTCCAATCTAGAAAGACTAGAATCAGCGCAGTCACCATCTTTTCTTTTAGCATATCAAAACCATGTTCGCATTTTGAGTTCCAAATGAACGGTGCGTCTTTCTTTAGTAGTTTCTCCATTGCTGCGGTTATCTGCGCATATCCCTTTATAAATTTCATGTAGTATCTAGTATGGCCTAAGGTAGAGCGCAACATCTTGACTGAATTTGGTGTTGGCAAATTCACAATAATGGCAATCTTTGCAGGGTCCACCATCAATCCCTGCTTACAAACAATGTGCCCAAGTAGAATCCCATAAGGAACACAAAAAATACACCTTTAGATTTAAAGAGATCTGATGTTGTCAACACTTCTCAAGCATCATTCTGAGGTTCGTACAATGGTTCTTCAATAGACCAAACACGGTCCAATCATCAAAATAGGATTCAAGAAACTTATGCATAAACTCTTTGAATGCTGCAACAACCACTCTAGAAAATATGGTAGGTGCGTTCTTTAGGCCAAAAGTCATTACTGTGTATTGGAACGACCCCCATTATGTAGCAAAAGTCATCTTATGCCTATCTGTGGGATCAATCCTTATCTGACAATACCCCGAAAAACCATCAGTAAAAGAATAGGCCTCATTCCCTCCAACATTATCAAGAACTTCGTCTGTGAAAGGAGTAGGGAATGGGTCGTGCATGGAAGCATCATTCAGTTTTCTGAGATCCATAAAAATCCTAATCTCACCCTTCGCTTTCTTGTCTTGAAAGACCATGGGACTAATCCACTCTGATTCCTCGATAGGTTCAATGATTCCTGCTTCAAGCATCTTATCCAGCTCTACGCGTACTCTTTCTTTATAGCACGGATTTAGTCTATATGGTCTCTGCTTCATAGGCTTGGTGCCTAGCTTCAAAGGTATTTTCATGACCCCTAGGTCTCCTAGAATTTCTTTCATTTCTATAAATTTTTTCAAAAACAACTACTGATACTCATGTAAGGTGTCTTCGATCTCTGCAACAATCTGATCATCCCAATAGTCTCCTATTGTTGCGAACTTTGGTTCTTCGCTTGTGCCAATATTCACCTTTTGCGTCTTTACTGGCCCACTCATATCTGGGATTTCTGGTGAAGGTCCTTCTACGTCATGCGCGCCCTCCAATTCTGGTATGGCTATGTTGTGCGGGTCATCCTCATCATCTTCATTTCTATCATCGATGTCTTCAGCTAGGTTGTAACACTCGATGGGGTTTTCTTTGTGTTCCTTCCATTTTGACTGTAGGTGGGCAGGAATGTGATCTGCCCCAAAGAATTCCTCCAATGTCATCTTTTTGTGAGGACAGTCTTCCCTGAATATGCGTTCCTTAATTATCTGCAACACGTCATGGATCAACGGGTTCTCATCATCAAAGATGAAGTCCCTCTGGAAGTTCGCAGTCAGCATGTCCCAATCAGTGGTTTCTCTGTGCAACTCCAGGTCTAGGTACCATTTCTTTGGAATGTCATCATCCAGCGTATGTACAAATAGATGCACCCATTCTGTGTGTGGCCTTTCCGCCCATGCCTCTGAACAGACTTCAATGTGTTGACTAGGATCTGTCTATCCATTAAACTTTTCAAAGGGTAAGGTAACCGTTCCAGCAAATCAGATCTGCATCTTAATTCTGCATTGGTCCCAAGTGGTCAATGTCTGCTTGTGTGCATTCCACCATCTGGCGGGTGTGTCACGCAGTGCCATATCTAATGCAGGTAATCTGTGCTCATCTGTAATGGCTGCAGTATATTCCTGGATGAAATTGTAAACATTAGTAGAACCATCATATGTGGGAATATGACTTACCTCCTTCCCGATCTAGCATAGTGATTTCGTAACCTACGCGCACCTTCTTGCTGATACTTCATGCATCCGGCTTTGCCAATTTTCCAGTCCTACCTCTGAGTCAGAGACGTGGAAGCTATCACATCTCCATCTAAGTGTACCATCTGCAGTAGGATTAGTGTAATCTTCTTGGTTCGCTGTGAGCTGGTATAATTGGTCCAATTCTTGAGCCTTGGATTCCACCTGAATTGGCTCGCTATATCTGTCACCATCTGCAGGATCCAATGGTGTTATGACCCTAAGATGCTTTCCCTCAAATATCATCTTCTTTGTTTTTAGGTTTATGATAGCCAAGTTATCAATAGCCCAGTCAATTCCTAGCAATGTAGGAAAAGGTTGACTATCATCCACAATCTCGATAACTTCAAAGTCTGCATGACTTTGGACTCCATTGATGTCGGCCACCACATCAGCTAACCATCCAAAATGTATGACTTTCTCGTGATTATCCATTCTCAACTGGATAGGTGACCATGACAACTTTGGTCGACCCATCTGCTACCATGCCTGCTTAGTCAATACATTTACTTCAGATCCCAGATCAAGGATGACTTCATCCATTTCAAAATCTCCTATCTGCTTGGTAAGCCTCATTTCTTGGCCTGTTCTTTTATGATTCCTTATGTGATGTACGGCACTATCAGAAATTTTTGTTCCCGTCCATGGTTCATATTGGTTTATGAGCTTCTGTAGCTCTACTATGGCATTTTAACTTTTTAGTAACTTCATGCAGCTTCGCAGGAACTACACAATGGAGGTGCTGACATCTATTGCGGTACTTGTTTTATCATAAGCTACCGGCATGTCTTCAACATGTGGTGCTTCACTGCGCAATGGGATCCACTATGATTTTGTTTCCGGTTCTCTGAAGGTATCTCGTGCGTCGATAAAGACTTCCTTGTTCTTTCAGAGGTCGAGAGTAGGTATTTTTCCCGAAGCTTTCCTTATCCATATTATCTCAAGAGGGATCTCCTTTGTGTGAGCCTCCTCTGACGTGGAAGCTTTTACTCCCCTATTGCAGCCTGTCTCAGCACCACTGTGTGTGACCACATTGATACTCGGGTCTACTGGTCTACTCTCCACTACGATCCATTGGACATTCGTGTTTGGTGCATCCGTCCGTCTTCTTTTCTGCATTTCCACCTCTAGCACTAGGAAATATTCAATAACATGCTTGAATGATTTACAGTAATTGCATGTAGTGCACGGGTTAACACAATCTCTAGATACGTTACCTGGCTGGCCACAATTATAGCAAATAACCTGGCCACATCCTCTTCCCTGCACCGGGCCAGCATTTCTTCCTCTACCGCGGTATCCAGCACCACGACCTCTCTATCCTCCTTGGTCATATTGTGCATTCTTTTGTTTCGGCTGGTTATCTTCTTGTACGTGATATAAGCCAGCGCCTCTCATTGAGTCCATCTCTCATTTTCTCTCATTCATTAGCTCATATGCACGGCAATTGGATTCATCATGTCCAACTGATTTACAGAAAGTGCAGTATAAATTTTTAGGTGTTTTCACATACTTCTATATGAGATAGCAGTCTTCAGGTCTGTGTCCCGTGGTTCTACCAATTTCACACCATGGTGCCTGATTCTGATTTATTGGGTTGGGCCCACCACTATTAAGATAGTCGCGGAACATAGGGCAGTGTTCCCGGTCATGGCCTTCTCTTTTGCAACTTGTACACCAGACATCATGTCTAGGTTCATACCTTTCTTCTTTGCCATTCTTCATGCTTTGCAGTTCTAGTGTCAGGGTGGTCAGCTTGTTCTGGATCTAAGACATCCCATAACTAGTCTCACCAATCGGCGAAGCCTCTAGCTTCATTGTGATTTTCAGGGCCTCTACCTGCAACATAACCTTCTGCTGCATCAATGGTAATCTAATATGTGGCAACAACACAGCAATAAACCATTCCTTGTGCTATTCCGGAGCTATAACAAAGCTTACTTGGTCCAATAGAGTCTTGAACTTCTAATCAAATTCCCAAACCATTTCAGTCAGTTTCTGCTTTATTTATTTCAACTCAGTTATACACTGAGATTCAGATTTGGGTTTCTTAAACTCTGCCACAAGCACAACTTTAATTTCTATGAGGGTTGTTGGCTGTGTGTTAGAGTACTTCATGAACCAATGTAAAGCTCTATCCCTGAAAGTGGTGATGAGCTATGCTCTCTTTACGGCATCATCCTGGATCTGTCTTACACTCCATACGGCTTCACAAAGAAACCAATGCTAATCAGGGTCTTCTAGGCCAGTTCCTTTGAATATTGGGAGCTTCATATCAGTGTTTTCCATTGTTATATTAGGTGGTGGGGTGCCCGGATTAGCGCACGGCTGCTGTGAGGTGCTCTACGCAGCAAAAAAAATGGGGATATAGGACTATGCTGTGGGGTGGACTGTGTAATGGGAAAGCTCTGATGCAAAGGTGGCGTGGTTTCTACAACCGATGGATTCTGAGGGGTGAATGGTGGTGCGGCTTCGTTGTTAAGGTCACAAGGGATCTCAGTGTCTATATGGAGCGCAGTGCCTCCAAGATTCTGATTAAATTTATATCTCTTGCCACTTCTAAGATTATGGGTATCTTCGTTAGAATCACTATATATATTGTTTACCATGACAAACTTGATAATATTACTGCATTCTTAAAACACCTTTCTCAGCTAACAACATCTTAATGTATAGACTAAGATTGTTCAGCAACTTACCTTGGAATCCTTCGAAAAAATATGCTTTTGCTTGGCTGTAGGATTTGATTGTGTCTACAACGAATTCTATTACAAAGCCTTCTAGCATATGATCGACCCAGAAGTCAACTATGCATGACAATGGGCAGTCTATCGCTTTGAGCTGTGCTGTGAGCTCGGGAGTCCACTTTGTAGGAACTCCTCCTTGAAAACAGGTTTTCTTTTCTACGAGCCGTGAGATCCACCCGTGCAGCTCGTTTGGAAATGATGCCCAGAAAATCTTGTGAATATCTTTCCACATATATCTATCCGACCACTATGTGTCACATAGACGCGGATGTCTATTCTCTTGCCTTGCAAAGTCTCTTATGGTCTTGTCCCACCAAGCTTGTATTTCTATCTTTTTAGGATGCCAATTGTCAGAACCTTCTGGGAACTGCTATTCTTCGTCACACATCACGATTGCAACTCATCACGGATTCTAGCGCGGGAATAGAACCATTTGTTGGCTATAACTGACCCGGAGGTTTTCTATAAGACCCAGGTTCTTCGCGGTTTCCCTTTGACCAACAAAACCCCTTTGCACCGGCCCTTTCGGCAACAACCTGCGAGCAGGTTGAGGTCTCACCCAAGGTGTATCTATGGGGTACTGCAGAATCAGGTTTCCACAGTAAGTGACGAGTTGCTTGGACGGACGTACTGCGTAGCACAGGCTAAGGAAGATGCGCTGTGAGACCATATTGTGTGGCGTGCAATGGGATATGCGCTGCGGGCAAATACTGCAAGGCGGTGGGAAACACTGCGGTTTGCACTTCCAAATCCTTCCGGGCTTCTACTGAAACTGCGAACTATGCAGTTCTACTTTATACTTGAACAACCTTGAACATGCTTAAGGCTCTGAATTGAGTATCACTCATCCACTCATTCAACTACTCAGTCGATTATCCATCTACTATTTGTTCATCTACTTGGTATGGTTACGATTTGAGCATATTCTATTGATACAATCTAATTGTTATGCATTTGTTCTATTGCACACAAGGAAGTACTTAAGTGATCTCTTAACACTTACCCAACTAACTGATTCACTTTTCTCAAACAAAAGCTAAATGTTCACCATTCATCTATTCATGCAGAACTTAACATATCATCTCCATATTTCTTCTGATGGCAAATACATATAACAGTTCTCTCATAACAGCATGCAAGGAAACATTTAGACATTCATTTACAAAAAACACAAATAAGAATTCATCCATAAAACACAAATGCACAACACAATATTTAATGTGGTTCACTCCCTCGGATGGAAAGCTACGTCCACAAGAAAGGTTGGTAATATATATCTTTAAAGGCAATGGGGACAACCGTTCTTAGTCTGTTGACCCAGATGCAAACTCTCCTTCCTCTTAGATAGGTCTTTGCGCACACAGCTGTAGAGCCTTTACAATCTTCTCAACTCAAAAAGATATTTTACAATAAAACCACTCAACTTATTCAACAACACTGAGAGAACCTCACAACCCAGAACGTCAGAACCCCATCCCATACAAAATTGTCTTCTTAAATAGACCATGCTCAAAGGTCATGTATTTACAATGCCGAAGACCTAAACCCAAAACCCTTAGGGTTTACAAAACTATGCCGGTTTCCCTAAACTGGCTTGTTGGCATCTGGTAGCGTTTGCTTCATCGTGGCGGTTCTCCATGTCTTCATTCTGTCGCTATCATCCTTCCTGTCACACGCATGCCAACAGGTCACTTTCACTGAACTGTTCATCTCTAACGGTCTCTCCCATTAGGCATGCCAAGCCATTGCTTTCCCTGAGATGTCCTTTTCTTAACAAACTCTTGCATTGGACACCTTCCTGAATTGATCGTGCCCGTTGCTTGACACTCCTATAGCATCTTTCCAAAATTAGACCACTATTGGTCCATCCGGTACCTATACCTGATCCTTGTCCAGCACTCCTCTTTTTTGGCTGCACGTGGCCTGACTGCTTCCTCGCAGCGCTGGTGTTTGCGGTATTGCTAAAATTCGGATGCTATGCACAACTTCGCAGCATGGTCAAAAATTGGATGCTGCGCACAACTTCGCAGCACCCTCAACACTTAGACACAATTTTATCTTTTTCTGAGCTACGCTCAGCTTAGCTTTTCCTGCTTATCAAAAGTGTTACCAAAACTTTGCCCCAACTTGGGCCCAACAGTATGGCTAAGTCAGATTTATTTGATCTCTAGTTGGATGCTACTTGTATCTTCTGTGACAACTAGAGTTGTGTGAAGTTGTCAAAGAACCTAGTGTTCCATGTTGATGTATATGTAACTTTGGAATGTATTTCACATATATGTATATTGTATTCCTATAGAGATGGTATTATTCCTCTATAAGGAAGTGTCGTAACTTATACTTGATGGGTTATTAGACCACCTTGTTGGGGTCGGCCCTGTATAAGTCATGTGGGTCGAAGGGTTATTAGACCACCCTATTGGGGGTCGGCCATGTGGGTCTAAGGGTTATTATACCACCCTATTGGGGGTCGTCCCGGTCAGCATTATGTTATGTGGTTAAGTTCGAGCCTACATGAGTTAGGTAAAAAGGCAAGTCAAGTCAAGTATAAATAGAGTGCGGGAGGCACTCTATTTACTCACTCACTTCTCACACATGCACTCAAGGAGGAGTGGCGAACTTATGGAGGAGGAGGATCTGCTGCTAGGTTATGGATATCTCTCTTGGTTGGTTGTATCATTTCTCTATCTATCTCTGAGGAAGTTATTGGGGTTTTTCACCTTTATGGTTTTCCCCAAGTAAATCTTTGTGTCTCTTGTGTGCTTGCATTATTGTCTCCATGATTGATATGCTGTAGATATGCTATACATGTTGTTCTCTCAGTTAAGATCCTAGATCAGATTGAAGTAAATTCTAAAAATTTAACATGGTATCAGAGCTAGCCTGAAAGAAGGCATGATATGGCATGTATGACACTTGTTGCACTTACGATGCTAGGGCTTGATATAGCAAAAACCAGTCATCGTAGCACTTTCGCTATAAATCCGTTTTGGAAACGTTTTCGGATCTGAAATTGTTACAGGACGAATATTAAATCTCCAGGTACCTTGTGTCCAAAGGAAAACCTCTAATTCGTTGTACTTTGTGATTTATGATCTGTGCAATATAGGGTTTCTGCCTCTTCCAGATCTGAGTCAAAATCAGGTGACCTTCGGAAAAAGGTCATAACTTGGGCTAGGAAGCTCCAAATAAAATTTCGTAAAAAGTTATAGGTAGTACACAGACTGTACTATCTCAAAAAACGTTTTCAGAGGCCGAAGGTGAACCAGTGACACGTGGCACGCCGTATAAGTTCGCTCTCCTGTATTATCCCATAAACAGGTCACGTTGCGACACTTGGCATAACTCTCTCTAAGAGAATCCAATTGAGGTCAGACCTATCAGGATGGAAAGGTAACTGGTCAGGATATCTCAAGAAATGTTTTTCAGACCCTGTGGATCAAAAAATTTGGAGTTACACCAGAAACAATCAGGTACATATTTCTGTCAAAACAGAATTATTTTTGAGTACCTTCATTCATGGCTTCCGGAATTTAGGGCTTTGAAGAAAGTTGGAATTTTTGTAATCGGAGACCACGGATGAATGATACTCATCAAAATAAAAATTTAGAGACCAAGATCAGAATTTTTGGTTGGGAAGAAGGCCGGGTTTGATCAGACCCTAGTTCGGGACTTTGATCAGAAAAGTGAAAAATTAGGGCTTCTATAAAAATGGGAATTTTTGAAATCTGTGACCACGGCTGGAAGCTCCTCAGAAAAATAGAAGCTTAGAGATTTGGATCAAACATTTTGATTGGGCAGAAGAGTGGGCTTCATCAAACCCCAGTTCAGGGTCACGTCCAATGAATCTGGAAGTTTCAAAGGCAAAATTGAGGAGTGAAACTTTGCAGTTTTCAAATTTTGAATATACCAGCTTGATCAGCTCATCAAGACACATATTTCTATCCTGTCAGAAGGTTGAAATTCAAAGTTTGAATTTTTGGGGTTTCTCTGACAAACCCATATCTAGCTCCAGGTCCAGTTCTTGCAAATCAAGTGGATAGGGTTAATCCTAGAAAAAGATGGACTGGTTGCCTGCATAAGTGAAGGAGTTCCTGTTTCAGAGGGAGATAAGGCTAAGACTTTACATAAGGATATTACAAGCGATCTCGACAGGTATGACTCATCGAGGTATGTTTTGAGATTTGTTCTTGATTAAGTTTATGGTATGTTTGTCTTCATGTTATTACGGTTAGTATAATCTTGATTTTAGATTTGTCATATCACCTTAACAAAATTATGAATGCATGATAGAAGATATTCATTGGTTAGGGTGTTGACACTTATGATTATACTAATGCATTATGGTGTTGTATGAGGTTTATGTTGTCTACTAACATGAAAGGTACACCAAGAAAGACAAATCATGTTCTGGTCCAAGAACATATGGTCATGATAACATGAGGACAAAGATTCATCCATTGTCATGGATCTCATAGAAGATCCATTTACGAGGTATGTATAACTTGGTTTTGTAATGGTTAACATATGAGACATGCAGGTTACTAGCACAAGTCATTGAAGAGAACTAGAAGACATTATGCGGGTATGTTAGACATAAATAACTAGCATGCTAATCCAGGTATGTTTTTTTTCTATATCAAGCTAGAATCCTACCTTGTGTTAGGATCTTATACTGTTGTGTTGTTGATGATGATTATTCATGAAGTAATAGGTTTGAATAATCACGGTTGTATGCATATTATGTTTCTTACCTTAATTGATGATATGACTAACCAGAAGAATCATGAAGGTATAGGTTTGAATAATCACAGGTTTTATGCATAATATATCTCTTATCTTGATTGATGATTCAACTAACCTGAAGAGTCATAGGTTTGAGTAATTACAGGTTTAGACATGTTATGTTTCTTATGATTTGACTAACCTTAAGAATTCTACATAAACCTTGAATGCTAATGCTTATTATTTTCTGTTTGAAATGATCATGACTATACATGCTTGAGATTATTGTGTTTTAATAGTATACTAATGAATGTATGATTTTATATGAGATCACAAGGATAACACAATCATGATACTAATAAGCATGCATAGGAACCAAGGATGAATGTAAGTTCAAGGACAGGTAATCCAGGAAGCAAAGATCAAGAGGGAGCACACTCCAGTTGCTCCTGCAAGAAAGCAAAGGAGCACACTCCAGTTGTTCCTGCAAGAAAGCAAAGGAGCACACTCCAGTTGTTCCTGCAAGAAAGAAAAAGAGCACACTTTAGTAGTTTCTGCAAGGATACAGATATTCAGAGGAAGTTGACCATCTTTCTACATTCCACAACAGAAAAGTGTAGAAGAAGCTACTTCAGATTAGGACTCCAACAGCTCCTGCAAGGAAGCAAAGACTCAGAGGGAGTCCACCCAATGAACAAACAAAGATAAGTATTTGAATTGTCATTTCTTAAATAATACTGTTCAATAATGTATATACTGATGTTCCTAGAATTAGGTTGTGTATTATGCATATTAGAATAATTGCATTGATGAACAGTATACTCCTAATATGCATGGGTAAGTGGCCTATGGCACTGTACAACATTCCATTGCTACTTATCTAGAATGAAACCTCTTTGCTGACATGTTGGGAGTTGTGCACACTCTTAACAATGTTCTGGTAGAGATTGGAAGGCATCTAGAAAGTTACGGAATATGGATAAATGTTGTATTGAAGCATTGGCTAAGATAATTGCATGACTGTATGGCATATTTCTTTATGTGTAAGAATTTGTTCTGAAAACTATGAGATGTTTTCTAATCATGCAATTTAACTTGTTGTGTAGGAAAGATCGTATGCCATCTCCTACAAAAGAAGAACTACAACATTTTGTTCCAGCAACAAAGATATCTATTGAAGATATTGAATATATTGAAGTTCCCAGGATCTAGGATGAAGAAATGAAATGCCATGATCCGTCGATCATGAAGAATGATGTTTGGGATGTAATCCCAAGACATGAAGGGAAGTTTGCTATGACTTCCAAATGGAACTATCAGATCAAGCATGATGCAGATGGCAGCATTGAGAAATATAAAAGTGATGAAATAGAAGATACACCAGATGGATTCAAGACAGCTTCCTTGAATGGTGTAGTTGAAGAAGAAGTGTATGTAGAGCAGCCACTTGGTTCTGAGACTCATGAGAAAAATTCTGTGATGCATGATTTGGAGCTAGCAGCCTTATAAGTGCATGCATTGAAGACATGGAGACACTACATGCTCGAATAGAAATTTGAGTTGTGCACTGAACATATGATCTTGAAATATTTGTTTTTTCAACTAAATTTGAATTCCCAGTTGGCTAGATGGTTAGAATTTCTAAGTGAATTTGATCTTGAGATCAAGCATGTCAAAGGTAAGGAAAACCGAGTTGTAGATGCACTCAGTAGAAAATTTCATGTCATAGCCATGAGCTTGTGCCACATCGACCTCATAGAATTAATCACCAAGGTCTCATATGAAGATGAGAAGTACATGCAAGTGAGCATTGGACCTAGATAAGCAAAACCAGATAATAAGTATGAGGGATATTAGTTGGAAGAAGATGGAATTCTTCTATTCCAAAGTCGATTGTACATTCCAGATAGTGCATAATTGAATAAGCTAGAGATGGATTAGATTCATCAAATGCCTTACTCAAGTCACCTAGGTTATCAGAATACTATCACAACAGCTAGAAAGAAGTATTTCCATACATTGATGAAGAAGGACATAGCATAGTACATAGATAGATGTCAAAAGTGCCAATAAGTGAAATTTGAGCACTAGCACGCAACATGATTATTGCAGCCAATGCCCATCCCTGAGTGGAAGTGGGAAGAGATACCTATGGATTTTATTACAGTATTTCCAATGACAACAAAGTAGCATGACTCGATCATGGTGGTGGTTGAAAAGATGACAAAAGCATCACATTTCATTCCATTCAAGTCAATGCATAAGACTATTGACATTGCATATATTTTCATGAAGGAAATTTTCAAGTTGCATGGATTTCCCCAGGAAATAATCTTAGATATAAATGCAAAATTAATGCCATCTTTCTAGAAAGGATTGTTTAAGGAGTTGGGAACTCAACTTAATTTCAGCATAGGCTACCATCCTCAAACAAATGGTCGGGATGAGAGAGTAAATCAAGTTCTAGAAGATATGTTCGGGATGTATGTGATGGATAAACCTTCCAAGTGGGAAGATTACAAACATTTGATTGAATTTTCTTACAACAATGGTCATCAATCATCATTAGGAGTGAACCCATTTGAATCCATGTATGACAGAAAGTGTAGGAATCTAGTAAGTTAGGAAAACCTAGTAGATAGAGTGGTGCTTGTATCGGAAATGCTCAAGGAAATGGAGCAGGAAATAGTTAAAATCAAGAAGAACTTGAAAGCAATGCATGACATGTAGAAGAGCTATGCAAATTTTAAAAGAGTGCATAGAGAATTTAAAGTTGGAGACCATGTTTAATTGACATTTAAGCCAAAGAAGATCTATCTAAAGCTTGGAAGTTGTTCTAAGATGGAACGAAGATATTGTGGTCCTTTTGAATCCCTTGATAGGATAGGAATTGTTCCATACATGATTGCATTGCTTGTGCATATGAAATATCATTATGTTTTGAATTTCTCATTGCTTAAAAGGTAAATAAATGATCCTAATCCCGTTATTGATCGGAATGTGATTTAGGTGGAACTCAAGGGAGATTCCCAAGTGTAGCCTATGCGCATCATAGGTAACAAGAAGACTGTTCTCTAAAACCATCCCATCAGCCAGGTAAATGTACAGTCGAGTCATTTTGGCACAGATGCGGCTACGTGGGAGATGAAGGATTCCATGAGGCAGGTGTACCCAATTTTGTTCAATTTTGAAGAGCACTAAGGATAGTGTTGTTTCAAGGGGGGTCGTACTGTAATGTCCCTATTTTTTACCCTTGACATAAGCTATGTAAATGATGCAATATTGTTGACTATGGTAAGGAACATGGTGAGGATCTCAAGTCCAAGGCCCTACCATGGATTCCCTAAAAGTATATGGTTAGTGAACCATGTGTTGTTCAAGCACAGTAGAATTGTAAACATTATGTACATGTGCATAATAATAATAAATAAATCCACATATGATTGTGAAAGACAACAAGAGAAGAGGGCATGATTCTCCTATGGCTAGGAGAGGACGTACTAACCCATGAAGCCTATAGGTGAGATCCAAGTGTCCAAGAGAGGATTGGTGAGCCATCAATTATAAATATTGACTCATGTGCCCCAATCATTTAATGTTTCCAAGAGGAAGGAAATTGAGGCAATTATTACCTTGGGGAAAGGAAGGTAGGGGTTTGAGTTTCTTGTGTAAATTTCCATGCAGAACTGGGTATGGGGATTGCTTATTGGGTAAGACATTAGTTGAATTGACGTCATCCTTAAGTTACCTAAGTTAGTTGGGGATTGGCACAGTAAGTTATATTATCATTCTAATATTCAGTCTTCCATTCAATCAAAGAGTTTACTTGGTCAAGTAACTTGACCTTTCACGTCTGGGTATGAATCTATCTCGCCTGGTATTTTGGTGGGTAACCAACCTATCGATGAAGATATTATTATCACCCTAATGGAGAGCAAGTATATCATGAATAGTGACAGCGTGGAGAATGGTTTTGAATTCTAGTTCATGGTCATGGTTGAAAGTCGAAGAGGAAATCTGAGAGTGACGCTGCTATGCATTCCTTTACTATTTTGAGCATCAGAGTGGTATTGAAGTTTCCCATTTGTTTGCATGTGTCTATACACCTTGAATATGTGTTGTATGCCATGTTTTCAAGACTATTCTAGGTTGGTTAAAGTTTATCTAACAGATTAGTGAAGCTTGTTGTGAATCCTTAGTTGTGTTCCTAGTCACTGTAAGCACACCCTAAACTGCTGAGTTTTCCTAGTATCAGTTGCACATGTAAAAGTACTTATTCTTGTTGTTAATGAAAACTTGAGTATAGTATCATGTGAAGCCTTGCTATCACCTAAGTGGTTTGTTGGACAACAAATAGAGTGAATTCCCTTGAACTATTTGGTTGCGTGGAGCTAAAATTTATAATCCCTAGGAAGATAGAGCCTGTTAGCAGATGATCTGGGGTTTAGGTGGTCTCTCTATGCACACACTGGAATAGGACCTATAGGAAGGTGAAACCTGAGGGACCATTGTGTAGTGAAGGGGTACCTTCTTCATGTTGTGTGGTGAGGGTACTGTGAACCCAAATCTAACCGAGTTTGTGTGAGGTGTATGTGATTCTTGAGGTAAAATAGGTTTGACTATTTGTCCCTTGCTTGATTTGTTTGTAACCCTTAGATGTGGACAAGGTGGTATTGAGTACCAAGTGGATTGGAATCCAATATTGGTATGGAGCGTAGAATTGGCTGATGAGACTAGTGGAGGTTCTGTCCTCCTAGTAGATGACCAAGTTTGGGCGGTATTTCTATGCAAAGACTGGAATAGCACCTAGAGGAAAGTTACGCCCGAGGTAACATTGAGTGTTGTGTGGGGTGGGTATTGTGGAACCCAAGATGGTTTAGTCTTATAGAGTTTCGTGCAAATCTGAGGAGATTTTACTTGTTCATCATTTTCCTCCAATACCCTTATAGATTGTTAACCAAACAAAGGTTGGCTTGGCTTGAGAATTGAGTCTATGTGACTGTGGACATCATGTTAATCCATAATAGGTTATCTTGGTTGTGTCCTTGTCCCTATTTGATTGTGAGTGAGCTCTAGATAGTTCCCCTTTCCTTAGGAAAATCATACCCAACGCGGGGGTGGCCTCTTAGTAGAAATAATATATGTTAGATAGAGTGCCTACAGTTGGGTGGAACATTTTTCTTGCATAGTCACTTGCTTAGAGAAGATTCATTCAAGATAAGTGTTATTTGATGTTTCATTGTTTTTATTCATTCCATTGTATTAATGTGGATCAAAATTAATGAAGGTGCATGCTGAAAATAATGGTTGTGAATATGAGCTACTTAATTAGAAGTAATCATGATTCTTGATATCTAAGTGTTGAAAATGTGATGCTACACTTCGTAAAATGTTTGCATATATATATATATATGAAGTCTCGTTACACATGTAGCACTAACTCTGTAGGAAGTCAATGACTTGTCATTGCAAGCTCAGTTGACACACAATGGTTATCCTGTGTAGTGGAAGATGTATATATATATATATATATGTGTGTGTGTGTGTGTATGTATATGTTTATGTATATAGATATATACACATATACATACATACATACATATATGTATGTATGTATGTATATGTGTATATATCTATATACATAAACATATACATACACACACATATATATATATATATAATATATATATTACATATACATATATATATAGATATATAGATATCTCTATTTATAGATATACATATATATATATATATATGTATATGTATATGTATATATACATATACATATACATATGTATATGTATATGTATATATATATATATATATACATATATATATATATATATGAAGTCCCATTACACATTTAGCGTCAACTCTATAGGAAGTCAGTGACTTGTCATTGAAATCTAAGATGACACACGGTCATTATCTTGTGTAGTGGCAGACATGTAGCGGTTAAGGGAAGTCACGCAGTGGATCGTGTGGCGATGTGGGTTCACGTGCATTATAATTGTGTGGTACAATATTTGTAAGTGCAAACATGTGCTAGGTTAAATTAGTGTACATAGTATTGTGTATGGAATAAAGTGTGATGCATGTAGAGCGTTTCTTAGTGTATTAAGATTATGTGGCATAGACTGTTGCGCAATAAATAAAATCAACATCAGACATAGAATTGTCTTGGTAACATAAGTAAGTAAGAAAGAAAAAATATCCCTTGTGGTCACAATAGGCCATTGAGGTCACTCGGGACGTGACATTGGGCTAAAGATTATTGTATGGTAGGTTGGATGAAATCAAAAAAAAATTTGAACAACTTCATAAATATGAGGTTAAAGGAATTTCTTGTTTCACCCTATTTGAAAGATAATCTATTTAATTTTTGTGTATAGTTGATAGGATTTTCCATGCTACCAAAGGTGGAATTAAACTAGTAAATTAGCTCAAACCAATTGGAACATACTTTGCCATGTAGGTCACATAATTTGACATAAGCATTGCCTTACAAAGAGTTATAAAACAATCTCATACATTTGTCATTTTCATGAGAACCAATGTTATCATATATATGTGTTAGAAAAAACAACCAAATTCTCATTGGCAGAAGTTACGCCATTCCCTAAGAATTTAAGTGGATGGTCCTTGAATTTTGGAATGTAATCTATAGCTAGCACAATGTTCAAAGGAGATAGTACATGCAACAAAGTAGTATCCTTGTCCACCTCATACTAAAAATTCCTAGCTTCTTTATCACTTTCTTGGGACTGTTGGGAACATACACTAGGTTGGATTAATTGAAAATGCTACCTACTGCAATAGAGCTAGATGATGAGGGAACTGAACCAAATATTGAACAATTATGAGTGGTATAAGAATTCAAATTGACATGGGTTTAGTTGTTCTTAGGAATGTAACCTTTTACTTCAAAATTAACAGAGGAATGGGATGCTAACTTTTCAAAATGGTAAAAAAATATCTTCTTGATTTAGCTTCTATCATTGTCTTGTATTCATAGGATTGGTATTGGTCCTACTTGGATTATTTGCAATCTTTTAGGTGAAATGGGCATACACCAAAGGTAAAAATTTATGCAGAACTATGAACGTTTGTCCCTAGTATGGTCACCATTTATGTTGATTGCAAAATTGAAATTTAGTAAGAACACATAAAACAACCTTCTAGGGTTCTCAATGGGAAAAGGGGAATGGAAGCTTGAAATATTAAATCACTAAGTTAATTTACTATGGGGTTATATTGTTGATGTATATGTAACTTCGGAATGTATTTCACATATATGTATATTGTATTCCTATAGAGATGTTATTATTCCTCTATACGGAAGTGTCGTCATTTATATTGTAAGTGTCGTAACTTATACTTGATGGGTTATTAGACCACCTTGTTTGGGGTCGGCCCTGTATAAGTCATGTGGGTCAAAGGGTTATTAGACCACCCTATTGGGGGTCGGCCATGTGGGTCAAAGGGTTATTAGACCACCCTATTGGGGTCGGCCCAGTCAACATTATGTTATGTGGTTAAGTTCGAGCCTACATGAGTTAGGTAAAAAGGCAAGTCAAGTCAAGTATAAATAGAGTGCGGGAGGCACTCTATTTACTCACTCACTTCTCACTCATGCAATCAAGGAGGAGTGGCGCACTTATGGAGGAGGAGGATCTGCTGCTAGGTTATGTCTATCTCTCTTGGTTGGTTGTATCATTTCTCTATCTATCTCTGAGGAAGTTATTGGGGTTTTTCACCTTTATGGTTTTCCCCAAGTAAATCTTTGTGTCTCTTGTGTGCTTGCATTATTGTCTCCATGATTGATATGCTGTAGATATGATGTACATGTTGTTCTCTCAGTTAATATCCTATATCATATTGAAGTAAATTCTTAAAATTTAACATGGTATCAGAGCTAGCCTGAAAGAAGGCATGATATGGCATGTATGACACTTGTTGCATTTACGATGCTAGGGCTTGATATAGAAAAAACCAGTCATCGTAGCACTTTCACTATAAATCCGTTTTTGCGAAGTTTTCGGATCTGAAATTGTTACAGGAAGAAGATAAGATATCCAGGTACCTTGTGTCCAAAGGACAACCTCTAATTCATTGTACTTTGTGATTTATGATCTATGCAATATAGGGTTTCTGCCTCTTCCAGATCTGAGTCAAAATCAGGTGACATTGGGAAAAAGGTCATAACTTGGGCTAGGAAGCTCCAAATGAAATTTCGTAAAAAGTGACAGGTAGTAAAACGACTGTACTATCTCAAGAAAAGTTTTCAGAGGCCGAAGTTTAAATAGTGACACGTGGCACGCCGTAAAAGTTCGCTCTACTGTTTTATCCCATAAACAGGTCATGTTGCGACACTTGGCATAACTCTCTCTTAGAGAGTCCAATTGAGGTCAGACTTATCAGGATGGAAAGAAAACAGGATGAGATATCTCAGGAAAAGTTTTCAGAGGCCAAAGTTCAAATAGTGACACGTGGCACGCCGTACAAGTTCGCACTCCTGTATTATCGCAAAACAGGTCACGTTGCGACATTTGGCATAACTCTCTCTCAGAGAATCCAATTGAGGTCAGACCTGTCAGGATGGAAAGATAATAGGTCAGGCTATCTTAGGAAACTTTTTCAGACCCTGTGGATCAAATAGTTCAGAGTTACACCAGAAACAATCAGGTACATATTTCTGTCAAAACAGAATTATTTTTGAGTACCTTCATTCATGGCTTCCGGAATTTAGGGCTTCGGAGAAAGTTGGAATTTTTGTAATCGGAGACCATGGCTGGATGCTACTCATCAAAATAGAAATTTAGAGACCAAGATCAGAATTTTTGGTTGGGCAAAAGGCCGGGCTTGATCAGACCCTAGTTCAGGACTTTGATCAGAAAAGTGGAAAATTAGGGCTTCTGTAAAAATGGGAATTTTTGAAATCTGTGACCACGGCTGGAAGCTCCTCAGAAAAATAGAAACTTAGAGCTTTGGATCAAACCTTTTGATTGGGAAGAAGAGTGGGCTTCATCAAACCCTAGTTCAGGGTCACTTCCAGTGAATCCGGAAGTTTCAAAGGCAAAATTGAGGAGTGAAACTTTACAGTTTTCCAATTCTGAATATACCAGTTTGATCAGCTCATCAAGGCACATATTTCTATCCCTTCGGAAGTTTGAAATTCAAAGTTTGAATTTTTGGGGTTTCTCTGACAAACCCATATCCAGCTCCAGGTCCAGTTCCTTCAAATCAAGTGGATTGGGTTAATCCTAGAAGAAGATGGATTGGTCACCTGCATAAGTGAAGAAGTTCATGTTTCAGAGGGAGATGAGGCTAAGGCCTTACATAAGAATATTACAAGCGATCTCGACAGGTATGACTCATCGAGGTATGTTTTGAGATTTGTTCATGATTAAGTTTATGGCATGTTTGTTTTCATGTTATTACGGTTAGTACAATCTTGATTTTAGACTTGTCATATCACCTTAATAAAATTATGAATGCACAATAGAAAATATTCATTGATTAGGGTATTGACACTTATGATTGTACTAATGCATTATGGTGTTGTGTGAGGTTTATGTTGTCTACTAACATAAAAGGTACACCAAGAAAGACAAATCATGTTCTACTTCAAGAACGTATGATCATGGTGACATGAAGACAAGGATTCATCCATTGTCATGGATTACATAGAAGATCTACTTTCGAGGTATGTATAACTTGTTTCTACAATGGTTAACTTATGAGACATGCAGGTTACTAGCACAAGTCACTGAAGAGAACCAGAAGACATTATGCGGGTATGTTAGACATAAATAGCTAGCATGCTAATCCATGTATGTTTTTCCTATATCAAGCTAGAATCCTACCTTGTGTTAGGATCTTATACTATTGTGTTGTTGATAATGATTATTCACGAAGAGTCATAGGTTTGAATAATCATGGTTGTATGCATATTATGTTTCTTACCATAATTGATGATATGACTAACCAGAAGAATCATGAAGGTATAGCTTTGAATAATCACAGGTTTTATGCATATTATATCTCTTATCTTGATTGATGATTCAACTAACCCGAAGAGTCATAGGTTTGAGTAATTACAGGTTTAGACATGTTATGTTTCTTATGATTTGACTAACCATAAGAATCCTACATAAACCTTGAATGCTAATGCTTATTATTTTCTGTTTGAAATGATCATGATTATACATGCTTGAGATTATTGTGTTTTAATAGTATACTAATGAATGTATGATTTTATATGAGATCACAAGGATAACTCAATCATGATACTAATAAGCATGCATAGGGACCAAGGATGAATATGAGTTGAAGAACAGGTAATCCAGGAAGCAAAGATCAAGAGGGAGTACAAAACCAGTGGTTTATGAAAGGATGCAGATATTTAGAGGGAGTTGACCATCTCTCTACATTCCACAACAGAAAGATGTAGAAGAAGCTACTGCAGATTAGGACTCCAGCAGCTCCTGCAAGAAAGCGAAGACTCAGAGGGAGTCCACCCAACGAACAAATAAAGATAAGTATTTTAATTATCATTTCTTGCATATGTGTTTGTTTAAATAAAATTGTTCAATGATGGATATGCTCATGTTCCTAGACTTAGGATATGTATTGTGCATATTAGAATAGTTGCATTGATGAACAGTATACTACTAATATATATGGGTAAGTGGCCTATGGCACTGTACAACATTCCATTGCTACTTATCTAGAATGAAACCTCTTTGCTGACATGTTGGGAGTTGTGCACACTCTTAACAATGTTCTGGTAGAGATTGGAAGGCATCTAGAAAGTTACGGGATATGGATAAATGTTGTATTGAAGCATTGGCTAAGATAATTGCATGACTATATGACATATCTCTTTATGTGTAAGAATTTGTTCTGAAAACTGTGAGATGTTTTCTAATCATGCAATTTAACTTGTTGTGTAGGAAAGATCGTATGCCATCTCCTACAAAAGAAGAACTACAACATTTGTCCAGCAACAAAGATATCTATTGAAGATATTGAAGATATTGAAGTTCCCAGGATCTGGGATGAAGAAATGGAATGCCATGATCCGTCGATCATGAAGAACGATGTTTGGGATGCGGTTCCAAGAGTTGAAGGGAAGTCTATTGCAACTTCCAAATGGAACTATCAGATCAAGCATGTTGCAGATGGCAGTATTGAGAAATATAAAATTAATGAAATAGAAGATGCACCAGATGGATTTCAAGACAGCATGGTGTAGTCATATATGTCTGCAGAACTTGTTATGATAACCTGTTTGTTACAGGTGAAGATAGATTGATTGTCGACATGCAACGGAAGAAAGATTTGGGAATGATGCACTATTTCCTAGGTATGGAGGTGTGGCAGAATGCAGGTGGAATCTTCCTTGGACAAGGGAAGTATGCAGTAGAAATCCTGAAGAGGGCCAGGATGATGGATTGCAAGGCCATGACCACACCTATGGCATCGAATCTGAAGCTTCTATGTGATGCTTCATCTGAGCCAGTTGATGTCTCTATGTATCGTCAGATGATTGGGTCCTTGATGTACCTGATGAACACGAGACCGGATATTTGCTTTGCTGTGAACACATTGAGCCAGTTCCTGACGGATCCGAGGAGTGTTCACCTGGTTGCTGTAAAGCATGTTCTGAGGAACCTGAAGGGTACAGTGGATTATGGGCTCAAGTATGAGGCGAATCAAAAGTTTAACCTGCAGGTTTATGTTGATTCAGATTGGGCTGGCAGTGATGCAGATAGGAAGAGCACATCTAGGTGTTTCTTCAGTATGGGATCAGGTATGATCTCTTGGTTTAGCAGGAAGTAGTCCTGCGTAGTATTGAGTACAGCTGAGGCAGAGTATGTTGCAGCCTGTTCAGCTAGTTGTGAGGCAGTATGGCTACGGAAGCTACTGTCTGAGCTATTTGATCTCCCGTTGGAGGCTACTGGTATCTTCTGTGATAACCAGAGTTGTGTGAAGCTATCCGAGAACCCAGTGTTTCATGACAGGTCGAAACACATAGAGATCAAATATCACTATATCAGGGATATGGTGCAGAGAGGAGCTGTGAAGCTCCTGTATGTAGCGACGGATGAGCAGATTGCAGATGTGCTGACGAAGCCACTAGCCAGAGTGAAGTTTGAGTACTTCAGAGAGAGGCTTGGCGTTATTCAGATCGAGGACACTTCGAGGAAGAAGTGATGGACACATTTGCTGAAGCCATTCCAAGCATGTTGGAAGGAGGATCCTTCACATGGTTGTGGATGTAAGCGCTGGATGATGAGCATCAGGATGATGTTCTGGTTTCTGCTGGATATGATCAGTTGCATCATTTATGTATGTATGCATCATGTTGGATGCTGGATATGATCAGTTGGATCATTTATGTATGTATGCATCATGTTGGATGATGGATATGATCAGTTGGATCATTTATGTATGTATGCATCATGTTGGATGCTGGATATGATCAGTTGGATCATTTATGTATGTATGCATCATGTTGGATGATGGATATGATCAGTTGGATCATTTATGTATGTATGCATCATGTTGGATGCTGGATATGATCAGTTGGATCATGTGTATGTATTTTGTATATGCATCATGTTGGATGCTTGGACCATGTATCTGTATATGTATCAGGTGGATACATTGTATGATCAGGTGGATCATGTATGGTGATATGTATCATGTATCAGGTGGATACATTGTATGATCAGGTGGATCATGTATGATGATATGTATCAGGTAGATACTTGGTATGCATCAGGTAGATGCATTGATGATCAGGTGGATCATGCAGCAGGATGTTGCAGTGATGATCAGGATGATCATGGATGATGAGCTTTAGGATGTTGCTCCAGATGACATGCAGCAGGACGTTGCAGTGATGATGATCAGGATGATCATGAATACATCAGGATGATGTATGGTGAGTATCAAGTTGATACTCTATGGCCGTGGATCAGGTTGTGCAGATGAGCATGTCTGGGAGATCCTATAGGTCAGAGTTGTGTACCCGTAACAGCCTGGGATTCTCTTTCGAGACATTGCTCTGGGAGGACATGTAATTTGTGCCCTGGGAGATTTCAGGTCGGAGTTGTGTACCCGTAACATCCTGAGATGCTCTTGCGAGGTTTTGTCCTATGGCATGTAATTTGGGCCTTGGGAGATTTCAGGTCGGAGTTGTGTACCCGTAACATCCTGAGATGCTCTTTCGAGGTTTTTCCATGACCACATGTAATTTGTGCCCTGGGAGATTTTAGGTCGGAGTTGTGTACTCGTAACATCCTGAGATGCTCTTGCTAGGTTTTGTGGTGACCACATGTAATTTGTGCCCTGGGAGATCCTTCAGGTTGGTGTTGTGTACCCGTAACATCCTGGGATGCTCTTTCGAGGTTTTGTGGTGGGGTCACATGTAATAGCGCCCTGGGAGATCCTACAGGTCGGAGTTGTGTACCCGTAACATCCTGGGATGCTCTTTCGAGGTTTTGTGACGCACATAATAAGTCCTGAGGATTCCACAGTATGGCCAGTGATGATGAAGACCTGCAGGTGGTGGGCCTACATCCAGTATGAAAAAGGACTGGCTCTGTAGAAATTCCTATGACGAGTAGATTCAGAGATTGATTGAGATAGCAGCAGTAGTGACGATGATGATGATGATTATCCAGTGACGATGATCCAGAGAAGATGACTTGTGCTAGAAGAACTGTGCTGAGAAATACCTTCCTAGTTAAGAGGGAGTGTTGATGTATATGTAACTTCAGAATGTATTTCACATATATGTATATTGTATTCCTATAGAGATGTTATTTTTCCTATATACGGAAGTGTCGTCATTTATATTGTAAGTGTCGTAACTTATACTTGATGGGTTATTAGACTACCTTGTTTGGGGTCGGACCTGTGTAAGTCATGTGGGTCAAAAGGTTATTAGAGCACCCTATTGGGGGTCGGCCATGTGGGTCAAAGGGTTATTAGACCACCCTATTGGGGTCGGCCCAGTCAGCATTATGTTATGTGGTTAAGTTCGAGCCTACATGAGTTAGGTAAAAAGGCAAGTCAAGTCAAGTATAAATAGAGTGCGGGAGGCACTCTATTTACTCACTCACTTCTCACTCATGCAATCAAGGAGGAGTGGCGCACTTATGGAGGAGGAGGATCTGCTGCTAGGTTATGTCTATCTCTCTTGGTTGGTTGTATCATTGCTCTATCTATCTCTGAGGAAGTTATTGGGGTTTTTCACCTTTATGGTTTTCCCCAAGTAAATCTTTGTGTCTCTTGTGTGCTTGCATTATTGTCTCCATGATTGATATGCTGTAGATATGATGTACATGTTGTTCTCTCAGTTAAGATCCTAGATCAGATTGAAGTAAATTCTGAAAATTTAACATATATTTCTTAGTGAAATCAATTAGTGGAGTTTTCCCACTTAAGTGTACTCATCCTCCCTTTATATATGCATGTGAGTCTGACAATGTACCTTATATTAGAATGTAATTCCAGTTAGGTGGGATAAGAAATGCAAATAAGAAACTAACAAATGATATACATAAATGTTGTCAATGAAATTAAGCTAATAAATGCAAAGAAACTATTAATATTTATAAACCAAATATGACAACAATTAAATTATGTGTGCTAATTAGCTAAAAATGAAACACAAATAGGTTGTAAACATGCTACTACACAGGGAAAATTTTAGGGCAAATTTATCCAATGGGCAAACTTTTTAGGGTTTTTTCCAAAAACACTATTGGTCATTTTCCATTTTTTTTCTAATACGATTCACCCAAATTCCATAGGATTAAAATTTCTTACTCCAAAAATTGCCAAAATTGTCCAAAAGCTATATAAATCCTTAGAAATTTGATTTTTTTTTAAATATCACCAAACATTTTAGATCCTTAGTAAGATTCCCCAAGGTTTCTACAGTTTAAGAAAATGATGGATCCTTCAAATTTTCCATGCTACTACCATGACAATGATAATTATGGTTAAATTTAATGATAACTAAGTTATGGAATAGTTTGTAAATAACTCAAACTATACATAGTATAAAAAAATAGACAATTGTTATAACCCATGTACATAATCCAAATGAAGAACTATAACATAAATAAAGAAGTAAAATCAGTCACACACCTATCTAGAAAAACATAAGTAGAAAATTGTACAAGAGAGGGGGAGAGATAAAAGTAAAACAACCCTAGAAATTTATTGATCAAGTGTTTAGATAGACATATAACCCCAATAATACTAGCAACAAGTTCGTATTCCTATGAATAGGATGTGTCCAAGGCCACGTGTTATTTACATTATTTCAAAATCTAGACCTAGCAAAGCCTCAGATAGCATGAAGATGCTACCAAGTTCACACTTAGGTTGTTTGAAATGAATATGCATTCATAATATAATTAGTTCTCATAGATAATTGTAGGTAAATACATGTCACATACATGCATGCATAAAATAATTGGACGTTATATCCTAAGGGAAGCACAACAACTGTTACTCTTAATGTTGGACCATGATATGTATCCTACTTGCCATTGATAATACTATCAAGCAATGAAAGGGATGAGAGAAAAAATAAATGAAGAAGGAGAACAATATAGTTTATACTTGCTCCTCTTCCTCTCCCTTCATTAGGTATTTGATTGTGATATTGGCCTAACCATGACAAGTCCCTAGCTTTTGTTTTTGAAGTGGTGGATTTCCTTTATGTCCATGCATTTTGAATTCAATCTAACGCTCATGCAAATGTTGCAATAATTTATTTTCCTACCTACAGTAATGACTGTAAGTCTACAAAAAAAAAATATATGCAAAAAAATTGACACAATACTCATAATCATATGTTAACAGTCTCAAGGAGTAGACATAAATTTATTTGTCAACAAGGGTATCATGGATTTGATATGATACAACAACTCACAATTTTCTATTCAAACAAACACCAAGCTTTCCCTAGTACTATGTCCTTCATCATTAAATTTACTCGAATATTTACTTTTTGGTGTAAATGTTAGCTTCTTTATGATACAAGATGATGTTTTTCTGTTACTATTAAAGCTAACAACCAAACTACCAAAATGCTACAAAATTCTCATAACCTTTGGTGCTTTCATACCAATGAAAATGCTAATTTAGCAATGGATTTAACCTATTATTAGACACACTTAATATGGATTTGTTTAATTCATAGACGCTCTCTCTCTCTCTCTCTCTCTCTCTCTCAAGTGCATGGGCGCGTGCATGCACACACACACACACACACACACACATCTTATGAGGGCTATAGGAAAACCCATAAAGAACATGGTCAATCATATGTGTAAGATACAACTATGAATCCATGGATCCCATTCAAATTTACAAACATAATAAGATATGGAGTTCAAAGCGTAGCTGCATGCACACACACACACAGTGACACACATGTTATGAGGGCTTTAGTAAAATCCATAAAGAACATGGTCAATCATATGTGTAAGCTACAACTATGAATCCATGGATCCCATTCATATTTACAAACATAATAAGGTATGGAGGTCAAAATAAAAGCACAATAAACCCATGCTTCAATCCATACATACATTATCATCTATATTTATGAATTAGTGAAAGGAGTACATGCTATACCTTCCTATTTATACAAGCTAGATTATTTACAAAAGCTAGCTCGCCATGAATGATAATTCAATGCCATATGGACAAATTCTATCATGATATTTATCTACATGGTTTCCCAACCTATGGGATCATCTTCTTAAAACTCAAATATAATGCATGCATGGAGTAAAAACAAAACCATTCAATATAATTTTGGACAACAATTCTACCAATGTATGTTATCTACATATGACTGTCGACGATGCAATCACAGAAAGGAAATGAAAGATACAACCAATATTGTGTTTTTAAATGGATCTAGTGGGTATGCAAAATAAAATTTGGATGTACAATGAAGGATAAAATGGGTCAAATATCCAAGGTTAATAACCCGACTTAATATTTTTTAATATGCCACATGTGGTTAAAATTATTTTCATTTATTTATTTCGCCATGAATCATGAAAAATGGACAAGCATGCAAATTTATGCATGGATACAGTCCTCAACAAAAACATAAATTGGAGATCATGTCAAATAGGGGAAAAGAATATTTGAATTAGGGGAGGTATGGAAAGACAAAAAAGTGACCCAAATAGGACATAAATAATGTATAACATGCATAAAAAACATCAAGGGGCAAACAAATTTAAGTGGGTAGTGAACCTACCTCCTTCGTTTCTTAATGTGGCTTTGCATTCGCTGAAGTCGATATCTCTATGGAATCCTAGAACCCTTCTTTCCATCATGGGTAAACACTTCAAATTGGTAACCATTTTTTACTTGAAAAAAGGCCCTCAATCATCATACAAGATTGTGAATCAAATGAGGACATGGAGGCTGATTTCAAGAAAAGAATACAACCCTCTCTTAAAAAATGAAAGAACAAATGACAATTAAACTCTTCTTTCACTATGATTTTGAGGCTGGGATTATTTAACAAAGCTTTGGATGCCCACAAATTAAAAAAAATGCCAATAAGGGATACATTGTGGTATCCTATTCCTTTGAACTTGAATGGAAATGCAATTTAAGTTAGGGATACAACCCCCAAGGTAACTGCAAAACTTACCCTTTGACCTTGTTTGAATGGATGATATTATTTCACTATTTTCCAACCATATTTTCAGCAATGAACAACTAGGGTGGATGTGGAACACGTTTTTACTCCAATAGTTGTATTTTTTTTATAGTATTATGATTTAAGCATGCCATTTGAACTCATAATACTTTTCCATTTGGTTATAAAAAAATTCTAGTAATACTTGGCATTTATGATATGACTCTTATGCCTACAAGGTTTCCCAAGTATGATTTCTATAGGTACAACTTTGATTTATATTTAAGAGCACCAATCAAGAAGGTCTCAATTACCTAAAGCATGTGGGAATTGAGACAACATAATGCACATCCTTTCTCCCTATAGTGAGCAAGATGGAAAATCTCCATGGATTGGTTATCATTACTAGACATAATATTTGGTTGTATATATCCATTGATACCTTGATGTGATTGACTGGGAACCTTTTCAAACCAACCTCAACCTATGTGAAAATCAACTACACTCAAATTTGATGTGACATGACCTAAATGACCTAGCTACCAAAATCAGCCCAAGTAATATTGTGACGTGGAGACTCCCCCACCCATAGAGATCTAACTTTTCGTAGACACACCCCTTTATCTATAGTTCATTAGGTCCATGGTACCCTTTTTCTTGTGATACCCATTCCATCCCCTACCATAGATCCCATGTTGAACCAACACCCCTACCATAGAGGTTTTCTCTAGTTGATTTTTAAAAATTTTGCACAACTTTGGAACTTTTTTGCTTTATTATTCATAGACCTAAAAATAAATAAACAACAAACTTAAAAGTGAATTTAATCTACAAAAACTTGAAAGTGGAGAAAATAACTTGTATAAAGGAAATTGTTGGAAGTAAATGTAGAAATTATTTATGTGGATTGAATTTGATTGTTGAAGAGTGTTGGTTGGATCGTATCTTTAGTTTCACAGAAGGAATGGTATTCTGAGAATTGATTAATGTTAGTTTCAGTTGTTACTTTCTAAGCAAGTTATGTTATGGTAGAGAGTGGGAGCAATGATTTTCTTTTTAATTCCTGAGAATAGAAGTTTTCTCGAGGGATGAATAGTTACAGTTGTGTTTTGTAGTTAAGATTGTTTTTAGAGTTGTGTGGATGAATATATGTTTCTTTCATATCTAAAAGTTGTTTCAACAGTCTAATTTTTATAAATTGTATGGTTTCATAACAAAGTATGCATTTCCTTCCCTTTCAACAGAGTGATAGTAGTTGAACTCTTGTTTTAATTGGGTGGATGATTGAATGCTACTCTATCTCAGTAGATGTATTGCATCTAGGATTATTTCATCAGCATTAGGAAGAGATTGCATCTACATATGATTTAAACGTATCCTTGAAATTTTACATTCCTAGATTGACAATTAATGTGCATGCTAGTTTGGTAATCAATAGACCATTACTAGCCCCCAAAATTATGAAGGTTATTATTATAGAAAATGTTTTGAAATTGCACTCTAATGTGGGTGTATGCAGGAAATTCTATGAGAAAGTGATTTTCATCTTCAACCCTCTTTGCATCACAAAGATGACCGAATCTTTCATCCCATGACATTTTAGGAATTGTCCAGTGCCCTATTTCATTATGAAACTCATGAGAGTTTGTTCTCACTTTAAAATTGTTGATGTTCTTCTTTATGCTAATTAAAATACAAAGATACTTTAGATATTCTAGATTAGGGTTGATCACCTCCTTATAATATATTAATTTTATCTTATCCTCTAACTCTTTATTACACCAGAGTTTTTACTTAAATTTAGATGTAATAATACTTTTAATATTATCACTATTTTGTAGAGTGACCTCTTCCTCAAATCCCCAATGGTTTAGACAAGACTTGGCATCTTTATGCCAACCTCACTTAAGTCACAAGTGGTTTTGACTAGAGTATGAAGAAATATTAGGAAGATCTTGTCCCCCATGTTGTTTATCTTATTCTTGTACATTCGGTACCTAGTCATAGCCATTTTCTCAATCAAGGATAGACTCGCTTCTACGAGGAGGATATGATATGGTGTATTGGCTTTAATTTTGAGATTATATGTTATAAATATCTTCTTGAATTACTCTATCCTTCTCCAAGATTCTCTAGAGATGTTGTAGCCCTAAAATTCACAACCATATGAGATAATAAGAGTGAGAAGAGTCTCAAAGAGGAGTTTGTTCCTATCACAAATCCATAGGTCTATAGATCTACAACTATTTTCAAGTCCATAATAAGGTTTACATCCTCCATTAATCCTTTTCTCAATGCTATAGTCCAAGTTAAGTTTATGATGAAGATCGATTCTAAGATATTTATATGAAGTAACTTCCTCCAAGTTGTTGTTGTCATACATGAAATTATCATAAGTGACCTTATGGGATTTGATTATCATAACCTTTGTTTTATCAATGTTAACAATCATACCCATACTAGAGAAAAAAATCCTTGAGAATTTTTAATTGCTTGTCGAGATCATATGGAATCCTCTCCATAAGAACAATATCATCAATGTAGAGAAAAAAGATGATGGCTATACCGGCCAAAGTCGTGCTAGCACAACCTGCCTCTTCTAAACAAACCTCTATCATGTTAATGTAAATAGCAAAAAGGGTAGGGGATAGGGGACAACCTTGCTTGAATCCCATATTACAATTAATTTTTTTTACCAGCCATCAAAGTTCCTAAACTTGGCAATAAACTTCTCATACAACCTTATCGCAACAACTCTCAATTTGAAAAGGACTTTTAGCTCTTCTAATATAATCCAAATTTTAAATTTGGGTACTGTATCAAATCCTTTTCTAAAGCCAACAAAACAACATACAATATTAGTTTTTTACTGCGATCCCTCATATTTATTATTTACACATAAATTAATTAATTTTAACTATATTAATTTCAATATTTTCTTTATAATAATTTAAAAAATTTACAAACATTTTTTTACAACAACAAAGTATTTAATACATTTAATTGTTTCTCTCATAACAAAAACCATTAATGCATTTTATTATTGACATTTTTTTAAACATTACTAATATGATTCAACCGCATGCACCTTCTTCTAAAGTCAACTTGTCCATGTCATGTTTTCTACAATTATGAAAGCAAATATTTATAGTTTGTCACAATTACAAAAGTTTCCTTTAAAAAATATTCAGGCACGCAACATATTTCTCAATACTTAGATGCAAATTCTAGTTATATTTTTAATGTGCATCATTAACTCCTCTTATCTCTTCATCAAGCTAGCTATTATGATCCATTTGAATGGATCAATTTGTTATCTATTTTGTTACTTTCTATGTGAAAACCTGTAATTATGATCCAAATATATCAAATATTTCTCAATCAGAGTCTTTATAGGAAGTTATGTTCTCTCAAGTTGACCTATGCATTGATCACAAAACATCGAGTGGATCCAGCATCAACTCTCATTACTCACATATGTGGAGCTAGTCCTGTGTGAACATTCTAAGGGGACCAAAACCCTAACTTTAATAAGGAATTAAGGAATGCAAAAACCCTAACCCTAACCCTAGACAACTATCAAAACTTGTTAAATACCATAACACTATAAAAATAAGGGGTTTCATTCTTGTTATATTGATATGTTATTCTATAGTTGAGTAAAACAAATGAGTAAGATATTGTGAGCATACTAAAAGATGTTAAAGGCCTTGTAGCAACCATTTAGGTCACAATGTCTATTTTAACTTTATAGTGAATCCAATTTTCTTTATATTTGCATTTTATATTTTTTTTTTTAAATGAAAAAAAATAAATCTCATCTCCATAATGATTTTTTCCATATTCAATTTTTTAAAATATATCTTATATTTATTATATAAATAATATGATAGAATAATTTTCACTTCTTTAAAAACATTATTAATTTAATTCACTTATTTGAACACTATTAAGTACTATATAATAAAAATATATCCTCACAATTTTTTTTTGCAAATTTTGTAAAATCTATTATTATCAGCTATCAATAAATCATCCACAATAAATTATGAGCAGAGCCTTGGCATGTGACCTTCTTTTCATTTTTGTTGGCTTTGATATCTTGTCTCTCCCTTTTGAGAATATCCCCTCATGTCTCTTGGGGTTAGTTGACCTGGAGAATAATAACTTTATGGCAAATCTGATTTTTATATTATCAATCCATTGAACTTGGGATTTAAAAGTAATTCTATGATTCAAGCATCCTTCCATGGTCCAAGAGGCTACATTTTAAACAAATTGAATTTGTATGAGTGCACGCCAGATGTGTCATGACATTGGACCATGCACCTTTTCCACTAGAACAAGGCCTTTTCCTCTAACCTTTAGTCTCTTACATCACGATCCAACACTCAAAACAATCCCACTTTATCAATGGAGACCCTTGGACTTATCTTTTTATTGAAAAATGATATTGACAATTGCTTTTGGTAGTGCAAAAGTATATAATTGTAATTAAAATATTTATTTAACTTATAATTTCTTTTATAAAAAATAAATGCATATTACCAAAAAAAGGCAGTGTATAAAAATGATTTATAACTTCAAATGCACCCCTCTTGAGACTTCTTTTATTATTTTTGTTTAATTTACTATATGATTCTTGTTAGAAAAATAATTTATATTATGTTAGTTTAATTTACTATATGACTCTTGTTAAAAAATACTTATAAATTATTATCTTTTCCGATAACTTTGGATGCACCCATATTCACTCTACTTTTATTATGTCAGTTTCTAAATTATCATATTTTATTATGTTTAATTTACTATATTAATTTCAACATAGTGTTAGTGGTAGAATGTGTTATGAGACATTGTCAACTTAGGCTTTTCAATGTGTTTTCCCACCTGTCAAAACATTGGGGCCCGAATTACTTCCTTTAATGATGTTATATTGTTTTTTCATGTGTTTCTATCCATCACCATCTTCTAATGTCACCTAGCACACTTATCAACTTAGTTGTTGACATTTGTTCATTAAATTAATAATAAAAATGTAGGAAATTATTCTAAAATGGTAGGTTTCAGATTCCTTGTCCAAATCTCATTGACTATCTGTTTTATATTATATTATAAAACATTTAGAATTATTTGATTGTTTAGTTAATAGTGAGGTTGCTTTGAAATGTTCTCATGGCTTCCGAGAATTTGATGTTCAATGCTTTTCTTTTGTTGATAAATGGAAACGAGCACAAAGATTGAGACATTAGAAAATAAAACCAATTTAATTTATGAGGCAATATTTTATTATAATATTTTAGGAAATTTTGTGGAAAATATGCCGGGGGCAAAATGTTGAGATTATATGGTTCTGTAGGGTTCGGCAAGAAAAGGCACCGTTTTAATCTAGTTATGTTGGTGTTTTTAGCTTTATGAAAAAGGAAAGACAGTCCCACCCAAAGTGTAGCTGAGGATTAGAAACATGAGGAGGTACAACAAGGTATTTGCAACATATTACAAACATTCAATATATATATCACATATCATATTGAGAGTAAACATACGCCAACACAACTTGTAAAATCTTTCATCGTAGATCAACATATACAATGATGCACAATGCAGTTGAAATGGAAAACAGACATATATTTACATTACAAACATTTAATATTAATATCACATATCATACTTAGAGTAAACATAGGCCAACACAACTTGTAAAATCTTCCATCTCAGATCAACATATACAATGATGCACAATGCAGTTGAAATGGAAAACAGACATACATTTACATCAAACCATCATTAATAGATACACATGGAACAATTTTTATGCGGGGGCCAAAATATCCTCTGTATTCATTCATTTAGATACTTTTACATCAACATCGAGGTTAGAGCGAGTGAGGTCTCACCCGAGGCACCTAAGGGGGCTGCAGGAACCAAGCTTTTGCGGGTATAAGAGGACATGCATCATTCACAGTTAATCATAGCATAACTCAGAGATCGACATAGTTAGCAATCCCATCATAACACCATCATTGCATAAAAAGACATATTAATCATATCTACGCAGTAACACATCATAGAAATACATATCATAACCGTGACATAACATAAATAATTATAACTACGACATAACACAAGTAATCGTAACTGCAACATAACACAAGAGAGACAAAGTCACGGTTGAAACATTCCTTCTCATTAAAAGTGAACTTCATACATCAAATCCATCTTATAAATCACATAATCGACCGAGACACATATCCGCATAACCAATCCTCAATAACTCATATCAAAGTACAAAGATATGATCACATCATCAAATAAGATACAAGATCAAAGATAAGATAAGAGATGCCCAAAGGCTTACAATGCGACTCATATTTATAGGCTTAGTGGCTATTACAAAATTGGTCCACTTCGCAAAGTGGACATATCTTAAGCACTAAGTCTAACTAACTTATACTTCGCTTTAACCGCTTTACCTGCTTTGCTCCAAACCGCGACCACTTTTAACCTTTGTCGATGTCCAGTTTGTCGTTGTTTGTACCAAAACTTATATGAACTTGTCATGTACCAATAGTTAGGTTACATACTTAATCAAATAGAGTGCTCCCTTGCCTTTGTTGTGACCATAGAACCTTTTGAAAGAGACCATGCTTTTGTCTTAGATCACTGATGTAAAATTATATAATATATCCTATTTAAGGGTTCTATCTCAATGGAATAGGACCTGCCTTAAAGGTAGGAGGTTGGTGGTTTGATTTCTCTGTGCCATATATATATTATAAAACCACTAAAAAGAGATAAATGACCACTACAAAAATAGATATAAATGACCAAAATATACATATAAATAACCGCTTTTGAGTTGGCAACCACTAGTGGCAAATTAACGGTCATTTATCACACGACCAAAAATGTGGTCATATTTAGCTTGTTCGTTTATAGCTTATCTTGTGGTCATATATTCGGTCATTAATTGTGACAGTTAAGGACAAAATATATGACCAAATTAATGATCACATTAATGACCAAATATATGACCACAAGATAAGCTATAAATGACCAAGTTAAATATGACCACTTTTTTGGTCACATGATCAATGACCGCTAATTTGCCACCAGTGGTCACCAAATCAAAATTAGTCATTTATATGCGAATTTTGGTCGTTTTTTTATTATTTATCTCTCATTTTGTACTAGTGATGAAAAACAACCATGTAAAATAATTCAATTTGGGAAACGGTAATAAGCTTGATTTGAAAAATGATATGTTTCCATTCCTTGGCTTAGATTCACATTTTACACTATTGTACTATGTACCATAAGAGCAACTTCTTATCCTAATAGTGAGTGAACCAATTGGAACAATGTGCAAGGAAACTTCATAATATGTAAATACATTAACTTTTGTAAAAAGAAAAGATGATAACCAGTTGAATTTCCTTCACAACTCTTAACAAGCAAAAAAGGTATCAAAATAGACCCATAGTCAGTACCTTTGAGTTTCATAACTTTCAAAAAACACCATCCAAACTCTTGATAAAATGAAATATCTAATTATTGAAAATGTGAATGATAACCATGTCAATAATGATATTTATCCTTTTTCTATTGAAACAACTCTTGAATAAATTCTTCTCATCTTAATTGAGAATTTATCATTGAATCAGGATTTGAATGTTGATGTTTCCATTGAGCATGTTGTTATGGAAATAGTTTTGGTGAATGATAGTGAGAATTATTATAACAATGGGGAAAATTTCAATGACTTACACTCTGGAAATTTTTATTCTTTGTACCTAGATTTATTTATTGACCCTATCTCTAAGAGAGAGATTAGACTTTCCTATTATAACTCCTTTTGGGTCATATTCTAACATGGTATAGAAATATATGAATGAGTAATATGTAGAGATTGATTTTATTTAGTTTCAAGGTTGTAAAAAGAAAAATAATATTTTCATAGACATTTTTAATAAAACTCATGCTGATACCGCTTTGGTTTCTGGGTTGAAACAAAAGAATGTTATTTCTGATAGTCCATTATGTCTCAATTTGTCCCAATGAGATTTCTCAACATCCATAAATACCAAATAATCATATGAAAGCCATTCTTGGCATATAGGAGTAGTATTTAGTTCATATTCAATTTGTTTTAAGAAAATAAACCCTATGATAGTAAGGGAATTGATCAACTCTTCTGGTAACATGTATGCATCCTTAATGCCAATCCATGGGTCTATACCTAGTTTGATTATTTTACCATTACCTATCTTCCAAGATATCCAATCACCAATAATCTATGAAGTTTCTAACATTGCCTTCCACATGATAGATACATTCTTCGATGACTTTTGGTTAGAGTTGATCCATTCAAGGACTCTGAAAGGTTGCAAATATTTCTGTTGAGAACTCTTAAATTTTGCAAGCAATATGTTCAAGATATATTGTTAATTTGTCGAATCTTTGATGCTTTTCTAATAAGGAAACATGTTTTCAGTGTTTGTTGAATGCTTTTAATCATTGCAAAGAGTGTATGCAAACCTATAGTTGATTTATGAACACATTACAATTAATATAATATAATTTGTAAATAGGACATACCAAATTATAGGGAGATGAAACACTAATTGATATTAGTTTTGTGCATCTTAATATCCTCTTAATTTCTACAACACAATATCGAAAACAGAAGGAAGGATATGAGACTCTCAACTATATTAAAAAATCATACTTTCTATTGTCATAGCCGGCATACCTTGGATTTGAGACTGCCACTTATATTACAAGATTATTATATAAAACATACCTTATATTTTCATTGCTTGCATACCTTCTAGTTACATTGACATGCCATGGATGTTTTTTTGGTTTGGAAATAATGATTAAGAAAATGTTTTGTTGTAATTCTTTGATTTCATATAATTTATTTGAACACTTTGCACTACATATTCAATGGTAGAGTTATCCTATCAATGACATATTTGCTACTATCGTCCATTTTATTGTGTAAATGCATACTATACAATAATTGATGAAAGTTTGGTTAATATTTGGTAAAAACATCCTTAACTAGACATGGACTGCGACTATGCCACTCTACTTCACTTCTGAAGGTTTGAGAGTCGTGATCTCAACCATTGATGGCAGTTAGGGCTCCATCCCTAGTCGTGTGACACCCCAAAATATTATTATTTATTTTTTTATTTAATGTTGTGATAACTATTTTTATGTAAGAGTTATTTAAAACTAAAAAACACAAAGTGACACTTCGCACAACAAACTATTTTATTATTATTATTATTAAATAAAACTCATGCTAATACCGATTTGGTTTCTTGGTTGAAACAAAAGAATGTTATTTTTGATAGTCCATTATGTCTCAATTTGTCCCAATGAGATTTCTCAACATCCATAAATACCAAATAATCATATGAAAGCCATTCTTGGCATATAGGAGTAGTATTTAGTTCATATTCAGTTTGTTTTAAGAAAATAAACCCTATGATAGTAAGGGAATTGATCAGCTCTTCTAGTAACATGTGTGCATCCTTAATGCCAATCCATGGGTCTATACCTAGTCTGATTATTTTACCATTACCTATCTTCCAAGATATCCAATCACCAATAATGTATGAAGTTTCTAACATTGCCTTCCACATGATAGATACATTCTTCAATGAATTTTGGTTAGAGTTGATCCATTCAAGGACTGTGAAAGGTTGCAAATATTTCTGTTGAGAACTCTTAAATTTTGCAAGCAATATGTTCCAGATATATTGTTAATTTCTAGAATCTTTGATGCTTTTTCTACTAAGGAAACATGTTTTCAGTGTTTGTTGAATGCTTTTAATCATTGCAAAGAGTGTATGCAAACCTATAGTTGATTTATGAACACATTACAATTAATATAATATAATTTGTAAATAGGACATACCAAATTATAGGGAGATGAAACACTAATTGATATTAGTTTTGTGCATCTTACTATCCTCTTAATTTCTACAACACAATATCGAAAATAGAAGGAAGGATATGAGACTCTCAACTATATTAAAAAATCATACTTTCTATTGTCATAGCTTTCATACCTTGGATTTGAGACTGCCACTTATATTACAAGATTATTATATAAAACATACCTTATATTTTCATTGCTTGCATACCTTCTAGTTACATTGACATGCCATGGATGTTTTCTTGGTTTGAAAATAATGATTAAGAAAATGTGTTGTTGTAATTCTTTGATTTCATATAATTTATTTGAACACTTTGCACTACATATTCAATGGTAGAGTTATCCTATCGATGACATATTTGCTACTATCATCCATTTTATTGTGTAAATGCCTACTATACAATAATTGATGAAAGTTTGGTTAATATTTGGTAAAAACATCCTTAACTTGACATGGACTACGACTATGCCACTCTGCTTCACTTCTAAAGGTTTGAGAGTCGTGATCTCAACCATTGATGGCAGTTAGGGCTCCATCCCTAGTCGTGTGACACCCCAAAATATTATTATTTATTTTTTTATTTAATGTTGTGATAACTATTTTTACATAAGAGTTATTGAAAACTGAAAAACACAAAGTGACACTTCGCACAACAAACTATTGTATTATTATTATTATTATTAAATAAAACTCATGCTGATACCGATTTGGTTTCTGGATTGAAACAAAAGAATGTTATTTCTGATAGTCCATTATGTCTCAATTTGTCCCAATGAGATTTCTCAACATCCATAATTACCAAATAATCATATGAAAGCCATTCTTGGCATACAGGATTAGTATTTAGTTCATATTCAATTTGTTTTAAGAAAATAAACCCTATGATAGTTAGGGAATTGATCCGCTCTTCTGGTAACATGTGTGCATCCTTAATGCCAATCCACGGGTCTATACCTAGTCTGATTATTTTACCACTACCTATCTTCCAAGATATCCAATCACCAATAATGTATGAAGTTTCTAACATTCCCTTCCAAATGATAGATACATTCTTCGATGACTTTTGGTTAGAGTTGATCCATTCAAGGACTATGAAAGGTTGCAAATATTTCTATTGAGAACTCTTAAATTTTGCAAGCAATATGTTCAAGATATATTGTTAATTTTTGGAATCTTTGATGCTTTTTCTAATAAGGAAACATGTTTTCAGTGTTTGTTGAATGCTTTTAATCATTGCAAAGAGTGTATGCAAACCTATAGTTGATTTATGAACACATTACAATTAATAATATAATTTGTAAATAGGACATACCAAATTATAGGGAGATGAAACACTAATTGATATTAGTTTTGTGCATCTTACTATCCTCTTAATTTCTACAACACAATATCGAAAACAGAAGGAAGGATATGAGACTCTCAACTATATTAAAAAATCATACTTTCTATTGTCATAGCTTGCATACCTTGGATTTGAGGCTGCCACTTATATTACAAGATTCTTGTATAAAACATACCTTATATTTTCATTGCTTGCATACCTTCTAGTTACATTGACATGCCATGGATGTTTTGTTGGTTTGGAAATAATGATTAAGAAAATGTTTTGTTGTAATTCTTTGATTTCATATAATTTATTTGAACACTTTGCACTACATATTCAATGGTAGAGTTATCCTATCGATGACATATTTGCTACTATCGTCCATTTTATTGTGTAAATGCATACTATACAATAATTGATGAAAGTTTGGTTAATATTTGGTAAAAACATCCTTAACTAGACATGGACTGCGACTATGCCACTCTACTTCACTTCTAAAGGTTTGAGAGTCATGATCTCAACCATTGATGGAAGTTAGGGATCCATCCCTTGTCGTGTGACACCCCAAAATATTATTATTATTTTTTTATTTAATGTTGTGATAACTGTTTTTATGTAAGATTTATTTAAAACTAAAAAACACAAAGTGACACTTCGCACAACAAACTATTTTATTATTATTATTATTAAATAAAACTCATGCTGATACCGATTTGGTTTCTTGGTTGAAACAAAAGAATGTTATTTTTGATAGTCCATTATGTCTCAATTTGTCCCAATGAGATTTCTCAACATCCATAAATACCAAATAATCATATGAAAGCCATTCTTGGCATACAGGAGTAGTATTTAGTTCATATTCAGTTTGTTTTAAAAAAATAAACCCTATGATAGTAAGGGAATTGATCAGCTCTTCTGGTAACATGTGTGCATCCTTAATGCCAATCCATGGGTCTATACCTAGTCTGATTATTTTACCATTACCTATCTTCCAAGATATCCAATCACCAATAATGTATGAAGTTTCTAACATTGCCTTCCACATGATAGATACATTCTTCGATGACTTTTGGTTAGAGTTGATCCATTCAAGGACTGTGAAAGGTTGCAAATATTTCTGTTGAGAACTCTTAAATTTTGCAAGCAATATGTTCAAGATATATTGTTAATTTCTAGAATCTTTGATGCTTTTTCTAATAAGGAAACATGTTTTCAGTGTTTGTTTGTAAAGTTATTCACAGCAGATCTAATGAACAAATAAATCAGTCACAACAGATGAACATAGAAGAAATGGTGCAAAACTGTGCAAAACATGCAGCAGTGCTCTCTATCCCAGAAAGGGTGAATGAATTACAATACAAACTGTCACAATGGACAGAGCAATTCGAATTGCCTAAGGAGGTCATTCGAATCACTGAATGGAGTAGCTTGACTCAATCTAGGAGTCCTCATCAATCATCGGTGTTGCTCATCAATCACAACAACCAGTCATCCAGGTGTCAAGCTGAGTCTAACTGATCATAATAAATGTAACTGAAGTGTGTAGCACTGATATAGGATCTGGAGGCTCAGTGGGGGCGCATGGGAGGCTAACTGGAGTCAGAGCAAGTCACCTAATCGAACTGGAGGTCAATCGGAGGTGAAACAGTCAGTCAGGAGTGAAATCGGAGTGAAATCAATCAGAATCGGAGCTAACTGAATGTAACTGGAGTGAATCTGCAGTGGTAGGTGAACAAGTGCGCCCTTCTCTGTCAGTAGGTGAGAAGAGGGCGCCTTTCAGCTTAGGAGGGCTAAAACTCTGTGGAAAGTGGCTCCCGGGTGCTAGAAGAAGGTGGATAAGGTGCTGGAGGCATCAAACTGGTGACTGGACTGCATATCCTGAAATAGATCATGCAAGATCCTGAAGTAGATATGTATCCCAAAATAGATGATCCTGAAATAGATATGTATCCCGGAATAGATGATGGATATCCGAACACCCCCCCTCAAGCTAGACTATGATGTGCCAACTAAAATAATGTGGGGCCCTGGTAACTAAGACCAAAGGTCACCCCAATACAATAATTCAAAAAATGCTGAAAAATAAACTAAGTGAGGAAAGAGGGAAAACCCAGTGGGAAGAAAGCCCCCCCTCAAGTCTAAAGCATAATAATGAATCAATCTGTCTCCACCATGATGGAACTCACCCCCAACAGTGAACGGAGGTAAGAGAACTTCTTCTCAGTGAATCTCTTGGTGAAGATGTCTGCAATTTGCTCATCGGTAGGGCAATATTGCAGAATGATGGTGCGATCATGCACCAACTGTCGAATGTAATGCATATGAATCTCAATGTGCTTGGTCCTCTGCCGCTGAACTGGATCTGTGGAGATCTTGATAGCACTTTGATTGTCACAAAATAGGACAGTCGAAGTAGTGCCACCAAAACCAAACTCGGAAAGAATACCCTGCAACCAAACTGCCTGAATGTAGGCATTGACTGCCCCTCGATACTCTGCCTCTGCTGAAGAAAGTGCAATGGCTGCTTGCTTTTTGCTGGACCAGCAAATAGCACCATGACCAATCATGAAAACATAACCGGAAGTGGACTTCCGATCAATGCTATCACCTGCCCAATCTGAATCAGTAAAACCAATGAAATCTAGCTCAGAATCTGCAGCATAATGTATGCCAAACTGTCTCGTACCTTGCACATACTGCAAGATCCGCTTGGCTGCTCGCCAATGAAGCTCATGTGGCTGCTGCATATATCTTGACACGGCACTCACGGCATATGAGATATCAGGCCGTGAATGTGTCAAATAAAGTAGTGAACCAATCAACTGTCGATACATACTGCAATCTGCAAGCGGTGTGGAATCTCCCTCCTCAAGACTGATTCCTGAGAGGAATGGGAACGGGGCTGCCTTACATTCAGCCATATTAAACTTCAATAACAGGTCGGAAGCATATTTTTGCTGAGATATAGTGATCCCATCGAAATTTTGAGCTATCTCCAAGCCCAAAAAGTGACTCAGCAAGCCCAAATCGCTCATGTCAAAAGCTAGATTTAGGGCAGTTTTTAGCTTGTTTATTGAAGTAAGTGTGCTACCAGTAATAAGCAGATCATCAACATAAAGTACAATAACCAACAAATTACCTTTAACTCGCTGAAGATAGACATTCGGATCAGATTTGCATCTTTGGAAATTCTGAGAAAGAAGGAAGGAGTCCATCTTTGCGTACCAAGCTCTTGGGGCCTGTTTTAACCCGTACAAAGACTTCTTCAATCTGCAAACCAATGATGGATCTGATGTATAACCCTCTGGCTGCTGCATATAGACCTCTTCAGCAAGGTCTCCATGTAAAAATGCACTCTTCACATCCATGTGATGCACCTCCCAGTGCTTGGATGCGGCAATAGCTAAAACAAGGCGGATGGAATCCATCTTTGCAACCGGTGCAAAGGTCTCTGTGTAGTCCACTCCTTGGACTTGGGAAAAACCTTTTGCCACCAACCTTGCTTTATATTTGCTGATAGTGCCATCAGCAGCAACTTTAGTACGGTAGACCCATTTACACTTCACTAATTTTCTTCCAGGTGGAAGAGAAACTAGCTCCCATGTATTGTTCTTTTGAAGAGAACTGTACTCTTCATCCATGGCATCTTTCCATCTCGGATCTCGATGGGCTGAATAATATGATTGGGGATCTGAACCAGCCATCAAATAACAAATCTCAGGAAGAAATGGATCAGCAATAGAAAGAGCCATACCTGCCCTTTGAAAGTCTCCTCTTGTTCGTCTCGGATCAGCAGGATTTCCAAGATTCGAACCAGCAGATTGTAGAGTATTTTGGGCCCACTTTGGTAACTGAGGGAGATCTGAATGGTCGGATTCCGAACCTGATATGTCATGATCATCATATGCTGCTACAATATCAGAAATATCAGAACTCATACCTTCATTATCGCTGCTCGAATCTTCTTCTGGTGAAGGCGGTGAATCGGCAGTTTTCTCCTCAACTAGTTGCAATTCTTGAAGCGGTTCTTCAAACTGCACACTGCGCTCTATGAATATCTTTTTAGATCTGATATCCATGAGTTTATATGCTTTTGATTCTTCCCCATATCCTATCAATATGCACTCGATACTTTGTGGATCCAAATCTCGTCTCTTCTCAGAAGGAATTCTAGCCCATGCAGTAGAGCCAAAAACTCTCAAATTTGACACATCCGGTTTGTGACCAAAGAATGCTTCGAAAGGAGTCATACCTTTCACGGATGAATGTGGAACTCGGTTCTGTATATATGCAGCAACATTGATTGCTTCAGACCAAAGATTTGCAGCCAAACCTTTTGATTCAATCATGCATGTAGCCATCTCTTTCAGTGACCGGTTTTTCCTTTCCGCTACACCGTTCTGCTGGGGTGTGTAGGGAACTGTATGTTGGATCTTGATTCCGCTTTGGGCACAAAGTTGCAGCAACTCGGACTTGATATATTCCCCACCATTATCAGATCTAAGAGCTTTGATCTTGCTCTCAGTGGTGGTCTCAACAGAAGCCTTAAAATCCTTGAATTTTCCAAGCACTTCTGACTTGTTTTTGAGAAAGAATACCCATGTAAAGCGAGAATAATCGTCAATAAATGTCAAAACATACCTTGAACCATTTAATGACATATGGGGCAGCGGACCACTGATATCAGAATGGATCAATCCCAAAATAGTAGAGGCTCTGCTAGCCTTGCCGCGGTCGAATCTGTGCTCGGGGTGCTTCCCAATAATGCAACCGGAGCATATTCCCTTCGAGGAACGGAGTTGTGGAAGCCCATCAACCATGGATTTATTTGATAGCAGCAGCAAATACTTATAATTTAGATGTCCAAATCTTTCATGCCAAAGCCTACTAACCTCATTACCATGTGTGCGAAGAGCAGTGGGCTTTGCAAGCGGAATAAAGTGCGAAAACTCATAACATTTAGCAGTGTGGTTTGCCTTTCCAACCGCAACTAGTCTTCCACTTTTGATATCAGAAATTTCAACTGTATTAGGGCTGAATGTGACTTTCTTTGGATCACCAGTATGTGTCATTTGATACACAGAAAGGAGATTCGAAGCTAAGGAAGGCACATAGAGAACATTCTGAAAGCATCCATGATCTACATGAATCGTACCTTTGCCCTTTGAAGAAATTTTTGAGTCATCTCCCAAATGGATGGGGATGGAGCTGTTTGGATCGAATGAGGAAAAAGAATCAATATTTGCAGCCATATGATTTGATGCACCCGAATCTATCAAGAGAGTGGGCTTCGAAACCGTTGCCATGAGTGCTTGTCCTCTTTCATGATCGTCATTCCGATCCTTCTTCCTTGCACCGTCAGGAAGGGTTATGTTGTTCTTTTCCAAAAGGAGGGCCATTTGATCTATAGTCTTCTTCATACATGAGCTTTCGGGATGAAAGCCACGGTTACAATAAGTACATTTAGATTTTTGGTTACCTTCTTTGCCCTTTTGCTTGGATTTCGAACTGGATGGTGCATCCGTTTGCTTGCCTTTGTCTTTTTGCTTGTGAGGCTCGAATTTGGGCTTCTCCTTCTTTAGCTTTCCTTTACCATTCGAAATCTTGGGTCCTTGAACAAATAGGGCTGAATCTTTGGAGCTTATGGACCCCATTTGAATCAACTTGTCATGCTCTTTCGTAACGGACTCAATGAAGGCATTCAAGGTAGGCATCTTCCAATTTGGGGTAGTTAGCCGACCGGAATTGAAAGTGGAGACAAATACCGAATAATCTTTCCCAAGCTTGCTTAGAATGGAGAGGATCAACTGTTTATCCTCTTTGATAACACCACTGTTCTTCAATTGCAAGTTCAAGTTCTTGAATTTTGTGAAGAATTCATTGATGCTCTCGAAATTCTCAGGATTAAGGCCAATCAATTCATTCTCTAATTGAAAAGCCCTAAGCTCATCCTGCTTGCCGAATAGTGTCTCAAGTTGCTCCCATATGGCTTTTGGAGTCTTCAATCCGCTGAGATGGAAGTGAAGATCCTTGGAGATGGAGAGACAAAGAAGACCTTAAGCTTCATCAAGCTTATTGTAGTGTTTGGTTCTTTCTGCCACATTGTTTGGCTCCAATTCAAGACCAAGAGTGACTCGGTAGTATCCTTTTGAACGTAATATGATCTCCATATCATCTTTCCAATCAAAATAATTGAATGGGGTGAGGATAGGCTTTGAAGAAGAGTATTCCATTGCTAGGAGCGAGTCAAATGATGAAGAAGAAGCTTGCATGCAGACTATAGCGAATGGAGATGTTGTAGGGAAGCTTGCATGCAGAATGTAGCGAATGCACTTGGAGGAGATAATTAACCTGCAAATCACATAAGAACAATCACAATAAGGTCGAACAATCCACCCTTTGAGAGTTGCATCACACCTGGGATTGGATTTCAAGCAATGTTGAATAGGTCCAATGTATCAGATCCAGGAATTATGTGGTAACTCAAGCTTCTGGAGTGGTATTGGAGTATTTTTCAAGCTTTGCATGCACAGGAGCGAATTCCCTTGAGATATCTCATGCCAAACTTTTTGCAATTTTTAGCAATTCAGTCAAATCTTCTTGTATAAACACCTGTAGAAAAGAGATCTTGTCCCTGCAATGGCTCTGATACCATGTAAAGTTAGTCACAGCAGATCTAATGAACAAATAAATCAGTCACAACAGATGAACATAGAAGAAATGGTGCAAAACTGTGCAAAACATGCAGCAGTGCTCTCTATCCCAGAAAGGGTGAATGAATTACAATACAAACTGTCACAATGGACAGAGCAATTCGAATTGCCTAAGGAGGTCATTCGAATCACTGAATGGAGTAGCTTGACTCAATCTAGGAGTCCTCATCAATCATCGGTGTTGCTCATCAATCACAACAACCAGTCATCCAGGTGTCAAGCTGAGTCTAACTGATCATAATAAATGTAACTGAAGTGTGTAGCACTGATATAGGATCTGGAGGCTCAGTGGGGGCGCATGGGAGGCTAACTGGAGTCAGAGCAAGTCACCTAATCGAACTGGAGGTCAATCGGAGGTGAAACAGTCAGTCAGGAGTGAAATCGGAGTGAAATCAATCAGAATCGGAGCTAACTGAATGTAACTGGAGTGAATCTGCAGTGGTAGGTGAACAAGTGCGCCCTTCTCTGTCAGTAGGTGAGAAGAGGGCGCCTTTCAGCTTAGGAGGGCTAAAACTCTGTGGAAAGTGGCTCCCGGGTGCTAGAAGAAGGTGGATAAGGTGCTGGAGGCATCAAACTGGTGACTGGACTGCATATCCTGAAATAGATCATGCAAGATCCTGAAGTAGATATGTATCCCAAAATAGATGATCCTGAAATAGATATGTATCCCGAAATAGATGATGGATATCCGAACATTGTTGAATGCTTTTAATCATTGCAAAGAGTGTATGCAAACCTATAATTGATTTATGAACACATTACAATTAATATAATATAATTTGTAAATAGGACATACCAAATTATAGGGAGATGAAACACTAATTGATATTAGTTTTGTGCATCTTACTATCCTCCTAATTTCTACAACACAATATCGAAAATAGAAGGAAGGATATGAGACTCTCAACTATATTAAAAAATCATACTTTCTATTGTCATAGCTTTCATACCTTGGATTTGAGACTGCCACTTATATTACAAGATTATTATATAAAACATACCTTATATTTTCATTGCTTGCATACCTTCTAGTTACATTGACATGCCATGGATGTTTTGTTGGTTTGAAAATAATGATTAAGAAAATGTTTTGTTGTAATTCTTTGATTTCATATAATTTATTTTAACACTTTGCACTACATATTCAATGGTAGAGTTATCCTATCGATGACATATTTGCTACTATCATCCATTTTATTGTGTAAATGCCTACTATACAATAATTGATGAAAGTTTGGTTAATATTTGGTAAAAACATCCTTAACTTGACATGGACTGCGACTATGCCACTCTGCTTCACTTCTAAAGGTTTGAGAGTCGTGATCTCAACCATTGATGGCAGTTAGGGATCCATCCCTAGTCGTGTGACACCCCAAAATATTATTATTTATTTTTTTATTTAATGTTGTGATAACTATTTTTACATACGAGTTATTTAAAACTGAAAAACACAAAGTGACACTTCGCACAACAAACTATTTTATTATTATTATTATTATTAAATAAAACTCATGCTGATACCGATTTGGTTTCTGGGTTGAAACAAAAGAATGTTATTTCTGATAGTCCATTATGTCTCAATTTGTCCCAATGAGATTTCTCAACATCCATAATTACCAAATAATCATATGAAAGCCATTCTTGGCATACAGGAGTAGTATTTAGTTCATATTCAATTTGTTTTAAGAAAATAAACCCTATGATAGTTAGGGAATTGATCCGCTCTTCTGGTAACATGTGTGCATCCTTAATGCCAATCCACGGGTCTATACCTAGTCTGATTATTTTACCACTACCTATCTTCCAAGATATCCAATCACCAATAATGTATGAAGTTTCTAACATTCCCTTCCACATGATAGATACATTCTTCGATGACTTTTGGTTAGAGTTGATCCATTCAAGGACTGTGAAAGGTTGCAAATATTTCTATTGAGAACTCTTAAATTTTGCAAGCAATATGTTCAAGATATATTGTTAATTTCTGGAATCTTTGATGCTTTTTCTAATAAGGAAACATGTTTTCAGTGTTTGTTGAATGCTTTTAATCATTGCAAAGAGTGTATGCAAACCTATAGTTGATTTATGAACACATTACAATTGATATAATATAATTTGTAAATAGGACATACCAAATTATAGGGAGATGAAACACTAATTGATATTAGTTTTGTGCATCTTACTATCCTCTTAATTTCTACAACACAATATCGAAAACAGAAGGAAGGATATGAGACTCTCAACTATATTAAAAAATCATACTTTCTATTGTCATAGCTTGCATACCTTGGATTTGAGACTGCCACTTATATTACAAGATTATTATATAAAACATACCTTATATTTTCATTGCTTGCATACCTTCTAGTTACATTGACATGCCATGGATGTTTTGTTGGTTTGAAAATAATGATTAAGAAAATGTGTTGTTGTAATTCTTTGATTTCATATAATTTATTTGAACACTTTGCACTACATATTCAATGGCAGAGTTATCCTATCGATGACATATTTGCTACTACGTCCATTTTATTGTGTAAATGCATACCATACAATAATTGATGAAAGTTTGGTTAATATTTGGTAAAAACATCCTTAACTAGACATGGACTGTGACTATGCCACTCTGCTTCACTTCTAAAGGTTTGAGAGTCGTGATCTCAACCATTGATGGCAGTTAGGGCTCCATCCCTAGTCGTGTGACACCCCAAAATATTATTATTTATTTTTCTATTTAATGTTGTGATAACTATTTTTATGTAAGATTTATTTAAAATTGAAAAACACAAAGTGACACTTCTCACAACAAACTATTTTATTATTATTATTATTAAATAAAAGAAAAAGGCACTTGGAGAGTTCAATTAAATGAGGGGACACCATCATGGCACAAGATAACATGTGTAAGCAAGCTAGAAAGAACTTTACCAATCTAATCCAATCTAAAACTCAACAACCAGACAAGATCCTAAATCATAGGGATTTATGGATTGATTGGAGATTTGATTGGGATGGCACAAGACTTGGGAAAATTTATATATAATAGTGCACTAATATAGCATGGGACACTGTGTTGTGCATGGGGGAACTGTGTTGAGTGTTCTCTCCTCTCATAAGTCCAACATTGCTTGTTACGGACTCTGAGAGAGAGAGTGTCATGTGGAAGTGATTGTTTAGCATTTTAGTGCATGGTGGTGATCCAGCTCAGGGGTGGAGTTGGACTAGCGGTGTTGTAATCCTTTCCTATGGTTGGGAGGAATTGATTCTGCAAATGTGTATTTCCATTTTATTCAAGTAAGTAATATTATGCTATATGGATTATTAAAAGTAAATGGGTGTATTATGTAATTGAACTTTACTTTGAAGTAGAATGGCATGGTATGCCTACTCATCCTTATATTGAATGATTTTGTATTTTTTATGAACTCAGCTTTGGTTTTCGTTCCCTTTATAGCTATGTAGAATCTATGATATACTTTTAATTACATTTTATCATTCGGATTCCAAAGAAAATTTGTGTAGTTTCACACAAATTACTTCCAGTTTGTCATTTCATAAATCTTAAATGATTGTAGATCTTAGCGTTGAAATCTGAAAGATCTTAACATTGCAATCTATGTGAGAGGTTCCCAAAATACTGAAATAGGCATAGGAGATTATTGTTACTACTGAGAATCTGCCCATAAGAGATGGAAATTTATGATGGATAATGGTTAAATCCTTGCGGTTATTTTATTCTGGTGGTTTGTTTCCTATGGAAGGAAAGTCTTTATATATATATATATATATATATATATATATACTTGGTTATTTTCATTGAGTGGGATTTATAATCATTGAGTTTTTATTTTTCTAAACCTCGAATCTTTAGATTTATGCATTATTTACTAGTTGAAAGCCTTAGTATCAAGGCTTTATGCCTTTGTTGTGTTTACCCATTTGTTGTTATGTGATATAAAATTGTTTCTCCTTAGTCAGGCGTAGCATGAAATTTTAACTAAACTACTCCTCCACCTATTTTTTTAATACACTCGTGAATTGGTATATCTCCTTTTGCCTCTGCTCCAAACATTTTACCTGCATGCACAACTTGTCATGTCCCAAAAATTTGCATTGGGTCACAATGGCCTAAGCCCCTTGGCCATACTCATGATAGTTTGTCAAATGGATGCTAAGGGACAAATAAAAGCCAAGAATGATGTCTAAGTTAGTCATAATGTGAATTAGATCCAAATGTACAAGGTGGGTCACATTAAGAGAAATTCCCAATTCAAAGTTGTAATATACCCATCCAAATGAACTGCCATGGAGGAAAATTACTAGTTCCCTAGGTTGGGGGGTGGAAGCTTTGGGATTTGAAATAAGGGGGATAATAAATGATGTTTGAACATTATAATGGCATAAATATTTAATAAAGGAGCTAAATAAATAAATACAAGGGAAAATCAAACTGGCAATTGATCGTGAAGACACGTGGAGGATGTGGGACCCACACAAGCTAGATTTTCTATGCCACATGGTATACTCCTCTTGTCATTTCGAATCCATAAGAAGCCCAATGTTCCTTGGATGATTTAGAAGGTCAATATACTTGGAATGACTCAATTAAGGTCAAATTGGAGTGGAAGAGTAACTCCCATGGAAGAGGAATAGGCATTTTGGATCTAGTGAGACACTTGGACTAGATTCCCTAGCTCTATGACAACAATGATGAAGATGTTATGACACCTATGACACCCAAACCACCAAGATCTCCCTGAGCACCGGCCCAGACACGTTTTACCCTGTCCAGCAATACCTGCGAAGCAGATGAGGTCTCACCCGAGATGTTCAAGGGAGAGATGACATAACCATGTTTCCGCCGAATGAAGGAGGATTTTTTGCATATACTAATAAACTTATTACAACATTCAAAAATAGATCCAAGCATTCAACTTAGGCATTAAGCATAATTGCAACATCATTCAATAGATCTTATCATTGACAGAACCATACATGTGCAATAGATATAATAGTAAAGCATTAATCGCAGCAAGAAAACATTGCATCATTCACAGATTCGTATCGCATAATGCATTTACCGCATGGAAACAGGAAATACACAATGATTCTGCTAAAAACTCTGTCATATCATATTCATCTTCGCAAAACCTAGATACAACAAGATAATCATTCATCAACTCATATATCTCTTCATCGATCTTCAGATATTCAATTATCAACTATATCTTCGTGCTTTAACACTTACAATGCTAAGTCTATTTATAGGCTTACGCCTTTACATTTGCAGTCCACTTAGGAAACCGTCCAACTACTTCCTAACAAACTCTACAAAAAGAGGACCCAAAACCCACATAATGTGGTCCAAATGACCCAAAAATCCACAAAATGCGGTCTAAGTGACCCAAAATACATAAACTACTATCTCCTTGCATGCTAATTTCCTCCTTTTGTGGTATCTTTGTCCTTGTGCAGCATCCGCGATGCTACGATGCTGACTCATCCAAACCGCTTTCCAACAAGACCCAACACAATCTTGTGGCTCGCCCTCGAGCCACGTCAACTGGACATGGTGTACTCAGTGGTCTTCAGCCTAAAGTCCTCGTACTGTTGATCGACCTCCTTGAGTTGCTCTTGTACTATCGCAACCACTGCCTGACTCTCCGTCATATCCTTCGCGGATGGATGCTCACTCATCTTCTCAGCAACTTGTTGGTGACCCTTCTGCATCGCCTGCAATGCGAAACTGGCCTTGTGTAAAAAATGTGCTCCAACCTCTTGGAACTCCTCTAGCTATGTGCTACGCTTCTTATGACACTCTTCTGCCTTTGCGGCGTGCTACTACAATTCTTTCAGTTCTACTAATTTGGTGACCTGAGCAACTGGTGGCAGCGTTCGCATCGACACCTTCAGTGTTTCCAGCTCCCCTTTCACTTCTTGATGTAGCTTGGTTAGCTATTCTAACTGCTTGTCCTGAACAATGCTAACCCAAAATTGTGTAGTCTCTGCAGTGATCTTTGTTGCTTCCTGTTCCAGCTTTCCCATCTATGTTGCCAACTCCTCGATGGCGCGTTTCCATTCATCTACTTTCTCTTGTAGTGTGCTAGGGTTATTTAGAGTTGTTAAATCCGCATTATCACGCTGTAACTAGGTGATGACAGCCCCAAGTCATTGTTCTCTTACAACCGTGTCCAACTGCGCGGTGGGCTTTGGTACGTGCTGACATGATTCAGAGACTGCTACCTCCAACCACACACTATTATCCCATAGGTTGGATTTCTCCAGTATTAAGCGATCATGTTCTTTCTTCAACTCCTCGATCACCCGAGATTTCTCAACAATCATCTGTTCTAGCTTGTCTTCTAGTTCATCTACCACCTCTCTTGCAGCTAGCACCTTCTTTGTCCACTCTTCCACCTCTTTCCGAGCTGCTGCTTCGCTTTCATACGACCGCAAGACTTGATCGCCAACATCCTACTCTCAGTCCACCATTTCCTGGATGGAAACCACTTGGATCTGCACCAACATCTATGAAGACTGTGTGCTAATGTTGAGGGACAAGCCATGTAGCTACTACAATGAAGCCTGGAGAGGCTCATCATCGGTCGCAATGGCAGTTAGGGTAATTTGCACATTCCTAACCTGCAACGTAGTGTTGAGTGTGCCAACTACCTACACAGGTGCCTCCTCTGCTGCCTTCTTTGAAATAATATTAGCTAATGAATCAATACAGGCGTTTACCTCCTTGAAGCCTGCTTCTGCCTATGTCGTCATTGCTCGAGCTGCCACATTTGTTGCATTGGTTACAGCTGCTATAAGTCATCCCAGTTGCGCCTTCATCCCTAGGGAGGCCCCACTAATCGTACCATACTCATAGCCTTCATTCTTCCCTCCTCAAGCTCGCAGTCGGTGTCATTGTCCATGGGCATCTGCATTTATTCCTAATCTGAGTCATGGAGACTCTGCTGGTCCTGCATGGGTAGTGGATCAACTGGGCCCATCTCTTGTGGTCCTGCCATGATCTCCGCCAGACTAACTAGTTCTCGCTATTCAATGGGTCAATCATTGACAATGTTGTCCAGCTGCTTGTTAGACAGTTTGTATTATGTCAGCATCCACTACTTCGCTAAGTCGCGACATGCTTGCACATAAATCACATGAGGTCCAATCACAAAGAAAGCAACTTATTTATATTTTGTCGCAGTGGCTTTGGATAAATGAGATACTCTTATCGCTGCTACATTTAGTGTCTCCTATTATACCCAAAACTGTGTTGCACAGTCCTTAAGGGGCTCGGGTTCTTATACCCACCATAAATTATGATAGCATGCACCCTTATGTTCTTTCACGGCATCAACTTACATTCCTTGGTAAGTGTCGGTATCCTTCCACGCTACAAGTGCGATCAAGATCAAGAGCCATCTGTATGCGAATGCTCCCTTCCCATCCTAGACAACTTTTGCATCCTTTGTTAACTGGTTCAACAAGAAGAGGGACCAATTCATGTGTACGCCTTCTGCGCACTGCTCTGCACACGCCATGACCCCCGAATTGCACTGGTTGGGTCGATTCTTCCAATGTGATAGGCATGGCCGTCATGTTCCAATCTGTAATGCTGTACCAACATTGTTTCTCTCTTTTTATCATTCTCCTTCCCTCTGAAGTATTGCGAAGGGTCCACTCCATCCTTCATAAATCCAGTGATCTCAACAATTAAACCAACAGTGATGGTAATTGACCTGTCTAGCCACAATGTTCTATCGTGGATGCATGTCGGCAATTGCTTCACACACGCATTGACCTCTGGCAATCGCCCAAAGTGTGGCATGTTGATGAGTCCAAGTAATCCCACTTTGTCCAACCCATGCGCCCAATCTTGTAGAATCGGTTTGCCGCCAAGTGGCATCCCTGGCACATAGGGATCAATGGTGATTTCTTTGTACGCCAACATGTCGTGGTCATCATATCGCATGTGCATTAGGTCCGGCACAATATCTACAGAGCATGTCATTCTAGATGGTATCGCCGGCATCTTCAGTTGATATCGTTGGTTCTTTTTAGGCTTTTAGGTTGGCACACTAGGCCGACATGGGGGTACATACCCATGGATATCTACAGTAGATATCCCTGCCCAAGCAGCTGAATCTTCAATTCCTTGGCTTGACTGGCCCATCTCCACTTGTGCCTCCTCCAGAGCGGTCGTGGATGATCTTAGTTGTCGTTTTCTCTGCGGGGACTCGGACTGCTGGCCCCCCCTCCGCTTCTTGAGTATGAACGATGAACCAACCGACATGCTAGCGACTTCTTCTTTGATGCTCACTCGATGAGTTGGGGACTCTACACCACTGGAAACTCCGACCACTGTTTCACTCGGCATGCTGCACCAGGGCCCCTCTTGTCTCAACAATTACTCACCCTCCGGCACTGAGCACCGTGCACAACTTGCTGCTAGCAACCACACTACACTTAACTCGGAAACTTGACTCAACAATTCAACACTGAGCTATACTTCTCACTCTGCACAATGATCCCTTCCGACCGTGTTTAGCACCTTCTCATAGTGATGGATCGTTCACTTAATCATCATGACCAAATCATGCCTTAATTACCCGAATCCGTTGTCAATTCTGTCAATCCAACGGCCATATCCACCATTAATGCTAATCATTTCATCACGCGCTGCTAATTAACTACCTTTAACTTCATGTATTTTTTGTTGATTTGACGGGGTCGCAACCCTGTAGCTGTCACAACATAGACCCTAAACTGCGATACAATCACTCCTGCTTGCGCATTTTTTCCCTGCTGGTGTGCCATCCTACCACCTAGCATCCTGCATTTTTTTTTCCCGATGCACTCAGGCATCGTGCTACTCTGAGCCCGTCTTGTAGGTATTTAGCCTGCTACCTTTCACCATCTTTGGGAGCATCGCTCCATCTAATTGTTGTAGTTGTACTGCGCCTCCTGAAGTTATACCACTGATGCGATATGGACCGAGCCAATGCATCTGTAACTTCCCTGGATGCTTCATGAACTTGTTGTCATACAACAGCACCAAGTCACCTTGCTAAAACTGTGTATTTTTTATATGGAAATCATGCCAAGCTTTTTGCCGATCCTTCTCCACACACTGGTGAAAACTAGCGATAAAGCAGTCTTCCTCAAGTTGTACTAGCAGCTCCAGTCGCTCTGCCAACGTTGCTTCATCATTCATGCTTATCGCTGCCACTATGCACAGACTTGGAACAATGGACTCCATAGGCATAAGTGCCTCTTTATCGTACACCAAATTGAAAGGTGTTTGTCCCATCAACCATTTACAAGTGGTGCGATATGCCCACAAGACTGCTGGAATATTCAAATCCTAGTCATCGCGGTTCACGTTACAAACCTTGGTCAGCGCATTCTCCAATACTTTGTTGAAAGCTTCCACCGTGCCATTTTCCTATGGATGATATGGCATACTCTTCTTATGTTGTATCTAAATTTATGTTGTCAATGCACTGATGGTGCGATTAATGAAGTGACTATCCTAATCACTCATCAATACCTTCGGGCAACCAAACCAAGTGACAATATTGTCGAACAAGAAACGCGTTGCTATTGCAGCAGTGAAATCTACAACTGGTGCATCCTCCTCCCATCTTGTCAAATAGTCTGTCACTGTGATTATGTATCGTGCACTAGTACATTTCCCAGGTGAATTGAGAGGTCCCACGAAACCCACTTCCCATTTATCAAATGGTTGTAGTGTCACATGAGGTATTAGTGGCATCTCATCCCTCCTGGAGGGTTTACCAGTTCTTTGACAGACATCGCAGGTCCGTTCATAATCCATCGTATCATTGTGAAGAGTGGGCCACCAAATCCCTGCGCAAAGCACCTTCCTGGTGGTTGCACGACCACCGTAGTTCCCACCAGCCACTCCTGCATGTGCTTCCGACAATATATGCCCTTTCTTATGAGTCAGGACATAGCGCCTCAAGATCTCGTCTATTCCTAGCTTATATAGTTGTCTAGCAATCAACTGGAAATATGCAGCCTTAACCACCAACTACTTCTTCTGACTGGTGGTGAACCCCTCTAGTGTGGTTCTTGTCGCCAGAAACTGAATGATTTCTTCATAGTAGTCATCAGCTACTTCAACCCTGAATAGTTGCGCATCTAGAAATCCATCTTCAATGTTAGTTGGTTCCTCCCCTGTCTCAATCCACGACACATGATCTAGCCCTACATTCAAGCGTCTCGGCTTCACAATCACCTCATAATCAAACTCCTGAAAGAGAAGTAACCAGCGACATATCTTCCCCCCCAACACAGGCTTATTGACCAGATATTTCAGAGCAGAATGGTCTGTAAACATCTTGAAGTGACCCCCCAACAGGTAATTCCTAAACTTTTGCAACACATATACCATTGCCAAGCCTTCCCTCTCTATAGTGGTATAAATCCTATCTACAGATGACAACTTCCGACTCGCAAAAGAAATTGGGTGATCCAAATTGCTTTCTCTAGGTTGCACAAGCACTATGCCCGGCACAATTGATGATGCATCTACATGGACATGGAATTCCTTGCTCCAATCTGGAAATACTGGTATCGGCGCAGAAGCCATCTTAGATTTCAATGTCTCAAAACTGACTTGACATTCTGGGCTCCATTGAAATACTGCATCCTTCTTCAACAACTTCTCCATAGGAGTCGTGATCGCGGCATAACCCCGGATGAACTTGCGATAATACCCTGTGTATCCCAACGTTGCTCTCAATTGCTTGACATTGGTAGGATGTGTTAATCTCAGAATGAGCGCAATATTTGCTGGGTCGACCAACAATACCTACTTGCCAACAATGTGACCCAACAATATCCCAAATGGTGCACAGAAGATGCACTTCTTCAAGTTTAGGGATATCTTATACTGCCGACAGCGCTCCAACATAAGTCTCAGGTTAGCCAGATGATCGTTGATGAACCCATAAACCGTCTAGTCATCCATATAAACTTGCAATAAATTTTGAATAAAATCCCTAAAAGCAGGAACAACAACCCGAGAGAATATCGCAAGTGCGTTCTTTAGCCCAAATGGCATCACCGTGTACTGAAAAAAACCCCATTCATTCACAAATGTTGTCTTGTGGTGATCCTCTTTGGCAATCCTGATTTGATGATAGCCATAGAAACCATCTGTGAAGGAATACATCTCTTGACCGTCCATGCCCTCTATTACTTCATCAGTGAACGGTGTTGGAAATGGATCATGCATGCATGCGTCATTCAATTTCCGCAAGTCGACACAAATCCAGACTTCACCTGTCTTCTTATCCTGCACCACCATTACACTAATCGATTCTGATTCTTGAACTGGTTCAATGATGCCAGCATCCAACATGTGATCAAGTTCAACTTTTACCCGTTCCTTATGTCGTGCATTCAGGCAATACGGTCACTACCCAATTGGTTTTGCATCAGGTTTCAATAGAATCTTCATCTCCCCTACATCCCCCAAGATTCCCTTCATCTCTGAAAACTTCATAGGGAACAGATCTTGGAACTCATGCAATAGGTTGGTGACCTTCGCCATCATGTCTTCATCCTATTAGTTGCCAACATTCGTAAACTTTGGGTTTGCTTTTGTCCCAATGTTGACTTTTCTGAGCTTCAGCGGATGACTAATCGGATCTGTCGGTGCATCAGGAGCTACGACATCGCGACTGCCTTCTGATTCTAGAATATTGACATTCCGCGGGTCATCCCCATCCTCCGGCCCACCAGTGATATTCGAATATTCCATCATTGGCTACATCTTACAGTGTGTATGCGGAACCACCGGATATGCCACTAGAACTACCTTCATAACAACATCGCGGATGAGCTGCAAAGAATTACAGACATCTAGGTTGGCATCCACAAAGCTAAAGGTATGAGTAAAGCAAACTATCAACTCTAACCAATTAGCAATCTCCTCTTGCAACTGAGCTACGGCATACCATGATCACGGAATTTTATCCAAAGTATGGATAAAAGAATGGACCCATTCATCCCTTGGTCGTGAGGCCCACAGAGTCTAACATTCCATCAGATGGTTGCGGGGGTCATTCTTCCCATCATACCTTCTGGTGTGGTATATTTCTATGTCGCCAAAACGAACCATCGACACTGTGACCAACTAGTAATCGATTTCTTATGGATCGCCCACCACCATGCTGGAGTAGCCTTCAATGCCTCCTCCAATGTCAGCAATTGCTGGGGTTATGACACCTTAGCTTCAAATGTGACCAGAAATTAAGACAATCCGGGCAGATCTTCATACACCAGTAACTCAAAAGTCTTAGTTGCAACATGCCGCAGTGACTGGGTGATCAACCCACACTTTTGGAATGATACCTCATGTAGGTGATTCTGCCAATTCTCTAAATCATCATCCTAATCAGAAGATGCAGAGCTGGAGCTGCTCCAACCCAATTCTCCACCAGTAGTCGAATGGACGTAATCTTCTGAAATGTTGTATGCATGATCCCATCCTCTTCCAACTTCATCCTTGACAAGTTCAACATATGGTTTCCCTTCAATGGATCCAACAGAACGATGACACGAAGATCCTAATTTTCAAAGGTCATCATCTGCTTCTTAAAATTAATGACTGTTGCGCTGTCATTAGCCCATCCAATCCCAAGCAACACGGGATAGGAGCTTCCACCTTTGACAACCTCAATGACATCAAAATCTGCATATGTCTTCATCCCCTCAATATCCACCACAAGGCGTGAAACTCTCCCAATTGGTGTCACTTTGGCCTAATTAGCCAATCACAGCTATACAGGAAACTAGCTCATCGTTGGACTCCTCATCTTTTGCCATGCTTTCTTTGTCAATATGTTAACGTCAAGGCCTAGATCTAGAATAACTGAATCGACGACGTAATCCCCAATTTGGACATTCATGTGCATTTCCTTTCTCATCTTCTTCCCTTGCAAGGAATTCACCGTGGACTCCCTCCGTCCCTTAGTCGGCCGATGCAGCAAACTATCGAGTTCAGCAAGTGCATCAGGATCACGTGCGGCCAACGATAAACAACTTTCAAAGAATTTTGCAGAGTACTATACTGACGCGATGGTCCTGCTTCCAACGTTGAGTCGAAAGTTGGGGGCATATCATAAATAATTGAATTACCGCGATCTTTTTCCATTGCATTACATGCTTGGAATAATCCATCACACTCAGTATCAATATCAAACTATACCTTCTTCTTCCCAACTAGCCGGGTCAGAGGATGCGACCCATCTTTGCCTATTGTCGCACCTCCGCGAGTGATAACAGCAACAGTAGCATCTTGTGTCCTCGGGTCTGCTGAAATTGTCACAACAGTTGGTCCCTGATTCTGGTTCGGCGGTGGGTTCATAGGTTGATTCACATTTTGGTTGGAGTTCTGATTCGGACGCTGGTTCTAGTTCTATGGCTAATTCTGATTTGGAAACTGGTTCTGATTCTGCAATTGCGGTATATTTCCTGCCTTCCATCACGCAATCAACTGTGGAGAGTTTTCAACCATGTGACCAGTAACAAAACAAAATGTACACTGTGTCTGCAATTGTGGGAAATATCTATGGTAGTGCCCCAACACTCCACAATTATAACATTGGATAGGTCCGCGACCTCGTCCTCCTCTGCAACCAAAACCTCCACCACGTCCTCCTCAGAATCCTCCATGAAATCCCCCTTGTTGTTGATACTGTGGTTGAGGAAACTATTGCTGCATGGGATTCAGTTGCAACTGAACGCCTTGTCTTGGATGAAAGTATTGTGGTTGCTGAATGTATTGTGGCTGTTGCGAAGCCATCGGCATTTGAGTATATTGTGGCATAAACTGTTGTGGTTGCGGCTGTGGTACAAACTGAATCTGCAGTTGAGGTAGCGGTTGGGATACCTGTGGTTGCGGTTGTGGTTGTTGTACAACACGTTGGTCGTCCTTTACATAGAATGCATCATATGTTCTCTCTTGAAGCAAGCCATAGGCACGGCAATCCTTGTCTTCATGTCCCATGGACTTGCAGAATGTACAATACAAATTCATCAGCTTTGTGACCATCTTCTGCATGTATTGACACTCCTCATGTAGATTCCCATATACCTGACAAATGCGACACCATGGCATACCTCCACCACTCAATGGGTTGGGCACTCCAGATACTAGATAGTTGCGGAAGTATGGGAAGCTATCCTTAGTATACCCTTCTGCATGACATCACGTGTACCATGCCTCTTCACGATGCCCCTTACCCTTCTTAAGGTCTTGCAACTATATTTTCAAGTTGGCCAGCTGTGTCTGAATCTGCGACATGCCTGCTGCGTTCTCACCAAACGGCGAAGCTTCTAATCGCATTTCCATCTCTAGAGCTTCACTCAGTTTTGTAATGTTCTGTTGCATCAGCGGTAGTCGAATGTGAGGTAGCAATGTCGCGATGAACCGTTCTTTGTGATGGACATCACTCATGTCAAATCTGACCCTTGCCATCAGCATTTTGAACCATTGGTCAAAATCCCACACAGTTTCATTGGGATACAGTTAATTTATTTTAGTTCTGTAATATACTACGCTTCATACTTGGGTTTTCTAAACTCTGCAATCAATCCTTTTCTGACTTCATCCAGCATCTTCTCTGGGGTGCTTGTGGGAACTTGAACAAACTTCATAAACCAGTCCAATTCGTGACCTCTAAGAGTTGTCACTAATTGTCCTTTCTTGGCCTCATCATTGGTAATTTGCTTGACAGTCCATATTTCTTCACATAAGAACTAGTATTTCTCAGGATTATCTGTTCCATTTCCATGGAATAGTGGAAACTTTGCATCTTCGCCCACCATCCTGGGCTTCCTTCCTACAGTCGATGAGCTAATAGCAATCAAGTTCCGTTGACACGATGAACATGATCATGTCAAAGTTACATTTCTTCCTGGTTGAGAGATAGTGAGCGAAGGTCTGGGCACATTGTTGTTGGGGGTTGGTCCTGCCTCTATCCTAGGCGTATCCTAGTTTTCCTTGTCGGAACTATGAGGTCACTTCGTCCCGTGTGGTCTTCCTTCGCGGTTTTATGTTTCGATCGCAGCAGGACCTTCTCTTGTCCTTTGCCTCTTTTCCTGTCGAAACCTTGCTCCTCCCCTTCTAAAACCACCCTCTTCCTCTGCTTCTTTCACAGTCTCATCATAACTTGCACCCATCTACCCCGTATCATTCCATGTACCATCCCCCTTCTATCGCGACATCCATAGCCTCCGCCCACCAGTTTTCTATTGGTCTAGGTGCATCTTTAGTATGCCCTTTTCACAAACAAGCATGTTAATGGACAACTGTAGTGACAACAGAAACCTACTTCTTGGTCTGTTGAATAATTCCCTTCAGTGATATAACCTTCCAGTATACTGTTGACCCAAACCTCAACAACCCGCGATGCTTTGTTGTCGACTTCTTGCAACTCCCGGATCAGTTTTGGGGTCCAAGCTGTTGGCTCACCACCTTGGAAGTTCCTCTTCTGAGAGGTCAATTTTTCTAACCATTCATACAGAATGATTGGGAACTCGCACAAAAAAATATTCATGTGGACCGTCGTGTATGTACTTTTCCAACCACCAATCTGTCGACAAACCAAGGTTCTGATTTTCTTTTTCAGCAAATTCTCGCAACTTTAGGTCGAACCAATCTTGGATCTTCAGTCTCGTCGGATGCCACAACATATCCTCCTTTCACTTCGCGTTACGATCCTGGAAACGGAACAATTTGTTGACACAAACCCAGTCGACAAGGGTTCCTCACATTGTCGACACCCAAACCACCGCGATCTCCCTGAGCATCGACCCAGACAGGTTTTACCATGTCCAGCAACACCTGTAGAGCAGATGAGGTCTCACCCAAGATGTTCAAGGGAGAGCTGATGGAACCATGTTTCTGCTGAATGAAGGAGGATTTTGTGCATCTACTAATAAACTTATTGCAACATTCAAAAATAGATCCAAGCATTCAACTTAAGCATTAAGCATAATTGCAACATCATTCAACAGATCTTATCATTGACAGAACCATACATGCGCAAAAGATATAATGGTAAAGCATTAATCGCAGCAAGAAAACATCGCATCATTCACATATTCATATCGCATAATGCATTTACCGCATGGAAACAAGAAAGACACAATGATTCTGCTAAAAAATCTATCATATCATATTCATCTTCGCAAAACCTAGATACAACAAGATAATCCTTCATTATCTCATATATCTCTTCATCGATCTTCAGATATTCAATTATCAACTATATCTTTGTGCTTTAACACTTACAATGCTAAGTCTATTTATAGGCTTATGCCTTTACATTTGCGATCCACTTAGGCAACCGTCTAACTACTTTCTAACAAACTCTACAAAAAGATGACCCAAAACCCACATAATGTGGTCCAAATGACCCAAAAATCCACAAAATGAGGTCTAAGTGACCCAAAATACATAAACTACTATCGCCTTGCGCGCTACTTTCCTCCTTTTGCGACATCTTCGGCCTTGCGCAGCATCCGCGATGTTGACTCATCCAAACCTCCTTCCAACACACAAATCAAACTTGAAGGCTAACATCTGACATATATGACATGTCAGGGCTAAAAATATCCTCCAAGAGTGCGCTCAAGTGAGTTAGGGCAGCCAAAGAGACACCAATTCGAATTTGGAGAAGGAGAGGGCTATAATTGGAAGGACAAGTGGCATACTTGGGAATGTCTTCCCAACTTGAGTTGGCATGAATCTCTTGGGAAGAATTTGAACCATGGAGGACCTTAGAATTTTATAAAAGACAATAGCAAAGAAGGATGGTGTCTTTTGATCGTTTTAGAATTTGCATTTTGCATTTGGAGAGGAGAGCTAGTGGAGTGCTACTCTACTTGCCTTAGCACCAATTTCGAGGGTGAAAGATTCCCATCCTAGTTGGTAATTGGAAAGACCATGCAGACCTTTCAGTTGGAGCTTTAATGGATTATTTTGTTACAATTTGAAGATATAGGGAAGCTCATGGTCACATCTCTTTCATCTTTCTTCTACAGCCATTCTTCTATTTCTTGGCATATTCATGATCCTTGAAGAATTGCGCACTTGGTGAGCTATTGTTCTCTTTGGGAGAGATTCTAATGATTCATTATTTTATTATATGATGTAAATGCTCTATTATTCATGTTCATAATATCTTCAAGTCTATATTCCAAGTGGAATGATGTAAATCTGATTATTAATGAGCAAATGGTGCCAATTTCCCCACTATGTTGATGTATGACAATGATATGTTGATGTATTCGAATGGACTAGTGAACTATTGATGATTTAATGATGTGTGGAATTTTATTTATCTGTTATACAATTTTCATGCTCAATGCATAAGATTTTGGAGTCATATTGTCCACTTTTATATCATTTGGAGAAGATTGCCTATCATTTCCCCCAATGTCAAAACTAGTCTTTTTGCATCTGATTGGAGAGTGTTGTAGCAGACTTAATAAAATGAATGGTGATGCATATGAGACTATATTGATGTCCCCTATATATCCCCTACCTCTGTTCAGAAATTCAAGAGGGTCCGATAGCATTTTGAGAGCCATTTACAGCATCTACCCCATGGGGATTTGAGCCCCAAATTGCTAGTCAAACTCCCTACTTTGGACAGAACTTAAAGGAGATTTTCAGAAGCCTCTTGAAGACTCTAAAGAATCCCTGAACCTCATAATTATGTCTCGATATCATCCATACACCTTCTATAACAATTTGGGAGCATTTGGAGTCATTTGGAGACCAAGAGACCAATACTAGTCAAACGTCGAACTAGTGGAAAAAGTTGAAAATTTCACCATTTTAATAAATTTCAAAAAGGGGACATTACACAACTCGTGCTCTATTTTCTTGTTCATGTTTTGGTCTGTTTAAACACTTATTAGTCTGCTTCTTAAAATAATGTCATATTTCTTAATGATAGAGTGTTGTGTTTGTTGATGTATATGTAACTTCGGAATGTATTTCATCTATGTATTTCATATATATTTATTGTACCCTTATTATAGATGTGTTATTCCTCTATAAGGAAGTGTCGTCATGTGGATTGACAAGTGTCACAAGTGCGTGTACTTGCTGATGGGTTATTAGACCACCATGTGTGGGGTCGACCCTGAAATATATATATTATATTGTGGATGTACCTATCTAGACAAGTCGTCCCCATAAGGTCACTGGGCAAACAGGTTAGTATAAATAGAGATCAGGAGATCCCTATTTAGATCATTCGGAAAGTCATCTCTCTCTCACTCAGAAAGTGGCGCACTAGTGAGGAGGAGGATCATCTATTTCTAGGAGACTATCTCAAGTGTATTTTGGTTGTACTTTGGTTGAGCCATTGCTCTCTCTATCTCTGAGGAAGTTGTGGGGTTTTTCACCTTAGGGTTTTCCCCATGAAAACTCTGTGTCTCTTGTCTCTCATGCTTTTGATTCTTGTGATGTTTGTCATGCTTATTGTGATTGTTATGCATTGATATACTGTATATGTTATTCTCTTTGTGAAGATCCTAGAGTACTGTGAATTAATGCTCAAAATTTAACATGGTATCAGAGCTAACCTAAGAAGAAGACATTTTGTAGTAACGGAAACTTGAGTTTCTTGTTTATTGGGCTTCTCTCCATAGATTTTGGAAAAGCAGTATAGTAGATTGACTCTACTCATCAAGGAGAATCCATCTGTCCAATCATAATTCAATTCTGAGCATTTTCAGATTTTGCCCTAAAAATTAGGGTTTCCACAAAAATAGGAATTTCTGAAATCTGAAAACATAGCTGGAAGCTCCTTGCAAAAATCGAAGTTTAGAGCTTTGGATTGAGATTTTTGGCTGGGTAGATCTCCGGGAAAATCAAAACCTAATTCAGGGCTCTCCCTAGTGAACCCAGGAGGACAAGAAGGCAAATATGAAGGGTAAAGCTTTGCTGATCTCAAATTCTAAATACACCAGGCTGATCAGCTCATCAAGGTGCATCTTTCTATCCTTTCAAAAAATTGAAATTCACATTTTGAATTTTTAGGGTTTTTTCGACAAACCCTAATCCGGGACCAGATCCAGTTTTCAGCATTTCAAGTGGTAAGACCTAAATCTTTTCTATTTCCATTTGAAGTACTCTTTAAGATGTCTCACCACACCAAGCTTGAGGATAATATTGAAGGAGCTGATAACTTCCGAGCTTGGAAGTATAGGATTGGGTTAATCCTAGAAGAGAATGAATTGGACTCATATGTAAAAGAAGGCATCCCTATCCCAGAGGATGAAGAGGCTAAGGTATTGCATAAGAAAAACTTGGTCAAGGCAAAGAGAATCATTGTTGATTCTATCAAAGACCATCTCATACCCCATGTGTCTTCTCTAAAGACACCCAAGGAGATGTTTGACTCTTTGACCAAGCTCTTTGAAGGGAAGAACATAAATCGGAAGATGACCCTGTGGAACCAATTGAAAGGAGTAAAGTTTCAGAATGGAGAAACCATTCAATCTTATTTTTCAAGGGTCTCCCAGATCAAGGAACAACTAGAAGCAGTGGATGAAATGGTGGAGAATGGTGAAGTGGTGATGACCACTCTAAATGGCCTACCCAGGTCATGGGATTCCTTTATTCAAGGAATCTGTGTAAGGAAGAAGTTGATCTCCTTCAACAGATTGCGGGAAGAATGCTCTCAAGAAGAAGCTAGGCTTGTGGCCCGAGAAGAAAAGATGGGAAATGAAGATCAAGCCCTCACAGCACATGCCAAGAAAGGCAAGTCCAAGAAGGAATCATCTCATAACAGAAGATTCTCACACCACCATTATCATAAAGATAAGAAAGATCTAAGATGCTTCAATTGCAATGAGAAGGGACACTTTGCTTCAGATTGTCCCAAGAAGAAGAAAAGACAACAACAACAACTTCAATAAGAAGAAGAAGAATAACAAAAGAAGATATCATGCTCATGCTGCCGAAGATGATGAACCCCCAAAGAAAAAGGCTAGGACAGAAAGTGATAGTGATGATGACTCATCAAGTGAAGAAAAATATGTTCTAATTTCTACTCTCACAGGTACTATCTCCCATGGTTGTAATGATTGGTTGATTGATAGTGGGGCTTCCAAACACATGACTGGGTTTAAGGAATCTTTTGTGAATCTATCTAAACATGAATCACCCCATAAGGTGAAACTTGGGGATGATTATCAATACCCAATCAAAGGCAGTGGTAAAGCCTCCTACAACCTAGATTCTGGAAAATCTTTGAAGATGAAAGAAGTCCTTTATGTACCTGGGCTCAAGAAGAACTTACTCTCCATCTCTACATTGGATGCAAAAGGTATGAGGGTTGCATTTGTGGATGGCCAAGTCCTAATGTGGCCAAAGGGAAAGAACATAGATGATGCAGTAGTGACTGGAGAGCAAGAGGGAGGTTTGTATAAATTGAAGGGACAACCTGAACATGCCATGGTACATGAATCCATGGAGCCAAGTGAACTTTGGCATAGGAGACTTGCTCATATGCACTATATGGCACTTCCAATTGCAAGCAAGGCTGTAGAGGGTCTTCCTGAAATCAAGACCAAACATGAAGGTGTTTGCAAAGGATGTGCAAGAGGTAAGAACATTAAGAAGGCTTTCCCAAGTAGTGAAAGCAAGGCAAAAGATATCCTGGAAATCATCAACTCAGATGTATGTGGTCCTATGTCATCCTGTTCTTTAAGTGGGTATGTTTACTATGTCTCATTTATTGATGACTTCTCTAGGAAGACTTGGGTATACTTCTTGAAGAACAAAGATGAGGTGTTTGATAAGTTCAAGGAATTCAAAACCTTGATGGAGAATCAAACTGACAAGAATATCAAAACATTCAGATCCGACAATGGTGGAGAATTCACCTCAGGTGACTTTAAGAAGCTTTGCAGTGATTCAGGGATTAAGAGGGAGTTGACTGCTCCTTATAATCCTCAACAGAATGGAGTTGCAGAAAGGAAGAACAGAACAATCATGGAAGCATCAAGGGCAATGCTGCATGACCAGGATCTACCTATGCATCTATGGGCAAAAGCAGCTAGAACAGCTGTATATGTGCAGAACAGAACACCCCACAAGATATTGGACAACAAGACACCAGAAGAGGTCTTTTCTCGTAAGAAACCTGAAGTCAGCCATCTCAGAATATTTGGTTGTCCAGTATACACTCATGTCCCAAAGGAAAAGAGGACTAAACTAGATCCTTTAGGAAAGAAGGGTATCTTTGTGGGTTACAGTGAAAGCTCGAAGGCTTACAGAATATACTTTCCAAGGTTCAAGAATATTGATGTCAGTAGGGATGTAACATTTGATGAAAAATCAGCATTCATCAAATCAAGGAAGGCACCTATCGAAGTTTATGAAGAACCTAAGGAAACTAGATTTCAAGACACTACCATGACTGAAGCAGTTCCAGAAGTTGTTCGTGAGTTTGAAGATCCGCAAGAACCTCTATATCCACCTCGTGAGGATAACTCTCACAAGAGGAAACCTGCATGGGCTAGAGAGCTCATTCAAGATGCAAAAAGATTTGGCATTCCAGAAGAAGAACACAGAGCAAAGAAGAGAACCAGATCACATACCAGCTATGTTGCTTTACTCTGTGACATTATGAACAAAGAGCCTTCCAGTTATAAAGAAGCAATGGAAAAGAAAGAATGGAAGGATGCCATGGTTGAGGAATACCAATCAATAATGAAGAATGATGTTTGGGATGTTGTACCAAGACCTAAAGAGAATTCTGTTGTGACTTCTAAATGGATCTACAAAATCAAGCATGCTACAAATGGCAGTGTAGAGAAATACAAAGCAAGATTCATAGCTCGTGGATTCTCTCAGATTGAGGGAATAGATTATGAAGAAACTTTTGCACCTGTAGCAAGGTATGCTTCCATCAGAATAGTACTTTCCCTAGCTGCAGCAATGAAATGGAAAATACACCAGATGGATGTCAAGACTGCTTTCTTGAATGGTGTAGTTGAAGAGGAAGTTTATGTGGAGCAGCCACTCGGTTTTGAAATTCATGACAGGGAGTCATATGTGTGTAGATTAAAGAAAGCCTTGTATGGCTTGAAACAAGCTCCCAGAACTTGGTATGGTAGGATGGACAGTTTCCTATCTAGTTTGGTCTTTACCAAGAGTAAAGCGGATTCCAACCTTTACTACAAGGTTGAGGAAGGGAATCCTGTGATCCTACTCCTGTATGTGGATGACTTATTTGTAACAGGAGATGACAGATTGATTGCAGATACTAAGAGAAAGCTTGCTACCGAGTTCGATATGAAATATTTGGGAATGATGCATTATTTCCTAGGTATGGAGGTGTGGCAGAGTATAGGTGGGATCTTCCTTGATCAAGGGAAGTACACAGTAGATATCCTGAAGAGATTCGGGATGATGGATTGCAAGGCCATGGCCACACCTAAGGCATCAAATCTTAAGCTTCTATGTGAAGCTTCATCTGATCCGGTTGATGTCTCTATGTATCATCAGATGATTGAGTCCTTGATGTACCTGACGAACACGAGACCATATATTTGTTTTGTGGTGAAAACATTGAGTTAGTTCCTGACAGATCTGAGCAATGTTCATCTGGTTGCTGTAAAGCATGTTATGAGGTACCTGAAGGGTATAATGGATTATGGGCTCAAGTATGAGGTGAATCAAAAGTTTAACCTTCATGGTTATGTTGATTCAGATTGGGTTGGTAGTGCTGCAGATAGGAAGAGCACATCTGGATGCTACTTCAGTATCGGATCAGGTGTGATCTCTTAGTTTAGTAGGAAACAGTCCTATGTAGCACTGAGTACAGCTGAGGCAGAGTATGTTGTAGCCTGTTTAGCTAGTTGTGAGGCAGTATGGCTACAGAAGCTACTGTTTGAGTTATTTGATCTCCCATTGGATGCTACTGGTATCTTCTGTGATAACCAGAGTTGTGTGAAGCTGTCTGAGAATCCATTGTTTCATGACAGGTCGAAACACATAGAGATCAAATATCACTATATCAAGGATATGGTGCAGAGAGGAGCTGTGAAGCTCCTGTATGTTACGATGGACGAGCAGATTGCAGATGTGCTAACGAAGCCACTAGCCAGGGTGAAGTTTGAGTACTTTAGAGAGAGGCTTGTTGTTCTTCGGATTGATGACACTTCGAGGAAGAAGTGATGGACACATTTGCTGAAGCCATTCCAAGCATGTTGGAAGGAGGATCCTTCACATGGCTGTGGATGTAAGCACTGGATGATGAGCATCAAGATGATGTTCTGGTTTTTGCTTTGTATGATCAGTTGGATCATTTTTATATGTATGTATGTATGCATCATGTTGGATGCTGGATATGATCAATTGGATCATTTATATGTATATGTAAGTACGCATCATGTTGGATGTTGGATATGATCAGTTGGATCATTTATATGTATGTACGCATCATGTTGGATGCTGGATATGATCGGTTGGATCATGTGTATGTATTTTGTATAAGCATCATGTTGGATGCTTGGATCATGTATCCGTATATGTATCAGGTGGATACATTGTATGATCAGGTAGATCATGTATGTTGATATGTATCATGTATTTATATTTGTATCAGGTGGATACACTGTATGATCAGGTGGATCATGTATGATGATATGTATCAGGTAGATACTTGGTATGCATCAGGTAGATGCATTGTATGATCAGGATGATCATGGATGACGAGATTAAGGATGTTGCTCCATATGACATGCAGCAGGATGTTGCAGTGATGATGATCAGGATGATCATTTGTATATCAGGATGATGTATGGTGAGTATCAGGTTGATACTCTGTGGCCGTGGAACAGGTTGTGCAGATAAGCATGTAATTTGTGCCCTGGGAGATTTGCGGATAGTCTTTCGAGGTTTTGCCTATGGCATGTAATTTGTACCCTGGGATATCTGGAAAATGCTCTTTCGAGGTTTTGCTTGGGAGGACATATAATTTGTGCCCTGGGATATCTGTAGATAGTCTTTCGAGGTTTTTCCTATGGCATGTAATTTGTGCCCTGGGATATTTGGTAGATGCTCTTTCAAGGTTTTGTCCTATGGCATGTAATTTTTGCCCTGGGAGATCCGATAGTTTGAGCCGTGTGCTCGTAATCAGTCCTGGGATTCTCTTTCGAGGTTTTTCCATGACCACATGTAATTTGTGCCCTGGGAGATCCAATAGGTTGATCCTTGTGCTCATAATCAGTCCTGGGATGCTCTTTCCAGGTTTTGTGGTGACCACATGTAATTTGTGCCCTGGGAGATTCGATAGGTTGAGACTTGTGCTCGTAATCAGTCCTGGGATTCTCTTTCGAGGTTTTGTGGTGGGGTCACATGTAATAAGTCATGGAGATCTGGATAGGATGAAAAAGGCCTCAGATGCTCTTTAGGGTTCTTGCTAGTCAAGAGAGTCTTTTAAGGTTTTGTGACGCACGTAATAAGTCCTGAGATTTCCACAGCATGGCCAGTGATGATGAAGACCTGCAGGTGGTGGGCCTACATCCAGTATGAAAAAGGACTGGCTCTATATAAATTCCTATGATGAGTAGAGTCAGAGATTGGTTGAGATAGCAGCAGCAATGACGATGATGATGACGATGCATCGATGACGATGATCCCGAGAAGAAGACTTGTCTAGTAGATCTGTGTTGAGAAATACCTTCCTAGTTAATAGGGAGTGTTGATGTATATGAAAATTTGAAATGTATTTCATCTATGTATTTCATATATAATTATTGTACCCTTATTAGAGATGTGTTATTCCTCTATAAGGAAGTGTCGTCATGTGGATTGACAAGTGTCGCAAGTGTGTGTACTTGCTGATAGGTTATTAGACCAGCATGTGTGGAGTCGGCCCTGAAATATATATATTATATTATGGATGTACCTAGCTAGACAATTCCGCCCCATAAGGTCACTGGGAAAATAGGTTAGTATAAATAGAGATCAGGAGATCTCTATTTAGATCATTCGGAAAGTAATCTCTCTCTCACTCAGAAAGTGGCGCACTAGTGAGGAGGAGGATCATCTATTTCTAGGAGACTATCTCAAGTGTATTTTGGTTGTACTTTGGTTGAGCCATTGCTCTCTCTATATCTGATGAAGTTGTGGGGTTTTTCACCTTAGGGTTTTCCCCACGGAAAATCTGTGTCTCTTGTCTCTCATGCTTTTGATTCTTGTGATGCTTGTCATGCTTATTGTGATTGCTATGCATTGATATACTGTATATGTTATTCTCTTAGTGAAGATCCTAGAGTATTGTGAATTAATGCTCAAAATTTAACAGTGGTTTATGGCCTCATTGTAAATTTTTTTCTCACTTGAGATTATGTTAAATCGAGGCTGATCGATTTTGGTTTATAGAGAGCAGTGGTTGTAGTAGTGGGTCACTCATCTAGGTTCTTATGTGTATGAGTTACGCCTTGTCACATACCCAAAATCTGAACATTTTTATGTTATGAGAAAAACATTATGTTATAAGTTATTGTAAAGTTTTTATGATTATTGACCAAGTGGGGTCAAGGATGACTGTAATTAAATACTCTAATATTTTTATTATTAATAAATAAAAGAGGAGGCAAATATCCAAATGATGTTGTTAAAGAGTGTTCAATGACCCACTAGGAGGAAGGGATTGGGGTGGAGAGCAAACTGACACTTGGCAACATCATCATTCACTTCTAGCTGTTGCAGGGGGCAACTTCCCTAAATTTATGGTCATGTTCCCTAAGAAAATGGAACAGAGTAGGTGGCACAATAATTATGAAACTGGCCAAATACCTAGGCACTCTATTACATCCATCGAATTGAGCAGGAGGCTCACTAATTTTTCCTTGTGATAATTTCTGAAGAGGGGAAAATAAGAATGCACAAGAGATTCGATGAGGGGAAGGCTAGGAAGTGATTGATAGAAGTAAGTCTGCATATCTGAACTAGTAATTATTAATGTAGAGTTCAATATTGCTAAAAGCTGAAGTAATACTGTTGAGTACAATAAGTATTATTGTTGATTCGCAGAAGAATACATTCTAGTCTCCACACAGCATCTTCGTCCTGGTGGTTCAGTGAACAGGCTCGGGGGTCCTAAGGCAAGTGACTTGGCTGTCTTTAAGGGAAGGTTGGGTGGAACAGGATCCTTTGGGTGTTTGTAGCCCTCTTCAGTTATCAGGTTCTTCATTGCTTCAGGTTGTTTATTTCCAGCTATTAATCTTTTCTGAAAATTATGTTTTATTTAAATGCTAGATTGGAAATACGAAACTCATAGTTATTTATGAATGAATGCTTATATGAATGAAGAGAAATTCTTTCTGTATTTTTCCACTCACATTTCATGACGTACTATAGTATAGAAACTTTTACTTAAGTAGAAAGATTCGAATGATCTCTTATGGACAGATTTAATGGTTCTGAATAGAATAGTAAACTTCTCTGTTGCTTAAGATATAAATATGAATATAAAATGAATGCTGAAATAAACTCAGAATACCTAGATGTACAGTCTTGTTTTCTTCTATAAACTAATATCAATTACAGAGCTCTGGCTAGTAGATATGCTAAAAAATATTGATTACATTTTCAATGTTTATATTCAATAACAACGCTAAGTACATATTCATAGAAAACAATTAATATATAATTATTAACCATTGCATAACCAAGATGTTTACTATATAAACAAATAGGTAAGTACATATAAATCTATTTACCATCTCTATATCATAAATCATCGTTAGAGAAATTCTGGGTATCAAATTATGTCATTATTATCACTATTTACAGGATCATTAACAAGATTTATGAACAGAACTCATCTCTTTCATTTAATTAAACCTCATTTAAAAATATATCTAGATAAACCGTACCAATACTACACACAGTAATCAAAGTATAAACATATTGCAAACACTTTGCTTCTAGTACATTTTCTGTAGGATCAAGAAGTAACCATCCTATAAAACAAATTATGTAATCTTTAAAACAATAATAATATCCCTGTGTCAAGTTAAAACCATGATATCGAATTCTATTCAAAGAATCAACATATCTATATTCTAAGTTGTTTAGTAGCAGGGTTTAAACTATAGCTGTGGATTGACAGAGTCGTATTTAATTTCACAAGTATGGCCACATACATCGAAATCTTTAACATTTATAAAAACAGATACAAAACGTAATAATAGTTCATACAGAGTCTCTTTTTGCAAAAGATCAATGCACAATAATTAAAATCAAACATTCATTAAGTCTATTACGACTTAGGGCTTGGCCTATTTCTTTTTCATCCACCGAAACCAAGGAGAGAGTGGAGCCCTAAATCCAGGCAGGCTCATACCTATGGCCCAATGCAAATATTAACAATTTAAATAAAACATCTTAATACAAGACTACGAGCAATAGGGCTCTGTCCCCTTTTCCTTTCAAGAGCCGAGTTTATAAACTTGGGGATTTTTCCCAGTTATCCCAATACATTTAAATATAATTTGGAAAACATAAGATTTCTTTTCAAAACCATTAATACACAGTAGTAATCAGATAACGTAGTCAAACACAGAGATAATGTAGAGCTAGGGTAATGCCCCGTATTCGACTTCCTAACATTAATTCATTTTTTGCTTACAGTCAAGAATTAATATATAGAACTTCCAAGCTCAGGGAATAAACCCTTTTATATCAAAACATTATCATTTCAAAATAAAAAACAAAGCTGCACTTTTATTTGAGAGCAAGGGGTTTTTCGTGAGGCCCAACATTATGCCCGAGAACCTAAAACTTACACACATAATGGTTGCAGGGTTCAACCCTGAATGCCTCAGGATTCATACATATACAAGAATTTAACAAACCAAAACTCAAATTTCATTACCAATTATATTTTCGAACAGTATTTACAAGAGTCGTAGCTTGAGGGTATAATACCCTACGTTTCTTTTACAAAGATTCCAAATGGCTTACATTTTTCCCAAACAAAACAGTAAAAGAAAATTTAAGTTGAAACCGCATCTCAGCGAGGTTTACACAAACTGGCATCAATGCCCTATCATCACCATTCATATCGTGAGTCATGACTTAGGGTGTCCAAGAGAACCACTGAGACTTACCAGGGCGACTTTACGCATCGTCACCATCAACAGGTAAGCGCCCACTTCACACAAAGGTAAGCCTTTCCAAGAAGCATACCTATCACTCAAGCATCAAGTTTAGGGGTTAGCAACGAATAAAACATGCATTAAAATCAAACGACCTCACATTGAAATTACGGGATAGTTACCTCCTTTATGTGACAGCAAGCCAAACCCACGAAACCACCATTGAAACCCTGAAGGATGCATGAAGCTTTCAAACCCTACATATTCAGAAGACCATCGGCCTCTACCACCAGCATTTCCAAATGAACAAAATGAATTGAGTTAAAGCATTGGTTGAAGTCTTTCAATGCACGGCTAGGGTTTTATCCAAACCCTATGCCCATCACGTGGACCATGCTGCGATGGCATGCCACTGTGATTCCCACTAAGAATTAAATATAACGTAAATTGCATATAGTTCAAACCTATTGCATAGTGGATGGTTTAAATCGATAATCATTTAGTTAGGTATAGTTGTATACCAATTTGATTAATGCATTCAACATTAAAATGATCAAGTTTTCAACATGAAATATTTATGTTAGAGCTCGATTATAATAGAAACACACCACCATTTTAATGTTAGTATAACATGTGGATTGATTACAAATGCTAGGGTAACATATGCCTACTCTATATAGAGCTAGACATTGTTAATCTTATGCATCATCCATTTATAGACTAGTGCGATAGAATAGTATTATCTTAAATAAAATCATGCTTAGGGTAAGTTTCACCCTAAGAATTAAACAAAACTTTTTCATGCATGCCTAGGATGTTAATCTATTGTAACGACAATAAAAGCAAAAACGACATACGGTATATAAATATTCCAACTTTTAATATATGAACCGGACATCTGTTACCTGTTGATCTGTAAAGAAAATAATAAGTGCGTTAGCTATAAAATATCTAAGTAAGCCATGCGGTATCCATAGGACCCCTCCAATAAAAGAAGAAAAAGGTTAGAAATCAACATCATAAATATTTATAAAATTGTACAGCTATAGAAGACTATCGATCTTTGAATTCAATAAATAAACATTTAATGTTGTAAGTAAACATTCAGATAGCAAGGATAGATGCCTTTATTTCAAGAATGGGATATGACAAAAAAAAGGGAATCACAGAATTATGACATTTTAAAAACAAAAGACGACCATTTGTAAAAAAGTATGTGTCGCCATAGCTAATCTGTTATTAAAAGGATTAAATTATCATTGTCAAATTTCCACATAAAAAGTTATTAGTATATAATACTACACAATAATAATAATAATAATAATAATAATAATAATAATTTTTACGAATTTTTGGGATATTACATGTGGTATCAGAGCACAAGTTCAAACTCTAGGCCTAAAAATGGCTCAACTCATGCAACTTGAAATCAAAATAGAAAATACAACAACTGATTTTTGTTTTAATTGGTTTTTTGTTCAACACGTTTTATATTGAGTTGCAGTTATGGAAGGACCAGAAGAGTCAGCTGAGGACAGGTCCCATCATAACGAACAGAATAATTATGAACATGAACATATTAATGAAGAAAACATTTACGTTGAATTCAATGATAATTAGTCAGAATTACTTAGAACAGTTAGAGATTTAAAAACTGAGATAAGAACTGTTAAGGAAAGGAATGAGCGGATTTTAAAGGCCCAAGAAAAATGGAATCAAATCTTGTTGGATAAATTCCATAATAACAAAAAAGATAAAAGAACAAAAATAAATTATGAATCTGGAACTATGTCCTACCAACATAAGGGTAAGAAACTAAAACTTATCAATTACGAAACTAGCTGTTCTTCTTAAATTAATGTTAAATCACGTAAAAAGAAGCATAAGTATTCCAACGACAATAGTGATAGTGATTACCATTCTAAAAGGATAAATTACAAACCATACGAAGAGATTTCTGGAGAATTTAAGAAGATTAAACCACCAAATTTTAATGGAGAAATAGAAAAAGGAGAGGAAGCCGAAGCATGGTTGTCCTATATGAATAAATATTTTCAAATTTACAACTACTCAAGTTGGTTAAAAACTAAAATGGAAATTTATAATCTAACTGGGAAAGCTGACATCTAGTGGGAAGATCTAAAACGTGTAAAAGGCATAAGAGAGAAACATGTAAATTGGAGTAATTTCAAAAAGTATTTTCAAAAGAAATTTTTGTTAGAACAGTATTTTGAGGAACGAGCTAAAGAATTCTACGATTTAAAATTGGGTTCCATGAATATGAAGGAATTTAGAAGCAAGTTTCTAAGCTTGTTGAGATACGTGCCTTACATTACTGATGAAAAACTGAAGGTACAGATATTTTTGAGCTGTCTACCTTTTCACATAAATGACAGAATTGAGTATGATGACCCTACGACTCTTGAAGAGGCCATGAGAAAGGCCAATTTCTGTTATGAATGGAACTGAAAAAAGTAAAGTATACCAAGCTGGAAGGTTAAAAAGCCCAATAATTTTAAACAAAGAAAGAAAAATTTTACTTTTAATCAAAATTTTGGAAACAGTAATTCTTGTAACTTTCCTAACATAAAATTTCAAGGAAATAATCAAAGAAGGAATACACAACAAAATTCTACAGCAGCAAGAAACAGGGATCCGGCAAATAATTATGCTAAAAATAACGGACAAAAGGAACCTGTTAAATGTTGGTATTGTCAGGTACCTCATTATGCATTAAAGTGTTCACTCAGGAAAATAACCATTAACAACATACGTATAGTTCAGGAGGAGGCTATTGTTGGTGACTTAGCGCGAGAAATGCCCAGGATCAATGCAGCCTTGGAAAACATACAGGCTGATCATCAAACCTCAATGGTTCAAGTAGAAGGTATGCTGAAAGATAAACCCATCTCTATTTTAATTGATCCAAGAGCTAGCCTAAGTTATGTATCTCCTAATATAGTAGAAAAATGTAAACTGCAAGTAGAAATTTTAAAAAGTCTTTCCTGGTTCAGTTAGCTACAGGAACTAAAAGGAAAGTAGTTGATTATGTAAGAGATTGTGATTTATTTACGAATTAGTTTAGGACTAATGTTAAGCTGAATGTATTACCATTAGTCTCTTACGATGTTTTAATTGGAATGGATTGGCTGGAAAAGCATAGGGTAGTGTTAAATTGTTTTGAAAAGACCTTTACTTGCTTCATTGATAAAGGTGAAACTGTAATAGCAAAAGGGATTCCTAGAAAAACTTCAGTAATATAGCTTTTTGCTTTGCAAGTTGAGAAGGTTGTTCGTACAGGATGTAAGATGTTTGTTGTAAATGTAATTAACAATGAACACACAACTAAAGAAGATAAGAAAAAACTTGAAGAAATCCCAATTCTAAGAGACTTTTCAGATGTATTCCCGAAAGAAATTCCAGGATTACCTCCGAAAAGAGAATTGGACTTCACCATTGAATTCATACCTGGTGCGGTACCCAACTCAAAAGCTCCTTACCGGATGAATATCCTATAGCTTAACGAATTAAAATCACAGTTAAAAGAATTAATAGATAAGAATTATATAAGGCCAAGTGTGTCTCCTTGGGGAGCACCAGTCATTTTCCTTAAGAAGAAGGACGGTACCTTGCATTTATGCATAGACTACAGTCAGTTAAATAAAATGACTATTAAAAACAAATATCCCTTGCCTCGCATAGATGATCTGTTCGATCAAGTACGCGGAGCAATGATATTTTATAAAATAGACTTGAGATCTGGGTATCATCAAGTCAGAATTAGATGAAGACATCTTTAAAACTGCTTTCAGAACCTGTTACGGGCACTACGAGTTTGTGGTTATTCCTTTTAGGCTAACCAATGCTCCAACAGTTTGCATGTGTCTAATGAATAATGTTTTACATAATTACTTGGATAAATTTGTAGTGGTATTCATTGATAACATCTTAATTTATTCAAAGACTAAAGAAGAACATGACGAATACTTACAAATAATTTTACAAGTCTTAAGAGAACATCAATTGTATGCTAAGTTTAGTAAGTGTGAATTTTTCAAAGATAAAATACAGTATTTAGGTCATGTGATATCCAATGATGGAATCACAGTAAACCCTGATAAAACAAAAGCAATTAATGAATGGCCTGTCCCTAAGGATGTAACCGATGTGCGGTCATTCATGGGAATTACAGGTTACTATTGAAAATTTATTGAAGGATTCTCAAGAATTGCAAATCCCATAACCTCCTTACAGAAAAAGGGGAAGAAAATTGTTTGGGATCAAAAGTGTGAAGAAATTTTTAAGAAATTAAAAGAACTATTAACTACTGCACCTATTCTCAAAATAGAAGATCCAAACAAGGACTTTGTTGTATGCACTGACGCATGCAACAATGGCCTTGGCGGAGTCTTAACATAAGAATATCATGTAATATCATATGAGTCTAAAAAGTTAAAAATTCATGAAAAGAACTACGCTACCTATGATTTAGAGTTGGTTGTCGTGATACATGCATTAAAGATGTGGTGCCATCATTTAATCGGAAAGAATTTTTCATTAATGACAGATAATAATGGTCTGAAATACTTGTTGGATCAACCAAATCTGAACGCAAGGCAAGCTAGGTGGTTAGGTTTCCTTAGTGAATATGGTTTCGAGATTAAACACATTAAAGGTAAAAAAAATAAAGTTGTTGGTGCCTTGAGAAGAAATGTGAAATTCAATTTTATGGAAGCAATTAGCACTTATAAAATAGATTTAGAAAATCAGCTTGAAGAAGGAATAAAACTAGATGAAAATTATCTTAAATTACAACAAAAGGTTGCTGAAAATATATCTGGAAATTTAATAACGGAAATTACAGTCTGAATTAACAAGGTTTAATGATATATAAAAATAGACTGTATGTACCAAATGTACCTAAAGTTAAGTTGTTGATTTTAAATGAAGTACATAAAAGTCCTTATTCTGGACACCCTAGTTACCAAAAGATGATAACAATGTTAAGGAAATATTACTTTTGGTCGAATATGAAGAATGAAGTGGCTGAATACATATCTAGGTGCTTTGAATGTCAACAAGTTATAGTTGAGCATCAACACCCAACTAGATTATTGCAGCCATTTCTAATTCCAAATTGGAAGTGGGAAATAATCAGCATTGATTTTATAACTGGTTTACCTAAAAATGAAATACATAATGATTCTATAATGGTATTTGTGGATAAGCTTAGTAAAGCATCCCATTTCATACCTGTTAAAACAACCTACAAGGCTGCTAACATTGCTGAAATTTTTATGAAGCAAGTTTTTCGTTTGCATGGGATTCAGAAAGCTATAATTTCTAATAGAGACTCTAAGTTTACAGGAAATTTTTGGAAGTCTTTATTTAAAGGTTTGGATACGACATTAAATTTCAGTACATCTTTTCATCCACAAACGGATGGGAAAGCAGAAAGAGTAAATCAGATTCTTGAAGATATGTTAAGAATGTATGATGGTGATCAGCCAGGTAAATGGAAGGATTATCTACACTTAGTTTAATTTGCTTATAATAACCATTATCAAGCTTCAGATAAACTTAGTCCATTTGAAATTCTGTATGGTAGAAAGTGTAATACACCTATTTCATGGAGTAATCCAGTTGACAGGTTGATGTTAGGACCTGAATTGTTAAAATATATGGAACTAACAGTGAAACATGTACAAGGCAATCTAAAAATTGCACAAGATAGACAGAAAAGTCATGCAGATCTCAAAAGAACTCAGAAAGAGTTTCATATTGGTGAGCATGTTTTCATCAAGGTAAAACCTAGAAATAGCTCCTTAAAGTTAGGAAGTTGTGTTAAACTAGCACCAAGGTATTATGGACCCTTTGAAATGTTGTCAAGGGTTGGACCGGTAGCATACCAGTTGGCCTTACCACTGAATCTTAATTAAGTACATAATGTCTTCCATATTTCCATTTTGAAAAAGTATGTACATAATGCTACTCGTGTTATTAATTGGAATGATGTTTAGGTGGAATCCGAAGGATATTTTTTGGTGGAACCGGATTGTATCCTCAACAAGAGAGAAAGTTTACTTCGGAATCACGTCATTGGATAGGTAAAGGTGTAATGGAAGCACCTTGGTCCAGAAGAAGCAACCTGGGAATTGGAGAGTAATATGTGGGTGGTATATCCAATTATGTTCCAGGAGGACATTGAGGATGATGAATAAAGCAACATCAAGGACAATGTTGAACTTAAGATGGGGTGTATGTCACATACCCAAAATCTGAACATTTTATGTTATGAGAAAAACATTATGTTATAAGTTATTGTAAATTTTTTATGATTATTGACCAAGTGGGGTCAAGGATGACTGTAATTAAATACTCTAATATGTTTATTATAATAAATAAAAGAGGATACAAATATCCAAAGGAGATTGTTAAAGAGTGTTCACTGAACCACTAGGACGAATGGACTGGGGTGGAGACCAAACTGACACTTGGCAGCATCATCATTCACTTCTAGTTGTTGCAGGGGACAACTTCCCTAAATTTATGGTCATGTTCCCTGAGAAAATGGAACAAAAAAGGTGGCTCACTAATTATGAAACTGACCAAAGACCTAGGCACTATATTATATCCATCGAATTGAGCAAGACGCTCACTAATTTTTCCTTGTGATAATTTTTGAAGAGGGAAAAATAAGAATGCACAAGAGATTCGATGAGGGGAAGGCTAGGAAGTGATTGATAGAACTAAGTCTGCATATCTGAACTAGTACTGCTTAATGCAGAGTTCAATATTGTTAAAGGCTAAAGTAATACTGTTGAGTACAATAAGTATTATTGTTGAGTTGCAGAAGGATACATTCTAGTCTCCACACAGCATCTTCGTCTTGGTGGTTCAGTGAACAGTCTCGGGGGTCCTAAGGCAAGTGCCTTGGCTTTCTTCAGGAGAAGGTTGGATGCAATGGGATCCTTTGGGTGTTTGAACCCATCTTCAGTTATCAGGTTCTTCATTGCTTCAGATTATTTATTTCCAAGTATTAATCTTTTCTAAATTCTATGTTTTATTTAACTGCTAGATTGGAAATATGAAACTAATAGTTATTTCTGAATGAATGATTAAATGATTGAATAGAAATTCTTTCTGTATTTTTCCACTCACATTTCATGACGTACTCTAGTACAGAAAATTTTACTTAAGTAGAAAGATTCGAATGATCTCTTATGGATGGATTTAATGATTTTAAATAGAGTAGTAAACTTCTATGCTGCTTAAGATATAAATATGAATATAAAATGAATGCTGAAATAAACTCAGAATACCTAGATGTACAGTCTTGTTTTATTCTATAAACTAATATCGATTATAGAGTTATGGCTAGTAGATATGTTAACACATATTGATTACATTTTCAATGTTTATATTCAATAACAATGCTAAATACATATTCATAGAAAATAGTTAATATATAATTATTAACCATTGCATAACCAAGATGTTTACTATATAAGCAAATAGGTAAGTACATATAAATCTATTTACCATCTCTATATCATAAATCATCGTTAGAATAATTATGGGTATCAAATTATGTCATTATTATCACTATTTATATGATCATTAACAAGATTTATGAACATAACTCATATCTTTCATTTAATTAAACCTCATTTAAAAATATCTCTAGATAAACCCTACCAGTATTACACATAGTAAGCAAAGTATAAACATATTGCAAACACTTTGCTTCTAGTACATTTTCTGTAGCATCAAGAAGTAACCATCCTATAAAACAAATTATGTAATATTTAAAACAGTAATAATATCCTTGTGTCAGGTTAAACCCATGATATCGAATTCTATTCTAAGAATCAACATATCTAAATTCTAAGTTGTTTAGTAGCAGGGTTTAAACTATAGCTGTTGATCGATAGAGTCGTATTTAATTTCACAAGTTTGGCCACATACATCAAAATATTTAACATTTATAAAAATAGAGACAAAACGTAATAATATAATATAGAGTCTTCTATTTTACAAAATATCAACACACAGTAATTAAAATCAAACATCCGTTAAGTCTATTACGACTTAGGGCTTGGCCCATTTCTTTTTCATCAACATAAACCAAGGAGAGAGGGGAGCCATAAATCTAGGCAGGCTCATACCTATGGCCCAATGAAAATATTAACAATTTAAATAAAACATCTTAATACAAGACCGTGAGCAACAGGGCTCTATCCCCTTTTTCCTTTCAAGAGTTGAGTTTATAAACTTGGGGATTTTGCCTAGTTATCCCAATACATTTAAATATAATTTGGAAAACATAAGATTTCTCTTCAAAACCATTAATACACAGTAGTAATCAAATAACGCAGTCAAACAAAGAGATACTATAGAGCTAGGGTAATGCCCCATATTCGACTTCCCAATATTAATTCAACCTTTGCTTACAGTCGAGAATTAAAATATAGAACTTCCAAGCTTAGGGAATAAACCCTTTTATATCAAAACATTATCATTTCAAAAAAAAAAAAAAAACTTCACTTTAATTTGAGAGCATAGGGTTTTTCATGAGGATCGGCATTATGCCTGAGAACCCAAAACTTACACACATAATGGTTGCAAGGTTCAACCCTGAATGCCTTAGGATTCATACATATACAAGAATTTAACAAACCAAAACTCGAATTTCATTACCAAAGTATCTTTTCAAACAGGATTTACAAGAGTCGTAGCTTGAGGGTATAATACCCTACATTTCTTTTACAGAGTAGCCAAATGGCTTACAGTTTTCCCAAACAAAACAGTAAAACCAAATTTAAGTTGAAACCGCATCTCAATGAGGTTTACACATACCGGCATCAATGACCTAACATCACCATTCATATCATGAGTCACGACTTATGGTGTCCAAGAGAACCACCGAGACTTACCAGGGCCACTTTACACATTGTCACCATCAACAGGTAAGCGCCCACTTCACACAGAGGTAAGCCTTGCCAAGAAGCATACTTGTCACTCAGGCATCAAGTTTAGGGGTTAGCAACAAAGAAAACATGCATTAAAAATCAGACGAGCTAAAACTGAAATTACAGGATAGTTACCTCCTTTACGTGACAATAAGCCAAGCCCACGAAATCACCATTGAAACCCTGAAGGATGCACAAAGCTTTCAAACCTTACACATTCGGAAGACTATCGGCCTCCACCACCAGCATTGCCAAATGAACAAAATGAATTGAGTTAAAGCATTGGTTGAAGTCTTTCAATGAACGGCTAGGGTTTTATCCAAACCCTACGCCCATCACATGGACCATGTTGGGATGGCATGCCACCGGGATTCCCACTAAGAATTCAATATAACGTAAATTGCATATAGTTCAAACCTATTGCATAGTGGATGTTTTAAATCGATAATCATTTAGTTAGTTATAGTTGTATACCAATTTGATTAATGCGTTCAACATTAAAATGATAAAGTTTTCAACATGAAATATTTATGTTAGAGCTCGATTATAATAGAAATACAACACCATTTAAATGTTGGTATAACATATGGATTGATTACAAATGCTAGGGTAACATATGCCTACTCTATATAGAGCTAGACATTGTTAAGCTTATGCATCATCCATTTATAGACTAGTGCGATAGAATAGTATTATCTTAAATAAAATCATGCTTAGGGTAAGTTTTACCCTAAGCGTTAAACAAACCTTTTTCATGCATGCCTAGGATATCAATCTATTGTAACGACAATAAAAGCAAAAACAACATATGGTATATAAATCTTCCAACTTTTAATATCTGAACTGGACATCTCTTACCTGTTCATCTGTAAAGAAAATAATAAGTGCGTTAGCTATAAAATAGCTAAGTAATCCATGGGTTATCCATAGGACCCCTTCAATAAAAGAAGAAAAAGGTTAGAAATCATCATAAATATTTATAAAATTGTACAACTATAGAAGACTATTGATCTTTGAATTCAATAAATAAACAATTAATGTTGTAAGCAAACATTCAGACAGCAAGAATATATGCATTTATTTCAAGAATGGGATATGACAAAAAAAAGGGAATCACATAATTACGACACTTTAAAAACAAAAGACGGCCGTTTGTGAAAAAGTATGTGTCGACATAGCTTATCTGTTATTAAGAGGATTAAATTATCATTATCAAACTTCCGCATAAAAAGTTATTAGTATTTAATACTACAGAGAAAAAATTTAAATTTTTATGAATTTTTGGGATGTTACATGCCTTCATGCTTAAAGTTCAAATCCCATCAGAATTGACCACAAAGTAGTCAAGGAATTGATACACCCCCATTTAAAAGTTTTAATTCCAAACCTGGGAGTATATTGGAGATTTAAAATGTTTCCATACTTAGTAGCTCTTTTGAGAAAACACCCTTTCATAAAACCTTCACGGTATTAGCAGGGAGCAGTTTCGTTAATTACAAGGAAACTTGCCTTCTACTTAACAGTCTCTACACTTTTAACTCGAGTCAATCCTTGTATCCCACGGATTGTGAGTATTTATACTACAAAAATTTTCATTGGTTTAATTGCTACTTGAATTTTGTAGTTAATTACCTTCATCACCAAGCTAATTGTTAGTTACTGGTGTTTCAAATCATCATGAGGATCTACTGCCAAGGTTGGAGGTTGAGATTCATATCTTGATTTTAATATCCACAGAGATTGTGGATATCCATCTTCGTAAAAGTTTCATCGATCTAAGGGACCAAGAATAATAATACGATATTCTTGTTTATGATAAACAGTTAGTATTTAACAGATCCTTTATTTAATCTCTCTTACCTTGCACTAGACCTTGTTACCCCACCTACCTCCTTGTAAAGTTAGGACGAAAGACTTGTATAGTGCTTATCACATTTCGTCAACTTGTACTTTTTGAATTCATGGGTTGAATTCTTTTCTCGTTACCATATGTTTCATAAGAAGGAAAATATATAATTATACAAATAATTAAATAGGTGGTTCGATTTTAGTTTCTAAATTATGAACATTCTTTAGATTTTATTTTGATTGGGAATAATTAATGAAGGTGGAAGTTTAAAGAAATAAATACATGTATACCTTCTCTAAAGTTGGATTGTGGTTTAAAATTCCTTATTGTTCACTCATATATTTATGTTTTAAATAAGTATTTTGTCACTCGGATTAATGCATTATCTTCCATGTTGTTATATGGAGAAGATACCATATATCATATAATGGAGTAAAATGGAAGAGTGAGTTACATTGTAATAATTATGGAGGGGAAAAACGTTTATTTATGGAAAATTGCATACGATAACTTTATATAAATCTATATCATAAAACATGAAGCATGAAACATGAAATCCATAGATGATGTTATAATCGGAGATTTATGAAATTGCATTTCTTTAAAATATATGTGTGTGTGCGCAACGAATATGGAAGTTAATCGGAATTTTATATAATTTCTTTTAGTACTAAAGAAATTCTCAATATACCATGTTCACTAAGTGAAATAAAAATTTTAATCATTCCAAATTTTAGTTTGATTTGGGGTTGTTACATTGTGGTATCAGAGCTTAGATTATGACACTTGACCTTATGGTGTCCATTGATGTTATGATAAAACTAATGTTGTTTATATGTTGTTCTTCTTTCGTGCATAGAATAATTTTTTGTTACTAAACCACAGGAAGAAATGGCCAGAAGATGATCCCCTACCCCACTTGTTTGAGTTGAACTTAATGATGTGAATAATAATGTAAATAATGAAATTTTACAAACAATAAGAGATTTACAAGTCGATTTGATGAATTTTAAGACTAAACATGAAAGGGTACTGAGAACCTAGGAAGACTTAAATGAAGCCTTACTATCTAAACTAAATGAGATAACCAATGATAAGAATGAAAAGAAATGTAAACAAGAAATTTCATCCTCTAACTGCCCTTCTTCTTACGAAATCCCTATATCTAGTGAATCAAAATATTCTAGTGATAGCTTCAAGGGAAGAAGTAGGAAGAAATGAAAATATAAAGATGAGCTAACAGGAGAATTTAAAAAAATAAAGCCTCCTACCTTTGACGACGAAGTCAAAAATGGAGAAGAAGCTGAGGGTTGACTCTCTAGGATGAAGAAGTACTTTACTATGTACAATTATTCCAAATCTATGAAAGTAAAAATGGTCATATTCAATATAGTTGGAAAGGTTGAGATTTGGTGGCAGGACTTAAAAAGAGAAAAATGGATTAATGAAAGAAAAGTAAGTTGGAACTGGTTTAAAAAGGAATTTAAAAGAGAATATCTCTTAGAGTATTAAAAACAAGGAAAGGAGAAGGGTTTTTATGAGCTAATACTGGGATCAATGTCTATGCATGACTTTTGTACTAAATTTTTATCCTTGTTAAGATACGTGCCTTACCTAAACGAAGGAAAACCTAAAATTCAGATATTTCTAGGTTTCTTACCTAACTTTTATAAAGAGAAACTAGAGTTTGATGAACCAAAAATGTTACATGAAGCAATGAGAAAATCCAAATTAACCTATGATCAATCTAAGAGTAAGAATGAAAATCCTTATAACTTCAAGAAAAGATATGGAAGTAATTTTAAGAGAAGAGAATTGAAACCTTTCAATAAACATAAGCGTTTCCAGCAAAATACTTTTAAAGATAAACAACAAACAATAAAATATGATTATAAACAACCAATGAGGATTGTGCGGTATAAAGTTAATCTCTTTAATAAAAAGAAAGAATAAATAAAAATAGAACCTTTACAGTATTGGAGCTGTGGGGAGAGTAATTTCTATCGGTATTGTCCTCATAAGAAGGATAATCGGGATATTCATATCGTCCGAGAAGCGGCCATAGTTGGAGAGGTTGCTCGGAACATATCGTAGATTAGCGCCACCTTGGACAATCATCAAGCGGATTATCAACCTTCCATGATCGAGGTAGATGGTAAGATATTTGACAAACCTATTTCAATATTAATTGATTCTGAATCCACTTTAAGTTACATTTATCCTAAGCTAGTAGATTTATGTAAAATGAAAAAAATATGATTTTGAAAAGTCGTGGTTAATACAATTAGCCACATAGACAAAAGGAAAAGTAACCAGCTTTATTTCTAGTTGTGAAGTTTATATGCAAAATTTGATTACAAAATTATATTTGAATATTTTTCCATTAGGATCTTCTGATGTAATAATTGGCATGGATTGGCTAGAAAAACATAGAGTTGTGCTAAATGGCTTTGAGAAAACTTTTAGTTGTATTGATGAAAATGGTCAAAGTAAAATTATTAGAGAGATTCCAAAAAAGGTTCTTACTAGGAAATTATCTACTTTGCAATTGAAAAAGTGTGCTAGGAAGGGATGTAGGTTGTTTGTTGTACACATCACCGAAACTAATGATGATAAACCAAAACCTAGTTTAAAGGATTTTTCTCTTTTAAATGAATTTAAAGATGTTTTTCTAGAAGAGATACCTAGATTACCTCCGAAGAGGAATATTGACTTTACCATTGAGTTGGTACTAGTAGCGATACCTTCCTCAAAGGATCCTTATCAAATGAACACACTTGAATTGGTATAATTAAAATTACAATTGCAAGAATTAATAGATAAAGAATATATAAGGTCAAGCATGTCTCCATGGGGAGCACCAATTTTGTTCATTAAAAATAAAGACGACACACTAAAGCTTGGCATTGATTATAGAAAATTAAATAAAATGACAATTAAAAATAGATACCCTGTTCCCCACATCAATGACATGCTTCATCAAGTAAGGGGAGAAACGGTATTCTCTAAAATTGACTTGAGGTCTAGGCACCATCAAGTAAGAATTAAGGACGAGGATGTTCATAAAACGAAATTTAGAACAAGGTATGGGAATTACGAGTTCTTGGTTGTACCATTTTGCTTGACCAATGCTCCAGCCACGTTCATGTGTTTAATAAACAACGTCCTCCATAAATACTTAGATAAGTTTGTAATAGTGTTTATAGATGACATCTTAATATATTCTAAAAATGAAGAAGAGCATAAAGAACTCTTAAAGTTAGTCTTACAAACCCTAAGAGAACATAAATTGTATGCGAAGTTTAGTAAATATGATTTCTTTCAAGATAAAATTCAATACCTAGGTCATGTAATATCTAAAGAAGGCATTTTTGTAGACCCAGATAAAATCAAGGAAATCATTGATTGGCTAGTTCCTAAGGATGTAACGAGGATTCGATCTTTTATGGGGATTATGGGTTACTACCGTAGGTTCATTGAGGGGTTCTCCAAGATTTCTTACCGGATAAATTCACTTCAAAAGAAAGTAACTAAATTCATATGGTCTAATAAATGTTAAGAGAGATTTGAAAATCTTAAACACTTGTTGACCACTGCACCTATTCTAAGAATAGAAGATCCGTACAAAGACTTCATTGTACGTACGGATGCATGCTTAGAAGGGTTAGGTGGTGTTATATTGCAAGAGGATTATGTAATAAGTTATGAGTTAAGAAAACTTAAACAACATGAACGTAACTATGTGACACATTACTCAGAACTAGTTGTTATAATACATGCATTAAGGATGTGGAGACACTACTTAATAGGAAGAAAATTCACTTTAATGTCCGATAATATAAGCCTAAAATACTTATTTGATCAACAAAGTTTAAATGCATGTCAAGCAAGGTGGTTATCCTTCTTGAGTGAGTATGATTTTAAAATTAAACACATTAAAGGAAAAGACAACAAAGTGGCAGATTCCCTGAGTAGGAATGCCATTCCACATTGTTCGACTGCTTTTTGTAGTTATAAGACAAATCTTGAATATTTGATAAAAGATGTTGCTAAAAACAATGAAGAATACTTAAAAATTATGGAAAAAATAGAAAATGATGTAAATGGAAACGATTTCTCAGCTTACTCCGTAAGCTCAGAAGACTTATTAGTCTATAAAAATCGGTTATACATACCTAATTCGGAAGAAGTTAAACAATTAATCATGAATGGGTTACCTAAGAAACCGTATTCCGGACACCCGAGATACTAAAAGATGATAAAAAAAACTAAGAAGAAGTTATCATTGGCCTAACATGAAGAATGTTGCTGCAAATTACCTAGCTAGAGGCATTGAATGTCAACAAGTAAAAACAAAACATCAACATCCTGTTGGATTACTTCAACCCTTACCTATTCCAGAATGGAAGTGGGAGATAATAAGTATGAATTTTATAACATGATTACCTAAAACGAATAAATACGACTCAATAATGGTAGTTGTTGATAAGTTAAGTAAAGTTGCACACTTCATACCTTTGAAATCTACCTTTAAAGCCATTAACATAGTTGATATTTTTATGAAAGAAATATTATGTTTGCATGGTATTCTGAAAGTTGTGGTTTCTAATAGAGATACAAAATTTACAAGTAATTTTTGGAAATCCTTGTTTAAAGATCTAGATACATAGTTGAATTTTAGTACTTCTTATCATCCTCAAATGGATGGGAAAACTGAAAGAACTAATCAAGTGTTAGAAGATATGTTGCAAATGTATGTAATGGATAAACCAGGTAAATGGGAAGAGTATTTGCATTTAGTGGAATTTGCTTATAATACTGGGTATCAAGATTCATTAAAAATGAGTCCATTTGAAATCTTGTATGGTCGAAAATGCCACACTCATGTGTCTTGGGATAACCCTATTGACAGGATTTTTCTAGGACCTGACATGTTAAAGGAGATGGACCAGATGGTGAAAGAGGTGCAACAAAACTTAAAAGTTGCCCAGGATCGGTAGAAAGGTTATGCAGATTTAAAAAGAACTCCAAGAGAGTTCAACATTGGTGATCATGTATATCTAAAGGTAAAGTCGAAGAAGAGTGCCTTGAGCTTGGGAAGGCGTTCAAAGCTAGCACCCAGGTATTGTGGACCTTTTGAAGTGTTATCTAAGATAAGGCCGGTATCCTATCAGCTTGCACTTCCCTCTAATATAAAAGTGCACGATGTATTTCATGTTTCATTATAAAAAAAATTGTGTGCATGATGCTACTCATGTAATTGAATGGAATGTGATTCAGGTAGAACCCGAAGGTGAGTAATAGACCGAACCTTTCCACATCCCAGATAGGAAGGAATATATGCTATGGAATCGAGCCACCATTCAAATAAAAGTGTAATGAAAGCACTTCAACCTTGAAAAAACAACTTGGGAAATGGAGAATAAAATGCGAGAGGCATATCCCTCCATGTTCCAGAATGAGCAAGAGAGCTCAGAATAAAGAACACCGAGGATGGTGTTAAGAATAAAGGGGGAAGAAATGTGACATGCCAAAATATTAGTATTTATTTTTTTTATTTAATGTTGTGACAATTATTTTTATGTCAAAGTTATTTAAAACTAAGAAACACAAAGTGACACTTTGCACAACAAACTATTTTATTATTATTATTATTATTATTATAAAAGAAAAGAAAAAGGCACTTGGAGAGTTCGGCTAAATGAGGAGACACCACCATGGCACAAGAGAACATGTGTAAGTGAGCTAAATAGATATTTACCAATCAAATCCAATCTAAAACTCAACAACTAGACAAGATCATAAATCATAGGGATTTATGGACTAATTAGAGATTTAATTGGGATGGCACAAGATCTAGGCAAAACTATATATAATAGTGCACTGAGATAGCATGGGACGTCGTGTTGTGCATAGAGGAACTGTGTTGAGTGTTCTCTTTTTTCATAAGTTCATCATTGCTTGTTACGGACTCTGAGAGAAAGAGTGTCGTATGGAAGTGATTGCTTAGCATTCTAGTGCATGGTGGTGATCAAGCTTGAGGGTGGAGTTGGACCAATGGTGTTGTAGTCCTTTGCTATGGTTGGGAGGAACTGATTCTCCAAACGTGTATTTTCATTTTATTCAAGTAAGTATTATTCAGCTATATGGATTATTATAAGTAAATGGGTGTATTATGTAATTGAACTTTACTTTGAAGTAGAATGGCATGGTATGCTGAATAATCCTTATATTGAATGATTTTGTAATTTTTATGAACTCAGATTTGGTTGTCGTTCCCTTCATAGTTATGTAGAAGCTATGATATTATTTTTATTACATTTTATCATTCGGATTCCAAAGAAAATTTGCGTAGTTTCACATAAATTACTTCCAACTTGTCATTTCATAAATCTTAAATGATTGTAGATCTTAGCAGTGAAATCTGAAAGATCTTAACATTCCAATCTATGTGAGAGGTTTCCAAAATACCGAAATAGGCATAGCATATTATTGTTACTACTGAGACTCTTCCCATAAGAGAAGGAAATTTATGATGGATAATGGTTAAATCCTTGCGGAACTATTTTATTCTGGTGGATTGTTTCGTATGGAAGGAAAGTCTTTATATATATATATATATATATATATATATATATAATGAGTGGGATTTATAATGAGTTTTTATTTTTCTAAACCTCGAATCTTTAGATTTCTGCATTATTTACAGGTTGAAAAACTTAGTATCAAGGCTTTACGCCTCTCTTGCTCTTACCCATTCCAAATTTTAATCATTCCAAATTTTAAAAGTTTTAATCATTCCAAATTTTAGTTTAATTTGGGGTTGTTACAAGTCACCCCCCTCTGCTACAGTATTAGGTTTGGTTTTTTTGAAGGCAGAAGTTTCAAATATGTGGATCGGCCCTTGCACGGAAACCCATAGGGTGGAGTGTCTCAGCTTACTCTACGGCGACAACGACATCAATGGGGGGAGGCTCGGCCCGACAAGGAGCGACGCAGAGGTTTCTACTTCGGTTCCTATGGTGCTCGAATCAATTCTCTGATGGCGGCTACTTTTCTTTTACCAGACATGCCTCAACCCTCTTGCTGTGGTGGGATTTATGTGTGGCGACGCGGCGAGAAGTTCAGTGGAGGCATGTGGGTGGGCCAAAGACCTGCATGTGCATTTTTGAGGTTAATACCCCATTTCCAGCTTATTTTTCTGTCGCACCCATAATTGTTGATGTGGTCTTGGGACAATAAGCCTATGCGCTGGGATTTGGACTCTCTCAAATCTGACATAACTAGCTTATTCTTGTGGCATTTTCTGATCTCTTATTGTTTCCTCATTTTGAGCAGCTTTATAATGGTGCTTAAATCCACAGTTTCATTACCCTGTAATAGGATTTCTTCATACTACCTTTGAAGCAGTGATTTTTTGTGCTTATACACATATAAACCTCCAAGTTCTACACAATATGTTTTGTTTTTCATTAATAAAATACAAATTATTTTTAAAAAAATGATATTTCTTCATCCTCTCTCATGCTTTCCCACCATGGCTTGAGAAACCAAGAAAGAATCAAAATTACTTTTGACAAATATCACTATAATACTCTCCACATTGCTCACATTGTAAGCATTCAACAACCTTATGACTTTCTGACGTACAATTCCACAATTTATGCAACATTTAAAAATATACAAAATAAATATACACTTTAATGACACGTGTGAACGTTAAAAACTTTACCATCTCAATAACAATTAACAATGGGATTCCTCCAATTTATATAAGAAAAAACATTGTGAAAATTGACCAGAGCTAAAATTTAAAATACATTGTAATGCTTAAACTTTTCAATAAGATTTGGAAAGGAAAATAAATAAATAAAAAGGTAAGTCATTTGATTGAATATTTATTTATTTGAGGAAAGAGTGGATAAGTGTGTTGTGGTGACAAGAAAAGAATGTGATAGATGCATCGGCATACGATATAAGATAATACGAAAAGATGATAAACATAATTAATTAATTGGCGTTAAAATAAATAATTCGATTGCGTAATTTACCACTAATAATAACAAAGAACAAAGTTCAGCATGCTTATTTCCATATAATGGTCTTTCATTATTACAAGTGTTAAAAATTAATAGGCAAACGTCTCGGCATATAGGCGTAAACAACTTTTTATTTTTTCTTTTAATAAACCTATACACTTTTAATACATTTTAGAGTTTTAATAAGAATGTAACAAAATAATTATGATTTTAATATATAGAACTAAAGATTGTAGTATGTTGAGTTTCTAAATTAGTTTAGATCCGTCTAAATTATGAATCTACTATGTTTCAAAAGGGATTAAATCTTTTGGGTAATAGTGATATTTTAATTTATTTAATTTTAATAATTTACATATTTGTAACTATTTCATATTATTTTATTTTTATTAATGTATATATTTTTAATTATTTAATTTTTTTTTTAATTTTATATTGTTTTATCTTTAATTTTCTCTATAAAATTTATTTAGAATAGTTAAAAATACATGTTTTACACTCATCCCAATAAACTATGTTAAATGGTATTATGATATTTTAACTATTTAATATTGGTTTACTTTTTAATTTTTGTGTATTGTTTTACTTTTTTATTTTTTACAATATATTACTTTTTAATTTTTTATATTGTTTTATTTATAACTTTTTCATATTCTTTAAAAGTGATTATTAAATTTTTAATTAAAATTTGTGTTGGCCCAATTATTACTATGTTACATAGTATGTAATGTAACAATATCTCCTTCATAGTGGTTGAGAAAGTTACTTTATCTCCTCCATATTAGATTGTAAAAACATATTTAAATGTAATTATAAAAAAATTAAAAAAATCACTATTATACATTTATGAGATGTTATCATATGTTTTAATTTTTTTAATTAATATTAGATATATTTAGATATATTTTAATATCAAATTTATTAAATATCAGCCTAGATCCAAATTCTAGGCTCTATCAAGCGTCAAGAAGAATCAAATCTCCCGAGGTGCAAACCTCTCCTTGAATAGCTCCTTGAGTGCAATACCTAAGCCACCTAATCCTAAGCTCTAAAGTCTCTAGTTTAAGTCTCATATTTACTTTTTACTTTGTATTATTCTTTTTTTTATGGCCCACATAATATTTATTACTTTTTACTTTATATTATGTTTTTTGGCTACTTTGTATTATTTTGTTACTGGACAAACATTCCACAAACACTCTAAAGTCTCATATTTACTTTTTACTTTGTATTAAAAATAAAAAGTAAAGTCTCTAGTTTAAGTCTTATATTTACTTTTTACTTTGTATTATTCTTTTTTGTTTATTTTGTATTATTTTGTTACTCGACAAACTGGACAAACACTCGACTAATAAGATCTCCCCCATACTAGGCTGTAGAGTGCCTCTCGGCGCAATAATAATTTTTTTACATTTAAAAATTTAATATTAAAAAATCTATATTATATTATTTTAAATTAATGCTATCCACATGGTTCATAAACCCTTATTATACTTGCCTTGTCTTAGGCAATACATTGTAATCATTTTTAAGTCAAACTCTTTTTTAATGTATAAAATTATTGTAAGCATTTTTAAGTCAAACTTTTTTTAAGTGTATAAATTTTTTATAATGTTTTATATATAATATGTATTAAATTAACTTTGTGAAAAAAAGTGTTTTTAATTTTTTTAAATTAAATATTATTAAATTTGTATTGGTATTTGATTTTGAAATAATTAATTTTATCGATTTGTAACATATTTGTCAGAAAAGTGGTAAGAGTTGCGCAGAACGAGCTGATCCTGTTGAGTGTCAAGCGATCAGCGTAGAGTTTCAGGGCTCTGTTTAGGGTTGCCCCTTGGATGGCCCTGATGGATTCCAACTGCCCAGAGGAATGTCGGAGGTAGCTCGATGGAGCCTTCAGAGCTCTTGTGGCTGCATCCCCTCCCCCTTCATTGATTTCTCCTGGGGATGGCTTCGTCAAACGGGTAGATGCCCCAAAAATCCAGATCTTGTCGGCAACTTCTCGAATGAAAGCCTTGGCTCTGAATGACCGAGGTCTAACTAGCCAGTTCACCGGTATTTGGCCGTCTCCCACGTCTATGGATTTCTGGATTAAAAAAAATTGGACACCTTTGATCTTAGGAGGCCTGCAACATTGTTTTTGTGGAAAGGGGTACTTCACTTTTTTGTTCCAAAACAAAGATGATCGGGATCTGATCTTCAGAATCGGGCCTTATTTCATGGGCCCAAGAGGTCTTTATTTAAACCATTGGTCATTATCCTTTGACCCAGACAGAGATGTTCCCTCGGTGTTGCCAGTACGGGTGCATTTTCCCCACCTCCCACTCCACTGCTGGAATGATGAATCTCTTCAAGCAATAGGAAATTCCCTCGAAAAATACATTGACAAGGAAGAACCGAAAGGTCCTCTTTTCTCCTATGCTCGGAGCTATGTGGAGGTGGATTAGGCTAAAGGGATTCCTGAAGTTGTTAACCTCTGTATGGAAGATTGGGAGTATGAGCAAAAGGTTGACTATGAGCAGTTGCCGTTTAAATGCAAAAAATGCCATGAGTATGGCCACTTCGTCAAGAATTGTCCAAAAGCTATCCAAGAAGCCTCGAAAAAGGCCAGGAGGAAGGACGACAGCCAGCAAAGAAAAGCAAGAAAATGCAAAATCATGCCCCCCCTGAAAAAGAAACTCAGCTGCAAAAGATAGCAGTCCTTCAGATAGAAAACGAAGCCATAACGAGTAACCAGTTTGCAGCTTTAAATATTGAAGAAAGGGAAATTGCTATTGATGAAGAACAGATTCATGAAGTGGGAGAAGAGACATTGGGTGCCACTAATGTTAGGATAAACTTCATGCCTAGAGAAGAGACACCTGCTCCTGCCTCGCAATCTTCAGGAGGATCCTGGGTGGAAAGAGTGAAAAATGGGAAAGTTGCAGTAGTATGCCAAACTCCAGAATCTTCCTTCTCAGGATCTCAGGAAGTGGTAGCCCCACCCAATACTCGTGGTCAAAAATCTCACAAGTATCTTCGAGAACAAGAAATGGAGCGAGAAATGGATCTAGGAAGACAAAGAACCATTGAAGAGACGAACCTCTTGCAAAACCCAAAAGTTTCAAGGAAAGCTGAAGGAAGGCCAAAGGCAGGGCCGCAAACAAGCAAAAAGTAATGAAGGCAGTCTCTTGGAACTGCAGAGGACTAGGGGGAGCAAACAAATCTGAGGCTATGAAAGACATCATCAAATTAGAGCATCCCAATATCTTGCTTGTCAAAGAGACTAAGATGAGTGATGTGGAAATTCTATCTCTTTCACAGCATGTATGGAGCAATTGTCATGGAGCTGCCATGAGCGCTAAAGGCGCATCCGATGGAATTGCCACTCTTTTCTCTAATGAGTATGAAATCTTAAGCATTAAACAAAATCATCATTGTGTGCTAACTGAATCCCAAAAAAAAATAGCAGCCAAAAAAGTTTTTTTATTTGTAATGTGTATGGCCCCACCCACTTTCGTGACAAGCAATCTTTCTGGGATGAGATCTCTTCTTTGAAAGATGAGCTGAGAGGGAAAGATCGAATTTTGGCTAGCGAATTCAATGTCACTAAATCCCAAACTGAAAAAAGGGGTGGCTCCAGGGTCAGAGACCCCTTTGGGGAACACTTGGAAGATCTCATTGTGGATTTAGATCTTTTTGACCAATCCTTCAAAAATGGTAACTACACATGGAGCAACAAACAAGTGGCCATTGGCCATATAGCGGCCAGGCTAGATCACTTTCTGCTAAGCACCTCTTTCCTACAATGTAATCTCTTCCCTTCCTCCTACATTCTTCCATCTGCAACCTCCGACCATAAACCGATCTCCTTAGTCCTTTCTCCCCCTATGCCTCTTGGCCCAATCCCCTTCTGATTTAATCATCTATGGCTTCACGACAGCAAGGATTTAGACATTATCAAACAAGTGTGGGAAGAGTATCGTGTGGGCTCGGCCAACTACATTTGGGAAACAAAACTCAGATGTGTGAAATTTGCTTTGAAGAATTGGGCAAAACATGAGTTCATCAGCCCTCATTCCACTAAGGCCCACCTCCAAAAAGACCTCGTTGATCTGCAACTAAAAATGGAGATCAATATCATAACCCCTGAGATCATATATATGGAGAAAGATCTCACTACTAAAATTCTTAAATAAGCCAAGAGAGTCGAAGATGAATGAAGGATCAAATCTAGGCAACTCTAGTTGAAAAGTGGGGACAGTAACACAACTTACTTTCATAATCAGGCTAAGATGAGACTCAACTGCAATATGATCAGTCAGCTAAAGGACAGAGAGGGAGCTCAACTCGTGGATCAGGGGGAGATTAATCTTCATGTTTTTTAGCATTTTCGGGATCTTTACCTGGATAAAAAAGAAACTGACTCAAGTGCACAGGAAGATCTTCTTTCTGGTATCCCAACACTCATCTCAGATTCTGAAAATAGGGATCTGGCCAAACCAATTCTTGAATATGAGATTAAAGAAGCTATCTGGTTCCTCTAAGCTGATAAAGCCCCGGGGCCGGATGGTTTCACCATTAACTTTTACTGGGCTAATTGGGATATCATTAAGGAGGACCTAAAAATATGCTAAACTGGACTAGGAAGAAGGACAAGTTGGGGGGAGCTACCAACTCTTCTTTCCTCACTCTGATCCCCAAAGACAAAAATCCCACCTCCATAGACCGCTTCAAACCTATCTCTTTGTGCAATATGTCCTACAAAATCCTATCCAAGATTTTGGCAACCAGAATGAAGAATGTTATGGGAAATCGGATCTCAGATACTCAAGGAGGATTCATCAAGGGGTGACAAATCTTGGATAATATTATCATTGTTCAGGAGGCAATTCACTCCAGCAGGGAAAGGGGCCAGCAAGGGATGGTAATCAAGCTCGACATAGCCAACACTTTTGAGAGGGTAAATCACTCTTTTCTTTTTGATGTTTTGTTAAAATTTGGCTTTTCTCCTAGATTTGTAAGATGGATCAGAGCATGCATTAGCAGCCCATGGATTGCCCCTCTGGTCAATGGCAGACCAACTAACTTCTTTCAAGCTTCCACGGGCATCCGACAGGGATGCCCACTGTCTCCTTTCCTGTATATTTTGGTAGCATAAAGCTTCAGCTCCTTCAAGATATTGGGGAACTTAAAGGGATCAAAATTGCCAGAGGAGTTAAGCCAGCAAATCATGCCCAATTCGTTGATGATACTATCCTGCTGGAAGGAACTTCAACAATTATTGCTCATACATTCAAGAATGATTTGTCCACTTTTCTTGCTGCCTTGGATGGAAAGGTGAATTATGGCAAATATAAAAAAAAAGGGTGGAACACTCCACCCGGTGTCTTGTCCAGAGTTGCTTGAATCCTGGAATTCGAAGGGATACCAGAATGGAATTCCTTCAGCTACCTGGGAATCCCCATTTTTAAAGGGAAAAAAAATGGTAGACTGGCAGGCTCTCATCGACAAAAAAAAAAAGTAAATTCATGGGGATTCAGGTGGTTAAACCCAGCAGGGAAGTTAGTGTTAATCAATTCAGTCCTCTCCTCACTCCCGATCTACAACTGCTCAATCTCCATTGCACCTAAATCTACCATCCTGGAGATCAACAAGGAATTGAGAAGCTTCCTTTGGCATGGAGGAAAAGCTTCAAATACTAAAAATTTCCCTCTCATCAGTTGGGACACGGTTTGTAGGCCCATTAGTGATGGTGGTGCTGGAACCCGAAATCCCCTATATATGAACTATGCGCTCGGTGCTAACATTCTGTGGAGGTTAATTTCAGGAGATAATGCTTGGTGGAAGCAAGTTATCCATAAAAAGTACATGATAGGCTCCAGAAGAAGGTGCATTGAACAGATCGATATGTCTAGGAAGGGCTCCCCTATCTGGGACCTGTGCAAAAAAGAGGACCATGTCATCCAGGAAAGGGTGCACTGGATGGTTGGAAATGGGAAATGGATTAAAATATTGCATGACCAGCTGGGATCCAACTCTCCTGCCAACTTCTGCCACGAGCTGAATGATCTGAAAAATTGGTTAGATCACCATAACATCAAAACTCTATTTGACCTTTCAAATTGGATGTCCAATGGTAGATAGGATGGATGGAGGATTATGGAGCCTCCAGCACAGCTATCAAAAGACTACAAGATTTTCTTCTCTCTCCTCAATGGTAATAACCCCATTCATAAACACCAAAAGGATAGTAGAGGTTGGGGCAAGACGGGTCTTTATTTGGTCAAGGAAGGATACAAACAGATCTCTAGCAGCAAGAGCATTCCCAATCGAAACATGAACTAGAATAAGATTTGGAGCAAAGACGGCCTCCCCAAAATTAATGCTTTCTTTTGGACCTTGGCTCATAGGAAACCTTTGATAGCATAAAACTTGAGAAAGCATGGTATAATCGGGCCAACTAGATGTATTATGTGCAAAGATGTCAAGGAAACCTTGGAACACCTCTTCATTGATTGCAATTTTTCTCAGAAGGTCTGGAATTTGGCTTTCCAAGGACTAAATGTCAACATTACTCTGCCCACCAGTTGGAACGACCTTTTCAGTCACTGGAGGGATTTCTATATGGGAACCTTAAAGAACAAACCTGATCTTGCAATGGCGTGAGATGCCATCCCCAAGTTCATATGTTGGAAAATCTGGAATGCTAGAAACTCTGAAATTTTCGAGGGGAAAAACAATAGTTCTAATAAGGTAGCAGACTTGGCCAAAGCAATATGGATTGAGGCCCTCCATCCAAAAGGCATGTCTAATTTGCATAGAGAACCCCTAACCACAGAAGAAAGAGACTGGATGGTTGACCTCCTTATCCCTTCAAATTTCCTTTATCAATGGACTAAACCTCCCAAAAATCTGAAGTCAGAGATTTGGCAGCTCAAAATGAGTAGCGATGATCTCCATGCATGGAAAGCGAATTTAGGATGCTTCACTCTGTTCTTCAATGGGGCCTCGAAAGGAAACCCAGCGTTGGCAGGTGCGAGGGGGTTATTTGGGATCCAAGAGGAATCAAGAAGAAAGAGTACTCCTGGAGCATCGGGAAAGCGACTAACAACAAAGCTGAGTGGCTCGCCCTTATAAAAGGCCTAGAACTAGTCAAGGAAATGAATATTGAAGATTTGGCAGCGATTGGGGATTCAACAATTGTCATCAGCGAAGCTAGAAGGTTAGTACAAAATAACAAGAAGCCCTCCACCAAACTTGATCATCTCCTTCTCTACCTCATCAAGGAATATAAGAGCATCAACTTTTATCAGGTTCTTAGAGCTCAGAACCAGAATGTGGACAGGATGGACAACAAAGGAGTTGGACTTGGCCATGGAATGTTGGATTGTGATAACATTATCAGGAAGGACGTTTGGATTCATTAAAATTATTTTGTATCCATCTATGGAACGACTTTGTTGTTTATTAATCCATCCTTTCTTGATCAGGGTGGTGGATGCATAGGTTATAATCCTTGTTCCATGCACTTTCAACTCGCACTCATAAACACATACAACTTTCATTTCATTCTACACTCCATTCGCAGCACTTTTGATATAGAGAGTTCGATGTTCTGTGGGCTTGGTATTCTTATTAAGTTGCTCTTATTTCAATAGCAGGAAGAAAATTTAGTCACCGATTATGGAACATTATGATATTGGCTTCGGGAAATCTTGTTCTGAAGTTAAAACACATATCATAATACTCTAGGATAGGGTCAACGACCTCACAATGGAAGCTCTTATCATCAACTATGGGAACCTGCACAAAAAGATGAAGGATTTTGGTAACATCCTGGTGAATTCCGGTGTTCTTTTTAGCCTTAGCTCAGCTAAGCACTGCAGAAAGAAGAAACATGAGTTGCTAAACTAGTAACTAACTCTGAAATGTGTATTTTGGTCTGTCTTTTTTACCTCCATTCCTTGGATTGCGAATTTGCCTCCAGATCGCCTATCGGCTTCAGTATAAGTAACATGTAATTGAAAAGGACGAGTGTCAACTTCAATAGGTTAGGCAAGGTTAAGACGCTATTTGAACTTGAAAAGGATGAATAAGGGGTGAACCGCATTGTTCTACTTTGGGAACATTCACCCACTTCCAACTCTATAAATTTCATTTTCCACTTTTTTATAAAAAAGCTACTAAACCGTTACTGTTAAAAAGAAAAACATATTTGTCAGAAAAAACTTGTGAATGCAGGTGATCAGATGATTGACTTCCACATGCCAAGGGAGGCAACCGACAGCCAAAAAGGGATGGATGGTACAAGGAAAGCAACAAATGGATTGTTTCAACATGACAATGACACCAGGATTTAAAGAGGGAAGTCTCAAGGCATCCCCTCGGTGTTTAGTCTCTAGTGGGAAAATAAATGTGCTTGCTTATGCACTAATGTTGTATTGGTTTCATGCCAACGTAGAGTATAGTTGTTATGGGAAGATGACAAGTTATTCTCACCAAAATTCATGGTTTTTTTTGCTTGTATATTGGTCTCAATAAGGTAGAAGGGTGACCGGGTCTCAACATTGCTCCAAGGCACATGAGTCTTGGCTCGGTGCAAGACGCAAAGATCTTAGCTCTAGTCACAACATTGTCACATGATTCATTGCCATGGAACTTGGGAAATGGGTGAGATGTCGAAGTTAGAACACTTACTTAGAGGATTCTTACAGTCGAGAAATTCCATTTCCTATTCGTCAGGAAATTGAGGATGTGGAGGGTCAATCGGCGGTGATTTCCTTGGAGGATCAAAACTCCAACTAGGCTCTAGATCAGTACTGGATGATTAAAAAATTTGTTGGGAAAAGCTCCTATGGACAAAGACCAATAGCACAAAGGAGATCGATTCTTTATCATGGAGATGAGAGATGACCTACACAATCTCCATACCAAGCTAGATCTCCTAGTGGACCTGATGGATACCCTGTTTCAAGTGTAGGAGCGCACTATTGGTACAATTTTTGACCCTATAACTTTGTCTAAAACAACACTTCGTAGTTTTGTTAATCATAAGTTATCTAACACTATGACTATCATGGAAAACTCTAATTGTTTTTATTTTGAAACAAGTAATCTATGGAGGGAGAGACCGTAGTTTCCCGATTATTCTAGGCATATCTCTCCCTTAGAGGTAATTTTGATACTGTTATAGATCTTATACTTACTACTGAATTGACTAAGTTCCTTATGGATGGCTTGGTTTCCCATGTGGTAGGCCAGCCATATGATAATTTTGTATACTATGTAAATTACTCGATAATAGAAGGATGACAGAGCTAGCTTAAAAAAAACATATTTGTCATAAAATAAAAATTAATACAAAACAATAGCTTATAATGCCACATATTCTTGAAAACTATAGACATGATCAATGGATCACACAAAAATATATATATTCGTTTACTGACTTATTGTCATTGCCGCCATTTCAATTGTTGTGGGATATAGATAGGGCCTAATCCCATCTCAAAGGAAGATTTGTTGTTGTCTTGGAAGTCCTATTGCCAAAATCGATCGTCCTCATGGTTGGCATGGTTGAGCGGAATACTATTCCTCATGTCCTCATTTAAAATCTAATTTAATATATCTATTCAAGCCATTTCAATGTTCTTTCCAATTTCATCGATTTGCAACAATATATCATATTTTTATTACTTAGTAATTAGAACAACCACCAGAATTATTACCCAAAACAATGACTTAGCTTATATATCATATCATATTAATTAGTTTGTTATATATCGTTGGGTTGGTTCTTTGCATTTTATATATGTTTTTAGTGACTTAGCTACGATGAACTGAAAATTGATCTACTTTGGGGATTAGAAGGAAGGCATCTTACCTTGAAATTTAAGTAGGCTTACATGTTGTTTTAATAAATATTTTTTAAAAAGAAAATGTCATTGCAGTACATTACTATTAGTATTTCTTATTCTCTTTCCAGATCGGTTGTGTAGTTTTTAATGCATATGTCTTAGCAACTTTAGTAACTAGTTCATTGTATTGTATTCGTTTTTTAATCGTCTCTCAATATTAATAAGGGCCACTGCTCATATGGAATTTATTCTCTTGTTGTCTATTTTCATGTTTCATCATTCATGTTCAGTTATACTCTAGTTTTTCCATAACTAGGTGCATTGAAGGAGATCTATGAGTTGCATGCCAACAACCTTTTCCTAATCCATTTTCTTCATGTTTTCAGAATTGCATACAACATTTGAGATAAATTTGGAATTAGATATCAGAAACTAAGCTCATGAATCTATTATCATATAGGATTTCTTGTTTGTATTCTCATTATCAAATTCCCAAATGTTTACAGTGAGGGGTCGGGGCCATTAAACAAGAATGCATAGAAAATCTAAAAGAAATTCCTCGTTTCAATTGTAGCTTAGTAATAGTTGTTGGTGTTGAGTATATTACTATTGGCATATTGGTAAAAGGTTACATTATTTTTAGGTTTCACCTTCTTGGATCTTATGGGTAGTGGAAATCACACTATTAGTTGATGCCTAGATTGTTGGTGCTATGTGGTAGTGTTACCTCCCAAACTAGCATAATTGATTTAGGTCCCAAAGAAGCAAAGTAGTTAAGGGAACCAAAGGGGAACATCCAATGGAAACACACCAATCCCATTCCAACTTTAGGTTGTCTCTTCTCCAACTCAATGGGGATAGTCCCTAAAATATGATTAATATGGAAAATAAAATGAGAAGCAAGGTTATTTGAAGATGTTTCCCTAACATAATGTTTTCTTTTGAGGTGTAGGAGTATATAATAGGTGATGGGAGAATGAGGGGGACCACTCCAAGAATTAGTGCCAATCTGATCAAAGGGAAAATGGAGTCAAAGGATCACCAACTAAGAGGACCTTTTCAAATAGGTCAACAAGAGAACATAATTGCATCTGCTAACTGTAATCTACTTGGTGGATTGAAGGTGAATTAGGGTATACAAGGGAGAGGATCAAATGAAGTATCCACTTCCTTTCAAGCTTTACGAGATGCACCTTATAGATAAAGGTTTTATAGCTACATAATCCTATTTAAGGAAAATATGTAACACATAAATCTCATATAATTAAGATGGCAAGAAGGGTGAAATAGTACTTAACTTGCAACATATTTCTCTAAGTATATAGTATTATCCTTTCAAAGGCCCAAGCAAAGCATAGAAATGATTTAACAATGTAAAACCCCAACAATCTTTCAACCATAAAGCTCCAAGCAAGAGAGATGTGTCACACATGAACAAGAAGGGAACCCTTAAAACAAAATTTACTCCAAGAAAAAGATATGTCACTTAGGCTCAAAAGAGCAAGAAATCCCAAAATCCAACCACGAGAAATGAACGGGAGAACTAACCCTTATATAGGTTGTAGCTTCATCTCATTCTAAAATAAAATAACATTAAAGACATATATCTAGTCTAGGATGGAGTAAACAAATAGAAAAATACTTCACTGCCCCAACTAATTAAATCAAATCATACATAAAGAAAGATTAATCATTGCCACATGTACAATTATCCATCAAATGTTGACCATGCATGATTCAGATGGGTATCGGTGGCCACCCACCTACTCCACTAGCTCAAGACAAATTTTCCAGTTTGGCAATTTTTCAGGTTGGAGGACTACTCTAGATGGATATTGGTTGCCACCGACCTATTCCACAAGGTCAAGAAAAATTTTCCAGTATGGTTGTTTGTACATATTTTCATGTCCAAAACTTATGGAGCCATTTTGAGGATCTAAATGACGTTTTTTGGCGACACTGTATCCCACCCATAGCTAAAGGTAGGACTAGACAGGAAGAATGTGTATTACTACGCTAGATCTTTCCAACGAGCTACCAAATGCCCTAAACGGAGATCGTATGCAAAATTTATGCCTCTGGAAAGATGACACCTCAACTAACCACCTCGTGACCCACAAACCTTTTTATGGACCAGCTACTAAGGTTAGGTTTTTGGATGTTAAGGTTTTCACCCTCATGCTTATGATAAAAAGGCCCTTCATCCTCCTTTTGTAATCATCTCATGACGAATGAGCGTAGCTGCCATATCTCTTCTCAGAGATAGAGCTACCACCATTCTAGTTGCTTTATTTTATAGCATGTTCTATTTTATTCAGTTAATAGAATTTGGGTTTACTATATCATTGTGTTTCCTACATTATATCTATGTATGTGGTTCTATATATGCTCTTCCATTCTGTTGTTACATAAATCTAGATCAATGCAAGGTGGAATGCTATAAGAAATCAGGCAAATAAACCATGAGTAGCCACCTTATATCTAAGGTTTGACCTCCCTTTACCTCTCATATATCAAATGCTCTCCAAAAAGGTGAAAGATAACAAAAATAAGACCCTAGAAGACTGACAACCCCATCCATGAGTGACAAATAATAGCCTCCAAAGGCTAGTGTTCCAAGGAAGATGGCCAAGAAGACACTAACTTCATAAATTTGTTGCTACTGCAACTACCTTCCCCACTATTTTCTTTTGGGAGATGATGGCCCCCTCCTTGAATTTTCTTATGGGAGAAAATGTGTGTTTCCCTCCCACTTGGCTAACTTGGCTAGTATTATCTTAGGACTTGACCTCACTAATAAAGAAACACATTTTCAATGTCTTTTCTTAAGTTTTTAAGTTGCGGTGAGTTGGTCTCAATCCACCGCAATGGCGGTGAACTTATCCCAATCCGCTGCAACTGCGGTTTTTCCTTCACTGCTCCTCGTTGTTTCGGAAAACTGGCTCCAAGTCCCTGCATTGTCGCCTGCTTCAGAAATTTGCTGCTTTTTCGAGTCACTCGCACCAAGCCCCTCGCTGAGTTTGCCGCAACAATGGAAAAGTGTAGAATTTGTTGTGACGCCGGCCCTACTTGGTTAATTACGCCACAACGCTATGGTACACTTCATTTAAAATGCCACGTCACTTAAGGTGGGATCATTTTCCTAGAAGCCCATAGGAACTCTTATGTTTCATTGGTCATTTTCCTTGGGTCTCCCTAGCCCCGCGACAACTATATACATTGTTGTGATGGAGTGTTCCTTCTTTTGAAATATGTGTGATTCATGGTGGGAAACCAGAAAAAAGGTACCTACTATTGGCTTCGTGGGTGCTAGTCCAACTCATGAGGTTTGATCCAACAATAATCACTTAGTTGATTTGCCATTGGTATAAGTGCCTTCACCTTGTCATGGTTGTGAGGATTCCTATTATATTAAAGCCCACCGTCATTCAATATAATTATATTTGAATTGGGATTTCGACCTAGCTTAAATAAGCCAATCATCCACCATGTTGCCCAACCACGCCATCGAGAATGTGAAACCACTCCCACAAGTCTTAAATAATAGTATATGATATATTGTTTTTAGAAAATTCATCTATGTTGTTTCGCTACCATGTAGCCTTGTTTAGATATGATTCACTACAATTTATGATCACAACAAATTTTGTTTAATATTTTACAAATAAATAGATAAAATGCTTAACGATCACATAAATTAAGATGATGGTGGTGGTGGTTGTCCTGTCACATATTCTAATTTTGTAAAAATTATGTAATTATTTCATTATATTCCTGAGACATTATGTTAAATTTAATGCTAAGTAGGAATTGATGACTCAGCAGAGTCACTAGAAATGGAATGTAATTCTGAATATTTTATTATTAATAAATAAATTATGGAGACAACAGCATAGGAGAGCTGTTAAAAAGAGGTTACTGGTCAAACTGGTGGAAGGAACTAGGTGGAAAGGAAAATGCCAAGTGGCAGCATCCTCAAACACTTCCTAAGTTGCAAGTGGCAACTTCCCTATATTTGGGGTCATGATTCCCCAAGAAAGTGGAATCTGAGCAGGTGGCTCATTAATTGACAGTTAACCCAACAAAGACCTAGGCAATCTTTTAAATAGTACTCAATGAACTGAACTGAGGGTTCAATTGTTCTGGAGGGAGAATACATTCAGGTGAATGTTATTCAGGAGCCCCATTGAGGAAGAGGGAAATATACAGTAAGGAAGTTGTTTGAGAGGAATGCTGCAGTAACTTGGTTCCATTATAGCTGTTTGGGCTGAGAGAATTATTTGCTGCACCTAGTTCCATCCAGGGAGACCAGAGCAAGCTCGGGGGTCCTGAGAAGTGCTGTCTGGGCACTCTCCAGGAGTTGGTAGGGAGGAACAGCCTCCCATTACTGTTGTTGTCCCCAGAAACAGGTTCTGCCACTTATTTCCTGATGTTGTCAATTCAGAATAAATGTATGATGAGTTGATTTATATATGTCTGAAGAGTAAGTAGTTAGTAAAATAGTATATCAAAGTAGCAATAGATAGATTCTGTAGAGTTATTGTGTCTCAGCAATTCCCTATTATCATTATTATCTTACGGTTAAGGTAAATTCCCTATTATCATTATTATCTTACGGTTAAGGTATTTTTAATGCTTGCTATACATTGTTATTATTGTAAGTAATAGTATGTTATTGTAATTCTTAAACCTGGTTTAATACAATAGTTAAATAGATAAGTAGAGTTTAAGTATACAGTAAATATTTTTCTGGAAACATAAACTCGTTAAAACTATCATAGGAACAAAAATAAAGATAACCACATAAACTACAGTAATGATATTATCATAGATAATATTGCAGAAGAAGTTGTAGCTATATTTAGAATAGCTTTATAAAGATACAAACCCTAGTTAATAATTATACAATCATTATCTGTCACACAAATGAATGTGCCGAATTTCAACAGAAAATTTACTTAGTTATTGTCTGAACATACGAAAGGACTAGCAGAACCCTTTTTGACTCAACATCGAACTAAAACAATAGTATAGTAATATCTTTCACTTGATTAACTAATTTTCGACAGAGTCTTAGTTAAAACAAACCGAATATTTAACTAAACAAAAATCGTGACTGTGGATTTCGATCAAAACCCTATCTCTCCAGTTTCTACAACAAGAAACCACCGACAGAGCTTTGACCTAGCTATTAACTTTTAAACAAAAGAAACAAAGACAGAACAATATCTAGCACGAGGTCGAGCTTAAACAAATTAGTATTATTTTCCTTAAACTTCCATTATCATCATAGAGTCGTAATCGATATAACAGAACAGTATATGTAGCTCATTATCGAGCTCAAATCTTTTAGTTATATCCTTCACATGATTTCACAGTATCGATAGAGTCCTATTCCTAATAACATAATAATCATCATAATAATAGAATAAGTTAAAAAAAAAAACACAATTAACAACTGTAAGATTCAATTTGAACCCTAACGTTACCACTTAACACACAAAAAACAAAATGCTGAGAATTAAGACCAAGCCTTCATCTACAGCCGCATCACTAATTCACTCTTTAAGTGTTTTAAAAACTTAAACATTCCTACTACTGTACCTAGCATCGAATTTAAAGGAAAACGCAGACTTTAAACAAGCCATTTTATAGACAACATGTTATATTAAGATTTATTCTCAAAACCCTGGGTATTAATCCAAAAACCTTTTGAAGAAGTGTTGTGACAAAACATAAACATCTGAGGCCGTAACCTCACCTACAGAACAGGCTCACAGCCTTCGTTCTTTTCATTTTACAATACAAACCTTCTGCAGAAAAACCTAAGTGCCAAAAAGGAGAATAAATAGCTACAAACCGACCAAAGTCGTATCATCCAAATACAACACAGGGTTAAACCCTTATGATTTTCATTTAAAACATACAGATAAACAATTTAGCATGGCTGCCGTAACCACTGTGTCTTCCAGTCAAACTAAAACCCCAACCCTACAGACCACCCACAGGGAGGAAAGTGCCATGGTGAAAACCAGGCTTACCCGGAAATGCCTTTGGTCAAAGCTTGTGTCATCCACACCTTGGAAAAGGGCCAGAACCTGCAAACAACAGTGTAGTATCAGCTACAGACTTTGATTTTTTTAAACCCTTTTCTTTTAAACTGAAAAACGAAGGAATGTCTATTGCTTACCAGCGAACTCGAATGGGGTCCCAAACTTAGCAATTATCCCGTCAACCACGAGCAGAGAAGGTGTAAACCCTTCCTCGTCACTGAATGAGCAACTGACAAAAGCAAAAGATTTATTCTATGATGGAAGCCGTGACAAAAACAAGTTGAACGATACCCTTATGCCAGGGCTAGACCAGTAAAGGAAGTCAAGGGATAAACCCTAGGCATTTTAACACACTCATAGCTGTCAACAGCCAATGCTAAAGACTTCCAAACGATAAAAATAAGCAAAGGAACTGTAACAACCTAGAAGCTGTATCAACAACGCCACAACAAAACTCAGACCTGGAAACTTTGCAGAAAGACCCGAGCCCGAAGGCGAAGGAAAATGACGATGTAGGGTTAGGTCCATTGTTTTATATCACCAAACACTTGGCTCTTGATTAACCACGTAGCAGTTTAATATTTCCATGCCATGGGTCGACACTCCATAGTTCCACGAGGACATCCCAATTATTGTTAATCAATTAAAAACATAGTAGGGATATCCAATTATGGTAATGAACCATAGTTCAAACTTGCCAAAATTTCCATGTTAACACATGCTTTCGATTTTTGTATTGGAGAACAATAACACTTGGACCTACAATCATTACAATCATGCTAATGACAATAAAGTTCAAGATCTCGATGATATTCTTATCATTGTTGCTAAATAAAAACCCATAATATATGTAGATAAAGTTATTGTATGATTCTTCATAATGGATAATTCACATATCATTCTTACAATAATCAAAACCTTAGAATGATGTCCTTAATACCTTGTATTATATTCAATAAGAACTTTCTTGGTCAATAGCATTCGAGATTTAGACTTGGAGTCTGTTTCAAACATAGAGCATATGATAAATTATTATAAAAATTACCAAGGAGGTAGTTATCAAGTAAATCAAATGCTAATTGCAAAACCGATCATTAGATTTTATACCCTAGCTTAATGTGAAGGAACAAGAGATACTATATCTCTATCAATTTTCTAAGTTGTTATAGAAATGTAGGGCATAAATAAATGACAATTCTATATTGAGATAGCATTGCACAGATGATTAAGACTTGTCAATTTCTTCATGATGGAACTTTAACTGGTGGAAATCAAGTTATGCAACTCATAATAATTGGCCTAAGAAAGAACAGACCTGTGTTATCCTTAATACACAACGAGTTCAATCGAATATGATAATGAAGGACTACTTCCATAAGTGCTTATAGTTTTTTTTCAAGTATCATTTATGGAAACAAAAAGTAGATTCCAAACAAGGAAAATCCTTAAATTTACACAATAGAAGACAGGTTTCGACAGATAATTTTTGAAATTGCTAATGATAAGAAAAGTACAAACATAGTATCATTTTTGTTTAAACTCCCAATCCTTCGTAATTAAAGTAAAAATCAATACATAACCTGAAGTTGAACTTGGCATAAATGCAGGAAGAGTTCTACCTTTAGAAACTTGCTAAACCTGGTTAGCATGCATAGACTTTTACTGAAGGATTTGGTACATCTAACTGATTTATCGTACTTTAAAGATTTAAATGTTGCGACCGCACATTACCTGTACATCTGTAAGAGAAAGACATTTTGATGCATTAGCTCGGAAGCTAAGTAAGCCAGTCTGTCATGACATTTCCCCTTGTGGTTGAAAGACAGAAAAACAAATAGCAACGGTAAAGAAACTTAGAACCAAATCTAAGTATAATAACAGATCATTTGGACACATTAACTAATCAAACAGATCAAGAAATGCAGTTATAAAGATTATATGCTAATTTAAAAATTTTAAATTTTTCGAAAATTTTGGGTTTTTGACATGTCCACTAAGATCCATTTGGTTTATCAGACCTCAAGAAAATAGAAATGAATTATTTGGATTTCTGTAAAATATTATTCATATGATTAAAGAGTTGAGAAAGAAGTGTTCCTAGGTCACCATAGTTTTCACAAGCTGGAAGATCATGGAGATTAGAATTGTGGCAAAAATTAGAAAACTGTGATCGAATGTGAGTATACACAGGGAACTCTAAAAGAAAGTGAGATTCATCTGATAATAGCAATTGTGGTAGGGATGTGTCACACTTAATATACTATCTTACTATGAAATGGTGAGGTTCAACGTCATAAATGAACAATTATCTATCATTTCCTAAGATGTTAAACCATTTAGAATTCAAATTGAATTGTTTCATATGATATCAAAGGAGAAAATAAACTTACTTACAACCTTGCTTGAGATGCATCCATCCTCCCTTGCTTTTAGATATCCTTCTCCATCCTTGCCTTTGATGAAGATGAGATTTACAATCTCGAAATCTCCCCAGCATGCCTTTGTCTCACTTACTATCCCCTACCATGCCCTAAGTGCCTTTGTTTTATAGTATTGGGAAATGGGAATCCAAGTTTCCACTTTCAATGTGGAATTATACATTTTCTTGATTTTTGATTACTTTTACTCAAAAACCCACTTTCCATAGTATTTTCATCCTTTTGTCACAAATTCAGAATTCTCAAGCATAATTGATGCAATTTTGTGCATTTCTTCTCACTATTGACTGGTTGAGACTAGATTTGAGCCTTCAAGTGAGCAATTCAATCACTGAACCTTGCCTCTTTAGGCTACCTCTTTCTTCACTCAATCTTTTCGATTGTGGATATAGTCATTAGATAAGAGATGATTGTTCTCTTATGTACTTGTCTTCTGTATTCATGTTGCGGGCGCATAGTAAAATGTGCTTCCACCTTTCACTTTGTTAAGGGTGTTAATTTTATTGTTAACAGATGCCCCTTAATGTGTGAGGTCCGAAGCAGAGCTAAGGGCCAAAATGCATTACTTTTTATACTGATACTCTTTATTGATCAAAGCAAGGATGAAAAAGGATTATCTCATGGGCGCAGGATTCAAGAGAACACCTACAAGTCAAACATAGTAGTTTATCAAATATACAATATCTTCCTGAGGTGGGCATACCCATGCTCAACAGTAAACAAGCATGGCCACGAACAATACACAATGGATCCATGTCAAAAGTAATTTTTCAAAAGTGTAAACATGCACTTTGATGAGTGCGAGAACAATGTCTTCATCAAACTTCTGACATGGTAGTTTAATTTTGCACAACTGGGGCATTGCATCGATGAGTGATACAATTGTTTTTCCAAAGGTCTTCAATATAAGCCGACAATAGTACAAGTTTATATCATGCGAATAAATGAACTGATTTCGAGCATAATAAAACACCATCTAGTTACTAGTCACTGATGTATACAGTTAATGTTGGTTATGGAGCTTGATCTCCAGATTCAGATATATTATTATTCAGCCGTGTCTGTACCCCAGGTTTGGTTATGATCCCAGCACGATCCCCAGGGGGTCCATGCCCATGGTTTTGGGTAACCCGTGGTATTTTCCCATTGTATTTCCCTTATAAAATAAATACATTGTAATACGGCTAGGGTTGATGTATTAGGTTTTATGCATTGTAAAGATCTCTGAGATTAGAAGAGAGACTGTGAGACAGTGAAGAGGAAGTGCAGCGATTGTGCTGCAGGTTGTATCCCTTCACTTTGCTGGACGAAATAATAATAAGGACTGGCAACTTCAGTGTGGACATAGTCCAAGTTGGGTGAACCACGATATATTTGTGTCTCTCTTGTAATGTGTATGTGTGACTATATTTGTATTTCTATTTATTGTTATTTCTCCGCGATCATGTTTTTCTAATAGTTAACATATGCAAAGAGACCCTCCGATAATGATGATGGACTTTAAGGTACTGAGTACAAAATAGCAAGTATGAATAGACATTTTGAATTCGAACACTTGTAGAATCAAATAATCAGGGGTCACTGATGTATACCCACTGTCATTTGAAAGGAAACCTGTCACTAATGACTGCAAGATCTAAGGCACTCCTGGGTTTCCAGATCCATTTCCTAGATGACGATTTGGTGTCGATAGGAATAGATCCATCTGAAGGAGGGCATTAATGCATCCCACATAAACCGATACAAAACAAAGATCAATAGTCTGATATAATTTGGTAGAACTATGAGATCAACCACTTTATATTGACACAAGGAAGGCCAACATGATTGGTCAGGGATATTTGAGGAATGGCCAACACAGTTTGAACTTCCCTTGAACACATAACACAACGCAGAATGGACACTTGGCAACATAGGACTTGAGTAACCGACTTTAATGAAATTCGCCAATGCCAGATGCATTAATGAAAGCTCCATTTGTGACGGGAAGGATAACCCATATGTGGAGATCTGTTCAAAATACTGGTACAGTTTCCTAAGGAAAATTTAGATGGTGTACTGACAGCGGATACCAAATTATGTGTCGTGTTCAAGGACGACAAGGATTGACTGTTGCCATTTTCTTCAAGGATATTATATGAAATGATTCAATTCTCCCCTTTTTGGGTTTTTGTGTTTTTTAATTTTTATGCATTTTTCATTTACCAGCTCGAAAAAAGAACAAAGACTGCTGTGGTACATGGCAGGGAACTAGTGTTGCATGGGCATACTCCTATTTTTCAAGGGTACGAGTCAGGACAAGGCAAAGATCCATATTGCAAACAAGGGTTGAGCTAGTTGTGCACACTCTTACATATGTTCCCTCCATGGGTAGGATATTTGAAGCGGGATTATGTGTTGACAAACGGTGAAATAATACCATGTAAGTTAGTTTATCCAATTTGGTATAATGGCCAAATAAGAATGGGTCAATGAGGTTTACTTCATATTGAGTCTTGTGAAAAATGCCAAAATCATAAATAATCATGAATCATGGTCTGTCTCCAACTACCTGAATCAAATAGTTTGAACTGTCAAAGTTTCCAAGTCCTGTAATCAAAACCATTTCACTACCCAATTGTTTAGTTAGAAATTGGTTCAAATGTGCATTTAATATCTAAAAAGATATCCAAAATTGAAGAATTATGCATCATTCTATCATTCAAAAGGATATGATTATAAATGTATGAATAAAAGATAAGTAAAATAACTCATTTTTTACCATAATCCTTGTAGGTGTAGTCGATGGATGAGAGGAAGCATCTCCTTTCAGCATGAATTTCTAGAAGCTGTGCACCATTATTCAGTGATCTGCTAGTTGTAGGTGAGTTTTCATGCTGGACCAGGAATTTTAAAACAGTTTCAAATATTTTTTGAAGTTTCCAAATGTTTTCATTGTTTTTTTTTGAATTTTTTTGGGTTTTATCTTGAAGAAAAAGAAACAAAAAGAGAAAAGTTTTTACACTATTATTTTTTATGTGTGCAAAGTTACTATCCAAAATGTCTAGAACCTCAACACACTTTTTGGTTTATGATGTAAGTTAGTTATTTCGGTTTTTACTTATGTCCTTAAATGATATGCTCAACTAAATTGCCATGAATAATGCAAATGCTTGCTTTTTTCGGTATGATGTTAATGACTTAGATTCCAATCAAGTAATTAGTTGGCTAAGGAATAAACCAAACTATTCAAACTTATAGGAACATGAATGTATTCAATGAACTCAAATTGACGTTCTAAAAGACGTACTCGTAGAAAATTTCTAAATAGTATGGGATTTCGAACCTAATACTGACCATTTAACTCAGATACAAATAATTCCAAGTCTAGTTTGACGATTATTCGTCAGATGCCAAGGGTGATAGCCTCGACAAGAAGCTCAATGACTGCACTATATTATGCAACATTGTTGGTTGCAGATCCGAGAAAAATTCCTCCTGAACTTAAAACTTTGTGATTAGGTGTGAAAATCTTCCATGCGGCGGGAGCAATGTTCCGATAACTACGGTTGGTGCCATCCGCATATCCCAAATATGTGAAGGTTTCTTGTTCCATCTACCAAAGTGACAATGCCAAGAAAGATAAGTGTGTGCTTGAAATAATGAAAGTACACAAATTTATACAAAGAATACAACATAATACAACAAGTCTTGTGGGGCATCAGTGCCTACATGAAGTATTTCTTCAGATAGAGACCATTTCTGATCTTCGACATAGGTTCCCCATCATAATTGGTCAATTCATAAACTCCCTTCTTTAACACAGTTTTGACAATAAGTGGGCCAAACCATTTTGGTACAAATTTCCCTTATCCTATTTTGTGTTGGACTTGGTCATAAACTAAAACCAAATTGCCTTCAAAAAAGACTCGGGGATGGGCCGATTTGTCATATTGCATTTTAATCGTTTTCTTGTGTGCTTCTAGATTTAGAGAAGCTTCCATTCTAGTTTCATCAAGAGAATGAAGATGGAGAAGCCTTTCTTCTTCTGCAGAAGTGTTAGGTAGGATTTTTACTGCTATTTTTAATGATGGGATTTCGCATTCAATTGGAAACACCGCTTCCTCTCCATAAACCAATTGGAAAGGGGTAAATCTGGTTGTGGTTTTAGCAGTGGTATGGTAATCCCAAAGAGCGGAAAACAACATTAAGTGCTAGTTAGTTTTGTTCTTATTAATTGTCCTCTGCAACATAGTTTTCAAAACCTTGTTAATGGATTCTACTTGTCTGTTAGCTTGATGAAGAAAAATCTTGCCGCAATCCTAACCTATTGGTAAGTTCATCCATAAAGGAATTCCTAAAATGACTTATGTTATCAGTAATGATTTCTTTGGGTACACCAAACCTTTCTATCACGTGATTGAATAGAAAATATGTTGCAGTTCTTCTCATGCAGTTGAATGTAGGCATTGCCTCATCTCACTTGGTGAATTAGTCCACTGCTACTATGATGTAGTGGTGGCCATCGGTTGAAGGCAAGATGATTGTCATAAAATCAATGGCCCATTTTGAAAATGGACCCATGGTTACTACATGATGTAATGGAGCAAGATGTGCCCGCATTTTTCTTGTGTAAATCTGGCAAGGATGACACTTTTTGACAACATTGATGCAATATTTAAATATTGTGGCACAAAAGTATCATGCACGCAAGATTTTATAGGAAGTTTCCAACCTAGAAAGATGACCACCACATGCCCCAGCATGGCAATCATTCAAAACTTGTTCAACTTCCTTGTGTATTAAAAAACGTCTTAAGATTATGTCTACTCCTCGACGGTACAAAGTATTCCCTATGATGAGGTATCTTCATGCTTGGTGTCAAATGTGACATCGTTCAATGCTAGAAAACTGAGGATCAATCCTTTGGGTTTGGAGATATGTGATAAATTTTCCATACCAATTAGGATCTAAATTTGCAATTAGGAATACATGTTCATCTACCCAAAATTCAACATACACGGTATCCTCTTTCTCACAGGGTAACTCAAACAATAGTTCCGCAAATGCCAACGACTTCTTGGCTTTAGCATTTTTGAACTCAAGATCGAATTCTTACAAATTTACTATCCATTTTGAATATTTTACACCAATGATATGGCGATACAGAATGTGTTTCATGGGGTTCATCTCAGCCATTATGGTCATTTTTCTTGGAAGTATATAATGTCTAAGTCTTTGTATAGCATGAAATGTTGCCAATGACAACTTTTCCACCTAGGAATACCTCAATTCGGGACCTGCAAGGCCTTTACTAAGATAGTAAATAACATGTTCTTGTGATGATTCATCTTCTTGTTCCAATACCATTCCTATGGTGGAACTAGATGCTTCCAAATATAGAAAAAAGACTCTACTATAGTTCAGTGGACTAAATACCGGGGAAGATACCAAAGCTTTCTTTGTTGCATCAAATGAGCATTGAGCTTGGTCATCCCATATGAATAGTGCATATTTTTTTAGGAGATGCATGAAACCTTTAGCTCGTTCAGCAAAATCCTCGACAAATATTATCAAGTAATTATCTTTCCCTTGAAGGATTTGAAGTTGTGTTATTTTTTTAGGGGAATGCAACTGAAGTATTGCTTCAACCTTGAGGGGATCCACCATAATCCCTTTTTTTGATATGATGAACCAAAGGAGTCTCCCAGAGTCCACACAAAACATGCATTTGTGTGGGTTCAACCTAATGTTATATTTGCGACATTGAACAAAGATGCCCCATAAATGTGCACTATGTTCGGCTCTCCATTTATATTTGGCTGTCAAGTCATCAAGATAAACCTCAATGATATTCTTAATATCATGAAATTAATATGACATGGCTCTTTGAAAATTAGCCTCGACATTTTTCAGGCCAAATGGAATTTTCCGATATGCAAAATTCCCCCAAGGGAATATGAAAGTTGTTGTATGCTGGTATTCCTTTTTTATCTGGATTTGGTTGTAACAGGAGTATCCATCCATAAATGAAAATATTTAATTCCTGGTACATTCATCTATAATCTGATCAATGAAGGGTGTGGGATAGTTGTCTTTGGAACAAGACAAATTTAGATCCCTAAAGTCAATACAAACCCGAATAGTTCCTTGCTTTTTATTAACAGGAATAGGATTGGATACCCAATCAGTTAGAGGAACAGGATAGATGAAGCCAACTTTCAATAGTTTTTCAACTTATGCTTTGATGGAAGTCGATTTCTTAGGATTGACCGGACATAGCTTCTGTCGGACCGGTTTAACATTATCATAGGTTTTTATCTCATGTTCAACTATGTTGGAATCAATTCCCGATATTTCTTCGTAAGACCAAGCGAACACATCATGAAACTATTTTATTAGAGAAGTATAATGTACGATTTCCTCTGGAGAGCAATCCACACCTATATTGATGTTTTCAACAATTCCATGCTTAGTGGATATATTGATTGGAATGGTTTTCAAAATATTTTCCAAATTTCGTTCCAAACTCACATTGTGTGTTTGTATAGGGAATTGGTATTTTTCCATGTCATCATCGAGGTAAAAAAATTTCTGGTTTGACCTCTAATGAATCTATCTTTGGAAGAAATGAGGATATGTGATGCATATCTTCGCATTGTCATTCAAAGATATTCATGACTTCAAGGATGACTTCATGTGATGAAAAATTCTGATCCATGATGTCATGAGTACTAGGAGTGTTGATGGCCCATACTGGTGAAGTGTAAGGATCATATTCCTCCATCTGGGAAGGATTTTGATCTGAATCTATCGAAGCCATTTGGATAGCTTGATATGAAATCTCTACGGAAGAAATGGGTACACTACTCTCTGTTTCATTATGTTGCATAGAATTTGGTATATTTCCATCATTCTTTTCAACTAAGATGTCCTCCTTTGAGCCTCCCTCCAATGGGGTGGAGTCAATTTCTGGTATGAACTCATAATTTTTTTTTTAATGGAAAGTATATTTATGTTGTAATAGTGAAAATTGGAGCAGTGTTAGGGGTCAAGACTGGTGATGGAATTGTGAAATTTCCCATGAGGGATGAATATTTGAACATTCCTACCCCAATATCTTGAATCATCATTTTCGAATCCCCTACAAAAGGTACATTTGAGTGGAGTCCAGTTTCAGGTGTGTAGTAGTCTAGTTGATCGATCGTGACAATCTTTCCTTGGTGGGGGAACCGAATAACTCGGAATACTGAAGACACTATAGTCGTCATCTTATGTATCAAACTATGTCCCAATATAAAATTTTAATCTATGGGCATGTCCACTACCTCAACATCTACTTGAACTTTTTTACCTCCCAGTTAACCTGGGCAAGCCATGTTAAGTCCATGAGGAGCGAACAAGTGACCATAAAATTCTTTGAGTATTGTATGGGATGGTACTAGGGTGGGTGATCCCAAAGATTTCCAACATGATAGTGACATTACACAAGTTGAGGCTCCTTCATCCACGATGGTTCGAAAAATGTTCTTACCATGTGAAGTCACTTTGATCTGAAATGTTATTTGTGATGGAAGCCTACATGTGCACTGTTCTAAATCAAAAGTTATCAAATTGTTGTCAGATGGATCGATAGCACCGATAGAAGACAATAGTGCATTTCATTGACTAGAAAAACTTTGCAAAACTTCCAAGGTGAACATTGCATAAGGAGCCTGAGCTAAGTCTTCAACCACATTGTAGTTTTGAGCAGCTCACACGTTAGGATTGTGTCTTGTTCTACGGAAAATTCATTTTGTAGGTCGAGGTACTATGTCTATAGTTGGTTTTTCAATTGTTAGAGAACCACTAGGATGAGATCCAGTTGTTTCTGCATCCTTCGAAGGTGTGTCATAAGAATGATCCCTTATTTGAATATGTATTTCATGTTCACCAATCATGAAGATATTAGCATTGGGGGGATTTCATGTTCACAGCAGATCTATTGAACAAGAATATCAATCGGAAAGATGTAAAACAATTCAGAGTAAAAACTATGGAAGAGAGATGCATCAGTGCTCTATAATCTAGAATGATAGAATTATAATACAATACTGTCACAATGAGTGAGAAATTCGAATTAGCCAAGGAGGTCATTCGAATATACTGCATGGTGTAGCTTGGCTCCAACTAGGAGTCCTCATCATCAATCAGTGGTGGTCATCAATGCACAAGTCACTGTCAGAGAGGTGTCAAACTGAGTCTAACTCAGTGTAATAAGTGTAACTGATAGTAAGTGGCACTAATGTAGGGATGGAGGCTCAGTGGAGGGCGCATGAGGAGTTAAATGCACTCAGAATAGGTAGTCAAGTCTCATCAGAGGTCAATCAAAGTGATAACAACAGTGAGGAGTCAGTCTAGCCTCAAATCAAGGAAAGACAACTAGCTTACTGAATTTAACTGGACTGGTAGGTGAGAAAAGGTGCCCTTTTCAAGTGGTGTGTGAGAAGTGGGAACCTCCCTAATTAGGAGGGCTAAAACAAAGCGTAAAGTGGCTCCCGGGTGCTGGCAGACTAGGAACTAGGTGTTGGAGGCATCAAACTTATGACTGGGCAGCATGCGGATGCATGCATGCATGCAAAGTACATACTGAATGATGAGATATCCGAACACCCCTCAAGCTATACTATGATGTTAAAAATAAAATGTAGGGCCCTGGTTATTGATACCAAAGGTCACCCCAATACAATAATCCAAAAAATGGTGAAAAATAAGCTAAGTGAGGAAAGAGGGAAAACCCAATGGGAAGAAAGCCCCCCCTCAAGATAAACATAAAAATGGATCTAATCTATCTCCACCATGATGGAACTCACCCCCAACAGTGAACAGAGGTAAGATAACTTCTTCTCAGTGAAGCTCCTGGTGAATATGTCTACAATTTGCTCATCAGTAGGGCAATATTGCAGAATGATGGTACGATCATGCACCAACTCTCGGATGTAGTGCATATGAATCTCAATGTGCTTGGTCCTCTACCACTGAAATGGATCTATGGAGATCTTAATAGCACTTTTATTGTCACAAAATAGGACAGTCGAAGTAGTGCTACCAAAATCAAACTCTGAAAGAATACCTTGCAACCAAACTGCCTGAATGCAAGCATTGACTGCCCCTCGATACTCTGCCTCTACTGAAGAAAGTGAAATGGCTTCCTGCTTTTTGCTTGACCAGAAAATAGGGCCATGGTCAATCATGAAAACATATCCCGAAGTGGACTTCCGATCTATGCTATCACCCGCCCAATCTGAATCAGTAAAACCAATGAAATCTAGCTCAGAATCTGCAGCATAATGTATGGCAAAATGTCTCGTACCTTGCACATACTGCAAGATCCACTTGGCTGCCCGCCAATGAAACTCATGAGGCTGCTGCATATATCTTGATACAACACTCACGGCATATGAAATATCAGGCCTTGAGTGTGTCAAGTAGAGTAGTGAACCAATCAATCGTCGATACATAGTGCAATCTGCAAGCGGTGTGGAATTTCCTTCCTCAAGAATGATTCCTGAGAGGAATGGAAACGGAGCAGCCTTACATTCTGCCATATTAAACTTTAATAGTAGGTCTAAAGCATACTTTTGCTGAGATAATGTTATCCCATCAAAATTTTGAGCTATCTCCAAGCCCAAAAATTGCTTAAGCAAGCCCAAATCGCTCATGTCAAAAGCTAGATTTAAAGTGTTTTTTAGCTTGTTGATTGTAAGGAGAGTGCTACCAGTAATGAGAAGATCATCAACATAAAGAACAAAAATTAGAAAATTACCTTTAACTTGTTGTAGGTACACATTCGGATTAGATTTGCATCTTTTGAAATTCTGAGAAAGAACAAAGGAGTCCATCTTTGCGTACCAAGCTCTTGGGGCCTGTTTTAATCCATACAAAGATTTCTTCAACATGCAAACTAATGATGGATCTAATATGTATCCTTATGGATGCTTCATATATACTTATTCATCAAGGTCTCCATGTAGAAAAACACTCTTCACATCCATATGGTGCACTTCCCAGTGCTTGGATGTAGAAATGGCCAAAACTAGGCGGATGGAATCCATCTTTGCAACCGGTGCAAAGGTATCAGTGTAGTCCACTCCTTGGACTTGGGAGAAACCTTTTCCCACCAGCCTAGCTTTGTATTTGCTGAAAAAACCATCAGCAGTAACCTTCGTGCGGTAGATCCACTTACATTGGACCAATTTTCTTCCATGTGGAAGAGAAACTAGCTCCCATGTATTGTTCTTTTGAAGAGAACTGTACTCTTCATCCATGGCGGTTTGCCATTGTGGATCTCAGTGGGCATGATAATATGATTTGGGATATGAACCAATCATCAAATAACATTTCTAAGATAATAATGGATCAGAAAATGAAATAGCCATACCTGCTCTTTGAAAGTATGCTCTTGTTCTCCTTGGATCAGCAGGATTTCCAATGTTTGGAGCAGTAGATTGTAGAGTGCTATGGGCCCACTTTGGTAACTGAGGAGGATCATTATGGTCGGATTCTAAACCTGATATGTCATGGCCATCAAATTCTAATAAAATATCAAAAATATCAGATCCAATGCTTTCTTCATCTTTTCTTGAAACTTCTTCTTGTAGAGATTGCGGATCGGCAGTGTTTTCCTCGACTAGTTTCAGATCTGGAAGCGGTTCTTCAAACTTCACACTTCGCTCTATGAATATATTTTTGGATATGATATTCATGAGTTTATATGCTTTTTATTCTTCTCCATATCCTATTAGGATGCATTAAATACTTTGTGGATCCAAAGCTTTTATCTTATCAGAAGGAATTCTAGTCCATGCAGTGGAGCCAAAAACCCTCAAATTGGACACATCCGGTTTGTGACCAGTGAATGCTTCGAAAGGAGTTTTACCTTTCACAGATGAATGTGAAACTTGGTTCTGAATGTATGCAACAACATTCATGGCTTCATCCCAAATATTTGCAGCCAAACCTTTTGACTTAAGCATATAGGTAGCCATCTCTTTTAGTGACCGATTCTTCCTTTCCGCTACATTATTCTGTTGGGGTGTGTAGGGAACTGTATGTTGGATCTGAATTTCTCTTTCGACATGAAGTTGCAGAAAATCAGTCTTGATATATTCTCTTCCATTATCATATCTAGGATATTTGATCTTTCTCTTAATGGCGGTCTCAACAGAAGCCTTCAAATCCTTGAATTTTCCAAGCACTTCTGACTTGTTTTTGAGAAAAAATACCCTAGTAAAGCGGGAGAAGTCATCGATGAATGTCAAAAGATACCTTGAGCTATTCATGGACATATTTGGCAGTGGACCACTGATATCAGAATGTATGAGACCCAAAATTGTAGAAGCTCTACTAGCTTTGTCATAGTCAAACTTGTGCTCGGGGTGCTTCCTAATGATGCAACCTAGGCAAATTTCCTTCGAGGAATGGAGGTGCAGAAGACCATCAACCATGGATTTGTTTTGTAACAGAAACAATTACTTGTAATTAAGGTATCCAAACCTTTCATGCCAAATCCTACTAACCTCATTGCCATGAGTGAGAAGAGCGGTGGGATTTTCAAGCAACACAAAGTGTGAAAACTCATAGTATTTTGCAATATGGTTTGCCTTTTCGACTGCAATAAGTCTTCCACTTTCAATATCATAAATTTCAAATTTGCTAGGGCTGAATGTAACTTTCTTCGGTGCACCAGTGTGTGTCATTTGATACACAGAAATTAGATTTGAATCCAACGAAGGCACATAGAGAACATTCTGAAAACTTCCATGCTCTAAATGGATGGTACCTTTACCCTTTGAAGAAATTTTTGAGTCATCTCCCAAATGGATGGGGATGGAGCTGTTTGGATCGAATGAAGAGAAGGAGTCAATAGTTGTAGCCATATGATTCGAGGAACCTGAATCTATCAGTAGAGTGATGGGTTTCGAAATAGTTGCCATGAGTGCTTGACCTCTTTCATGATCATCATTTATATCCTTCTTCCGTGCACCGTCAGGAAGATATATGTTATTCTTTTCCAAAAGGAGGGCCATTTGATCTATTGTTTTCTTCATGCATGAAATTTCAGGATGAAAGCCACGGTTGCAATATGAACATTTAGATTTTTCCTTACCCTCTTTACCTTTTTGCTTGTTCCTTGAATCGGATGGTGCATCCGATTGTTTGCTTTTCTCTCTTTGCTTGTTAGGTTTGAATTTGGGCTTCTCTTTCTTTTGCTTTCCTTTTCCATTCGAATTCTTGGATCCTTGAACAAAGAGGGATGAATCTTTGGAGCTTATGGACCCCATTTGAATTAGCTTATCATGCTCTTTGGTAACAGACTCAATGAAGGCATTCAAGGTAGGCATCTTCCAATTCAGGGTAGTTAGCCGACCGTAATTGAAAGTAGAGACAAATACCGAAAAATATTTACCAAGCTTTGAAAGAATGGATAGGATCAATTGCTTATCCTCTTTAAAAACTCCACTGTTCTTCAATTGCAAAGACAAATGCTTGAATCTTGTGAAAAAGTCATTGATGGTCTCGAAATTCTCAGGATTCAAGGCAATCAATTCATTTTCCAATTGAAAAGACCGCATGTCATCTTGCTTCCCAAAAAGCTTCTCGATTTTCTCCCATACTGCCTTTGGAGTAGTCAATCCACTGAGGTGAAAGTGAAGATCCTTGGAAATATTGAGGCAAATAAGACCATATGCTTCATCCAACTTGTTGAAGTGCTTTGATTTTTCAATGAGTGTATTGGGCTCAACTTCGAGGCTCATGGTGACTCTGTAGTACCCTCTTGAGCACAACATAATCTCCAAGTCATTCTTCCATTCAAAATAATTGAAAGGAGTGAGTAGCTTAGAAGAAGAAGAATCCATCTCACTGATAGCGAATGCACTTGATGGAGATGATTAACCTGCAAATCACAATCAAAACAAGAACAGTAAGGTCAAACAATCCACCCTTTTAGAGCTGCATCACACCTGGGATTGGAGATCAAGCAAGCTTGAATGATCCAATGTATCAAATCCATGAACTCTGTGGAAAACTCAAGCTTCTGGAGTGGATTGGAGAGTATTTTTCAGCCTTGCATGCACATGATATTTTGCATGGCAACACTTCAGTAATTTTGAGCAAATTCACTCAATTCTTCATGTATAACACCTATAGGAGAGAGATCTTGTCCCTGCAATGGATTTGATACCATGTAAAATTAGTCACAACATATCTATTGACCAAGAATATCAATCACAAAGATGTAAAACAATTTGGAGTAAAAACTGTGCAAGAGAGATGCAGCAGTGCTCTATAATCCAGAATGGTAGAATTACAATACAATACTGTCACGATGAGTGAGAAATTCGAATTATCCAAGGAGGTCATTCAAATATACTGCATGGTGTAGCTTGGCTCCAACTAGGAGTCCTCATCATCAATCAGTGGTGGTCATCAATGCACAAGTCACTGTTAGACAGGTGTCATACTGAGTCTAACTAAGTCTAACTGAGTGTAATAAGTGTAACTGATGGTAAGTGGCACTAATGTAGGGATGGAGGCTCAGTGGAGGGTGCATGAGGAGTTACCTACACTCAGAATATGTAGTCAAGTATCATTGTAGGTCAATCGAAGTGATAACAGCAGTGAGGAGTCATTTTAGCCTCAAATCAAGAAAAGACAACTAGTTAACTGAAGTGAACTGGACTGGTAGGTGAGAAAACACACCCTTCTCAAGTGGTGGGTGAGAAGTGGGAACCTCCCTGACTAGGAGGGATCAAACATAGTGGAAAGTGGCTTCCGGGTGCTGCCAGACTAGGGACTAGGTGCTGGAGGCATCAAACTAGTGACTAGGAAGCATGCAGATGCATGCATGCAAAGTGCATGCAAAGTACATATTGAATGATGAGATATCTGAATAGGTAATTGAAAATGCATCAGAAATACCATAGCTAAAGATGAAAATTCTGTGAATGTATTATGGGGCAACTCAATGTACCATTTCACAGCAGTTTCCGTTAGGGTCCGCTGAAACAACCTTAACCTAACACTATCATCAACTAGGGAATTGGATGAACACCACCAATGGAATGTCATCACATGATTTGATAGATCTTCCCATGGTTTTCCGTCAAACTTGGGTATGTCTGAGGATATTTTAGTTGGTATGGTTGGCCACCCATTCAAATGTAGAACATGATCAATGTCATTAGTCAGTCGGGATAAATCCGGTAGATTTAATGTTGCTGGAAATGGTGATTTGACTGGTGCTGTAGAAAACGATTGATATGTGGGTGAAGCTTAATGGCTCCATTGTTGTTGTCCTTGGGCTTGAAAAGCATTCGAAGAAGGATTTCCTCCTTGCGGAGGTTGCATCCAAAACAATTGGTTACTTCTTGAATATTGTCCATTCCATTGTGGAACATGATGCATGTATGGATTGCCCCCTTGTGGAGATATGTTCCAAAAAGATTGGTTACTTGGTGGAACATTACCATTCCATTGTGGGATAGGATTAATGGGTGGATTTACCCCTTGCGGAGGTGGGCACCACTAAGATTGGTTACTTGTTGGAATATGACCACTCCATTGATTGTTTCCTTTGTTTTGATAAGCATTCCAAGGTTGATTCCCCCCTTGCGAGGGTGGTTCCTAAGAAGATTGGTTACTTCATGGAACTTTTCCACTCCATTGTGGAATAGGGTTGATAGTTGGATTGCCTTTTGGTGTCATACCTGTTGGGGGTATGGGATTTCTCCCAGGAATTGTGCTAGGAAAAGTTGGAGGATTACTTCCCGAGGCATTTCCACTAAATTGTGGAGCATAACCCCAATTGGAATTACGGTTCCATGGTCCATTGGTTCCGCCGAGAATATTGAGATTCCATGGTGAAGGGTTTCCCCCAGAAGTAGAACTTGGAAAAATGTTAGGTATACCAAGAGGATTTTGGTTTCCTCCTTGATTGTTTTGACCTTGATTAGCCAAGCCATATGGAAAACCCACATTTGGTAAGGCAAACCCCCCTAGTAGGGATCCCTGCAGACAAAGTGGATGTAATTCTGGGATTGGAACCTGAAACTATACTAACTAGCACTGAAGTGCTAGTTGAACGTGTGCTAATAACAATTATACTAACTGTTGGGATTGATGAAGAGGCCAAATTGGAAGTATTGATACCTCTGGAAACTGTTTGAGGTTGCGATGATGTAGTCCCTTGTGCTCCTCATGAAGCCATAGGGTCAATTGTTGAATTTTGCATATTAGTCCAATAACTGAAAAGAGGATTAATGTAATCCAATGGCCCACTGATGTGAAGTACCACTGGGTTTGAAATATTTGTCAAAGGTGGATTTATGTGAGTAGCTATGTTGTTCTCTAGTGTTTAAATTTCAAATGGAGCAATATTATCAATAATGTTTGTGTTTTCTTTGTTAGTGAAGTTTCAGTATTTGTTTGATGTTGTTCTTCTCTATTGTTGTTAATTGAATTTAGAATTTGTTCAGTTTCCAAGTCACAAGGTTGGATTTTTGTATCCGTCTCCGCGATGTTGTGGGGCCTTCAATTTCTGGTGACTCACCTCATTGCCGTCGTGACTAATGGATCAGGAGAGTAGCTACTTTGAATAATTTGATAAAAGGAAGTGTTTAAAATGGTATTCTTAATAAAAAATAGAATAAAAAAATCCTAAGGACGTCTAGACTCAACAAAAAGAAAAATTGTCCACACAGTAAAAAATTCCTATGAATCCAAGAAAGAAGTCTACTTTTCCAAAGAACCGAAGCTCAGTTAAAAGTTGGATTAGAGGGCCTTCCTAAACTAGTATTTGTTGAGGGACATGAAGCCTCAAACAAATGCTAATAGTGAATGTATGAGAAATAGTGCAAATAAACTTTAATCGCCAGGGGAGTAAGTATTGGTTCTTGACCAATCACCTTCCCAAGGAGTAAAAGAATCAAAGTCTACCTCATGTACTGCAAGTGTCCCCCACTCACAATATTCTATGTGATATCCTAGTAATAAAAACTAAGGTTACCACTTCACAATTGACGATTGAGTGGAACAATTGTAAGTCTAGGACAACTCTCATAACCAAGTATTCTAGAAAAGTGATGTCACCTTTAGGACTTACCACTTACATAGAATTCCATGATAAGCTCGTGCCCCACTAAACAAGCAAGAGGGGGGGAACCACCCTTACTTATCCATATTGAGTTCATGTTTGATGCATGTGTTATATGCACTTTCCCAACAAGCATTTTTTGCTACTAATGGATTTAAACTCTCAATAATAAATTCTAGTTTCAAAATGTTTGTAGCCCAGGAGTGTTAACTCCCCAAACCTAATTAAGGGAACTAGCCTAACCTTGTTGTTGATATGAAAATCAAATCTTGGTTATTTTTAGATTAAGCACCAATTTTAAGGGTTCTTTGCTTAGTTTCAAGAGTGGAAGTGAAACTGGTGGTGTGTTGACTCAAAAATGTGAACCAAACAATGCAATATGATCACTACTCTACCTTTCAATTTGATGAATGTTCTAAAATAATGAAAAGTTAGAGGTTCATTTGGGTCTTTCAAACATGCAAAAATTTTTGGTAGATTTTTTATATTTAGGAACAGTTCTTCTGAAATATGGATAATGACTTATTTCAAAAATCAATGTAAACCAAACAAATATATCAATGAAAATGAATCTAATTCTATTACATGAGGGATATCTGTTTCTCATTTGCAGGGCCACCTGAAAGTGAAAGCAAAGAGGATATGTAGAGCTCTTTTGAATACATATGAATTAAATTCTTACACTTGAGATCTACTTTCTTATTCGCAAGATCGCTTGAAATCCCAAGTGAAGATGATACGGTAGCTCAAGAATTGTATGCGAAAATTGAATTCTACTCTGTTACAAGTGAAATCCACTTTCTCATTCACAAGATCGCCCGAAAGCCCAAGTGAAGAGGATACGGTAGCTCGAAAAGAAAATGCTTGAAAAATAAAATCCTAAACTATTACAAATGAGATCCACTTTCTCATTCACAAGATCGCTAGAAATCCCAAGTGAAGAGGATATAGTGACTCAGACACAACTTATCACAAGAAAATCAAGATCTAAAGATACAACTTTCTCTAATTGTGCATGAGAATAATGAAATACTGTAGATCCAAAACAAAATTTGAATAATTAAAGTTTGTTTTTGGTTTTGGAGGGAAATTGTATTCAAAATATCTGAAAGTGTAATGTTAAATTTTTTGTTTTTCAATGCAAATATATTTGTGAAATGTGTTCAAATGATCTTTTGATATGTCATAACTGAGATTTGGTTTCATGTTTCAGATAAGCAAGTGTATGGAATTCAAAAATTAAAGGGCCTTAAGGTTCTTTAAACAAATGTTTATGTTTTTTCATTTTTCATCATTTGCAAACTATTAAATGAATCAAACTTCTGCAGGGATCAATCCTAATCTTATCAAATCATGGATCTAAAAGCAAAAGATGGCCTCAAGCAATCAGGTCTACAACAACTTATAAGAACAAATTTGAGAAAATGCCAATTTAGGCCATCTTTAAAGGATTTTGGAGGGAAATCTCAAATTGAAAGATCTCAAACCAAATCCTCCCAAATTTTTCCAAATCAGTATTCAGTTGATCCTAAAAGGTTTTAAATGCCATGTGAAGGTCTGCAAGTACAAAAATGATGCCTCCTAGTGGCCCTAAAAAAATGAAATCTCAAAACTAGTTGACAATTCTTGCAAATTTGAACCAAGAAAGATTTAAAAATCTTCCAAATATTTAGATAAAGAGGGTTCAAGTAAGGTCCAAACTCTAATCTAAGGGATTCCTCAGGCAATCCAGAAAGAAAAATTCACAAAACGAAGACAAAAGTGAAGAACCAACCTCCAAAAAATAAAAAACCCAGACGATGCAAGTACAAAAAACAGAGCAAAGCATTGTTTTAAGGGTAACACACCTTGCGCACATGTAGAGTGCGTTGGCAGAGCTCCTTGCGAGTTGACAAGGTGTGTCACCTAACCATCAATGCTCTATATGCACAAACAGAGTGCATTGGCTATGCAAATCAAGAAGGATAGAGGGCCAAGCTCTATTTTCAAGAATTTTAGCTTTTTAAGGGTTGATTAATGCCGATTTTGAGATTCTAAGGGTATCTAAACATGGAACATAGGTTATATAAGAGTTTTAAGGAAATATTTAAGCAGATCTGTAAGATTGAAACAACAAAATTTTGAATAAATTTTTGAATTAAACCAAGGAGCGGAGTCGCCAATATGATAATAACAATTGTGGTAGGGATGTGTCTACACTTAATTGACTATCTTACGATGAAATGGTGAGGTTCAACCTCAGAAATAAAAAATTATCTAACATTTCCTAAGATCTTAAACCATTTAGAATTTAAATTAAACTTGGAGGGAAAAACTTTAAACTTATAAATGGAAGGAAAATTGAATTGTTTCATATGATATCAAAGGACAAAATAGACTAACTTACAACCTTGCTTGAGATGCATCCATCCTCCCTTGCTTTGAGCTATCCTTCTCCATCCTTGCCTTTGATGAAGATGAGCTTTCCAATCTCGAAATATCCCCAGCATGCCTTTTCTCTCACTTATTGTCCCCTAACATGCCCCAAGTGCTTTTGTTTTATAGTATTGGGAAATCGGAATCCGAGTTTCCACTTTCAATGTGGGATAATACCTTTTCTTGATTTTTGATTAGTTTTACTCAAAAACCCACTTTTCATAGTATTTTCAAGATTTTGTCACAAATTCAGAATTCTCAAGCACAATTGATGCAATTTTGTGCATTTCTTCTCACTATTGACTAGTGGAGAATAGATTTGAGCCATCAGGTGAGCAGTTCAATCACTGAACCTTGCCTCTTTAGGCTACATCTTTATTCACTCAATCTTTCCGATTGTGGATGTAGTGATTAGATAAGAGAGGATTGTTCTCTTATGTACTTGTCTTCTATCTTCATTTTGTAGGTGCATAGTGTTGGCTTGGTTTTGCAACCAAGCTTAGTGCAATGGGAACCTATCAACAAGTGATAGCAGTTTCAATATTGAAAGCAAAAACAATTGTAAATCTAAATCTAAAACTAAACTAAACTAGCATGTGCATATCATAATAAACTTTTGAAAGATTTGAAAACAAGAACAAGAAATAGAATAAAGAATAACTTTGTATTAAGAATAGGGGCAAGTAAGTGCTTGCAATGGTGATACCTCCAAATGGTGAAGATGTTGAGCAACTTCCAAGGTGAGTAGCTCCAAGCTCCAAAGGTCTCTTCTCCAAGATGGCTACAATGGTCAAAAGCTCAAGGGAGATTTTGACAACATGAAGATAGGAAAATGGATGGATGGAAAGTGAGGAGCCCCTGCCACCTTTTTATAGTTTTTGGTGGTGGGGAATACCATTATGGTTTTAAGGAAACCAATGGTATTAACCAACATGGTTTAGGTACCTTTTCCCTCCTTTTTATTTTTTTGAATATTTTGAATATTTTTATTCCCTTTTTAATATTTTTGGGAATTCTAGACCCTTTTTGAGGGTTTTTTATGCTTTTTTGAGGAAAAATATTCATTTTGAGTGGAAAAAGGGGTGTATTAAGGTCTTTTGGTGACTTTTTGATGGCTTTAGAGGTTCAAATGGTGAAAAAGTGGACAAATGGGTCATGTGAATAAGGAAATGAGCTAGTGAGCACTTTTTGGGTGTTAACAGATTGCCCCCTGATGTGTGAGGGCAGGATCTCATCATATGGCCGATAGACATCATAGTTCTTTTGTCATTTTTCTGGGGTTTGGGGAAGAGAAGAGACCGATTGGAGACTAGATCCACGGCCCTTGGAAGCTGCAAAAAACAAAAAGTATTACATGGCCTCAATATGAATGGGGAATAATATCTGATAATGGATGAGGCAGGCATACCCATGCTCGTATCAAGACATATACATAACAATTAGTCCCAAGAACGGGGGACCTGAAAAATACATAAAAAATATACTGGTACATCATAATGGTCCAGAGGGGACATTATTTTGGGATGTACTCATGATCATAACATGACTGATCTCAATAACTGATACACTGGAATAACTGATGAACTGCTGAAACTGAAGGTGTCGAACATATGTAGTATCGCAATGACTGTGAGTCATATCCAAGAAATATATGTAATTGTATACTCGAGGGAGTATAAAACTGGGGTACATCTAAATACTATCGCCATGCGCAACCCGGATATCTATAGAAAAAAGGTAACTGGTTGTTTTCATAGGTAGACTCTCAAATGTGGAAGAGGCAGGTGGTATCCGGGGTCTTCGACTAAAAACTGAAAGGATCAATACCCTGTGCGAGTCTCAACGATGCGATCAAGGTGTTGAAGTCGAGCATGTGAGAAACAACCATTTAGAGAGGCACTGAGGACTCTTCTCAAAATGATTCATAGGCACTCATCATAAATGGTGATGAGTCCAAGACACAGGGACCTCTAGGTCTATCCTCTAGAATAATTTTGGTTGTCGTCGACAGAGGGAGACCAGCAACTAACAAGGCATGTTGAATTTTCAGAATTTACTTCAATCTGATCTAGATCTTAACTGAGAGAACAACATGTATAGCATATCAATCATGGAGACAATAATGCAAGCACACAAGAGACACAAAGATTTACTTGGGGAAAACCATAAAGGTGAAAAACCCCAATAACTTCCTCCGAGATAGATAGAGCAATGTTACAACCAACCATAAGAGATAGACACAACCTAGCAGCAGATCCTCCTCCTCCATAAGTGCACCACTCCTCCTTGAGTGCATGAGTGAGAAGTGAGTGAGTAAATAGAGTGCCTCCCGCACTCTATTTATACTTGACTTGACTTGCCTTTTTACCTAACTCATGTAGGCTCGAACTTAACCACATAACATAATGCTGACTGGGCCGACCCCCAATAGGGTGGTCTAATAACCCTTTGACCCACATGGCCGACCCCCCAATAGGGTGGTCTAATAACCCTTTGACCCACATGACTTATACAGGGCCAACCCCAAACAAGGTGGTCTAATAACCCATCAAGTATAAGTTACGACACTTACAATATAAATGACGACACTTCCTTATAGAGGAATAATACCATCTCTATAGGAATACAATATACATATACATGTGAAATACATTCCGAAGTTACATATACATCAACACTCCCTCTTAACTAGGAAGGTATTTCTCAGCACAGTTCTTCTAGCACAAGTCATCTTCTCTGGATCATCGTCACTGGATAATCGTCATCGAGTCATCATCATCGTCACTGCTGCTGCTATCTCAATCAATCTCTGAATCTACTCGTCATAGGAAGTTCTACAGAGCTAGTCCTTTTTCATACTGGATGTAGGCCCACCACTTGCAGGTCTTCATCATCACTGGCCATACTGTGGAATCCTCAAGACTTATTACGTGCGTCAAAAAACCTCGAAAGAGCATCCTAGGCTGTTACGAGCACACAGCTCTACCTATAGGATCTTCCAAGGCACCGAATTACATGTGACCTCACCACAAAACCTCACAAGAGCATCCCAGGCTGTTACGAGCACACAGCTCTACCTATAGGATCTCCCAGGGCAACGAATTACATGTGGTCATGGAAAAACCTCGCAAGAGCATCCTAGGACTGATTACGGGCACACAGCCCAACCTATCAGATCTCCCAAGGAACCGAATTACATGCCATAGGACAAAACCTCGAAAGAGCATCTGCCAGATATCCTAGGGAAACGAATTACATGCCATAGGAAAAACCTTGAAAGACTATCTGCAGATCTCCCAGGGCACCGAATTACATGTCCTCCCAAAGCAAAACCTCGAAAGAGCATTTGCCAGATGTCCCAGGGCACCGAATTACATGCCATAGGAAAAACCTCGAAAGACCATCTGCAAATCTCCCAGGGCACCGGATTACATGCTCATCTGCACAACCTGATCCATGGCCATAGAGTATCAACCTGATACTCACCATACATCATCCTGATGTATCCATGATCATCCTGATCATCACTGCAACATCCTGCTGCATGTCATCATACCTGATCCACCTGATCATCAATGCATCTACCTGATGCATACCAAGTATCTACCTGATACATATCATCATACATGATCCTCCTGATCATCAATGTATCCATCTGATACAAATACAAATACATGATACATATCACCATACATGATCCACCTGATCATACAATGTATCCACTTGATACATATATAGATACATGGTCCAAGCATCCAACATGATGCATATACAAAATACATACACATGATCCAACTGATCATATCCAGCATCCAACATGATGCGTACATACATACATAAAAATGATCCAACTGATCATATCCAACAGAAACCAGAACATCATCCTGATGCTCATCATCCAGCGCTTACATCCACAGCCATGTGAAGGATCCTCCTTCCAACATGCTTGGAATGGCTTCAGCAAATGTGTCCATCACTTCTTCCTCGAAGTGTCCTCGATCTGAAGAACGCCAAGCCTCTCTCTGAAGTACTCGAACTTCACTCTGGCTAGTGGCTTCGTCAGCACATCTGCAATCTGCTCGTCCATCGCAACATACAGAAGCTTCACAGCTCCTCTCTGCACCATATCCCTGATATAGTGATATTTGATCTCTATGTGTTTCGACCTGTCATGAAACACTGGGTTCTCGGACGGCTTTACACAACTCTGGTTATCACAGAAGATACCAGTAGCCTCCAATGGGAGATCAAATAACTCAGACAGTAGCATCCGTAGCCATACTGCCTCACAACTAGCTGAATAGGCTGCAACATACTCTGCCTCACCTGTACTCAGTGTCACGCAGGACTGCTTCCTGCTAAACCATGAGATCACACCTGATCCCATACTGAAGCAACACCCAGATGTGCTCTTCCTGTCTGTAGCACTGCCAGCCCAATCTGAATCAACATAACCCTGCAGGTTAAACTTTTGATTCACTTCATACTTGAGCCCATAATCCACTGTACCCTTCAGGTACCTCAGAACATGCTTTACAGCAACCAGGTGAACACTCCTCAGATCCGTCAGGAACTAGCTCAATGTGTTCATCGCAAAGCAAATATCTGGTCTCGTGTTCGTCAGGTAGATAGAGGACCCAATCATCTGACGATACATCGTGACATCAACTGGATTAGATGAAGCATCACATAGAAACTTCAGGTTCGATGCCATAGGTGTGGTCATAGCCTTGCATTCCATCATCCCGAACCTCTTCAGGATCTCTATTGTATACTTCCCTTGTCCAAGGAAGATTCCATCTGCACTCTGCCACACCTTCATGCCAAAAACAAATAGTGCATCATCCCCAAGTTCTTCATCTCGAACTTGGCAGCAAGCTTCCGCTGCGTGTCGGTAATCAATCTATCTTTACCTGTAACAAATAGATTATCTGCATACAAAAGTAGTATCACTTGATTGCCTTCCTCAACCTTGTAGTAAAGGTTGGAACCCGCTTTACTCTTGGTAAAGACCAAACTGGATAGAAAGCTGTCTATCCTACCATACCAAGTTCTGCACATATATGATTACACCATGATGTCTTGAAATCCATCTGATGCATCTTCTATTTCATCACTTTTATATTTCTCAATGCTGTCATCTGCAACATGCTTGATCTGATAGGAAGTCATAACAAACTTCCCTTCAGGTCTTGGGACTACATCCCAAACATCATTCTTCATGATCGACGGATCATGGCATTCCATTTCTTCATCCTAGATCCTGGGAACTTCAATATCTTCAATAGATATCTTTGTTGCTGGAACAAATGTTGTAGTCCTTTTGTAGGTGAAGATATGCGGTCTTTCCTACAAAACAGGTTAAATTGCATGATTAGAAACATCTCATAGTTTTCAGAACAAATTCTTACATGTAAAGAAATATGTCATACAGTCATGCAATTATCTTAGCCAATGCTTCAATACAACATTTATCCATATCCCGTAACTTTCTAGATGCCTTCCAATCTCTACCAGAACATTGTTAAGAGTGTGCACAACTCCCAACATGTCAGCAAAGAGGTTTCATTCTAGATAAGTAGCAATAGAATGTTGTACAGTGCCATAGGCCACTTACCCATGTATATTAGTAGTATACTATTCATCAATGCAACTATTCTAATATGCATAATACACAACCTAATTCTAGGAACATCAGTATATACATTATTGAACAATATTATTTAAACAAACAAATATGCAAGAAATGATGATTAAAATACTTATCTTTCTTTGTTTGTTGGGTGGACTCCCTCTGAGTCTTTGTTTCCTTTCAGGAGCTGTTGGAGTCCTAATCTGAAGTAGCTTCTTCTACACCTTTCTGTTGTGGAATGTAGAAAGATGGTCAACTCCCTCTGAATATCTGCATCCTTGCAGAAACTACTGAACTGTGCCCCTTTTCTTTCTTGCAGGAACAACTGGAGTGTGCTCCTTTGCTTTCTTGCAGGAGCAACTGGAGTGTGCTCCTTTGCTTTCTTGCAGGAGCAACTGGAGTGTGCTCCCTCTTGATCTTTGCTTCCTGAATTACCTGTTCTTGAACTCATATTCATCCTTGGTCCCTATGCATGCTTATTAGTATCATGATTGTGTTATCGTTGTGATTTCATATAAAATCATACATTCATTAGTATACTATTAAAACACAATAATTTCAAGCATATATAGTCATGATCATTTCAAATAGAAATAATAAGCATTATCATTCAAGGTTTATGTAGGATTCTTATGTTTAGTCAAATCATAAGAAGCATAACATGTCTAAACCTATAATTACTCAAACCTATGACTCTTTAGTTGAATCATCAATCAAGATAAGAGATATAATATGCATAAAACCTGTGATTATTTGAACCTATACCTTCATGATTCTTCTGGTTAGTCATATCATCAATTGTGGTAAGAAACATAATATGCATACAACCATGATTATTCAAACTTATGACTTCATGAATAATCATTATCAACAATAGTATAAGATCCTAACCCAAGGTAGGATTCTATCTTGATATAGGAAAAACATACCTGGATTAGCATGCTAGTTAGTTATGTCTAACATACTCACATGATGTATTCTTGTTCTTCTTCAATGACTTGTGCTAGTAACCTGTATATCTCATAGGTTAGCCATTATAAAACCAAGTTATACATACCTCGTAAATGGATCTTCTATGAGATCCATGAAAATGGATGAGTCTTTATCCTCATGTCATCATGATCATATGTTCTTGAACTAGAACATGATTTGTCTTTCTTGGTGTACCTTCCATGTTAGTAGACAACATAAGCCTCATACAACACCATAATGCATTAGTACAATCATAAGTGTCAACACCCTAACTAATGAATATCTTCTATCATGCATTCATAATTTTGTTAAGGTGATACGACAAATCTAAAATCAAGATTGTACTAACCGTAATAACATGAAGACAAACATACCATAAACTTAATCATGAACAAATCTCAAAACATACCTCGATGAGTCATACCTGTCGAGATCGCTTGTAATCTCCTTATGTAAAGCCTTAGCCTCATCTCCCTCTGAAACAGGAACTCCTTCACTTATGCAGGTGACCAATCCATCTTCTTCTAAGATTAACCCTATCCACTTGATTTGCAAGAACTGGACCTGGAGATGGATATGGGTTTGTCAGAGAAACCCCAAAAATTCAAACTTTGAATTTCAAAATTCCGAAAGGATAGAAATATGCACTTTGATGAGCTGATCAAACTGGTATATTCAGAATTTGAAAACTGCAAAGTTTCACTCCTCAATTTTGCCTTTGAAACTTCCGGATTCACTGGACGTGACCCTGAACTGGGGTTTGATGAAGCCCACTCTTCTTCCCAATCAAAATGTTTGATCCAAAGCTCTAAGCTTCTATTTTTCTGAGGAGCTTCCAGCCGTGGTCACAGATTTCAAAAATTCCCATTTTTACAGAAGCCCTAATTTTCCACTTTTCTGATCAAAGTCCCGAACTAGGGTCTAATCAAGCCCGGCCTTCTGCCCAACCAAAAATTCTGATCTTGGTCTCTAAATTTCTATTTTGATGAGTAGCATCCAGCCGTGGTCTCCGATTACAAAAATTCCAACTTTCTTCGAAGCCCTAAATTCCAGAAGCCATGAATGAAGGTACTAAAAAATAATTCTGTTTTGACAGAAATATGTACCTGATTGTTTCTGGTGTAGCTCCAAACGTTTCGATCCACAGGGTCTGAAAAAGTTTCTTGAGATAGCCTGACCTGTTATCTTTCCATCCTGACAGGTCTGACCTCAATTGGATTCTTTGAGAGAGAGTTATGCCAAATGTCGCAACGTGACCTGTTTTGGGATAATACAGGAGAGCGAACTTGTACGACGTGCCACGTGTCACTATTTCAAACTTCGGCATCTGAAAAACTTTTCCTGAAATATCTCGGCCTGTTAGATTTCCATCTTGACAGGTCTGACCTCAATAGGACTCTCTGAGAGAGAGTTATGCCAAGTGTCGCAACGTGACCTGTTTATGGGATAATACAGGAGAGCGAACTTGTACGACGTGCCACGTGTCACTGTTTCAACTTCGGCCTCTGAAAAAGTTTTTTGAGATATCTCAGTCTGTGTACTACCTGCAAATTTTTATGAAATTTCATTTGGAGATTCCTAGCCCAAGTTATGACCTTTTTCCCAAGGTCACCTGATTTTGACTCAGATATGGAAGAGGCAGAAACCCTATATTGTACAGATCATAAATCACAAAGTACAACGAATTATAGGTTGTCCTTTGGACACAAGGTAAATGGGGATTTAAAATTCGACCTGTAATGATTTCATATCCGAAAAATTCGCCAAAACGGATTTATAGAGAAAGTGCTACAATGACTGGTTTTTGCTATATCAAGCCCTAGCATCGTAATTGCAACAAGTGTTATACATGCCATATCATGCCTTCTTTCATGCTAGCTCTGATACCATGTTGAATTTTCAGAATTTACTTCAATCTGATCTAGGATCTTAACTGAGAGAACAACATGTACAGCATATCTACAGCATATCAATCATGGAGACAATAATGCAAGCACACAAGAGACACAAATATTTACTTGGGGAAAACCATAAAGGTGAAAAACCCCAATAACTTCCTCAGAGATAGATAGAGCAATGATACAACCAACCATAAGAGATAGACACAACCTAGTAGCAGATCCTCCTCCTCCATAAGTGCACCACTCCTCCTTGAGTGCATGAGTGAGAAGTGAGTGAGTAAATAGAGTGCCTCCCGCACTCTATTTATATTTGACTTGACTTGCCTTTTTACCTAACTCATGTAGGCTCGAACTTAACCACATAACATAATGCTGACTGGGCCGACCCCCAATAGGGTGGTCTAATAACCCTTTGACCCACATGGCCGACCCCCCAATAGGGTGGTCTAATAACCCTTTGACCCACATGACTTATACAGGGCCAACCCCAAACAAGGTGGTCTAATAACCCATCAAGTATAAGTTACGACACTTACAATATAAATGACGACACTTCCTTATAGAGGAATAATACCATCTCTATAGGAATACAATATACATATACATGTGAAATACATTCTGAAGTTACATATACATCAACAAGGCAATGATGTTTCCTTGATAGGAGCACGAGGTGTAGGACTGAAGTGTGGTAGTACTGATGGTAGGATTGACATACTTGTGGGGATGGGAAGTAACTGGGGTCATAGAGTGGAAAGACTCAAACTTCCTTTGTTCAGAGCATGATGACATGGTTGACCTGGCAGCGTAGGGAACTAACTTGTAGGTGTGGGTATCATTGTTTTTAAGGACTTAAAGGTATGTATTAGCTCGGGGGGGTGGGGGGGGGGGGGGGGACGAGTTGATGGGTGCTGTCGAGGGATTCTCAGGGTGACATACTGCAAAATACTCTGAACAAAGGTGACCAAAATGGGGAAGCTGCCATATGAGTAGACGTGATCTGTTATGGCGCCGAGAAGCACCATTGGGTCCTTCTTCATAGTTTTAATGAGCTCCAAGAAGGGATTAAAAGTGTGCTCTGAAATGGTACTGTCTTGTGGATTTTGCAATCCCAGGACTGTTCGTTCTCATGTGTGCTTTCATTTTTAAGGAGTCTGAAAATGATAAGAAGACTCTGCAGTGGTTGTGAGTACCGTCCTGTGGATTTTTACGAGCCTAGGATGGTGATTGCTCGTGGTTTCCTTCATGTTTAGAGAGTCTAAAAGCGGTAAGTGGACTCCATTGGTGTTCTTTTTCGTAAGTTAGTCTCCAAGGCCCGAAAAAGCATAAAATGATGCAAATGGAGAACTCTTCTAGTCGATGTGACTAGAGTATTCCTTTTTCGTAATTAGTCTAAAAGGTCCGGAAAAGGGGTAAACTTATACTAGGTAGATGCCCTTTCATATACGTTTAGCGAGCATGAAAGGAAGCAAGGTTGCTCGACGATTTTTTCATTGTTTTAGGAGTCAGAAAAGAGCTTAACAAAAACTCCCTAAGTGCCTTTTTCGTGAAAGGGATTGCTCGGCCCAAAAAAGGGGTAAAACTATACCGAACAAACAAAAGGGATTGATGAGAGTGAGAAAAGGTCCTAAGCACCATCATGAGTGCGGAAAACTGGTTCCGGTGACATAAAGATTGTCAAAAGGGGGCCACGGCCAATGTGGCACGCAAATCGAGGTAATGAGAGGGCATTTTGAAAAAGTGCCCAAAAATATGGGCATGAGAGTGAGAAATGATCTCAAGCATCATCACGAGCGCGAAAAACTGGATCCGATGATATAAGATTCGTAAAAAACGGATGACGGCCGATGTGGCACGTAAACCGAGGCGACGAGGTGGCATGGGAAAAATGCCCAAAACATCTGGGCATGAGAGCGAGAAATGATCTCAAGCATCATCACAAGCGCGGAAAACTGAATCCGGCGATATAAGATTCGTAAAAACTAGACAACGGTCGATGTGGCACGCAAACCGAGGCGACGAGGGGGCATGGGAAAAATGCCCAAAAATTTTGGGCGTGAGAGCGAGAAATGATCTCAAGCATCATCACGATCTCAGAAAACTGAATCCGACGGTGCAAATGGTGCAAAAAACGGAGGTCATAAGGACTCCGAAAGGGTCAAAGGAAATAACTAGGTTAAAAAATGGTTACAAATAAAGGTGAGCCCACCAAGCCAAGGATGCAGTGGTGGGGAGAAATGATGACCCGCAGGGGTAGAATACTAGGTGTATCGAATCAAATCATATATACAAGTGACATGTGACCTCAAAAATGGTTGAGATCACGCATGTGAAAAAGTGAGCAGGGTTAAGGACTTGCCCCCATGCTATGTGCATGGGGTTTGTGATTGTGGATCACATATGTGTTGGTTTGAACAATGGGATCATTGAAACATTGAGATAGATGTGGTGGGGAAGGTTCAAAATGATTGATCATGCCCCCTATCCCAGGGTCGAGGTAATCTATTATGCCCCTTGACTCAGATGTGTTACTGTGGTGCTCTATGATAGCAGGGTCAAGACCAGGCATTTCGGTATAGGACCAGGAAAAGACATCACATAACTCTTGGAAAAGTTTTTTGTACTCTCCAATCTCATACTCACTGCAGGAGGCTCCTAATGTAATGATTTCAAAAACACTAGGTGGGTCATAGATATCTATGTGCATGACAGGTGAGATGTTGGCCATGTTACCCTCCTCAAAGGCATCAGGAGCGGGGATGGGATCTTTAAACCAGTCGATTTTGGTGGGAAGGAAATCTTTGGACTCAACCACAAATTGGGTGGCTATGGTGGAGGAGGACTCTTCTGGGAGGAAATAGGAACGATGGTGCATGTCTTCCCAGGGATAATCCGGGGCAGTGAGAGCCTCTAGAATCTCCTCATCATTACGGAAACTTTGAGTTTTCAAATCGGTTGACGAGGGAGTGGTAGTCGAAGAGATCATATAAATGGTGTTAATCTCTCCGGATGAGGGTGATAGTGGGGGGTGGATCTCCTCAATTGTGGGGGGTGCCGTCTCAAGGTCCAAATTATTCATCTCATAGAGAGTTGCTCTGTAATTTGGGAGATCAGGACAATGATGTGAGTAATGGCCATAAATACCGCATATTGCACAAGGTTGGTTGGTATGCAATGATTTATCATGAGGCTTAGGGGTTGGATCGAGTTCGACAACCGGGATGTTGGGGTCATCATGAAGCATTTGCATGTGTTCCTGTAATGCAGGTAATTGTGGACATTGATGAGTCGGATGGCCTAACTCATCACACAATGAGCATTTGGGACGAGCACGAAACATGGGGGGGGGGGTTAACTGTTTTGGCCGGGGGTACAACAGTGTATGGTTATGGGCCTCTGCCCCTAGTGTGCTTGATAAGAGGGGGGCGGATTCGTAGATGACGAAGGGGTAGTGACACCGGGAGGTGGTTGACTAGTAGTGGCAATGGGTTGCACCAGTTGTAGGATGACATTTGGTGTCGGCGGGGGAACGGGAGGTGAAATATACCACATGGGTAATCCCAAGGTTAACCCGGGGAGGATGAGAGTAGCCATAACCGGGGCACTTACTATGCCCAACGGAGGGAATAGGAAGGGGATTATGTGGATGGGTGTAACACCAATGTGACTAGGGACCAATGGTGGTTTAGGTAATAAGGATGGTTGATTGTTGGGTGTTTGTGTATTGTGTGAAAGAGTACAGAGGTCAGCGACATGGGTCTCCGGTGATGGTGGTGGAATGGATTAGAATGTAGAAGTCATCGGTGCGTCGAAGTAAAGTCCGGGTCCCACGGAGGAACAAACGAGGTAGTTGCACCACAAACAGGTTGTTCAACCATAGGGAGAACATTTTTAGGTGTAGCAGGGGCCTTGGGATCGTAATAGGTGAGTTGGTCGACCTTGACCACGCGTCCATCATGAGGGAACATCATGGTACGAAAAACGGACGAGGCAACAGCTCGCATGGCATACATGTAGCTGTGGCCAAGTAAGAGGTTATAGTCAAGTTGGGCATTGATGACCTCTATGTCAATGATCACGATTTTACCAGCCAGCTGGATGGGGACATTAGCTAAGAGACCTTGGGGTTGAGCCAAACGACTGTCGTAGGCTCGCAATGCAGTGGTGGACTGCTGGAGAGTAGGAGATCCCAACTTCTGCCAAACGAATGTGGACATAACGCATGTAGAGGCACCTTCATCAATAATGCACCGATGGATGACAAGATTTCGAATGGAAACGGAAACTTGGAATGCTAAAGTGGAAGGCAAGCGTGGTTCGGATTGGTCCGAATCGAATGCCATCAGTTGTGAATCATTGGGGTCAATAGCACCAATGGCAGAGAGCAAAGTATTGCGCTATGAAGGATAGTTTTTTAAGACTTCTAAAGCAGACATGGCTGAGGGAGACTGGGCTAAGTCATCTACAATGCTGTAATGCGACACAGCGCGAGCATTGGGATTATTGTTGATGTGACGAAGTGGGAAACGAGGAGCTTTAGAAGCGCCATCGAGTGGAGCCGGAGGTATACGTAACGTCTGATCCGTGGGATGAATGTTAGTTTTCTTGTCGGCAGGAAGGGCTTCAGGGGTGGAGCCATATTGGTTCTGGTGATTTTGGAGGTTGGCATCTGTGGATGACATCATTAACAAGTGGTGGGTATCTGAATCGAACATGGGTTGATCAGGAGCGGCATAAGTGATTTGTTGTTGTGGTGGCGCGTTGCCCTGAGGGGGAGCTAATGGCTGAGTGTTCACTACGCCTTGGGTTGGAAAGGGGTTTTGGAGCACCAAAGGTTGATGTTGAAGTGGTGGAGGGTTGGGTGGCACCTGAGGAGCCACTTGCCCTTGACGATGGGCATCGTCAGTCCAGAGTTGCTGAGCTCGCTCCAAATGTGGGCAAGCATGTGTGTAATGGCCATAGACTCCGCATATAGAACAAGGATGGTTTGTTCTGAGGTTATTGTTTTTGGGCTGCCTGGGATGATGATCCGGATTCTGGTTGGGAGGAGTAGCATTGTTGTTATTTGGGGGATTGGAAGGTGGTGGACCTTGATTATGTTGTTGATTGTTGCCGCGGTTACGTCTTCTTCCATGGTATTGTTGTCCACCCTGGTTGCGTTGGTTGTTTTGATGTTGGGGCTGATTTTGTTGTGTGTACATTTGCCCTTGAGTAGTGGGAGGATTTTGGTTTGCCGCAGGTGCGGGAGAAGGTTGCGGTGGATAATAAGCTGGTGGGGCTAGGGGTGGTCCAATTACCTGCTGGGGTTGTTGGTAACCTTGAGCTATTGGAGGTGTTGGGTTAGCTGTTGTAGGTTGCTGTGGGTAATATATTGGTTGTGGCAGAAACTGAATTTGGTTATGGGTGGCCAGTTGGTTAAAGTATGTGGGTGGTACATATGTCGATGGTGTTTTCCCATAGCAATGTTGTGGACAAGAGGGTCCATGAGTGTGATGAGTCTGATTCGTTGGAGCATACGAAGTTGTTGCTCCAGAATTAGATGTAGCCCTAGAGAGGTCTAGGGAATTTATGGTGCTCACCATGCTAAAAGGTTTAATTTGCGGTGAGACCTGGCCAATAATACCATCAATGGCATGTGATGCCTCCGGCACGTCACCGCGTGAATAATCTCCTCGTGGGGCATCCGGTATGATGGTGTAGAGATAGCCTTATTGGGCGTAAATTAGGTTGAATTGTTGAGCTTTTAGGATAGCTTCTTCCTCTGACTGGGGTCGTTCGGAGGCTATGTCTTTTTTTATGAGGGGTAGGAGTGATTTAAGAAACCAGTCCAAAAATATACGGTCATCCAGTTTAATCTTACACAGGCTATGATGCTTGCGCCACTCGTGGATGTGGTCCATGATGTGGGTAGCTGTGTTTTGTCTGTAAGACAACAGTATTTCAACTCCTGCATCGTAATGTACAGGTAGCTGAAAAAACTGAAGGAAATTGGAGGCGAGAGACGTAAAAGTTTGGTGGGTTCCATGTGGTTGTTTGATGTACCACTTGGCTGCAAAGCCAGTGAATGTTCGTTGCAATAGTCTTAGATGAATGGAGTCATCCACTATGGAGTTAGATGAACACCATAGGTGAAAAGACATTATGTAGTTTTGAGGGTCCTCTCCAGGTTTTCCTTCAAACTTGGGTATATCTGAGGGGAGCTTTGTAGGCATGGGTGGCCATGTAGAGTTGTGCCTGATAGGATCATTGGTTAGCCTGGCTAAGTCTGGTAAGTTCAGACTAGCCATATAAGGTAAACTAGTAGATGGGTGTGGCGTAGTGACTGGGACATGACTATTCATGGTGGCATGATGTAGTGGTCCAGTAGCCCCTAAGAGTATGCTAGGTATTGAAGGTATGTGTCCTCCAACAGTTGTGGTTTGGTATGGGCTAGCGTTTCCAAGTGCAACATGGGTTACACCGGGGTTAGGAATAGTAGTAGGAATTCTTGGTATCTGGGTTGTGGTAATGAGAGGGGGTGTGACCCCTATGTTTGGCATACCCATAATAGGAGGTAGTCCTGTGTTGGGCATTCCTAAAGGTGGAGTGTCCCCCATATTAGGCATACCTAGGGGGGTGGTTGTTGCCATGGATGGCACTGCAGTAGAAGGGTTTGTGGATGTATCTCCTATAGTACTGGTAAAAAGTGGGTCAAATTGTGTTCCAGCCATGAGGTTGGTTGCTAATAATTCAGTAGGGTTTTCGGATTCAGCCTCAGAATCAGATGTGAAGTGAGGCGTGTCAGAATTGGATGACTGTATGTTTGGCCGATGACATGTCGAGTCAAGGGATAAGGCTCGACGTCGGTGACGTGGAGAGCCAAGTAGACTGAACTGAGGGGGTTCACCCTGAAGACGACGAGATCGTCTAAAATTCTCAATGGTGAGAAATATGTTTTTGTAAAAAAATTTCAGTGTAAGATGGTGATGTATAAAAAACTTGAAACCCTAATGCAACCAAGGGTGTAAAAAAGGGGAGTGAAAATAAAGGCTCTCAGGCCAAAAAATCAAGCTCAAAAAGCACTTATTATAGCAGCTGTGCTATAATAAGTGGAGGGATGTAACAAAAAATGGTCAGAATACCAACAGTCAAACAACTTCTAGAAAAAAGAGGTGCTACTAGACCAAAGGTGGATTGTATCATGCAAACACCTAACTAGATGTATTGTGAGTCAACAAACGATATTCTCTGCAAGGTGATGAAATCCAAGTCAGACAATATTGAGTGTTGAATTAATGGCTAGATATCCCCCTACCGGGAGGGACACCGGGTAATCAATCCTAAAGAATGGCAACTAGGATACTCCATTCATGACACGTTCAGAAAAGGTGAATCTACCGTTTGGTCCTTTTACCGCAATACCCCCATATAGGGATATCCCGAGAACTGCAAATGGTAGCCTTTGGTTACTGAATGGATTTCGGTATTCCACTCAGGCTTCCAGAACCATCCTCGCGACTTCAACCCTCCTAGGGGAGAGGCCCTCTGATAAACTGGTTGTGACCATGCCAAAAAATACTAGGAGATTTTGGTTCCCTAATGGACAACAGCTATGTCTCAAATGTAATAACTAAGAGGTGTTATTGGAACACCTATCCCCTCAATTCTACCTAGCTACAAAGTTCTTTTAAGTGCTCCCCAAGTGGGGTTAAAAGTTGGTTGAAGTTAGGGTAAATTTTAAGGCTCAGTTTAAATTATGTGTTTGAGTGGGTGCATGTGTGGTATTTTAAACTGAAATTGAAAATGTAAATGCTTTGCAAAAACTATTGAAAAACAAAGGATCTTTGAAACAGGAAAGCAAATAATATGAATTCTTCAAGAAATAAATGGATTTCTTTTAAAAATTTCTATGGGCAAAATATCAAGGAAGTAAACAGTAAAATTTTTATCTAGATAAAATGCAAATGAATCCTTCTTTCAATTTCTGAAAATTTTGTAAAAAGACTTTTTTAAAGGTGCATTCTAAATAGTAAAAAGATTTATATGGCTGTAATAATGTAGGAATTTTAATACTGTAAAATAGCTAAGTGGGCAGAAAATACAGTAAAAAATTAATTTTTTAATGGATTGGCCGAATTGAAAAAACTTGCATCGCGGGTTTTGGCGGAACAGCCACGATGGACCGCGCGGGTTTCTGTCACACAGTCGCGATGGGTAGCGCGAGTTTCAGCCGCGAAGCCGCGATGTGCAGCGTGGGATTTCGTCACACAATTGCGATGTCCAGCACGGCAAATGGCCGCGAAGCCGCGATGTGCAGCGCGCAAATTGGCCGCAAAGCCGAGGGGAGCCACGCGGAAAAGAGCCACGAAGTCGCGATGAGCCGCGCAACTGTTGGGCGAAAAGCCGCAAGGCGAAAGCCGTACACGGACGCCGAAAAATGAACCCGAAAACGGCAATGTCGGGCTGTTAATGGCAATAAAAAAGGGGCAAAATCTAGAACAACAATGGATCTGCTGTCTAGGATGGCAGATCTATGAATTAAACTAACTAATACTAACAAAAACTAAGATCTAAAGCAAAATTTGAGATCTAAGAATTTGAAGCTAGCGGAGTCGCCAAAAACTGTTGGCTTGGTTTTGCAACCAAGCTTAGTGCAATGGGCACCTATCAACAAGTGATAGCAGTTTCAATATTGAAAGCAAAAAAAATTGTAAATCTAAATCTAAAACTAAACTAAACTAGCATGTGCATATCATAATAAATTTTTGAAAGATTTGAAAACAAGAACAAGAAATAGAATAAAGAATAACTTTGTATTAAGAATAGGGGCAAGCAAGTGCTTGCAATGGTGATACCTCCAAATGGTGAAGATGTTGAGCAACTTCCAAGGTGAGTAGCTCCAAGCTCCAAAGGTCTCTTCTCCAAGATGGCTACAATGGTCAAAAGCTCAAGGGAGATTTTGACAGCATGAGGATAGGAAGATGGATGGATGGAAAGTGAGGAGCCCCTACCACCTTTTAATAGTTTTTGGTGGTGTTGAATACCATTATGGTTTTTTGTAAACCAATGGTATTGACCAACATGGTTTAGGTACCTTTTCCCTTCTTTTTCATTTTTTGAATATTTTGAATATTTTTATTCCCTTTTTAATATTTTTGGGAATTCTAGACCATTTTTGAGGGTTTTTTATGCTTTTTTGAGGAAAAATATTCATTTTGAGTGGAAAAAGGGGTGTACTAAGGTCTTTTGGTGACCTTTTGATGGCTTTAGAGGCTCAAATGGTGAAAAAGTGGACAAATGGGTCATGTGAATAAGGAAATGAGCGAGTGAGCACTTTTTGGGTGTTAACACATAGTAAAATGTGATTCTGCCTTTCAGTTTGTTAAGGGTGTTAATTTGATTGTTAACATCATCCTCAATGCTTATAGACGTACAAAGATGGAAAATCCTTTCCTCCCATGGTGTTTTAGGAATTATGCAAAGCCCTGTTTTGCTATGAATCTCATGGGAGTTCGTTCTTATCTTGACTATATTAATCTTATTCTTTGAACTCGTTAAGACAAAGATATACATTTGGTCTTCTAGATTATGATTAATGACTTCATTGTAATATGTTAATTTTCTTTTAACCTCTAAATCTTCCTTGTAATATACAGTTGAAGCATTTTTCAACAATCTAGTTATAAAAATTATAAAAGTTTCAATTCCATTAAAAACTAAAATTCTAGATCCAATGTATCAAAATTTAATGAAATAAATGTTTTATGTTGAAATTAAAATATAAAAAATGGTATTTTTTTATTTTATCTAAGATCAATAATGTGAAAAACAAATAAAGTTTTGGAGCATGAAGATTCTAGCATAGATTCAACTTAAATAAAATCTACTTAGTAGAGAGAGGGATCAAATTTCTTGATGTGCAATTTTTTTTATGTCTAAACAATTACAAATTAAAAAAATCTCCATCTCAATAAAATTTCTTGATACTTAATAAATCTACATTTAAGATAGATCTATATTAATTTTAATTGTTTTATAACTTTTATGTCAAATTTAAAATTGAATAAACATACTAATCAATTTTATTTTATTTTACAATAAATCATCATATATATATAGATATATACTTCTGATAAATTATCCCCAACATTTTGAATATACACTTTACCCATCAATATAAAATCTAATAATAAAAAGTTTAACATATTCCCTTTACTCTTTATTTTATAAAAACATACCATAATAACGCAACTAAGAGAACATGGGATCTTCTTCTTGATAAAGAAACTTAATAATGTTGCTTGAAAAAAAAAGAAACCTAATAATGCACCTATAATTCTTTAATGCTTAATTATGCTTTGCATGTCAGTTTCAAATGGTAGCTCACCAACTCTTCCCCGTGAAGATTCGGTGTAATGTTCACAATTTATTTATTTTAATAATCAAAGAGAATCTTTTTCATTTTGTATTCCGTGTTAAACTCTAATTTTAATGTTCTAATTTGAGATATTTCAAAATTTGATAAAATAATATACGTTAAACAATCTCCTTTTAAAAATATTAAAAGGTAGAATTTCCAATTTCAATTTAAATTGTGATATTCGATAAACTTAAAGATGTATATTAAATCCAAGAATATCAAACTTTAGATAGTCCTTGATTATAAGATTAGATTTTGAGATTTTAAAACAACTCTCACATAATCCTTGATTAGTTTTTAAGTTATTAAATAACTTAATTATGATTAGTTTTATAAGTTGTTAAAAATAATACACCTTTATACTACGTTTATCATTAACTATATATCTTGAAGAAGCTCCGAATTTTTTTAATAAACATCATAACATTTTTTGAAACCCAACATATATACAACTTCCATTAGCATGTGAAAACATTCTTTTATTTGAAACCCAATAACGTACAACTTCATTTTATAGCATGTGAAAACATTCCTTTATTAGACGTAGCAAAATTTTCATTCTTTTATTAAACGTGGGATATTTTCATTATGGAATATATCTACATTCCATAAATAGATGGATATTTGTCTCCTCGGCATACTTGCATAAAAGGCATCTACATGGATCTTGTCTATTTATTTTTTGGAGAATATCTTAGATTGGCATTTTGTTATATGAGATCAATCAAGTTAAAAATTTTGCTTTGATTGGGTAGATGAACTTCCATACAACCTTCCATCTCCAGATTATTTTTGTCGTTGTATTTGAGACTATCGAAGAGTTGTATCCAACTTTTGGAGAGTATTTGTTGTGGTGATCGGAGATCTAGACCAAAACATCTTTTTGACTCTAGAGCCTAACATGACTCTTTAGCAATTGGTTGGTATAAGCTAACCATCGAATGCTATCCTCATCCCTAAAACCAACATAATCCAGATTGCGCCAACCTTGTATCTTCCAAGAAGTGATTCCTTGACCTGCTATATGGTTTAGAGTGTAAAAACCTCTAAAGCGAAGCTGCATTAACATATGTAATGAGAGTTTATGAAAAGATTTACTTCCTATCCATGGGTTCTCACCCAGGCAGACCTTATGCCCATCACCTATTTTCTAAGCGAGCCCCTCATCGATCACATTAAAGGAGAGCACAGAGTGCTTTCCACGTCATTGAAGCATTGCGATAGGATTTTAAAGGCCTATGAATCCATTCGAGGAATAAGGGAAATATATTTCTACATGATCACTTCATTCCACATCCCTGACCCATTAATCAATCTCCAACCACTCTTTTCTACCAATGCCTTTGAAAACACAAGAATGTCTTTTATACCCCAACCTCCCATAGATTTGGGCATTGCAATTGCTTTCCATTTGATCCGAGCAAACCCATTTTTCTCTAAGCTTCCATACCAGAATAATTTGAACATACACTTCCTAGTAGAATCAAACACTCCACAAGGGATCCAACATAGAGTCATCTACAACACTGATGTCGCCTCCAAGATTGCCTTGGTTAAACTAGCATGCTCCCTTTAGATAACTAACAAAAATTTCAATTGGATATTCGCTTTTCACACTTGGTGATTAATCAATTCCAATCTCTTTTGAAATAAGCCACAAACTTGAGACAAAAACAAAGATGTCTCATACCATCATCTAACTCAAACTGGTTAAACTGAAAAAGCACATGGAATTTGTGCATATCCTCATTCTCAATTCCTTTCCCAGCAATGTAATACTTTCTTTTATTCACTAACATACATAGTAGCTAGGTAGAATAGATCAAGTACTGAGGAAATATTTTCAATATCTCTGACAGATCCATCACAAAAGATTAAAATATCATCAACAATGAGAATGCGGGAAAGCTAGAACCTACCACTAATGTTAACTCCTTTGAAAGAACCCATTCTTTTGGCTTCGTGGATTCCCCTGCTAAGACCATCAGCTACAAGGAAGAATAGTAATGGGGCTAGTGGACAACCTTGCCTTATTCCACGAGATTGCATGAAGAAGTCCGAAGCTTCATCGTTGACTAGAACAGAGAACGAAATTGGCGTGATTCAACCCATCACCAATCTAATGAATGGAATAAAAAACCCATATACGTCACAACGATATTCAAATATGTCCAACTTACCATGTCATATGCCTTTGATAAATCAACTTTGATTACCAAAGATTTTATAATTTATGATCTTATAGAATGAATTCCCTCCCGTGCAACCCAATTATGTCATGAATCTACCTGCATGGAAGGAACCCAAACTGATCCTGGGAGATTCATGTAGATAACAGAGGCTTGATTCTACAAGAATTTATTTTATCCATTATCTTATAGATTGTATTACATAAGGAAATTGGATGAAAATCATCAAAACAATTCGGATTATCATCTTTTGGAATCAATGAAATAAAAGTGGAATTAAAAGCAACTAAAATATTTCCATTTTTCCTCGTGTCCTTGACCACCTATAGAAAGATCATGTGCCAACATATCAAAGATCCCAATGAAGAATTCTGCTGGAGGCTTGTCTGGACCAGGACTTTTTAACCCCTTTAGATTATTAAGGACCTCCTAAAATTCTTCCTCGAAAATTGTTGCCATTAAACTTTTGTTATCTTCTTCCTCTACAAAGCTAGGAAATAACTGAATAACTTTAACAGTCTCCACCAAATTTCCCTGCTATCCGCTTTGAATAAACTATCAAAATGTTTGATACCTGCCTCAACAATATGTTAAAATTTGTTTACCTCTTCTCCCATTTCCTTTTTTATTTATTTTCCGGATTGTATTGCAATTTATCTGGTGATTCACAAATTGGTGGAAAAACTTTGCATTCTCATCTCCTTTTTCCAACCATATTGCTCTTATTTTTAACCTCCATTATGCTTCCCTCATCTCAAGAAGCACCCTCCTTTTCCTCTCCAGGCCCAATAATTCAAGCTTGGTCTCCTCAGAAGAGAAACTCATACAAACAGATGCATTAGGTTCTGCCAAGTGACCCTCCAAATCTCTTAAATCTATACCATTCTGCTCTCTCATCTTGATAGACCACTTTATGTAAACCTCCTTTTTTAACTTTAGGTTCTTTAAAAATTGAATTGTTGCTAACTCTTTAATAGATTCATTGAAAGGGATCCATTTATCTTTAAGAAGGTTAAAAAAATCACTGTCATTCAACCAAGACGAGCTGAACTTGAAAGGAAAGGAAGGCTTGGAATCAACAACAATAATTTCCAGAATGATTGGTAGATGATCAAAATCACCCCACCTCCAACCCATTGTCTAAGCTTAACTTGAAGATCCAACAAAAATTTTTCCTTCCAAGAACTAGGGAAAATTTTAAGGATCCATACTTATTTAAAAGTGTATAAACCTTGGTGAATCTTACCAATTCTTAAAATGTCAACTATAAAATATATGGTGATATTTTTCTAAAAATATTTCAATTTCTAAGGGTTTTATATAGTTTATATAATAATTTGGTGATTTTTAGAGTGAAAATTTTTTACCCCATCAAATTTGGGTGAAACAAGGCTTCAAAAAATGCAAATTGATGAATCGTTTTTTGGAAAAAAAAGGAAAAATAGCCCATGGGCCAAATTTCGCCCCTAAAATTTTCCTTGCCAAGAACCTATCAAGGCGTTTCGTTATTCTAGATACCCCTACTTGTCTATTACTCCATGTTGGTTTAATCTTTACCAGTTCTATGTTAATGCGCCTTGTTGACTCTAGAATTCGAGTGAAATGATCTGATAAGACATATTTTTGAGCCTAGAGTCCCCAAACATCAACATAACCTATAGTAAAATTCAGATCACCTCCTAGGATAATATTCTTACTTTTCGTAAGGTCCTTTGACAGTAAGCAATCCAAAAAAGGCATTTTGTCCACATATGGACCGTAAACATTGATGAAAATAAATTCCCTCCCCAAAACATGATAAAACAAGATAATACTAAGACTGACTGCATAACCAAGGAGTTTGATAACCGCAAGCTTTGAGCAGGCTAGCCAATGATTAAACCTTCGAAGCAACCTTGAGCACCAGAGAAGCAAAAATCCCAACCTATTAGAAACTTCAATAACTCCTTTACTATATTTCCACCTTCACACATACTTTATTGAAGAAAAATCACATCAGGTTGAATAGTTTCAACCGACTGCAAGATAGCTAATATTTTTTAGGGATTAGCCAAGCCTTTGCCATTCAAAGAACAAATTATCATTGGATAACCTCTTATGAGGTAATAACTGCTCTAAGTGCCCCAAGGATGGACATTTGTGAACCTAGAACCATATCTGAAGAGTCTCATTCATGTGCCTTGCGAAAAAATGATTTTCTGCTTCCCCACCCCACCCTAACCCCCCCCGCTTTAGACTCCCTAGGATTCAATCCTATACCCTTGTGCCAGTTTGAGAGAGAATCTCCTTATGAGATTTGAGTTTATGTTTTGTAGTTATCCCCCGAGTAGATTTGAGAAGGACCAACACAATAACATAAAGAATCACTCAAAGACTCGATCGATACAAGACCTCATAGGAGATCACATGTTAGATGAATCTGAAATTTTTTTAGAAGCTTGATATCTTGATTTGAGGGGAAATAAAAGCTTAAAGGGATTATGTCTAAACTTGACTTACTAGCATTTTTCTAAGGGGAGATCTACTCCTGTAAAACTTCATCTTCGATAGTCTTTTGAACCTTTGCATTAACAATGTCCTCCATAATTGACTCTTCTTGGACACTAATGTTTCTTTCCTAAAGATGACTCTTCTCAGAGGATTTTTCATCCTCATGCCTGGGAGAAACTTCTTTAGAAATATGCCCTCCATTTCCTGAATTTTTCTTTACCAAGGTTCTTCTTCTGAAAGGCAGAGAATAATTCTCAACTAAATGGCCATATAGATGGCATATGTTGCACTTAAAGGAAATACCCTAATAATCCAGAACTTGAGCATGCTTATGATTACCAACATTCAACACTATGCTTTTCACCAAGCCCTCCCACAGATACAACTTCACCAATATTTTTTCCATATTCATGCATCCAATGGAGAGATAGGAGGTATCCGCTTCCACAAAACTTCCTAGAGAGTTCCCTATAGCCTTACAAATTTATGATGTCCACAAATACAACTTCACCAATATTTTTTCCATAATCATGCATGCAGTGGAGAGATAGGTGGTATCCGCTTCCACAAAACCTCCTAGAGAGTTCTCTATAGCCTTAAAAATTTATGATGTCCAAAATTTGAAAGGGAGGTTTATAATCTTTATCCATATCGGTATTATGTCGTTCATTTCTGTTGTGGTGTCGAATAACGGAGTGCACTAATTATCCAACGTCATCTCCCAATTTACCACCGCGTTGTTTAGACTAATGTCTTCTCCCAGAACCAAATTAATCGGCCTTACTTTCCATTTAATGCATTTCTACTTACGTTTCTTTCCTTTTCCAAGACCTTAATAAGCATAATTCATGTTTGCTTTGTCATTAATAGTATCTGTGTTTATCAGAATTTGTTATATTTATTATTATTTTTTTTTAAAATGGAATGATTTATTATTTTTAAAATTTTAGTTTATTTTATAATTTAAGATGTAAAAATTATATCTTCATGATAAATTTTTAAAAATTATTATTTAAAATAAAATATTAATATTAATATAATTATTTTTTATTATTTAAAAATACATTTTTATTCAAAATCAAAATGAAAAACGCTTAAATCCATAAATATTGGAAGTTTCATAACATAAATTTATAACTAAAGTTTCAAAATTCATAATATAAGTTGATTTTTTACCTTAGAAAAAAATCGTGCTTTTTATTCAAACTGAGAATTAAAAGTACATTAAAAGAACTTAAAAAAGTTCTTGAACACTTCAATTTTCAGACCTTTCTTTTAAGCAAAAAAACAAAAGACAACACCGTTCCAATATCGTTGTCCAATTGTAGTTGTCCAACCATCCTCTTCTGTTTATCTTTCCGAATCACCTTATGCTCCTTCGCTAATCCTATTGTTTTGACAAATACAAAATTCATAACATAAGTTGATAACTAAGGAGAAATTTTAAATAACAAAAATCATGCCTTATGTCTATATTTCTTTGTTTGTTTCGTTTAAAAAAAACACATACCTTTAAAAATAACTTTATTAATAAGTCTCTACCTTAAAATAATAAGTAAAATTCATTAATGAGAAAGAAAAAGTAAAATTTATTAATGAAAATTATATGAACTTCCACTCAAGTGTCATTAGTGTTAATCTTAAATTAATTTAACATTTATTTTTTAACACAAGAGGAGAGAGTGATTATAAATATAAAGGAATTCTTAATTAGTAAAGAGTAAATTATGTTTTTTTATAAGGTAGAAAATTAATAATAATAAAAAGTTATATTAAATGCTTCTTAATGTTGCGAATATGAGTTCGTAATATTTATTAAAGTCATAATCTAATATTTTATAAATTATTTTTTGTTAATAACAAAAAAGAAATTAGTATTTTTTTTCTTAAATTTTTTTGGCTTGTGGGAGTGACATGTGGTTTGAGAAACCATAACTCACGGGCATCTAAGCCATCAAAATCATCCGGGGATCGCACCGGCCTCGACCGCACCAACTTCAACTTCAGTGGGTTTTTGGGTGTCACCTCCCAACTAAGTCACCCCTAAGGAGAATTGGAATAATATTACTGACGAGACCCACACCTTAACCGAACTAGCAGGAATTAACTTTAGTATTTAGTATTTTTAATTTAAAATCGGGTAAGAATTATTTTGAATTGATATAACTATAAACATTATAGGTTAATAGTGTACAATTTAATTATACTAACATTTTAATTTGTTGAATTTATTTTTATATTAACAATTATAATTTCATCAATTCAAAATTATAATTTCTAAAAAAATACTAAATTATAATAACAAACCAAAATAATCCTAAATACTTAACATTCTTCTATAATAAGAAATTATTTAGACTTGAGAATACTTGATTTTTCAAGAATAATATTAAACTCTTAACATATTTGTGGTGAAGTGAGGAATATTTTTAGAAAAAAAACTAAATTATAACACCAAACCAAAAAAAATCCAAAAATACTTAACATTCTTTTATAATAAGAAATTGTTTATGCTTGCTATTTTAATGAGAGTACTTGAGTTTTTAAAAATAATATCAAACTCAAAGAATGTTAAACTCTTAACATATTTGTGGCATTTAAAAAAAAACACTAAATTATAATAATAAATAAAAAAAATCCAAAAATATTTAACATTCTTATATAATATAAGATACTTGATTTTTTAAGAATAATATCAAACTCAGAGAATGTTAAACTTTTAACATATTTGTGATGAAATGAGAAATCATAAAAAAAAAAACTAAATTATAACAACAAATAAAACAATTCTAAAATACTTAATATTCAATTGTTTAGGCTTGCTTTTTTTTATGAGAGTTCTTGAGAATAATACCAAACTCAAGAATGTTAAACTCTTAACATTCTTCTATAATAAGAAATCGTTTAGGCTTGCTTTTTTATGAGAGTACTTGAGAATAATATCAAACTCAAGAATGTTAAACTCTTAACATATTTGTGTTGAAGTGAGGAATCATGTCATAGATGGTTGGGATTAAGAGTCATGCAAAAAGCGTTTTGATCGATGTATACAATGTTTATCAAGAGTAGATTATTAGTTTGATTTTAATCAATAATGGTTAGAAAGTTGATTATGACATTATTTCTACATCAACCATAATACTCTTTATTTGTTAAAAATAATATCATAATATTTCATTTATATAAAGGAATTCGAATTATTATAATAAGACTTTTTATTTTATATTGAAATAATATTCTATAAATTAAAAATTAAATCCAAACTTAAAGAAATATATTATAATTTTTGCTATAATATTCCAAGCCTATTCCAAGCTTACATTAAGGACAAATTTCTCAAACTTAAACAACTATATTTAGCAAAGCTATATTTTAACTATTTTGCTTATATCCAAATCATAAAGGAAATGATAATTATAATTAAAAGAATAAAATGTTAAATTTTCTCAAAAAATGTGATCTCCTTTTGTCATGTCCCCTCATTGATGGTTAGTGGAAGGAGTTTCTAGCCCAACCAATTCCTTGGTTGAGGAGGAAATTTCATGCACTTAGGGTTAATTATGAAGTAAAGGCATTAATTAGTTAGGAATTTTAATTTTATTTTTATCCTAAGTTTGAAATGCACTTGGTAGAAGTAATTTTCAATAATTAGATATTTTTATTTTGGAATAATGTGGATAATGCTCCACAAGTGTGCCTTAGAGGATAAGGTTGACTAAGAGGTAACTTGAAAGACAAGAAAGGATAAAGCAGTCAAAGCAAAGAAAGTAGGGAAATGAGAAGAAATCAAGATAAAGCAGAAAAGCAGGGCAAAAGAAGGAAAAAGAAGAAAAGAAGGACAAAATCAGGACAAAGCAAAAAAGCAGTACAAAATAAAAAAGCAGGATAAAGCAGAAAAGCAAGAAAAAGAAGGACAAAGTAGAAAAGCATGATAAGGAAGAAAAACATATAAAAGTAGGACAAAGCATAAAAGCATGATAAGGTAGAAAGGCAGGAAAAAGTAGGATAGAAAAGCAAAAGAAGGAAAAACAAAAGAAAAAACAAAAGCAGAAGCAGAAAGCAAAAGCAAAAATAGAAAGAAAAGCAAAGCAGAAAGAAAGGCAAAAGCTAAAGCATAAAGCAAAGAAAAACATAAAGCAGGGGAAAAGCTAAAGCAGAAAGAAAAGCAAACTTATCCATTCCATGAGGGTGCCTTATCCTATCTTAGTTGCTCAACAATTCACCTAAATCTATAAAAGAAGGATTAAAACTCCATTTCACATCTTTTGTTCATTTGTGATTTGAATTGAGTGCAATTTTGCCTCATTGAACTGGGAGATGTGCCCCTAGTCCTAACTGGGAAATGTGCCCCATGATTCTACTGAAAGGATGATGAAATCCAATATTAATCACTGAGTCTATTGTAGGTCATGAATTCCGATCCATTGGTTGGTGTTCTTGTTGTGCAGTTCAACTCCTTCATTCAGTAGGAACAATGTTGGAGGGCATAGATGGAGGTTCTTGTTTCTACCTTTCTGAGCATTTATGGATGTTTAGACCTATTCCATTGCATTTGTAGCATCGTTTCCAGTAGGAAACACTTTTTATATTGATCAAAATAGGTGTCTGGATGAGCAAGTTATGGCCATTTTACAAGATTTGAGGATTCCAGTAGTGAAGAACGCGCCCTTGCTTTTCTATCTAGTTTGGTGCATGCGTTATGTGAGCATCCATGAATCTTGGTACGCCTTACATGAGAATCCATGTGATCCATATTCATCATCATAGCAGATACAATAGATGATCCTTCTCTCCTTTCTGTTTAGAAGACATCCACATTCATGTACTGTGAGATTTACTGTATTTGAGGTTCATTGAGAAAACTGAGGTTATAATGCTAATATGTTGACGTATAAAACTATTGAACCCAGTTATTATTGCTCCTATATTCCATATCAAGTCATATTGTGCTTCAAATGATAAATTCAAAAGCATTAGAGGTTGTTTTCTTCTAGATATCTCAAGACTACCTCATTGAGCCATTTTAATTGAGTACTAGTTCTATAGGAATTGTGATATTCATAGCTCTGTGAACCCATTTTACTTTATGAAGGTTTCTGTAGGTTTTTAATGGTCTTAATAATCCATCCCAAGTCTAAAATCATATATTTGAGATCCTTAGAGGCTGATTGCATTTGTATATTTCAAGACTAGCTCCTTGGGAATGAATTCATGAATAACTTTGTAGTAACTTTAATGAAATAGACGTTGGTAATATATTTTATGTTCTACAAGTTATTACATGTCCTTAAGACATTAATGAAGCCAACCCAAGCCTCATAATCATTTTTTGTGACCCTCTCATCTTGTTTGGAAGAGCCTAGCAACAAACTAGTTGAGTAGTCCATCCTAGCGCTCTTTCTCCCCTTGAATCCAAACACTACCAGAACCTCCAAAAAACTTTGTGAAATTTTTCCAACAGTATATTAGAGGTTTATGACCTGTTATGCACCTATTTTTTATGTCAAGTTTAAGTGAAATAGTTTAGTAGGAATATGCTGGTGTGCCTAGGAATCCTTGGAGTAGACTTTAGCCTAGCTGATGTTCGAAACATAAATGGCCCCAGTGCATTGTGCTTAGAAATTATATGCTGGACTTGATGCTATTTTTCTTGCTGATGCACACTCCCCATTACATTTGGTAGATCCAAAAGTGTCCATCAATCAAGCTCTGGGTGGGTAAATCAATGACCAATTCTAGTTCCTTCTTCACTAGTTTTGAGAACCGGTTACTACTTGGAAAATTTCTGATTTGAAGTTTCAATTTTGAGATAATATAATTTGATATCAAATCAGGGATATTATAGTGGTATCAAATATCTTTCCTCTACTCTTGTGGAAAGAATACTTTCAATTCGATGAATTTACAACCATGTCCATGTTTAGTGAAGAAGATTCTTACTCTGATGATGATTTTAATGAGAAGTATGATGATGACAATGATGAGAAATATGAAGAGTATTGCAGACACTATGAGGAAGAAAATGTCCAAGAGGTACCTTCTACAAGTATCTCGCATCAGATCATATTTTGAAGCATAAATTATGGTTATTCTTATAGCCATATGTGAAAAGAGCAGAAAAATATCTGAAGCTTGTTGGATGCATGTGCTTCATACTTGATGAGAATTTTTTGATCTACTTCAAAAATAGTGAGCAAATATATTGATCTTAAGGAAAATAAAGAGAAAGATACATCAATTCACTTGAAGGAGCAAAAAAAAAGTACGAATCAACCATCTCAAGAAGATGAAGGTACAATCCTTACGGAGGAGGGTTATAAGCATGAAGAAGCCACCACTTGTTCCACTAAGGATAATATAGTTCTTGATTAGAAAGTCACTATTGAATGGTGACAAGAAGAGGCATCTATTGATGGATGTGTAAGTTTTGAGGAGACATCTACTGATGGATGTCCATTTCTCTATGTTGTTCACATAGATATACCACTTGAGAAGGCTACTACAAGTACAAAACCCACTGAAGTTGAATAATATTAAATTCTTGCAGTCAAGGAAGAGATCCACATATCAATCTCACTTTCACCACAAGAGCTTCATGAGGTTGATCCACCAATCGATGATGAGGAGGTTCGCTCTCAACCTTCTCCTTTTGAAAGGCCACTCAAGATGAGTGAAAGGAAGATCAAGGAGGCCTTACACATTCTCCATGACACACATGTTTCAGTGTTAGAGTCATGTTGGAGAGCTACTTCATTGGAAGATTCATCTTTCCTTGAAGCCATGGGGAAGATCCAAAAAGCAATGACTACTATCCAAGGTAATTTTTCACATATGCTTTCTGAAAGAGATTATTTGTATGAGCTTGTTCACATGTTGCATGGAGCAGACTTGAAGGATAATGAACAAATTTTCAAGGTCAATGATGAGTTAATGGCCACCCAAGATTCTTTTAGAAGCACTCAAAGTTCCCTTCAAGAATCCAAGATAGACATAGAGCAACTTCACCAAACTTGCAAAGATCATTCATTTTAGTCAGCCAGTCTCTTATGGTTGATTGTACTAATAATTTCATGGAGGAACTTCATGAGATGGTGGTTCATGGGGTGAAGGAATACATGCAAGTTCTTGAGAATTTTTCGGATGCAGATGGTGAGTTCCAAGTACATACTTTCTACTAGAGTGAAACTGAGCTTCTTCATGGAGTGATTCATTCCTCGATTAAGGAGTCAGAAGGGATCCTATGTGATGGACCAACCTTTGATGGAGTTAATGCATCCATTATCTTGATGGATGAGGCTTGTAATAAGGAGATTTTGGTCCATGATCCTATCCCTATGGATCCTTAACATGATGAATCTTTCACACTTTCTGATCATATGGGTGATTTGGTTCAATCTCCTACATCCTACACTTCCACATTTTGTAGCATTCATACTAATGAAGTATGGGTGAAAGTTTTATTTTTGATGGTGCCACATGAGGAGTATGAAACTACTATCTATCCTTTTGATAATCACATGACTAGAGTACATTTTTCTTTAGATTTGCAACAACTTCCTTTGTTACCTTATGCTTATACACATCTTCATGGATGCACATATGGTACTCCTTTGATCCCCTTGAAGGCCCATTGTTCTCTTTGTTCCTTACTTGATGGGAGAGTTCCTTCATCGCATGTTTGGGTGAAAGGCCACATGGAAAAATTACTTGATACCTTCCACACCTCCTTGGGGAAACATCCATTACTTTCATTTGATGACTCTCACATTCATGGATTTATTTATGAGACTTCTTTGAGCCACTTGAAGTCTCGTTTTTTTTTTGTCCTTGGTTCAAATTTTGGTGGAGGTTGTTCATTCACTTCTTGGATGAAAGAACACATGGCTGATTATTTTGAAGTTTCTTACATTCTTTTGGAGCATCATTATAGGACATGGGATCCTCACCTACTTCATTAGATCATATTTGATTGGTCACTTGATACTTGTGTGCACTTGGAAAATGGTGGTTTACTTTATTGGATGGAAAAGAACTTTCATGATCCTTTGATGAGGCACCTTCTTGATGTACATTTGTATGATGTTGATATGTACTTTGCTGTTCTATATTTTTTACTTATGATATTTGGGAGGATGATCATTAGAGAGTGGGATCCTGGCATCCCCCACCTTGATGTAAAATTTTGTGTTACCTTGCTCATTGATGGAATGCATCAGTTATGGGATCTTGGCATTCCACAATCAGTTGACATAATTTGGAAGATATTGTACACCTCCTAATTTGATGTATTGTTTTGGGAGACCTTGTGCATGATAGAAATGCACAAGCATTTTGACATGGGCATCCGACATTCTTATTTATATGTGCTCACACTATGTATTGATGGGGTGCACAAGTGTTGGGACCTTGGCATCCCATACTTGTTAGATTGGTTCTTGGTGATATTGTGCACTATGAGGGTGCGCAAGCAGTCGGACCCACGCATTGTTGATCATTGGTGGCTCATTGGGAGCACATTTTGGTTGGTTGGCTCTAGCAAGAAAGTCTCTTATATTCCCCATGGGCTCTAATTCACTGTAGATGGTGATGGTTTCCTACATGGGAAACATATTTTTGGATGGACTTGTGTTTTTCTTGCAGGGTTTTATGATGACTTCCATGTGATTCTTATGCATGGAATAGGAGAATATATATTGCACCTTGTATTCTTGAGAATCAATTGGGATCCTGGTACCAGTTTTGATTGGTCTCCACACTAAGTGAATGGTTGGATGGTAATAGAACAATTTGTTGGGAGAGTTCATGAGCAGTTTATAATCAAGGTTTTGCGTCATAAGCATGATGGCTCACGATGCTTACTTGGGTTGGATTTGATTATTGCTTGACAACAAGCAATATTGGGAAGGGAGGACCGTCAAGTCCCCTCATTGATGATTAGTGGAAGGATTTCCTAGCCCAACCAATCCCTTGGGTTGAGGAGGAAATTTCATGCACTTGGGATTAATTATGAAGTAAAGGCATTAATCAGTTAGGAAGTTTAATTTTATTTTGATCGTAAGTTTGAAATGTAATTGCTAGAAGTAATTTTCAATAATTAGATATTTTGATTTTGGACTAAAGTGGATAATGCTCCACAAGTGTTCCTTAGAGGATAAGGTTGAATGAAAAGTAAGTTGCAAGACAAGAAAAGTAGTCAAAGCAAGGAAAGTAGGAAAAGGAGAATAAAGAAGAATAAAGAAGAAAAGCAGGACAAAGTAGAAAAGAAGGAAAAAGTAGAAAAACAATACAAATGCAGAAAAGCAGGATAAAGCAGAAAAGAAAGAAAAACCAGGACAAAGTAGAAAAGTAGGATAGGGAAGAAAAGCATAAAAAAACAGGACAAAGCAGAAAAGCAGGATAAGGTAGAAAAGCAAGAAAAAACATGATAGAAAATTAAAAGCAGTCAAAGAAAGGAAAGTAGGAAACAGAGAAGAAAGAAGAATAAAGAAGAAAAGCAGGACAAAAGCAGGACAAAGTATAAGAAAAGAAGGTAAAAGCAGAAAAGAAGTACAAAAGCAGAAAAACAGGATAAAGCATAAAAGCAAGAAAAAATAGGACAAAGTAGAAAAGTAGGATAAGGAAGAAAAGCAGAAAAAAACAGGACAAAGCAGAAAAACAGGATAAGGTAGAAAAGCAAGAAAAAACATGATAGGAAATAAAAAGAAGGAAAAGAAAAAGAAAAAGAAAAAGAAAAAGAAGAAAGAAAAATCAATATCAGAAAGCAAAGAAAAGTATAAAGAAAGGCAAAAGCTAAAGCAAAAAGCAAGGAAAAAGATAAAGAAGAAAGAAAAGAAACCTTATCCACTCCATGAGGGCGCCTTATCCTATCTTAATTTCTCAACAAGTCACCTTAATATATAAAAGAAGTATTACAACTCCATTTCACATCTTTTGATCATTTGTGATTTGAATTGAGTGTAATTTTGTCCCGTTGGCCTGGGAGATGTGCCCCTAGTCCTAGCTGGGAGATGTGTACCATGATTCTACTGAAAGGATGATGAAATCCAGTATTCATAACTGATTTTATTGCATGTATTGAATTCTGATCCATTGGTTGGTGTTCTCATTGTGTGGTTCAACTCCATTAAGTAGGAACCATGTTGGATGGACGAAATGGAGGTTCTGATTTCTACCTTTATAAGAATTTATATATTTTTAGACCTGTTCCATTGCGTCCACAACATATTTTCCATTAGGAAACACTTTTGTCTCATCAAAAAATGTGTCCAGATGAGCAAGGTATGGCTGTTTTACTAGATGCGGGGATTCTAGCTGTGAAGAACACGCCCTTGCTTTTCTATCTAGTTTGGTGAATGCACCCTACGAGAATACATGAATCTTGGTATTCCTTCCATGAGAATCCATCTGCTCCATATTCATCATCATAGAATATCCAATGGAGGAGCCTTCTCTCCTTTCTGTTTAGAAGACATCAACATTCATGTACTGTGATATTTACTGTATTTTAGGTTCATTGAGAAAACTGAGGTTGTAATGCTAATATGTTGATGTATAGAACTCTTGAACTTGGTTATTATTTCTCCTATATTCAATATAAATTCATAATTTTCTTCAAATGATAAATTCAAAATCATTGGAGGTTGTTTTCATCTAGATCTCTCAAGACTAGGTCATTGAGCCATTTTAATTGACTAGTTCTCTGGGAATTGTGATATTCAGAGCTCTGTGAAACCATTTTACTTTTTGAAGGATTATGTAGGTTTTTAATGGTATGGATAATATATTCTCATTCTAAACTTAGATATTCGAGAGCCTTAGAGGCTAATTGTGTTTGTATATTTCAAGGCTAGCTCATTGGGCATGAATTCATGACTAGTTTTGCACTAAATTTAATGAAATAGCCTCTGGTTATCTATTTTATGTTATGAAAGTTATTAAAAGTCCTTAATAAATTTATGAATCCAATCCAATCCTCATATTTATTTTTTGTGACCCTCTCATCCTGTTTGGAAGAGCTTGGAAACAAACTAGTTGAGCAATCCATCATAGCGCTCTTTCTCCCCTTGACTCCAAACATTGCCAGAACCTCGCAAAACCTATGTGAAATTTGTCTTGCAGTATATTAGGGGGTTATGATATGTTATCCACCTTGTTTTTATTTCAAGTTTAAGTGAAATATTTTAGTAGGCATATGCTGGTGTGCCAGGGAAGCCTTGGAGTAGACTTTAGCGTGGCTGATGTTCGAAACATAAATTGCCCCACTACATTGTGCTTAGAAATCAGAAGCTGGACTTGATTTTGTTATCCTTTATTCTGCACACTCCCTAGTACATTTGGAACATCCAAAAGTGTCCATCAGTCAAGCTCTGGGTGGGTAAATCAATGACCAGTTCTAGTTGCTTCTTCACTAGTTTTAAGAACTAGTTACTGCTTGGAAAATTTCCGATTTGAAGTTTGAATTTTGAGATATTATCATCTGATATAATATCATGGATATTACAGTGGTATCATATGTCTTTCCTCTACTTATGTGGAAATAAGAATCCCAATTCGATGAATTTGCAATCATGTCCATGTTCAGTGAAGACGATTCTTACTCTGATGATGATTTTTATGAGCATTATGATGATGACTATAATGAGAAATATGAAGAGTAATGCAGATAGTACAAGGAAAACAATTTCAAAGAGGTACCTTCTTCAAGTATCTCTCATCATATCATATTTGGAAGAATAAATTATGGTTATTCTTATATCCATAGGCATGGAAAAGTTACATGTTCCATAGTAAAAGATCAACCTACTTGTGAAAAGAGCAGAAAAATATCTGAAGCTTCATTGGATGCATATGATCCATACTTGATGAGAATTTTTGGATCTAATTCAAAAAGATTCTACAAAGATATTTACCCTAAGGAAACTAAAGAGCAAGATACATCAAATCACTTGAAGGAGCAAAAACAAAGTACGAATTATCCATCTGAAGAAGATGAAGGTACAATCCTTACTGAGGAGGGTTGTAAGCATGAAGAAGCCACCACTTGTTCTACTAAGTATCATCTAGTTCTTGATCAGAAATTCACTTCTAAATGGTGCCAAGAAGAGGCATCTACTGTAGGTTGTTCATGTTCTGAAGAAGCATCTACTATAGGTTGTTCATGTTCTGAAGAAGCATCTACTGATGGATGCCATGAAGAGGTACCTACTGATAGGTGCCTAAGTTTTGAGGAGACATTTAATGATGGATGTCCATTTCTCTATGTTGGTGACATAGAGATACCACTTGAGAAGGATACTTCAAGTACAAAACCCACTGGAGTGTAAGAAGATGAAATCCTTTTAGTCAAGGAAGGGATCCAAGAATCAACCTCACTTTCACCACAAGAGATTCATGAGGTTGATACACCAATCGATGATGAGGAGGTTCGCTCTCAACCTTATCCTTTTGAAAGGCCACTCAAGATGAGAAAAAGGAATATCAAGGAAGCCTTACACATTATCCATGACACACATGTTTCATTGTTACAGTCTTGTTGGAGAGTTGCTTCATTGGAATATTCATATTTTCTTGAAGCCATGGAGAAGATCGAGAAAGCAATGACTACTATCCAAGGTAATTTTTCACATATGATTTCTGACAAAGATTATTTGTATGATCTTGCTCACATGTTGTAGGGATAATCCTTGAAGGATGATGAACATATTTGCAATCTCAATGATTAGTTAATGGCCACCCAAGATTATTTGAGAAGCACTCAAAGTTGTCTCCAAGAATCCAACATAGAGATAGAGCAACTTCACCAAAAGTGGCAAAGATCATTCATTTCAGTTAGCCAATCTTTTATGGTTGATTATACTCATATTTGTGAAATTATAAGTCACAGCAGATCTAAAGAGCCGTGGATACGTCACAAAGAAAGAATGAGCAAGAAATTTGAATAAGAGTGAAAAATGTAGTAAAAAAGAGCAGAAGAATAATAATGCAACATAACTCATATAGGAGTAGAATAATGTCACATGTTCCAATAATCAGTATAATAAACAATGATGTTACAATGGAGAGCATTCGATTCATGCATAAGAATTCGAACCTCAGTTGGTCGAGCATAGGGATTATCACCACTGGAGTGCTCTGGAAGACTCAAAGTAAACTGAACTGAACCTAAAATCAGCTAACTAAAGTCACAATCAATTAACTAAATAAGGAGGGCACAATAGTGAGTCTCTCATGCATGATGGTCAGAAAAGGGTGCATGAGGCTACAATCAGTGGCATCTGGAGCTCTAAGCCCCCACAAGAGTCAGATAACTACGATGGACTTCACTGGAACACTCAGTAGGTTCCTGTAAAATAGGGAATTGAATGAAGTGGTCCTTAAATGATGCATGTAGGGCTCAAGAGGTAGTAGATGGATCTTGGATGAAATCTGCACACCACTAGGGGGAAAATGACATCATCAACAACTAGGAAAAATAAATAATGCTAGGTGTTATCACTCAATATTTTTTCAGGTTGCGGCAGAAGGGATTCTTGAGGTAACTATTTCAACTACACTCTTGTGGATGGAAACTAGACTTTCCAAACACAGAGAGGGATATCTATCTCACAACTCTTTCAACATGAAAAATATCACTTGAATTGGGTGGTTGTGTATTAATAGTGGTGGCTAGACCTTCAGATAAGGGTATTAGGGATTTCAATTGGTTGGGTTGAGGATAGGTATATCATAGGGCATGGAGTCAAACTTTCATAGGTTTTTTGTCACATATGACTGATCGGAATATAATTTGAGAAGAAGAGGCAATATAAATGAACTTTTTCAATGTCAAAAGGATATTAGCAGATGGTAACAACAAAGGAAACACAAATCGATCATAGAGTTAGAGAATTTACGAATGAATTCTAAATTGCAATTTTAGAAAGAAAGAGTGGAGTATCTAATCATATGTATCTGAAGCATCAAATGATAGACGAATTTTAGACCATGTAATCTTGAGTTAAACAATTCAGAAGAAGAAAATCAATGGAAAATACTAGCAAGGGAAACGTGCATAGGAATTATAGACATCAAAAAATTCATTTCAGGAATTTCTTCTCCAAAATCAAGTCTTTGCATTAATATAAAAGGATGGGTTTCATTACATTGATCAAAACTTCTCATACAAAATCCCAACCCTTGGGTCTTCTTCAAAACCTACCTTTATAGGCTTCCAAAAAGTAAAAACCTTCTCGACTACCTCAACCATATGTGGCTGTTTATTAAATTTGAGACTATAATTGTTTCTAGTACATTCGATTTAACTATTAGTCTTATAGAATATTTATTCAAAAATCAAAATCAAAACTTTCGGTGATGTCGTTGTCTTATTTCTTTACTCGGGTTGTTCATATCAACCTTTGCTTCTTGAACTAGAGATGAGTTGGTGGGGGACCTTTAGTGCACTGCCAATTTAAACTTGAATTGTTGAAACTACCTGTTTTTTTTACGTTGAGCCCTTTCAGGATGATTTGTAAGGATTGACCTCATCTTGTGCTTTTTATTGTATCCAAATCAATTATTAGTCGTGGAATTTTGAGCCATTGTCTAGCTGTTCATCTTTTTAGGGGTGTAAGATTAATTTCTGTTTACCCCGTCTTTCCAGGGTCTTCCAATGCTCTTGCAATGGAAGCTTGCCGCCCATCATTTCCTTTATCATGACTTCAAATTCAACATGTATCCTCGGTGATATGGGAAATGTGGTGGATATTGTTGATGTGAAGATGTTTATCAATTCAAAATATGCCCCTCGTTTTTATAGGATGAGATTCCCTATGAATCCTTTGTTAACATCCTCGAACATGGCACTGTCGATTATGCTTTTAACCATCAAACCCTTATATTCTTCTCCTATCAGTAATTTTCCATTTTCATCCCAAAATGATGGGAGGCATTCTTCCTGTAGCGTAGTGAAATGACCTTTGAATGTTTGGACCTGTTTCAAAAATATATCATCCTTAGCTTGTATATTTTGACCTGAGTGTGTTTGACTACTACTCTCCTAGTAGCTATAATATCTGCTACTCTATCAACAACATTTGTTTTGTTTCCTTCTTTGGGAGATGATTTGATGTGGATCATAATTCATCCCTTCTACCTGCTGGAACCCCATGGAATGGAGCATCTTCTCAATGATCTATTCTTCTCCTTTCTATTTTACTATGAAGGGCCCTACTTTAGAGGGGAATTTGATATCCATGCCCTTTTTGAGAGCTCCAAAATGCTCTTCCTCTGCTGAAATATTCTTCCTTAGGAACTCTAAGGAAAAAACCCTATCTGTCAAGAACGCTAGTAGCACATAAGGATTCCCTTTAATGTAGGTTAACAGTAGTTGCATATGTCTAGAGGATCCTGGGGATCTGCTGTCAATTATGTCGTCGGGGATTGAAGCTATGACTAAAGATAATGTTTTGTCCATTAGCTCTTTTTTTTGAGTTTTTGTATTGCCTTTCATTTTGAACCCAAGGATTTAAAACCAACCGTTGATTTCTCTTCCCGCCACTTTATATATCCTGACCATGAGTGGTGTCACCATGGGTGGATTGTGGATTCGAGAGTATGTTTGGAGTGTTTTTGGGACCGGCGAAATCCCTCTCCAGTTGACGCGTGGCAAGCGGTAAAATTTTTGCACCACCCTCATAAGTTTAAACTTCGTGATCTTTCTCTAGCGAAGTGGTTCCCAGGCCACAGATCTACTCATTTTTCATCTAGGCCGTAGATTTATCTTTTCTCATCAAGAGCATCATCCGTAATACGCAAGCCTCAATCCGAAAGTTACAATCCGCAATCCGAAATGCAGGCGTCAGAAAGTCGGAACACCAAATGCACAGCTTCGAAGAAATCACACCTCCGACTTCCGCAATCCGCAATCTGAAATGTGGGAGTCAAAATTCGAAACACCAAATGCATAGCTTCGAAGAAATCACACCTCCGACTTCCGCAATCCACAATCTGTAATGCGGGAGTCGGAAGTCAGAACCCCAAATTCACAGCTTTGAAGAAATCATGCCTCTTACTTCTGCAATCCACAATCTGCAATGCAACAGTTGGACATCAGAACCCAAAATTCATAGCTTTGAAGAAATCAGATCTCAGACTTCCGCAATCCACAACGCGGGAGTCAGAAATTCGAAACCCCAAAGCACAACTTCAAGAAAATTACTCCTCCGTAAGCCACAATCTGCAATCCTCAATGTGGGAGTTGGAAAGTCAGAACCCCGTTGAACTTTGGCCGTAATTCCATTCCCTCTCTTTTTTCCTTTGGCACCTTTAGGAGAAATTGGCACCATCAATCATTCCCCATATCTGTCACAGTCCCTCCCGTGGACCCAATTCCTGGAAGGGAATATGATGCCAATATGTGGCTTTTACACAAATGAATCCCACTCATTAAATTCACAGAAATTAAAAACAAGAGTGTGCAGATGCTAAACAAACAAGTATGCACAGTGGAATCAAAACAATATCCACACATAATTCATGCTCATCCAGCATATCAAAATAATCATTAAATTAAACATTGCAGAAGTAAATACACATAGAGATTACTTATCTTCATTGTGCAATTGTCCCAAACAACTAGCTATGTCATTGCAACGTTCCACCCAACCGTAGGCCAGTAGTGTTAATAAATTCTCTCAACACAACTGCCACCCCCGAGTTGGGCATGATTCTTACAAGGAAAGGGGACATTCCAGCTCATACACAGCCAAAGCAATGGATACCCATCTCAACCCCAACATTCTCTTACACACAGCAAACTCAAGAACTGGGCATGGATACACATTTTCAACAATGGGATTTACAAACACAATGGCCATGGCCTCTCCCAAATCCTGGGCACACCAAAAACAGACTGTGAGAAAGGGCAATTTGACCACATGGAGGAAAACGATTTATCCCACAGATTATGGGCATTCCAATGGCCAAAACGACCTCCAGGAAACCCCCATATCAATCCGTTCTCTTCCCCACTGGTAACCAAAGCAAAAACGCCCTTCCCAGCTTGAAAGATGATGGAAAACACAGGAAATCCATGGAGAAAAACGCCCAGGTAGCTCCAAACTCGTGAGAGAGAAAAACTGGTTGATGGGTAATGGCCTGGGGAGCAATTCATGGCTGTTTTCTTGCCCAAGAAGCAAAACACATTTTTCCATGAAGGGTGGCTTGCCCATACTCGAATTTGGATAGCCATACCTCTCCATTCCCAAGGCATTAACTACCTCAACCAACTCTTGGGAGAAATGAATGATTGGGTACAAAATTCAACATGGGTAGTTGAGGGTTTGATGGGCTCTCTCATTGACACTTGGCTTGACTTGATTGGCTCAAGGGTTTGAATGTTTTCCCTCCCAATTCCTTGTAAAATCATGCCCCATCTCTTGTTGTATTGCATAGCTAGTTGTGGGTATTTTATTAAAATGCATATTTACATAATACTTGCAATTCCAACGTGCCTGGCTAGCACGTAAACCATATGCATCACTAAATCGATGGCAGGGCCTTGGCCTTGAGCTCCTCACAATGATTTTATAACAATATTACATCATTTACATTTTAATGCAATGGGGTCAAAATCGGGATATTACAATCTCCTTTGTTCTCTGTCGTTGATTTCTCTTCTCCTCATAGATATAGCTCTATATCCAATATCGACCATTCAATCTCTTAAGAGTAGACGACCTCCTTTTTATCAATTTTTTCTTATTGTGGCTTGCTCATCTAGGCGGAAGCTGTTAATACTTAGCCATTTTTGGGGATTTTTTGCTTCTTCTTTTGGAGTAAAACCCATTGTGCATTTGAGCCCTTTCTCTTCTCTATGATATTTATTTGAGGTCATAACATCGATTCCAACCAGGGATGCTATCCTCCTTGTGAGGTAGTAAGAACAGTAGACCAGTGCAGGGATGCTTTTTTTGTTTTGTTAAATGAATGCAAATAAAATTGAAAAATAACTGACTGAAACTTAAAAAGTGGTAATATACAGTGAGGGTGGGTTAAGGTACTTTATTTTACTTGAGGTAATGTTTTAAGAACTGTCCAGTGACGGATCCTTTTCCCACTGGTTCACCATCCTTGTCTTGCAAAATGAAAGCATTATTTCCATGGTAAGCAACGACTGTATGAGGTCCCTGCCAGAGATTATCAAACTTTTGGGCTTGTTCTTCTCTTCAGGCATCCCATTTCAGCACCAAATCTCCCACTTGGAAATTATTAACCTTGGATTTCTTGTCAAACATTTTCTTCACTTTCTCTTAAGATAATACAAATTCGGCATGTACCTTGTCTCTGGTTTCTTGTACTTTAATCAACTGATTGGCTCGTTAGCTCAGGGTTTGGTTCCTCCTCTTGTTCTTGTAATAGTCTCATTGTAGGTCCCTTGAGGGAATCGAGAAATATTACCTCGGTTCCATATACTAATTTGAAAGGGGAAGTCCTAATGGACCTCTTGGTGGTAATCCTAACATACCATAGGGAACAATTCAGCCTGGTATGCCAGCTCCTTTTATTTTCTTGCAACAACTTCTTGATGATCCTAACCAGGATTTTGTTAGATGATTCAACCAACCCATTTCCCAGAGGGTAGTGAATAGTGGAATGACCCAATTTTATGTGGAATCCATTGTAGAACTTGACCATTTTCATGGATTTGAAATCTTGAGCATTATCAGTGATTATTTTAATAGGACAACCAAACCTGGACATGATATTTTCCTCCAAAAATTTGATTGGTTGGTACTGCTTCAATCCATCTGGTGAAGTAATATGTGGCAGACAATATTCACCTGTATTTTCCATAGGAGTTGGGAATGATTTCACCAATGAAATCTATCCCCCACTGCTGGAAAAGGGATTCTACAGAGATTGGTTTTAAAGGAAAAGGAAAGAGCTTCCCTTTTCCTTCAAAGATCTGGAATTCATGGCAAGTAGATACCTCTTTATATGCATCATTGAACATAGTGGGTCAATAAAATCCTTATCTGATAATCTTGTTGATAGTGGCCTTCTAGTAATGGTGTCCTCCACAGACACCTTTGTGAAACTCTCTTATGGTCATTCTGGATTCATATTCCAACATTGAGTTCAATAAATACATCCAGGATCTTTCCAATAGAGGCCTCTGTCTAGTATGCAAAATTTTCCAGCATTCATTTTTATTGATCTGGCTTTGCTCTTGCCCATCTCAGGGGGTGCTTGTAAGTTTTTAAAAACATATATAATGTCAGAGTACCAAGGATATGATGAGAATTCGTCTGATACCTGTAGTAGTGGGTCTTGAGAAGTGCTTTCCAACATGTTTGAAACCAAGTTCACACTTAGTGAATCCCAATTTTCCTCGGCCATGAGTCTGGCTAGCACCTGCCCTTTGTCATGCTTTGTAGGATTGATTTCTAAGTCATACTCCAATAGTACAACTATCCATTTTTCCCGTTGACCTTCTGGATCAGGTTGTGTCAATATGCATTTTACAACAACATTATGGACAAAAGCAACAACATGAGAATGTAAAACATAAACTCTGAAATCCTTTAGGGTTTTGATCATGGCATAGGCTTGTTTTTCCATAATTTTGTACTTGAGCTCAACATCTCTGAGAGACCTACTAAAGAAAGCTATGGGTTGCTCAACTCCTTCCTGTTTTTTTGTAGAAGAACTCCTACTATGGAATTCCTTAAGGAAAAAGAAAACATAAGAAATTCTTTTTCAAAATCAGAACTGGTTAGTACTGGTGCTTCAACTATTGCCTTCTTTATATCTCCAAATGCTTTCTTGGCTTCAAGAGTCCACCTGATCTGATTATATTTTTTAAGCATGCTTGTAATTGTTTTCATGATTTCTGCAAACTTGGGGATGGATCTTCTTAATAATTTTACTTTGCCAAGAAAAGATTGGACCTCCTTTTTACTCCCGGGGAGGTAAATTTTCTGTATAGTGTCAACTTTGTATGGGTCAATTTTAATTCCATCTTTAGATATTATATGACCCAACAACTTACCTTCTTACATGGAAAAGTTTGAGTTCTTTGGGTTCAGAGAAAGCCCAAACTTTCTACATTTTAAAAATACTTGTTGTACATGTTTCAAATGTTCTGCATCACATTTGGAGTACATAGTAATATAATCCATATATATAACCACGAACTTATCTCTTTATTCTGCAAAATCTATGTCCATATCTCTCTGAAATGTGGCTCCCACATTTAGTAGACCAAAAGGAATTTTAGCATACATGAAAGTTCCCCAAGGTGTGGTAAATGTTGTTTTTTCTTGATCTTTTGGTAACATTTTTACTTGATTGTACCCTGAAAATCCATCAAGCATGGAAATTATTGCTTCCCCTACAACTTTCTACAAAATATGAGCCATTTTGGGCAATGGATAATTGTATTTTAGGGACACTTTGTTTATATTTTTGAAGTCTATACATAGTTTGATTTATCCATTTTTATTTCTTACTGGGACTATGTTGGATACCCATTTTGAGAATCTTAATGAGACTATGATTTTGGATTCATATAGTTTCTTCACTTCCTTTTCTATGAGAGGGAGTAGCATAGGGCTCATCCTTCTTAGCTTCTGCTTGAATGGTTTTTCACCTTTCTTTACTGGTATGGTGTGTTGTATGATAGATGTATCATATTCCTTTAAGTCTTCATTACACCATGCAAAAACATCAGAAAATATTCTCATTAAGTCAACATAATCATCTTTAGTACCCGGGGTTAGGGATTTAGATAGCTTGATAATCTTATGTTCCTCATCATCCCCAATGTTGCATTCTTCTACTTCACTATGGTTTGGAACAAATTTAGGGTTTTTAGCCACATCATTTTCATAAAAAAGCTTTCCTAATGGTACTAACCCTTTGGGGATATAATTTCTTTCCAACTGAAAGATCTCTTTCTCCCCCAACGTTGTTAGGAACTCTATTGGATCAGGTTCCCATTCTTCATTTGCACAGTTTTCTTGATCAATATGGGTATTGGAAAACTCCTCTGTCATCTCTAGGAATTTCTTTATCTGTTGATCATCCTCAAAGATTTTCCAATGTCTAGTATTGTCAGGGACAGAAGGCCTATGCTTTATATTGATCATATAGGTTCTAGTGGGATAAACAGGGATTTTGAATATGCTAGTAGAGCTAGCCAAGGTATCTTCTATTGTGTTTTTCTCTCTAGGGATGAAGGGAATACTGTGTTTGGTGAAGAAGTTGTCAAACATGTCCCAAAAAACATTACTATACGATCTCATTTTTGTATGTTTCGTCTCATAAAACCCATTTACTTGTCGGATTACCAATTCTACATATCCATAAACTTTTATCTTTCTAGCTTTCAGATCATTTAGTGCATTCAACCTTAATAGTAAAGATTCACACTCTGCCACATTGTTGGAGCAGACAAACATTAGTTTAAAGGAATGAAACCTGGAGCATTTATTTCTTTCATCTTGGGGGGTGATCCATACTCCTTCCCCATATCCTTCCTTGTTTACAACCCCATCAAATCTCATAGTCCATAGACTTTCTTTTTGGGCTGTGGTTGTAGCTTCTGTTTCCATTTATGACTTCTCATTGCTGCCCCTTTCTACCCGTTGACCACTGTCTTGTTTGCTTCCAGAGCTTCCAATGCATTGTATGTCTTTCTCGCTATTGAACCCATCATTTGTCTTAGGGAGGTTAGCGATTTTCATATCTTTTTCTCCTTAACCAAGGTCATAACAGAAGATCGAAGAGCCTACATCAATATCTACAAAAATATGGGATGATTTTCAGGCTTACTTTTACTGCTTACTGCATAGGACAATCTTTGTTCTCTATATAGTCTTTTTTTTCTCCAAAAACAAGGATGGTGGCATAAGACATATCCATCTGCAGTGTTCCTTTAAGTTTAGATTCCCAAGATCTTGATAACAACATTCCAAATTTGGGTGGAATTTCTACCACTACTACATCCATTACCACATTCTTTTGGGGGATATATCTGCCTACCACACCACCACTGCTCGATGAGAAAGAGAGCGAATCTTCATCCCATGAGAGTTCAAATTTTGAATATGAAAGTGAAGATGTTGAAGAGAGAATGCTAGATCCAGATCCACAAGAACCTGAAGATATAGCACCTGACAATGAAAATTAGCGAATGGGAGATCTAGATCCACAAGAACCTGATGATCTTTCACCTGATGATCTTCCTCCTCCGAGATGGGAAGCCATTACTCTTATATCTATCAGAGATCTTGTTGGTGGTCCACTTGATCAAAGGAGAACCGTATATGATTTTCACAATGGAAGGTTTCATCCTTCTCACATTGATCATTCACAAAGTGATCCATTTCTTTCCAATTGATCCTTCTTCAGTAAAGAAGGTCACTTGCCTCCTTCTAGGGTGAGTGATGCCATGCTACATTAGAATCCTTCAATCTATTCTTACGGAGGGATTTATTCCCACTAGGTTTTCCCTCTTTCCTCACTTATTTATTTAGATTGTTGTACGGGGTGACCTTTGGTCTCAGTCACCAGGGCCCTACCATTAGTTCCTTCTCTTGCTTCCTCATAGTTTGGCTTGTGATGGGGCGTTGGAATATTCTCACCATCATTTTTTATATTTTCATGCATGCATCCAGTCATCATGCATGCATCTGCATGCATCCAGTCATTAGTATGGTGGTCTCCCTAGCACCTGGAGCCTATTTTCATCCCACTAGAGCCTGTATCCATCCCTCAGTATCCATCCTACCTACCTAGTACACCTTGTTTTCCTCACCTAGATGACATATGCGCCCTACTACACTACTTGGATCACTGACAGTCAGTTAGAGTATTGATTGACTAGTTCTTGCATTTATTGCTCAGTTTAACTATCTGTAGCTCCCAATTGTCTCTATCGGAGTGCCACTTGACCTACTGACAGCCTCATGCGCCCTCCTTGGAGTCTCCATCCCCTGATTTGTGCTCATATGGTTCAGTTAGACTCAGTTAGACTCATTTGACTGAATTTTGACTATTTGTGACTACTACCATTGATTGGATGATGTCTCCAATGCTATCCAAGCCACACACTGAGGAGAATTCGAATGACCTTAGGCTAATTCGAATTCACTTGATAGTCTTATCATTGTATTCAGTTTTCACAGTGCCATCTTACAGCTAATGTATGATTATACTGCAGATTTCTCCATTTCTTAGTTTATGAGTGATAATTGATTCATTTCTTTTTATTCTTCTCTGCAATTCTTGAGTGAGATTGGTGAGGTTTACTCTAGCTGTGTGATCTTTCTTGTTGATTATCAAATTTTGGAGGATTTTCATTAATTGATGAGGGAAATAATGATTTTTTTCCCATTTGGTTACTAACTTAGGGAGTTATGGGTTTTTAGAGGCCAAAAATGTAGGAAAAAGGGACAAATGGGTTATGTGACTAGGGGGAATGAGCTAGGTGAACAATTTTTGGGTGTTAACAAATTTCCCCCTGATGTGTGATGGAAGGAGATCATTGTATGGTCGATAGACATCATAGGTTCTGAATTTTTCCAGGGGTGTGAGCATTGTGATGGTGGAAAGAAGAAATCGGTTGGAGACTGGAATACGTGCTTCATACAAAATGCAAGGGCTATAACTGCAAATACATCACCTCAATAATGGATGAGGAACATATAATCTCAAATATATGGATGAGGCAAGCATACCCATGCTCATATCAAGATATACAAATAATGGTGAATCCCAAATGGGACCTGAACAATACATAGAGACCTGTTGTGTACATTATAATGGTCCAGAGGGGACACAAATATGGGACATAATGATGGTCCAACCATGTCTGACATGAAGAACTATAAATGGAAACAATGGAATCCATATTGAATGTGGTACCATAATGACTGATGCACTGCTAGATCTAAAGGTGTCCAACAACTATATAGACTCAATGACTAAGAGTCAGAATCTTAAAGGTACATTGAAATCCATCTGAATTGGATACTCTAGAAAGCATATATCTGAAGGGATTCCGAACACTGTCACCAATGCAACTCAGATATCCACAGGAATATACAACCGGGGGTTCTGAATATACTCACCAATGTTCTAGACTTAGGGGACATCTGGGGTCTTTAACCAATAACTAAAGGGACCAATACCCTGTATGAAACTCAACAGTGTGATAATGGAGTTGAAGTCAAGCACGTGAGAAACAACCATTCTAAGAGGTACTAAGGACACCTCTCAAATGGTCCATAGGCACTCACCACTGATGGAGATGAGTCCATGGTACAGGGAACTCTGGGTCTATCCTCTAGATCAGATGTGCTGGCGTCGATAGGGGGATACCTGCAACTACCAAGGAAATGATGTTTTCTTGATAGGATCGCGAGGTGTACAACCGATATGTGATAGTACTGGATATAAGAATGAGACACTATGGGGGAAGAAGAGGGCCATAAAGGGGTGGGAATTAGACTTAATTTGTTTAGAGTATGATGGAAGGGCTGAACTGGAAGCATATGACACTAACCTCAAGGGAAGGGGATCATAGCTTAAGGGATCATGGACTGTGACTGCAATGGGGGGGAATTGATGAGTGATATCAGGAGGCTCCAAGGCTGCCACAATATAGAATACTTTGAACAAAGGAGACCTTACTAGGGGTGCTTCCATAATGGTGAGAATAGATGTGATCTGTCAGGGTGCTGAGAGGCACCGTTTGGATCTTCTTCATGCTTTAAGGAGCTCGAAGAAGGGATAGAAGTGTGATCGGGAGGATATCGTTGTGTGTATTTGTACAATCCCAGGATGGTGGATGCTCGTGGGTGCTTTCAATTTTAAGGATTCTGAAAGTGATAAGAAGAATCTGAGGTGGTGAGAAGACATCATTGTGTGGATTTATACGAGTCCATGATAGTGAATGGTCATGGTTGCTTTCAATTTTAGAGATTTTGAAAGAAATAAGAAAACTCTAGGGGGTTCTTTTTTTTGTGTTAGTCCCCAAAGAGAGAAAAAGCATAAAAGTATGCAATGGAGAACTCTTCTATCCAATGTGACTGTAGTATTCCTTTTTCGTAATTAGTCTACCAAGTTTGAAAAAGGGTTAAACCTATACCAGATAGATGCCCTTTTGGATACTTTAATGACCATGAAAGTAAGCACGATTGCTCGACGATATTTTCATTCTTTAAGGACTCAAAAAAAGCTTAACATAAAATCCCTAAGTAACTTGTTTGTAAAAGGTGTTGCTCAACCCAAAAAAGGGGTAAACGTATACTGAACAGATGGGAAAGTCAGGCAAGGAGGAAATGATCAAATAGGGGGCAATATGAGTGAACCAAGAAATAAGGTGAGGGATAACACTGATGATTCTTCCTTGCAGGTATATTAATGGCGGTAAAATAATGCAATAACTATAGTATGGAGGGAGCGGAGAGCTAGTGAATAGGCTGCAATGGATAAAATGGTAAAAAGTTACCAAGAACCACTGATGTACTCGATGGCATGCAAATCGAGGTAGGGGGACATGGTAGAAATGACTGAAAAAAGGAGAAGTGAGAGCAAGAAATGATCTCAACCATCATCACGGGCATGAAATTATGAATCTAGTGGTTCAAACGGTGCGAAAAATAGAGCTCAGAGGAATTTGGAATGGTCAAAGAGAGAAAAGAGTCCAAAATGAGATATAAATAGAAAGGGTACCCACCTCCACATGTAACTATAACTGTTTGAACTGGTAGGAGTGTGGAGGGGCCAAAAAAAGAATTTGTGATTTCTCTCAATCTGTCTAGCAGAATCAACTTCTGTGACTTCTAGGTAACTCTTAACACTATTCTTGTCAATTTTCATGGTGGATTTTCTAGAGTTGAGCCTCTGGGGGGGGCGACATGTTGTTCTAGGGCACAAAAGTGCCATAGCATGATAGTTGGACAAACATGAGTGCTCCTGGAGTGCATCTTCCTATGGGAAAAGCATGGCTCTGAGTGCGACTGTGGGTTAGGAAGGCGCGCGCCTTCCTCCGGGAAAAGAACGCTCCGAGCACGGATGTGGGTCAGACAAGAGTGCTCTAGGAGTGCGATTTTAAAGGGGAAAAGCGTGCTCTAGAGCACGTCTGTCAGGAAGAAAGTTGTGCTCCAAGCACACATTTCTTCCCAACAGTGGTGTTGTGTCCCTAGAGGGGACTTTGTGGTGTTATGCGTTACTAATTGGGGGTTTTGACATGTGTCTACAGGATGTTGAGGGTGAAATCGTGAGAGTGTGAGCTCGGGAGGCTGCTGGATGACATTAATGATGATTGGGTGGTACATGATACTTTGGCATGCTACTGCTAAACAAATTAATAGAGTTTTGGGATGATGACGTGAGGGAATTTGTGATACAGGGGAGAGGTTGGATATTAAATTGACGGATGTGTACTTTCTGACAAGGCTCCCGTGGTTGGGTGTGATTGTAGACACATAGCCACGGAAGCCCCATGATGTCTCGATGGAGGATCTACTAGAGAGACACTGTTACGCATCATCTTATGTACATGTTGATGCCATACTGATCTGTGACATAGAGATTCTGGAGATGTGGTCCATAGTAGTGTTTGTAGTGCAGGTACTAGGTTCGAAATCACCCCAAAGGGTGTATAGTGTTCAGATGATGCTAGTGGAGTAGGCCCTGACGGGGATGTATTTTGGGTGGGGGAAGATGTACTTGATGAATATTCAGTGGGAGATGAACAAGATGAGTTGTACTGGAGGGGATTTATGTTTCCCTTCATTTATGTTATCATTTTTCTTTGAGCATGTACCAACGCTGTAACCACATAGAGCAGTATGTGAAATTGGGACCACTGAGCCCAGGATCCGACGATGGGTAGAGATGATGACTTGTGGTAGTGGGTAACTGGTGGGTCATTTATTTACATGAGAGTTTTTTACACAATGGTGACAGCTTCTAGTGGTGATAGAGGACTATCCTTATGTAGGGATGGACTACAAAGGGGATGGAGAGCTGTCCTGACCTCCCGACCAGGCATGGGGACCAGATGGTATGTATCGATTTATTTTTGGAGTACCATTTTTTTATACTTCATAGCATATATGATAGCTAGAGGAATTATATGATGACGGTACTGATGAGTTTCTTATGTCTGCAGATGTGGGGCTAAGGCCCCCAGCGGGGTACCGGGTGCGAAGGGGCCTCATGGAGGGACTGGATCCTCTTGGCCATGGGAATTGGTGACAGTAGAATGATTCAACGAATTTGAAGTTGCTACGTGTGGGGATCGACCACTTCTTGTAGGGATTGGTGTATGACGGGTGGTAGTAGTTAGACCAGGAGTTGATTGACGTATCCTACGATGCTCCATAAGAGTGGAGGCTGATCATGCAGAGTATTTATATGGCATCTGAGGTAGTGAGATCGATGTCTTGGGGGGATTCCCCTTATGAGAACGAAAAGGAGGAGTCCGATGAGGAGACTAAGTTAGATGAGGAGGAGGAGGAGGATGAGGACAAGGACAAGGATGACAAGGATGACGCAGAGGACTTAGATGACTAGGAAGTGTATGGAACTTCCCCCCAACGTGATGAACATGGGAAATTTTGGTACTCGGCTAGTATTTTTATGATGAGGAAGCTATTAGGGCTCCTCTATGCAGTGATGCTTATGTTATGATGTAAAAACTATGACATTTTGATGATATATGTATGCATGTGGATGCACTTTTGGTTTATATATTATTATGATGAGTCTTTTATATGATGTTGTATGCCTATATGATGTATATGCACATGTGAATGCTAAATGATATGATGATGCATTTTTATGATTTACTTCCTATATATTATGATTGATATGCTATTCTAGAATGTCGTTATCCATTTGGTATGCAACACTATTCTAACTTCATGGGACATGTGTGAATGTAATGAATTCAAACTGTATAATCAGTTGTTTAGTGTGCAAAAAACTTTATAAGAAGGCAAGGATCACATACCCAGTAAAAGTTGTTGAGCTGGGAGACAAGGAGTTGGGAGTCTAGAAAAATACGAAGATGACTTATGCCCATCTGAAGGGAAGCATTCAAGAGACTAGTCACAACATTGTACTCATCCTGGATATTGGTGGCGGCACCGATACACACTCTGTCGAGGTGGACCAACTCATGTGAGGAGGAATAAGATACCCAAGATGCTGAGGAGAGGTTAGGAACCATCAACTTGCATCGTCCGTGAAACCGACATAGACCGGGGGAACATGATCCATCTGGTGTCAATCATGGAAAAGTGGAAAACAAAAAGAAAGAGAACTATACAACATAGACTAGTGGGTCCAGGGAGGTTAAGGGTAAAATCGTTTAAGGTACAACCCGTTGCGAGGGTTGGTCAAAGGGTGTCCTTTAGAATCGACAAGGATGTATACCCCCTTTCCGAGAGAGGTTTGGAAAATGTATGGGCCTTGTCACATGGATTCAAACTTTCCTTTTACATGCTTGTCATGAGCTTGGTCATAAACAAGCACGAGATCGCCTTCTTTGAAGGTGTGAGGATGGACACACATATCATAATGGGATTTGGATCGATGTTTGGCAACCTTGATTATCTATAAGGCCTCTCGACAATCTTCATCCACCTACTCCAACAAGAGTAAGCATTTCTCAAGGGATGAGGTATCTAGGAGAAGTTCAACAACAATATGTAAGGTGGGAATGTGACACTCAATAGGGAGAACAAAATCCATGCCATAAACCAAATGGAAAGGGGTAAAACCCATAGCAGTCTTGGTAGAGGTGTGGTAGGCCCAAAGTGCGGGAAATACAATATGGTGCAGTTTGACTTATGCTTGTTCATTGTACGTTGAAGGATTGTTTTCAAGATCTTCTTGACATCCTCAACTTGGTCGTTCCCCTAAGCGTAGTAGGATGAGGTGTACTGGTGTTCAAACTTCAATAGGGTGGATAAATCCTTCCAAACGACATCTTCATAATTCTTGCCATGGGTGGACATGAGTTCTTTAGGGACCCCAAACTATGTAATGACATGGTTAAAAAAGAATCACGTCTCGGTCTCGTTCGGGAAGTTAAATGTGGACATGGCGTCAACCCACTTAGTGAAATAATCGACAGCCACAACAATGTACTTATGGCCACTTGCCAAGGTGGGATTGCACTCCATAAAATCAATGGCCCATTTATAGAAAGGGATGATGGTGATCACTAGATGGACTAGGTCGGGAGGGGTCCTGGCCTTAGGGGCAAAGAGTTAGCAGTTATGGTAGTGCCTGAATGTCGTGATGCAATCGAAAAAAAATGTGGTCCAGAAATAACCGTTACGGATAACCTTCTGGCCGGTGGTCATTCCAAAGAAATGGTTGCCATAGGTTCCACTATGATAGTCATTCATGACTTGTTCTGCCTCATCGTGTGAGAAGCATTGACGTAAAATGCTATCAAATCGGCCATGATGATAAAGGACATCACCGATCAAGAGGTATCATGACGCTTGATGGTGAATGCGATGTCGATCATCGCGAGTGAGTTGAGGTCGAAACTTCTTCATGCGATGGTACACAAGGATGTCTCCATACCACAGTTCATCCAATTAAATGGTAAAAAAATGTTCATCAGGAAGTTCATCTGTGATCGGAGGGGAGACCGACAAAGAGGGTAAGTCGGTCATGAGATGTGCCAGTTCAAGGGCCTTGGTACTCTTCGGTGTAACAAATGCGAGGTCATATTCTTGAAGGATAGTGAACCATTTAGCCACACGGCCTTGGATAAGGCAATGACTCAAGAGATAGACCATGGGGTTGAATTCTGCCACAATTGTAGTTCATCTCATAAGAATGTAATGGCGTAATTTATGAACTGAGAAGACGATGATAAGGGACATTTTCTCCTCATGGGGGTAACACAATGGTGGACCAGATAAGGTCTAACTTACATAATATATGACATTCTCTTGATGAGCACTGTATTCCTGGACTAACACTCTGGAAATGGCATGTTCGGATGCTGAAACATAAAGGATACAATTCTTCAATAAATCAAGTGGTGAAATCATGGGAGTGAAAGTTAGCGCTTGTTTTAATGCATGAAAAGTTGCTTGTTCCTGTTTGTCCCAAACGAAGGGAACGTTGGTTTGAAGCAAGCGAAGGAAACCATGGAATTTTGTAGCATAGTGAGGAATGAAGTGGTGGATAAAATTGGCCTTGCATTGAAGGCTTTGAAATCAGCGCAATGTGCATGGGGATGGGAGTTCAAGAATGGCTTGAACCTTCAAAGGGTCGAAAGTGATCCATTTCTGGGGAATAATGAATCCCAATAACTAGCGAACAAGAATGCAAAACACACACTTTAGGGGGTTCGAGTGAATGTTATACTTGCAAAAACACAGAAAGACTTGCCGGAGATCATTTAGGTGATCTAAACGTTTCTTGGATCAAGCAATAAGATAGTCCAATTATATAAGGGTAATATGGAGGTCAAGTCATGAAAGAAAAAGGTCATGGCCCACTGAAATGTGGCTCCATCATTTTTAATACCAAATGGCACGACATGATAGGAAAAGGTACCCCATAGAGTGGTGAATGCGGTCTTATATTGTTCCTCTTTACGAATATGAATCTGATTGTAGCCAAAGAAACCATCCATAAAGGATAGAATGTTGTGGCCTACATTGTCATTGATAAGTCGATCAATGAAAGGTGTAGGAAACTTGTCTTTGGGACATGCTAGATTCAAATCACGAAAATAAGTACAAACGTGAATATTGCCCTATTTTTTGTTGAACAACATCGGGTTGTACACCGATGTGGTGTATGCAGTGGGGCAAATGAACCAAGCTTGGCGCAATTTTTCAATTTCAGCCTTCACCATTGGAAGTTTGGAGGGGTGAATGGGCCGTTGATTTTGGCGGACAGGTGCGATGCCAAGACAAGTATCAATCCGATGCTCAACAATGGAAGGGTCATGGTAAAGAATCTCAGTATACGACCAATTGATAACATCGCAAAACTCTTGAAAGAGCTTCTTGTAGGAAACTACATCGTTAGGGGTACACAAGGCGCCTATCATAATGTTCTCAGCTATACTAGGTTTGACGAAAATATCGACTTGGATGTTGGATGAGATTTTAGCCATGTTACCTTCCTTGAAGGAATCCGGAGTTGGAATGGGGTTCTTGAACTAGTCCAAAACAACGTGGATGAAGTTTTTTGACTCGACTGAAAGTTGATCGGCCGAAAAAGGAGTGGAATCCTCAAGAATAAAATAGGATCTATGATGCATGTCATCCCAAGGTAATTCAGGGGTAGTTACTGCTTCGAGGATTTATTCATCGCTGTGAAAACACCATGTGGAAAATCAGAAGAGATAGAGATGGGTGTTGGGGAAATGGATGCTTTGCTAATTGTGGAAACCATATAAATAGTGTTAACCTTAGCCGATGAGGAGGATTCAGGTGGGTGGATATGCTCAATGACAGAAATAAATGATTCTAAAGACGATTGGCGCATTTCAAGAAGCAAGCACCAACTGATACTTGGGTAAGTTGGGATAGTGGTGGGAGTAATGGCCGTAGATGCCGGATATGGCGCATGAGTGATTAGTGTGCAACAATTTGTTACATTATGGAGGAGTATATGGGAATTGAAAAACTGGAATATGAGGGTCACCCTCCAACATCTTCATATGATTTTGAAGGTCGGGAAAGTGCGGACAATTATGGGTTGCGTGACCAGAAATATTGCACAAAGAGCACTTGGTAAGTGATCGTGTTGGAGGAGGGGGGTTCACGGCTTTAGTCGCATTTTACATAGTATTTTTTTGTGGAGCTTTTCCCCCATCTTTCTTGGAATATTGAGGGACGGTGTTGGAGGAAGCAGTTGTCGATGCATCAGGAGGTGGGTGATTGGTAGTGGTGACTGGTTGGACCGGTTGAAGAACAACTTGTGGGGTGGGAGTGGGATTAGGTGCAGGAAAGTACCAGATGGGAATTCCTAACATTAATCATGGGAGATTGAATGTGGCCATAACATGTATTCTAACAACTCTCAAAGGTGGAAACAAGAGAAGGATGGTGTGGATCCCACATGGTTGGCTACTGATGGTGGTTGGGGTAAAAGTGGCTATTGGGGTTGCGACTGAGTAGTGGGTTGTGATTCAAAGAAGGAATTACTTAATGAAATAGTGCAAAATTTGGATATCTCAACATATGGAGGAGGTGGGGACAAGGAGGTAAACATGGAGGCCATGGGAGCCTATGAATAAAGGCCAAGCCCCACTGTGGATATTCGAGGGGAAGAGGTGCCAAGGAGGGGTTTTTCTACCATGGGGAGGACATTCTCTAGTGTAATGGGAGCATTAGGGTCGTATTAAGTAAGCTTGTTGATTTTGACAATCTGTACCTCATGGGGGAACATCATAAGCTAGAACACAGATGAGGTAACGAACTTCATTGCATACATGTATCTTTGTCCTAGGATCAGGTTGTAGTCGAGCTGTGCATTGATGACATTGATGTCAATTATGATTGTTTTTCCAACTAATTGGACTGGAACATTGACAAGAAGGCCTTGCGGATGAGGTGCTCGGCCATCGTAATCTCATAGAGTGGTCATGGATGGCTACAGAGGAGTGGATTCGAGCTTCTGCCACACAAATGTGGACATGATGCATATAGAGGCACCCTCATCGAGGATGCAATGATGGATAACAAGGTTCCTATTCGAAACTTAGATCTGAAACACGAGGGTTGAAGGCATGTAGGGTTGAGATTGTCCTAAGTCAAATGCCATCAATTGTGAGTTAAAAGGGTCGATCGCATCGATGGCAGACAATAGTTTTTTTCGTTCTCCTGGACAGTTATTTAAAACTTCTAAGGCCAACATAGAAGTGGGGGACTAGGTTAAGTCATCCATGATATTGCAGTTGGGGGCAGCACGAGAATTGGGGTTGTTATTGATGCAGCGTAGAGGGAATCTAGGAACTTTGGGGGGACCCTCTAGCGGTGGCAAGGGTAGAAATAATGACTGATCTATGGGAGTAGTGGTAATGGCCTTGTCCATAGGGATGGTCTCAATGGTCGAACCATACTAGTTACGGTGCATCTGAAGGTTGATATCGGATGAGGAAATCATTAAAAGGTGGTGAGTGGCTGAGTTAGTGGGTTGATGAAGAGAAGCAGCGTAAGTAACTAGATGTTGTGGTGCGACAGTCCCTTGAGGGGGTACCAAAGGTTGGCTGGGAACAAATCCTTGCGTGGGTAATGGGTTCTGCAACACCATACATTGAACATTGGGTTGTGGGGGGTTTGAAGGAGCCAGAGGTGTATTATGTCCTTGATGTTGGGCATCCTCAGTCTAGAGTTGGAAATCTCACGCCAAATGGGGACAATTGTGCATGTAATGGCCATAGATGCCGAAAATAAAACATGGGTGGTTCGTACGTAGCTTGGATTTTTTACCTTGTCAAGGTGGTCGATTAGGATTTTGGTTAGCCTTCGTGGAACCATTATTATTAGAGGGTTTCGGTGGTGGACCACCTACACTAAGAGGTTGGCTATTACCCCAATCGTGCTCGTGTCTCCTTTTCTCTTTTCCTTGTTGATTCCGTTGGGAATTTTGGTTCTGTGGCTAGTTTTGTTGGGCATAAAATTTCCCTTGTGAACCAGGAGGATTTTGTAGTTGGGTGGGTGTTGAGGCAGCCAACTGTGGATAATAAGTGGGAGGAGCTTGAGGTTGTGCGAGCATGGGTGCAACCAGTGGAGGGTAGTAGGAGGGTGGTGCTATAGGTCGGGCATATGCTGCAGGTGTATGACCATAGCAATGCGCCAAACAAGAAGGTCCATGTATGTGAGGGGATTGGACAATGGAACATACGAAGGTGTTTATATCTAGAATGTGTCGTGGCACGCGAAAGGTCGGGACCACTGCTCATGGTGGGTGGTGCAGAACTGGGATTAAGATTTTAAGCGACGGTGGAGGGTGGAGGCATATGGACATATGGTCGATTGGTAGATGCAACATGTACAGTGATGCTATCGACAATGTGAGATGCCCCTAGTGTGTCCTTCCAGGAGGAATCACCATGAGGAGCATTAGGTAGAATGGTGTAAAGGTATACCGATTGTGCATAGATAAGGTCAAACTATTGGGATTTTAGTATGGTTTCTTCTTTGGTTTGGGGCCGTTCGGATGCCATATCCTTGGAAATAGATGGTATGAGAGAATTCAAAAACAAATCTAAAAATATATGGCCGTCTAAATTGATCTTGCACAAAATACGACATCTACACCACTCATGAATATGGTTAGTGATGTGGGTGGTCCTACTCTATCTATAATATAGGAGAATGTCAACACCAGCGTCATAATTGTTGAATATTGTAACTTCTAAGAATATTATATTTGTACTTTATTATTCCGGAGATGTTTCATCCCTCCAAGGTAACCCTATTATGTATCCAAAAATGATTATTCCTCCGATGGTTTGTGGTAACTAGGGTTATTAGACCCACCATGTGGGGGTCGGCCTTGATATTATATTTTAGGGGTTATTAGACTTCTCCAAGAGAGGCCGGCCCCATTAGGGATTTTGGTCAGTCGGGAACAAATATAAATAGAGGAGGTGAGCTCCTCATTAGATACAGTTGCACAACTCAGAAAAGTAGCGCACTTGTCTGGGAGGTTTGCTAAGGAGATAAAGAAGGAGGGAGCACATCTTGTATTTTGGTTGATCATCTTATTGAGGAAAGCTTTGCTGGGTTTTCTACCCCATGAGGGTTTCCCAGGGTAAATTCTGTGTCTATCTTGTGATTATGTTTCTTTCAGTGATCTTGCTAGTCTATTTGGTTTAAACTTAACATGGTATCAGAGCTAGCCTGAATAGGACATCTTTCACAAGGTAAGAATATCTCTCTCTCTCTCCGGTGAAAATTAGGGTTTCAGAAAAAAGTTGGTATTGTTGAATTCTGATTGCATGGCTGGATAGCCCTTCTCAAAACCAATCTTTTGTGCCCTAGATCAAACTTTTTGGTTGGGTAGAACTCCGGGAAAGTCAAACCCTAGTTTTACCAAAAGTGCGATAAACCAGAAATTGACTTCTGCAAAAAGTTGGTATTATTGAATTCTAATTACATGGCTGGATAGCCCTTTTCAAAATCAATCTTTTGAGCCCTAGATCGATTTTTTTGGTTGGGTAGAATTACGAGAAAGTCAAACCCTAATTTTACCAAAAGTGCGATAAACCAGAAATTTCTATTACAGATCCGGAAAAGTGAAAAGTTAAAATTTTCGGGTAAGTACTACTCTACTTCTGGGACTCCCCCAAGAGAAGATGGCTCCAAACACTAAGCTTGAAGACAAGCTAGAAGGTATAGAAAATTTCCGAGCATGGAAATACAGAATTGGTCTCATTCTTGAAGAAAATGACCTTGCTCATTATATCAAGGATAAAGTTGCAGAACCTGAAGGAGATGAAGCCAAAGATAAGCATAGGAAGGATTTGATTAGGGAAAAGAGAATCATAGCTGATTCTATTAAAGACCACTTGATTCCCCAAGTGGCCTCCAAGAAGACTCCAAAGGAAATGTATGATGCCCTAGGAAGAATGTATGAAGGAAAGAACATCAATAGGAACATGAACCTAAGGACTCAGTTGAAGAGCACGAAGATGCAGAAAGGAGAATCCATTCAAGACTACTTCTCAAGGGTCTCCCAAATCAAGGAGCAACTAGATGCCATTGGTGATACTTTTGATGAAGATGAACTTGTGATGACAGCTCTAAATGGTCTCACTAGACCTTGGGAGTCATTCATACGAACTATGTGTGCCAGAAAAGAAAGTATGAAGTTTGATGTAGTTTGGGAGGATTGTGTACAAGAGGAGTCCAGGGTTGCAAACCGAGAAGCCTTGCTCAAAGAAGATGACCAAGCCTTGGCCACCCACACCAAGAGAAGAAGGAATCAATCCTACTCCAAAAGGAATAGTCACAAGGAGTCTCATCCTCCTCATAGATTTCAAAAGAAAAGAGGAACTACTCAAACAAGAGATTACTCCTCTTTCCAATGTTTTTATTGTCACAAAATAGGACACCTTTCTAGAGATTGTCATCTATAGAAGAAAAAGGGGTCTCATTTCAAAAGACATCAAGCACATCTTGCAGAAGATTATAGTGAAGAAGAAGTAGAAGAGGAAGAAAGGCCTCACAATAAAAGACCTAGAAGTGAAGAAGAAGAAGAAGGAAGGACCTTCTTCAAAAGAAGATCAAGGAGAAATAAAGAAGAAGATGCAGAAGAATATGTTCTTTTCTCCACACTCTCTGGATCTATAAATCTTGGAGAAGATACATGGCTTATTGACAGTGGTGCTTCAAAGCACATGATAGGTCAGAAAAGGACTCTCTCAAGTCTTGAAGAAAAGACTTCTCCACAAAAGTTATCTCTAGGAGATGACTTTCAATATCCCATCAAAGGAATTGGTGAAGCAAGCTAAAAGCTTGATTCTGGTACCTCCATGAAAATGAAAGAAATATTGTATGTACCAGGATTGAAGAAGAACTTGTTATCCATCTCAGTATTGGATAAGAAAGGCTATAGGATTGCATTCATTGATGGACAAGTCTTAATGTGGTCCAAAGGAAAGTCTATCAAGGATGCAATTATCACTGGTGAAGAAGAAGGAGGCTTATACAAACTTAAGGGCCTTCCAGAAGCAGCTCTTGTTCATGAAACCATTAGCCCAAATGAACTATGGCATAGGAGACTTGCTCACATTAACTACAAAGCACTACCCTATGTAAGCAAGGTAGTTATAGGTTTGCTAGACTTAAAGATTAATCATGATGGCACATGCAAAGGATGTGCAAAAGGGAAGAATATCAAGAACCCATTTCCCAGGAGTGAAACAAAGACTAAAAGTACCCTGGAGTTAATACACTTTGATGTATGTGGACCAATGCCCTCCACATCTTTGAGTGGATATGAATACTATGTCACATTCATTGATGACTACTCAAGGAAAACCTGGATATTCTTTCTAAAAGGTAAGAATGAAGTCTTTGGAAAATTCAAAGAGTTTAAGGCCTTAATAGAAAATCTCTCAGAAAAGAAAATCAAGATTCTCAGAACAGATAATGGCGGAGAATACACTTCAAAGGAATTTGAAGAATTTTGTAAAGGAGCTGGAATCAAGAGGGAACTAACCACTCCCTACAATCCCCAACAAAATGGGGTTGCTGAAAGGAAGAATAGAACTATCATGGAAGTTGTAAAGACTATGATACATGATCAAGATCTTCCCATGTATCTATGGGCTGAAGCAGCCAAAACAATTGTCTATGTACAAAATAGACTTTCTCATAGTGCTCTTGAATTTAAGACTCCAGAAGAAGTATTCACAGGAAAGAAGCCTGAGGTAAGTCATCTCAAAATATTTGGATGTCCTGTGTATATTCACATTCCAAAAGAAAAGAGAACCAAGTTGGATCCCTCTGGTAAGAAAGGAATATTTGTTGGATATTGTGAAACATCCAAAGCTTTTAGAATTTACATACCTGGTTTTCATCATATGGAGATAAGTAGAGATGTAAAATTCGATGAAGAAGCAACTATCAAGAAATCTAGGAAGTGCCCACTTGAAGAAATCTATGAAGAAGATTCACCTCCTAGAGTTACAAAAGCTGTACCCATCCCTGAAGATGATTCACCAGAAGACCATGATATGATAGAACCTCAAGAACCCCCCATTTCAGATCTATCTAGAAAAAGAAAACCAGCATGGGCTAGAGATATTATTCAAGGAGCTGAAAAATATGGAGCTCCTGAAGGTTCCACTAGAGAAAGGAAGAAACCCAAGTTTGTATCCAACTATGTGGCCTTAATGTGTGATCTTGTGGATCATCAACCCACCAGCTATGAAGAGGCAGCTCAAGAAAAGGAGTGGGTAGAAGCTATGGTAGAAGAGTACCATTCAATAATGAAAAATGATGTTTGGGATATAGTTCCCAAACCAAAGGATAAAAGTGTGGTTTCTTCCAAATGGATTTTCAAGATAAAACATGCTGCAGATGGTAGCATTGAAAAATATAAGGCAAGATTTGTAGCCAGAGGTTTCCCTCAAAAGGAGGGAATAGACTATGAAGAAACATTTGCACCAGTTGCTAGGTACACTTCAATTAGAACTATCATGGCACTTGCATCTATGATGAAGTGGAAGTTACACCAATGGATGTTAAAACAGCCTTCCTGAATGGTGTCATTGAAGAAGAAGTGTACATAGAACAACCACAAGGATTTGAGGTTAAAGATAGAAGAACTCATGTATGCAAGCTGAAAAAGGCTTTGTATGGATTGAAGCAAGCTCCCAGAGCTTGGTACGGAAGGATTGACAGCTTCTTAACAGGTCTGGGCTTTACCAAGAGTAAAGCTGATCCAAATCTCTATCTCAAAATTATGGATGATGAACCTGTTATATTACTACTGTATGTGGATGATCTATTTCTAACATGAAATGAGAACCAAATTATCGAATGTAAGAAGAAGCTTTCTTCCGAATTTGAAATGAAGGATCTAGGATTAATGCACTACTTCTTACGTCTAGAAGTATGGCAAGCACCAAAAGGAATCTTCCTAAATCAAGGTAAGTATGCTGTGGAGATCTTGAAAAGGTTTGACATGTTGGAGTGTAAGACCATGGCTACTCCCATGGACTCCAACTTGAAATTATTAGTTGATGACTCATCAGAATTAGTGGATGTAACTCTATATAGACAAATCATTGGGTCATTGATGTATTTGACAAATACCAGACCTGATATATGCTTTGCTGTAAATACTCTGAGTCAATATCTAGTAGAACCAAGGAAGGTTCACCTAATAGCTGCAAAGCATGTAATGAGGTATCTAAAAGGTACATTCGATTTTGGTCTTTACTACCTCGAAAATCATGAACTTAGATTACATGGTTATTCTAATTCTGATTGGGCAGGAAGTGTTTCAGACAGGAAGAGTACATTAGGTGGATGTTTTGGACTTGGATCTACCATGATCTCTTGGTTCAGCAAGAAACAATCTAGTGTGGCTCTCAGTACTGCTGAAGCATAATATATAGCTACTTGCTCTGCTAGCTGTGAAGCAGTATGGCTTCGGAAACTACTATCTGAAGTATTTGAATTAGAATTGGATCCTACTGTGATTATATGTGACAATCAAAGTTGTATCAAGATGACAGAAAATCCGATATTTCACAATAAGTCAAAACACATAGAGATCCGATACTTTTATATACGAGATATGGTGCAGAGAGGAGCTATTAAGCTCGAGTATGTGAGCACTGAGGATCAAATTGCTGATATTTTGACCAAACCTTTGTCTCAAGTGAAATTTGAATACTTCCGAGACAAACTTGGTGTGGTTCAAAAGGACCCTCCTCGAAAGGGGGAGTAGTGTGGTCTCTAATGATGAGATTGCCTCATCGACAGCAAGGTCGATGATGTGGATACCTGTTTTAGTTACTTAGACTTAGGACTATTATACTTAGAATACTTATTTTTCTCTCGCTTACTTTTACTTTACTAATGTATTTATGAGGATACATGGTTTATTGATGTATCAGTGAGGATACATGTCTTACTAATGTATTGACGAGGATACATGGTTTATTGATGTTTTATTGATGTATCGGTGAGGATACATGTCTTACTGATGTATTGATGAGAATACATGTTGTGATGACATATGTATTGATAAGGATACAGATAGGGATTGTATCATCCCTAGACTTTGGTTCCTTGAATTGATCCGTAGACGTATGGTCTCCGAAAATGAAGTCCTTAGTGGACAGATAGGGATTGTATCATCCCTGGACTTTGGTTCCTTGAATTGATCCGTAGATGTATGGTCTCCGAAAATGAAGTCCTTAGTGGACAGATAGGGATTGTACCATCCCTGGACTTTGGTTCCTTGAATTGATCCGTAGACGTATGGTCTCCGAGAACGAAGTCCTCAATTGACAGATGGGGATTGTATCATCCCCGGACCTTGGTCCCTGAATTAATCCGTAGACGTATGGTCTTCGAGAATGAAGTGATGGGGATTGCATCATCCTGGAACCACTAGTTCAAAATGTACGTGATGGGGATTGCATCATCCCGGAACCACTAGTTCAAAATGTACGTGATGGGGATTGCATCATCCCAGAACCACTAGTTCAAAATGCACGTGATGGGGATTGCAGCATCCCGGAACCACTAGTTCAAAATGTACGTGATGAGGATTGTATCATCCCCGGACTTCGGTCCCTGAATTGACCCGTAGATAGATGTCTCCGAGAAGTGGTCCCTAGTGGATGAGAGGGTATTGTATCATCCCCGGACTTTGGTCCCTGAATTGATCCGTAGACATATGTCTCCGAAAAAGTGATTCTTAGATTTTGTCTAAGCTATCGGTATGGATACTTGTATTGATGATATGGTTACTTGTATTGGTATGGATACTTGTATTAATGATGTGGTTACTTGTATCAGTATGGATACTTGTATTAATGATGTGGTTACTTGTATCGGTATGGATACTTGTATTGATGATGTGGTTACTTGTATCGGTATGGATACTTGTATTGATGATGTGGTTACTTGTATCGGTATGGATACTTGTATTGATGATGTGGTTACTTGTATCGGTATGGATACTTGTATTGATGATGTGGTTACTTGTACCGGTATCGATACTTGTATTAATGATGTGGATACTTGTATTAATGATGTGTATACATGTATCGGTATGGATACTTGTATTAATGATGTGGTTGCTTGTATCGGTATGGATACTTGTATTGATAATGTGTATACTTGTATTGGTATGGATACTTGTATTGATGATGATGCTGACGATCGTGTGCTGACGATGCTGATGATCGTGTGATGACGATGCTGACGATCATGTGCTGACGATGCTGATGATCATGTGATGATGATGCTGACGATCGTGTGCTGACGATGCTGATGATCGTGTGATGACGATGCTGACGATCGTGTGATGACAACGTTGATGACCGTGCGATAACGATGCTGATGATCGTATGATGACGATGCTGATGATCGTGTGATGAAGATGCTGATGATCGTGTGATGACGATGCTGATGATCGTGTGATGACGATGCTGACGATCGTGTGATGACGATGCTGATGATCGTGTGATGATGATGCTGACGATCGTGTGATGACGATGCTGACGATCGTGTGATGATGATGTTGATGTTCCAGTAACTGGTTGAGTTACTGATGATGATAAATTGAAGAAAGCTTCCGATGATATATAGATGTATCATGTATGATGTAGTCGATGACTCCTTGCTCCTGCAGACGTTGTTATAATATCCTTCTCGTTAAGGGGGAGTGTTGAATATTGTAACTTCTAAGAATATTATATTTGTACTTTATTATTCCGGAGATGTTTCATCCCTCCGAGGTAACCCTATTATGTATCCGGAGATGATTATTCCTTCGATGGTTTGTGGTAACTAGGGTTATTAGACCCACCATGTGGGGGTCGGCCCTGATATTATATTTTAGGGGTTATTAGACTTCTCCAAGAGAGGTCGACCCCATTAGGGATTTTGGTCAGTCGGGAACAAATATAAATAGAGGAGGTGAGCTCCTCATTAGATACACTTGCACAACTCAGAAAAGTAGCGCACTTGTCTGGGAGGTCTACTAAGGAGGTAAAGAAGGAGGGAGCACATCTTGTATTTTGGTTGATCATCTTATTGAGGAAAGCTTTGCTGGGTTTTCTACCCCATGAGGGTTTCCTAGGGTAAATTCTGTGTCTATCTTGTGATTATGTTTCTTTCAGTGATCTTGCTAGTCTATTTGGTTTAAACTTAACAATAATGGATGGGTACCTGGAAGAACTGCAGTAAATTAAAAGAGATGGAAGCAAAAGTGGAATGCGTCCAGTGGGGATGGTCAATGTACCACTTGGTTGCAAATCTAGTGAGTGTCCATTGTAAAAGGCGCGGACATATCGATTCATCCACTATGGCATGAGAGGAAAACCATAAGTGGAAGGACATGATATGGTTCTGGGGGTATTCACCAGCCTTCCCCTCGAACTTGGGGATGTCCGAAGGGAGTTTGATAGGCGTGGGAGGCCACGTGGGGTCACTTCGGAATAGATTATTAGTAAATCAGGACAGATCAAGTAGGTTGAGATTTACCATGAGTGGAAAACTAGTAGAAGGATGTCACGTGGTCAAAACGACCTATGTGATAGCCATGGCAGAATCATGGGGCCACATCCACCGAGCGGTGGTATAGTGGTGAGATTCATGACGCAGATCGAGGAACCACCTATCAAGGGTGGAGGGATCTGAAAGGAAGGGTCGATGCCCCCAAGGGTACTGCTAGTAACCAAAGGGATGGTGGTTGGAATAGATCCGTTGTAACTGATGGGTATGGAGGGGTTAACTAGGTGCACTATAGTGTCGGAGGTAGGTCTTGTAGATGGAATAACGAGAATAGATGTTGAAGTGGTAGCAGGGCCAGTGGTGGATCCATCACCAACAATCACACTGTAAAATGGGTTGGGATTCATGTCGGCCATGGGGCTAGACAGAGCTATGTGTATGGGTGAATCTGAATTAGAATTATATGTGAAATTTTGGGTGTCGGGATGAAGATACTGCGATGAAGATGTGCATCTCAAAGGAGTGTGATGAGTGGGGTCTAATGTACCGTACTATGGGGATTGAACCCATAAGTGACATGAGTGTTTTGGAGAAGAAATGGTGACAAGTATGTAAGTGTTGAAGGGCCATGGTCTGAAAACATGCTAAAAAATCCTAGTGCAACCGTGTGTGAAAAAGGATAGATATCAAAAAGTGACACTCAAGCCAACAACAAGCTCAAAAAAACCTACAGAAACAACGTGATACAATAGGTGGAGCACCTATCTAAAATATATGGAAGCTGACTCAAATCGTATCCCCTATAGGGTGATGAAATCCATAGTCAGGAAATACAAAATGGAGAACCAAATGGCTAAGGGATATCCCTCTAACGAGAGGAATCCCAAGTAAAAGAGTCATAGAATAATGGAAACTAAGATACTTGTTGTTGCTGCAACATCCCCCCCATAATTTTTTTTGTAAATATTGGGTCCCTCCTATTTTTTGTTTAAGTCTTGAGTTTGGTTAAAATCTTTGTCGCTTGATCTTCAACTTTTCCTAAACATAATTGACCCTTTCTAGTTCTTTTGTTTTTCAGACTAAGGCATTTTCCTTCTGTTACCTTTAAAAACAACGTGCAATTTTAAAAGCTTAACTATGTGCATCAAACAGAGCAGGTTTAAAGATTAACTATGCATGCTTTCACAGCGCAGATTGAAAGTTTATGTTTCTGCGCCAAAGGCGCAAGTGAAAGGGTTTAACTTTGCACTTTCAAAAAGCACAAAATTCAGGTTTATTTCTCGTGTTGAAAGCGCATTTGTTTTTGGGTCTTAATCTTCCACCATATTGCCAAATCTTGGCTTTTCAGCTAAGTCCTCCGCTGACGCGCAAACTTTAGGTTTAAAACCTGTGTTGTATCAATGCATGATTCTTTCGCAGAGTCTAAGTCTAGCTCAGCCGCTTTAGCGCAAATGTTGAGCATAAGTCGGCCGCCCTTTAGTGCAATTGCTAATCATAAATCTTCCGCTTGGCGCATACGTTGACTATAAGTCGGCTGCCCTATTTGCAAATCTTAATCCATTTACCATTTGGCGTGCATTTTTTAAATATAAGTCGTCCGCCCTTTTAGCGCAAATTGTAACCATATCTTGACCGCCATTGGCGCCAAACCTATCCTTAGACGAGCACCAACGCAAAATCCCTTAATTCTTTTCCATGAATCGTTGGTGCGGTTCCCATTAGCGCACATTTTGTGACTAAAAATTGCGCCAAAGGTGCAAGGATTACCCATATAGCTCCCACCTCCATAGATGCGCCTCGTCTTCCATCGAAGTCTAATGCTGGTGCAGCTCTATCGGCGCAGCTCTATCAGTGCAGGATTTAACGTAATGATCGCTGCTTGGGCACAAGACTTAACCTTTAACTTGCCACTTAGCGCATAACTTAAAGTTACGGTCACTACCTTAGCACAGATTTTAACCTTACGCTTGCCACTTGGCGCGAAGATCTCTCTTGGTTTGTGTGCGCCCATGGAGTTCGTTGGGCCATCAATAGAGCCATGTGCAGTTTTAATTGCACAAGGCCTCGATCCCCATGCTCATTCAATACGCCAACCTTGATCCTAACCATCATTCCAAGAATAATGAAACCACAGTGTCTCGTATAGCTTGTTGGCATTTGCGTCTAGTATTTCTCATGATTTTCAACTGTGAAATGGTAGCTGCAATTGTGAATTAGTTGATTATTTTGTTAAAATAGCTTCCATATTATGAAAGTGGCATATTCTAAATTTTTCATAATTGTTTTGCTAATGCTTGAAGGCTATCTAGTTAAAACCAACTCTGTCATGTTTTCTTTCACAGATCTATCAGTTCATTGGCCAGCTTGCTGTGCATATCTACTTTTTGGAAGCAACAACTCAAAGAAGTAGCACAAGTCAAATCAGATCTGCGTAAGCATGAGATTGCAGCAAAGGCAAGAATATCTGTTTAGAGCAAAATTATCTTGAAAGAGATCAGTCAATGGGCCACCCATATCCAAAGTGTAGATGGAAAAGCATCCACAAGCGATCCATTTGGTGGGGATGAGTCAGGGAGTCAGCAAAAGGAAGCCAAATAAAATAGATAAACCATTAGGATTCTTATTTGTCTTAATGTGAGAAAAGGCTGAATTTCCTTTATTGTATAAATGCTTTAGAAGACAACTGGCTCTGATTTTGTCTTATATGGAAGGCTCTCCACAAATCTGTGGGTTTTGTAATTGTGCAGTAAAGGACAAATTAGAAGGTTCTAGAGTTTAGGGCACACATGTCAGCTCAAGCAACAATTTGTAAATTTATAAATAGAAGAATAGAAGAGGAACAGTGGAATTTTTGCAGGTGAAAGAAATTTTCTAGCTGGTACGTGAATTACTTTGCTACTTGCTCCAAGAACTGGATTTTTCCTAATGAAATCCTAGAGAGGACGTTTTTTCTTGGAAATGTGTGCTAAATGTTTGTTGGACTATTCCTGTAGCATTTGTATACTACTATGAGATCTTTCTTTACTATTATGAATTATTTCTGTGTGATGAATGATCTTTATATTTTCTTGTACAATGATGTCTCTCTTAAATGAGTAATGGAATGTATTCAGTGAATTAAAGCTATCTTTAATATCTGTTATTTTGCTGAGATTGCATCTTTATGATTTAATGGCTATCTATATGATCTTTAGATGTTTCTTTCAGCATATTGCTCATATTTACAGTTTGCTCCTTGCAAGGATATATTAGATTTGCTTATACTGTTTTAGGTTAATTTAGATTAGTTACTTGCATTTAGCTTAGGGCACTTGCATTTCATCTTAAAATAAAATACATAAACGGTGGATTGGGCCGCAAGCGGTGTAAAGAACAAGAATCTTTAAATCTTACGGTAGCCGGAATCGTTAACCGGATGGATTCCCCACACCAAACGGTGAGCGATCTAATTGGGCTCACTTACCGGGGAGAATCCCATTTTGATTGATGCTGCGACTTCCGAGGCATCAACAATTTTTGGCACTAGAAGGAGGGCCACCAGTGCATGGCTGATAAAGGAAATTCCTCCATTGGTAGAAACATTACTAGAGACCTGCTTGAAACATTAATTTCAGACAATCCAAATCTTGAAGTGACAAATCAAGAAAACCTCAATTCTGATTCTGAACAACAAGAAGCACTGTATGCTGTACCTTTTACAGAGGTAGAAGACTTAAGAAGGCACACACGAGCTTATGTTAAACAACTTGATGGTTTAAATGCAATAACTTTTCTCCCTAGAAGAAGAACTCCTAAAAGAGAAATACAGTATACCTGTGATTCAATTCTGGTGCAAAACTTTGAATAGTTGGTAGATTTATCTTTGGAAGAGATCACAGAACCTCTGAAAGAAGTCGATTCTGAAGATCTAGAAAATCTTGGAGATCTTTTCACGCCAAAGAATTCTCCACCTCATACTCCACATGATTCTCCACCCAATTCTCCACATAGAGCCATGGCTATACCTACATGGAGGGCTAGGGGGGCATTGAATTTAGCTGGACCATTCCACAATTTGCCTAGAAATCTAGAGTAGAGAAGGTTTTGCCTAAGTACGACCTAGGTAAAGGCATATCTGCTGAAGATCATCTTAAGAGTTTTTATTTAGCTTTGAATCTTTTAAATGTACAACATGAAGATGTAGTCTGTAGGCTTTTCCCATACACATTTGAACCAAAAGTTTCTTTCTGGTATTTTAGCTTCAAGCTAGCTCAATTTCCAATTGGGAAGAGTTTGAAAAATGTTTTTAAAAGAAGTATGGGTATCAGAAAACTGTAGCTACACTAATGAAAGAATTATTGTCCATGAGAATGGAAAATAAAGGAAAGGTTCAAGACTTCAACCAAAGGTTCACTACACTCTTGAATAATTTCAATGAAGCAACTAAACCCGCAGAAGAATCTTTAGTTGAATATTATACAACAGCACTTGAAGGCCCCATAGCAATGTTCGTCAAAAGAACTAAGAAGACCACCATGATAGAAAATTTTGAAGAAGCTAGGAAGGTGGAAGAAGAAGCAGACAACATTGCTAAACATGCCCTAGATGCAGAAACAAAGCCAACAACTAATAGAAAACCCCCGCTGCTTACTAGGAATAAAGAAGAGTCATCGACGGACATGGAAAATGTAGTTAAAATGATGCAGAAATTGTCCAATAAAATTGTAGATCTTGAGAAAGATAAGGTAGCTAGTACATCTAGGAAGCCTTTCAAACCATTCTACAAGAAGATAGAAGACAACGACCAGCCTAATACACCTATGAAGAACTCCTCTGTTTTAAATCTAAATGAAATAGGAATGGAACACTTATGTAGCTTTCATAAAGAGCCGCACTCTGAAAAGAGATGCCCACAATGGATTAATTCTATGAGTTTAGTAATGAACCAAATGTTGGATTCATAGATTTTAGATCAAGATGATCCTCCAGAGGAACAAACCCTTGAAGTAGAGGAACCCTCCCCAGATACCACCATGGTATTATGGGACTGGGTATCTTTAACTGAATTAATAGAAGACGATCCCGTGGAGAGCCTAGTCTCTACTGTAAACATTAACACTCGCAGTAAAGGTCCCATTGCAGATCTAGTTCCAAGCTCAACTATGCCCAAAACTAAAGTTTCCAAAGAGATACCTAAGAGACACATTACAGTCATTCTGCCTCAACCTAAAGCTAACCCAGCAACTGCCAAACAACCAAACATTGACACAATAGTCCAGCGACCAAAAGTCACATTGAGCAAGATGAACAACCAAACGAAAGTTGCAAAAGAATGTGATATGGGATATGACATCATTGAAGATATAAAGAAGGTAAAAGCAAATGTCTCGATATTCGATATGTGTAGTTTGCCCCAACAATGAAACAAGTTTTTGCAAGTTCTTCAGTCCCAGCCCAGCACTCCATTAATAGACACTCAAGAAGACCCTGAAATTAATGAAGCTAGTATCGGTGGGAAATCCAAATCCCAGACATTGCCTTTTCTTTTAACTTTTGAAATTTTCAATCACAATGTACACAATTATCTGGTAGATTCTAGAGCATCTTCGAATGTCATGCCACTATCGATCTGTAAGAAGATTAATGGTCAACCAATCTATTATAGGTCAAAAATGCACTTCTCCGTCTATGATATCCCTTAGATGATGATCACACAAAAGGACAAAAGGGATGGAAGAGCATTTTGACCCTAGATGATGAATTTCCTAGACTTACCCTCATTCAGCTGACATAATCCACCTTTTTCCCATCTTTTGAGAAAAAACGCTAGTCTATAAGCCAATAGTAGCGTTTTGCCCTTCAAAAACCCTACTCTGCTTCATAAAAGTAGCTTTTTACTTGAAAAAACCCTACTCTGCTTCATAAAAGGGGCGTTTTTCATTAGAAAAACCCTAATTTGCCTCATAAAAGAAGCGTTTTTCTCAAAAAGTGATTAAAAATATATTAAATTTACGGAATGGGATTAGTTGAAGTTGGTTTTACAACTTCCCCAACCTCCCATTCGAACTACCTCTCAATTTGAACTGCCTACCTTGTCCTATAAATACAAGGGAGATGCATGAGAGAGGGACCTAGAAATCATGCACATAGGGTTGTTATGCTGGAGGAATTCCAAAGTTAGTGTGAAGAGCAGGAGCCCAGGATCCGGTTGCACCAACACTCTGAATGGTCAAGTATACTTGTATTGATTATTTGCTTTTGACAATAAAGGTTGAAATGCCCTTCCTGTCCCAATCAAATGTCTAACGGATTGCATGTTTGTTTGGATTAATGCTTGATTGTATTTGATGTCTAAATTGTGTTTCCATTTCATCATTGTTATATCAGTCAAGATACGCTGAGGAAGGTATCTTTGTATTGCAGGTTCGTTGAACGGAAGATCAAGTGGAGGATCGATCGAAAGAGCAAGCGGAAGCTAGGATCGAACTTCGTTAACAAGGTACACCCTCTATGATCTTGATCTCTTTCATTTCATAAAAGTCTATGTAATATGATTAATGCATTTACCTGTCACCCCTTAAGTTGGTAGTGTCCATCTCCTCGCTATAGGGTAGATTTCCCAAACAACAGACTGGTGACTCTGCTGGGGACCGATTGTTTTCTGTTCTAGGAGACTTGTTTTTAACATTCCTTCCAGTACTTTTTGATCTTTTGATCCCATGAGAGGCTTTCTAGGGTATAGTATCCTGTTGTCTTCACTTGACTCATCCCAGTTTGAAGTTTTGAAGCTTGTTTTAAGCCTTCCTTGGAAAAAACGATGGTTTACCTTAACACAATAGCTTTTTTCTCCTGAAAAACACTGGTCTGGCTTAACACAGTAGCGTTTTACCCTGCAAAACAATGGTTTTGCTCTGCATAGTAGCTTTTTTCACAAGAAAAACGCTGGTCTATCTCTGCATAGTAGGGTTTTCCCCCAGAAAAATGTTGGTTCTCCACTGCATAGTAGAGTTTTTTCTTGTAAGTCTCTGTTTGCTTTAGGGATTGAATTTCTGCTTCTTTGGTTTGATTTCCAGCCTCTTGCCTTGGCTTCTTAACTGATCTTTGAGGTCTTTGTGCCTTTGTTGAGTCTTGTTTGCCTCTCCCTAACCCTTTTAGGTCATTTTTGCTTACTTGAGTACTTTTGAAGTGTCTTGTTTGCTGGAGACTCTTTTGGAAACTGTGCCTTATTCCTTGTTGAACAAAGCTGCTTGTTCATACCTCAGTTACTTGTTGCAGGTCTGCAAACCTTTGTTTACTGAATTTTGTTGTTTGTTGCAACACTAGTAAACTCCAATGGTAGCTTATCCTTTGTTTTAAGGTTTTGATCCCAAGTTGAGTCTTTAAGGTGTTTTCAAAAGCTCTGTGAGTCCAGACATTTCCTAATTGCTTTGTTAGCTTCAGTTTCAAGTAAGTAGAAGTACTTAGTTTGCTTCCGTTGGTGTTAATAAGGTCGTATTTAGTTCGCTTTCCTACCATCTACTTGGACTAGTGCTTTGGTTTAGGGTTTGATGCTTTGAAGCAGATTTCTAAGTTGGCTTTCCAGTTATAAGCGTCTCCCATCCCCATTTTCTTTCCACTTTGTCTCCAAGTTTGATGTTTTTGTCATAAAAACTTTGTAGGACAAGTCTTTATCAAGTCATCGATTTGATTGTTGTGAGCTTTAAAGTCATTCTTCCTTACTAGTAGTTTTTGTATAGGTCTTACTTGCTTCCAGTTTCGAGCACTTTTTCTTTTACATATAACAGAAAAAGAAAAAAATGAGTTTGGTAGATTAGAATAGTAAGGCTTATAATCATTTCAGAGTAGCATAGCTTACTTTTTTGTGAAATTGAAAAGAAAATTGAAAAAAGAGAACTTTGTTTAGGTTTGCTTAGTTTTCATTTTGGAAAGAGCATAAGCGAAAAAGAAAAAGAGTCCTTTTTGTTGTTGAAAGTTGTTTCATTTCTCGCACTTACTTTCTGTTGCAACCACACCACATAATGCACTACCCCGTTGAGTAAAAAGTAACCTTAAAAAGAACTTTAATAAAATCAATTAGAAACAATTTTTCTTTCTAGGGATACACAACACCAACTAGCTTAGGCTAGAGTTTCGAGCTTAAAACACCTTAAATTGCTCGGAACTAGTTTCATTATCCAACAATCATAGTAAGATTTTCATATAGGTAAACCCATATATATCAAATATTCCTGGGAAAATCTACTGAAACCAGAGCTAAGCACGAGGCCGTGGAAGATTGGAATCGTTGAGGATACCTCCCTCACTTTCCTTTTGACCATAAACCAGATTCGATTCGCGTACGGAGGTCCTTTCGGACTCTAGGCTTTGCTACCCTGCCCATGCATTTTGACTAGGTTGACGACTGTCCCCCCAGGATATTTCGTATGTATGGTAGCCTTAGTATTTCACCATAGGATCATACACAGGTGATAGCGGAGGGTATATCTGCTGTACCTAGGACAGGCGTGGGAGGAAATCCCTTGCAGGTCTTTGGGAGGGCGGTTGGGTGATTCCAGCGCTTGCACCCTTAGTCATGGTATTGTGGACCCTGAGTAACTGTTCTTCTTCCTTCGTTGATCTGTTCTGGGGCCTCATCATCCCAGACTCTTCTCCGGAAGGCATCTTGTTTTCCTAGTTTGTATACTTCGGATTTTTTAGTGGTATGCTATTTGCCCCTTAGTCTTAGTGGCCACTAGGTTTTTACTTAGTCTTATTTTTATATATAATTGTGGAAGACCAACAACTTCGTAGGTCTAGAAGGTTGCAAAACCTTCTCCCACTTAGGGTGGAACCACTACATCCACCACGATGACAAAGGATAGAATCCAGTGGTCTTTTTGAAACTACTGGTGAAATAGAGGCTCCTGGTGAACCACAACCTACAACCCCAGATCAACAAGCTTTGAATACAGTCGAGATTGAGGATCTCACTTCTGGTGAGTTTAATACTCCTTTTAATCCTCCTCTGACCGAAATTAACAATCCGCTTCTGGTACCTATTGGTTTCGAGCAACCTGATTATAGTGCATATTTGTTCACACCTGGGCATATTATGACTAACCCGGGAGGCGAATAGGGAGTTCCATAGACTCCCACAATAGGTATGAATACAAATACTGTAAATCCACCTTCCAATGTTATACCGAGTTCGACTCAGACAATTCCTATTTCAACTCTGTCCTTCAGTTTTAACGCTGGTACGTTAGGCATGCCAAGCTCAATAGCTTTGACATCCGCCTCTACCCCTACTTTTGGACCCAGTAATACAGTGAATATCGGTCCACCTCCTGCAACTCAACAGTCATACCATATACCTAGTACTTGGATTTCCACACCCAATGTAGGGTCGAACGCCTCTACAACTATGCATGTCATGAGTACCATGACTGTGCTGTCCACCTTGACTACCCCTGGTTTTAACACCTTTGCAGGTTACAACATGAATCAAAATAATGTACTTGCAGGAAACACCCCTTTTTCTTTGTTTTCTGGAGGAAGGGGTAACATCCTTAATCAACAATATGGCAGGGCTAACACCCAACCTCAGTGGAAAACATTCAGAGTACCAACCCACTTTCATTTGGATGGGGGAATTTCAACAACACTTTCACACAACAACAGATGGCAGGGGGCAACCCCTACCAGTAGATGGCTGGGGGAAACCCCTACTAGTAGATGGCCGAGGGAAACCCCTACTAGCAGATGACTGGGGGCAACCCCAACCAGTAGTTCATGGGTCAGAATATGGCAGGTTCCCCCTTTATGACCCCATCTTATCAAATGCCATCTTGTAGACCTCGTTTACCATTTATGGCAACTCTGAATTTGCCAGATCTTTCCAAGTTAACAAACGATCCGGTGTATCATAACACTACGTTGCCACCAGTCCCCACCAAAATACCTTTGGACATTCCAAAATTTGAAGGCAAAACTGGTGAAGATCCTGGTGATCATGTTACCACTTTCCATTTATGATGTTCTTCGAACTCGTTGAGCGAAGATTCCGTCAGGTTGATACTTTTTCAAAGAACCTTAATCGGTGCTGCAGCCAAATGGTACATTGAGTTACCTACATCCACCTTTTTTAATTTTCAGGATCTCGCGACAGTTTTTCTGAACCACTTCCAGCTACCTGTTCGGTACGATGCTGGGAAAGATATTTTGTCTACATTTAGACAGAATCAGGCCACTCACTTATCTAATCACATTCAGGAGTGGCGAAGACGAAAGAGGCTCATTAAAGCCAATATACCTCCAGAATTCCTTTTAGAGTGGTATCTGAAATCACTCCTTCCTTACATTTCTAAGGAAGTAGCTACTTCTGGAGTTTCCTCAGAGGAAGAAGCCATCTTACGGACCTAGCAGCTAGACCTAGTTTATGCACAGTCTGGGTTACTTTATGAGATTATACCAGACACACCATGATCAAATACTGATCTTGGCAGACTTAAACCTGGACCACATGCTGACGGCATAGTCGGTTTAGTAGATTCCGTAGCCTTCAAGGCTTTGACTAAGCCAGTTCATGCCTTATCCGTTAAACAATCGATTCGACCCCCGTCACAACCTCTCCTTCTACTACTGAATCTGTAAACCAAGTTCAGAATAATCAAAAGGGCCCTTGGCATCCCAACAACAAAAAGAAGGGCAAGAAAGGAGGGGGCAGCCAACAAAAGCCCAAAAACAAAGAGAATGCCGAGGAGGGTAACAAAGAAAAGAAGAAGTTCAAGTTCCCTTGTAAACTTTGCAAGCAGGATCACCTCACTCACCAATTCCCTCTAATCGAAGAAGCCTAGAAGCTGCTTCAAGAAAAGAAACCTGCCGTACTTAAAGATCCATTTCCTAAGGGGAAGGGTTCAGCTTTTGGCACCTCCAATGCTGGGGGCACTACTCATGCTTCAGTTGATCAAACTTTCATTAATATGGTTAGCGTGGATGCACTTTTGCAAACGTGAGCAAGAAATTATACCCCAGATGTGCAGAACAAAGATAAAGAGATTCCTGAATCTTCCACTCCTCTCCACATTCCAGTGGATTCGTTGCCCAAGATCCTGAAAGGTGTCTTGAAACAGGCCTCGCACAATCCCAACTCTTGGGCTGATTCCAACTACAACGTGGTTGAATATCTAGCCCAGACCCCTTGTGCCATGTCCACCTTAGAAGTTTTGCAAAGTTGTCCATTACAACGAAATGCACTTCTGGTAGCGATTGGAAGTATGGAATCATCCAATATGACTGCGCGCTTTGATATGTCTGATATTAAATATCGGTTGCCATACCACGTCACCCTACAGATAGAAGTGGTTCATGGTCCCATGACCATTAGACAGGCTATCGTAGATGAGGGCACATTGACATGTGTGATGTCCATTTCTTGTTGGAAAGCTTTTGGTTCTCCCGAGTTAGCCCCCTCTAACACACTGCTTACTGTCTTTGATGGCAGGACTTTCCATCCACACAGAGTTCTACCATCGTTTGAAATTACACTTGTCGGTAAGACAGTTGCTGTAGAGATTGAAGTTCTGGACGCTGCACTTGATTACAATATGATGTTAGGTGGGAGCTGGACATATGCCATGTGAGCCATTGCATCGACACTTTTTCGAGTTGTTATGTTCCCCCACGAAGGCAAGATCATCACGGTCGATCAACATTCGTTCTCTCAGAAAAACAACTAGACTTCATCAGATTCCACTATTCCTTTAGTTGATCAATCTGCCCTAGTAAGCAAGATTTTAGGAGTAGGGATTTACGGGTCATTAATAGGCACTTTTGACCTACCCGCTCCTCTTGTTTTCATGCGTTCTGATGGAGGTTCATCTACTGAAACTTTCACGGTTGGTCTAAGGACTGATCCGTGGATCCTTCCTACTATATCAGAGCCATTTGTGCCTTTATCCATTGCAGAAGTATCCTACATGGAAGCACAACATGCTGTAATGGAACATATCATGACTCCGCTAGTCTCTGCCGAGTCAGATATGGACTATGCTTCTGCATGGTCGGTGAATTCTTCCCACTCTTTCGATTGTTTAGACACAATGTTCCCTTCTGATGAATCCATTTTGGAAGCCATGATGGGCCAGGACTAGCCATGGGAACATATGCATCATAGGTCTTACCTGCTTCCAAATCTAGACAGGATAGAGAGAGGAGAGTTCTCTAAGAGACTCGGTGGATTTGTTGATTTGTCCTCTTTTCCTTCTACTTAAAGAGCTATTTACGCTAAAGGGAATATGGCCAATATATCGAGAACCATCCCGATTAACATCTCCACCAAACCCGGGGTCGTGGAAAACATTTTTATTGCAGCAAACTGTTCTCCAGAAGAGATCACTCTGTATACCAAACTTTTTAAAGAATTCCATGATATTTTTGCCTGGTCTTATGAGGAGATGCCAGGCATCGATCCAGCCATCATTAAGCATGTCATCATGACATACCCTAATGCAAAACCTGTGAGATAGAAGCTCTGTCCTGTGAACCATTGAAAAGCAGCTGCCATTAAGGCAGAGGTTGAAAAATTGCTTAAAGCCGGATTTATCTATCCGATCGACATGACGAAATCGGTTTCGAATCTTGTTCCATTTGATAAAAAGCAAGGTACCATTTGAGTATGTATTGAATTCCAGGACTTGAATAAATATTGTCCGAAAGATAACTACCCCACACAATTTATTGACCAGATCATAGATGCATGTGCGGGACACAAGATGTTCTCTTTCATGGATGGATTTTCAGGATATAATCAAATCCAAATCAAACCCGAATATTAACACAAAACAACTTTTATTTGCCTGTCGGGAACCTTTGCTTATCGGAAGATGCCATTTGGGTTAAAGAATGCTGGAGCTACTTTCCAACAAGCAATGAATTTCTCTTTCACAACATAAAACACATAGTTGAACCCTACTTAGATGACCTCCCGGCGCGATCTCGAAAAAGACGGGATCATCCAGCTCATTTGAGACTTGTGTTTGAACGATGCAGACAATATAATATTCGATTGAATCCTAATAAGTGTCTGTTCTGCATCGAATCAGGATGTCTACTGGGTTTTATTGTATCCAGTCCTGGCATAATGGTCGACTCGTTAAAAGTTGAGGTGATTGTAAATTTGCCTCCTCCTCGCACCTTGCGACAACTTCAAAGTCTGCAAGGCATGTCTAATTTCTTATGATGCTTTATCATAAACTATGCTAAAATCACAAAAGGTTTCATGAGACCGCTTAAACAAGATACCTACTTTTTGTGGGATGAGGCTGCTCAAGCATTGTTTGAGGCCTTGAAAAAGGCATTACTTTCAGCCCCCTTGTTAAGCCCGCTTGATTACACAAAAGATTTTCTCTTATATCTGGCGGCGTCTGTTTACACAATTGGCATAGTACTAGTTTAGGGGGACGACACGCTCCAAGAGCATGTTGTTTACTATCTCTCGCACGCATTGATAGCTCCTGAGATTAAGTATTCACATGTTGAGAAGTTAGCACTTGCTATGGTCTATTCCGTGCAGAGGCTTCATCATTACATCCTGTTACAAACAACTACTGTAATAGCAGAGGTCAATCCTTTCCAATATGTCCTCACTCGATGCATCATCGGTGGGAAGTACAATAACTGGATTGTAATCTTACAAGAGTTCGATTTGTTTTTTCAATCGGCCAAGTCGAAGAAATCACTAGTGTTCGCTGAGTTAATCTCAGAGTTTCCGAGTGACTTAGTGCATGTTGAGGAAGAGTCATCATTCCCAAATGAACATATCTTCCTTATAGCCTCCTCTGACCCATGGTATAGAGATATTTTAGTATATCTCCAGACTTTGAGGTGTCCTACAACTTTTTCTAGAGACGAACGATGCAAACTGAAAAGTCATGAGAAAAACTATCTCATCATTTCTGATACTTTGTACAGACATGGGATGGACTCCATATTACGACATTGTTTAACTTTAGAAGAAGCAGAGTCAGTATTGAATGATGCTCACAATGGAGCCTGTGGGGGTCATCATTCTGGGTTGGCAACAACTCAGAAAATATTGTGTGTCAGATAGTTTTGGCCTACAATCTTTAAAGATTGTGTGGAAGCTGTGAAATGCTGTCGTCTATGTTAGTTATTCACCATGAAAATGAGAGCACATCCAGCTCCCCTTCATCCTGTAATCACAGTAGGCCCCTTCACAAAATGGGGGGTTGATTATATGACTTGTAATCCAGTTTCGACTGGAGGACATCATTATATCATCGTTGCCGTCGACTACTTCACCAAGTGGGCCGAGGGAATGCATACTGTTAAGGCAGATGGAGAAACTGCCGCTTATTTTGTATTCAATCATATTATTGCAAGGTTCAGCATACCCAAAGAGATCGTGACTGAACACGACAGTCATTTTCAGAATAACATGATGACCGAATTATATACTATGTTAGGTTTTCGGAAAGAACATTCGTCTTCATATTATCCACAGGCGAATGGACAAGTTGAAGCAGTTAACAAGACTTTAAAGACAATTCTGCAAACAACTGTTAATGCCAGCCGCAATAACTAGCACATCATGCTATATCCTGCACTTTGGGCTTACCGAGCGAATGTAAAGACTTCTACCGTGTTCTCTCCCTTCCAACTGGTACATGGGATAGAAGCAGTCGTTCCGATTAAATGCGAGATTCCTTTGTTAAAGTTGGTTGTTCAACTACTACCAGATACTTCAGCACTAGAAGAACGTTTGTTGCATTTAGAGCATCTAGATGAACAACACCGCGACATGCTCACAGCAAATGAAGTTCATAAGAAATTAGTCAAAGGATAGTACGACAAGTCTGTCAAACCTAGGGTGTTTCTCGAAGGAGACCTTGTTCTACTTTGGGATCAGGACAAGGGACCTTTAGGTCCTGGTAAGCTTAAATCCATGTGGCTCGGTCCTTATATAATTACTAAGGTAGTGAAGAAAGGTGCTTATGAGCTAACAGAATAGGAAGGTAATAAGTTGCCGGAGCTTGGAAATGGGTTCTACCTGAAGAAGTACTACGCTTAGGAAATTGTGCTTTTTCTTGTAACATAGCTGTATATTTTGAAGAGCTAGTTTTTCTTGTGGTTAGTAGGCCTTATGTGTGTTTTCACTTCATGTTTCAGATGTCGACTGAACATTTCTTATGATTTGCTGATGGCGCCAATCGCCACACCCGACAATTGGCCTCAGCAGCTTGGGTCATTTACTCACCGTCTGGCCAACTGCTCTCGTCGGGGGGGGGTTTGTTTGGGTCCCACTATGAAAAACGTAGCTGAATACAATGTGGTTATAGAACTTCTCTGAGATGATCTTGTCCAAATCATTTCACATTTGGAGGTAAGACTTGATTCGCAACTAGTGGTATTTCAGTTAATGGGTGTTTATCAGACCAGAGATCCTGTTTTGTTGCGACAGTTCTTGTGGGTTAGATTATTGGAAAGACAGTTTGATTCCATCATATATCAACACATTCCAAGAAATTTGAATGCATCAGCTGATTCATTTGCAAACTATGTTTTAGATTGGCATTTGTATCATACATTTCCATAAATAGCATTTCACACATAAAAGTTAAAACACACACACATGTAAATAACCGATACTATATATATATCCGATACTGTATCAAAAAGTATAATATGAGTTTTGGATCATAAGTCTATCACAAGTTATGTCATAAGATACAAAAACCGGGCTCGATGGCCTCAAAAATATACATAAAATATCCTTCCCCTATGGAGAAGGAGGGGCCTCATCGACATCTACTACATCTCAGTAACATATGACCAACCTAGCTATTTTCCGTAGCAACCTAATCCATGCTGGCGGTACACCGACTACATCCTCTTGCATAGCAAGAGGCATCTGCTCAATATGATATGGAGGAATTGTTAAATTTTCAGAATTTACTTCAATCTGATCTAGGATCTTAACTGAGAGAACAACATGTACAACATATCTACAGCATATCAATAATGGAGACAATAATGCAAGCACACAAGAGACACAAAGATTTACTTGGGGAAAACCATAAAGGTGAAAAACCCTAATAACTTCCTCAGAGATAGATAGAGCAATGATACAACCCAACCATAAGAGATAGACATATCCTAGCAGTAGATCCTCCTCCTCCATAAGTGCGCGAATCCTCCTTGAGTGCATCAGTGAGAAGTGAGTTATCAAATAGAGTGCCTCCTGCACTCTATTTATACTTGAATTGACTTGCCTTTTACATAAATCATGTAGGCTCGAACTTAACCACATAACATAATGCTGACAGGGCCGACTCCCGATATGGTGGTCTAATAACCCTTCGACCCACATGGCCGACCCCCAATAGGGTGGTCTAATAACCCTTTGACCCACATGACTTATACAGGGCCGACCCCAACAAGGTGGTCTAATAACCTATCAAGTATAAGTTATGACATTTACAATATAAATGACGACACTTCCGTATAGAGGAATAATACCATCTCTATAGGAGTACATACAACATACATATATGAAATACATTCCGAAGTTACATATACATCAACACTCCCTCTTAACTAGGAAGGTATTTCTCAGCACAGGTCTTCTAGCACAAGTCTTCTTCTCTGGATCATCGTCACTGGATAATCGTCATCGAGACATCATCATCGTCACTGCTGCTGCTATCTCAATAAATCTCTGAATCTTCTCGTCATAGGAAGTTCTACAGAGCTAGTCCTTTTTCATACTGGATGTAGGCCCACCACCTGCAGGTATTCATCATCGCTGGCCATACTGTGGAATCCTCAGGACTTATTACGTGCATCACAAAACCTCGAAAGAGCATCTGCTAGATATCCCAGGGCAACGAATTACATGCCATAGGAAAAACCTCGAAAGACTATCTGCAGATCTCCCAGGGCCATATTATATGTGACCTCACCACAAAACCTCGCAAGAGCATCCCAGGCTGTTACGAGCAGACAAATCTACCTATAGGATCTCCCAGGGCATGAATTACATGTGGTCACCACAAAACCTCGTAAGAGAATCCCAGGCTGTTACGAGCACACATCTCTACCTATAGGATCTCCCAGGGCACGAATTACATGTGGTCATGGCAAAACCTCACAAGAGCATCCCAGGATTGATTACGGGCACACAGCCCAACCTATCAGATCTCCCAGGGACACGAATTATATGCCATAGGACAAAACCTCGAAAGAGCATCTGCCAGATATCCCAGGGCAACGAATTACATGCCATAGGAAAAACCTCGTAAGACTATCTACAGATCTCCCAGGGCAACGAATTATATGTCCTCTCAGAGCAAAACCTTGAAAGAGCATTTTCCAGATATCCCAGGGCACCGAATTACATGCCATAGGAAAAACCTCGAAAGACTATCTGCAAATCTCCCAGGGCAACGAATTACATGCTCATTTGCACAACCTGATCCATGGCCATAGAGTATCAACCTGATACTCACCATACATCATCCTGATGTACACTTGATCATCCTGATCATCATCACTGCAACATCCTGCTACATGTCATATGGAGCAACATCCTGAAGCTCGTCGTCCATGATCATCTTGATCATACAATGCATCTACCTAATGCATACAAAGTATCTACCTGATACAAATACATGATACATATCACCATACATGATCCACCTGATCATACAATGTATCCACCTGATACATATACAGATACATGGTCCAAGCATCCAACATGATGCATACATACATATAAATGATCCAACTGATCATATCCAGCATCCAACATGATGCATACATACATACATAAAAATGATCCAACTGATCATATCCATCATCCAACATGATGCAGACATACATACATAAAAATGATCCAATGGATCATGTCCAGCAGAAACCAGAACATCATCCTGATGCTCATCATCCAGCGCTTACATCCACAGCCATGTGAAGGATCCTCCTTCCAACATGCTTGGAATGGCTTCAGCAGATGTGTCCATCACTTCTTCCTCGAAGTGACCTCGACCTGAAGAATGCCAAGCCTCTCTGTGAAGTACTCGAACTTCACCCTGGCTAGTGGCTTCGTCAGCACATCTGCAATTTGCTTGTCCGTCGCAACATACAAGAGCTTCACAGCTCCTCTCTGCACCATATCCCTGATATAGTGATATTTGATCTCTATGTGTTTCAACCTGTCATGAAACACTCGATTCTCGGACAGCTTCACACAACTCTGGTTATCACAGAAGATACCAGTAGCATCCAATGGGAGATCAAATATCTCAGACAGTAGCTTCCATAGCCATACTGCCTCACAACTAGTTGAACAGGCTGCAACATACTCTGCCTTAGCTGTACTCAGTGCTATGCAGGACTGCTTCCTGCTGAACCAACAGATCACACCTGATCCCATACTGAAGCAGCACCCATATGTGCTCTTCCTATCTGCAGCACTGCCTGCCCAATCTTAATCAACATAACCCTGCAGGTTAAACTTTTGATTCTCCTTATAATTGATCCCATAATCCACTGTACCCTTCAGGTACCTCAGAACATGCTTTACAGCAACCAGGTGAACACTGCTCGGATCTGTCAGGAACTGACTCAATGTGTTCACAGCAAAGCAGATGTCTGGGCTCGTGTTCGTCAAGTACATGAAGGACCCAATCATCTGACGATACATAGAGACATCAACCGGCTCAGATGAAGCATCACACAGATGCTTCAGGTTCGATGCCATAGGTGTGGCCATAGCCTTGCAGTCCATCATCCTGAACCTCATCAGTATCTCTACTACATAATTCCCTTTGTCCAAGGAAGATTCCATCACTCTGCCACACCTCCATGCCAAAAACAAATAGTGCATCATCCCCAAGTTCCTCACTTCGAACTCGGCAGCAAGCTTCCGCTGTGTGTCAGCAATCAATCTATCCTCACCTGATACAAACAGGTCATCCGCATACAAAAGTAGTATCACTGGATTGCCTTCCTCAACCTTGTAGAAAAGGTTGGAATCCGATTTATTCTTGGTAAAGCCCAAACTGGATAGAAAGCTGTCTATCCTACCATACAAAGTTCTGCACACATATATGACTACACCATGCTATCTTGAAATCCATCTGGTGCATCTTCTATTTCATCACTTTTATATTTCTCTATGCTGCCTTCTGCAGCATGCTTGATCTTTATAGATCCATATGGAAGTCATAACAAACTTCCCTTCAGGTCTTGGGACTACATCCCAAACATCATTCTTCATGATCGACGGATCATGGCATTCTTCCCATATCTTGGGAACTTCAATATCTTCAATAGATAATTTTGTTGCTGAACAAATGTTGTAGTTCTTCTTTTGTAGGAGATGGCATGCGATCTTTCTTATCTTTGTTTGTTCATTGGGTGGACTCCCTCTAAGTCTTCGCTTCCTTACAGGAGCTACTGGAGTCCTAATATGAAGTAGCTTCTTCTACACCTTTCTGTTGTGGAATGTAGAGAGATGGTCAACTCCCTCTGAATATCTGCATCCTTGCAGAAACCACTGGAGTGTACTCCCTCTTGATCTTTGCTTCCTGGATTACTTGTCCTTGAACTTATATTCATTCTCGATCCCTATGCATGCTTATTAGTATCATCATTGTGTTATCCTCTAGGTCTCATACATAATCAAACATTCATTAGTATAATCTTAATTTTATCAAAACACAATAATCTCAAGCATGTATAGTTAGGATCATTTCAAACACAGATAATAAACATTAGTATTCAAGGTTTCAGGGAAGTCTTCTTTTACTCATGCATATTCTTATTTGATCATAGGACTCTTTTGGTTAGTTAAATCATCAATCAAGATAAGAGATATAATATGCATAAAACCCATGATTACTCAAACCTATACCTTCATGATTCTTCTGGTTAGTCATATCATCAATTATGGTAAGAAACACAATATGCATACAACCATGACTATTCAAACCTATGACTTCATGAATAATCATTATCAACAACACAACAGTATAAGATCCTAACACAAGGTAGGATTCTATCTTGATATAGGAGAAACATACCTGGATTAGCATGCTAGCTAGTTATGTCTAACATACTCACATGATGTCTTCTTGTTCTTATTCAATGTCTTGTGCTAGTAACCTATATATCTCATAGGTTAACCATTATAAAACCAAGTTATACATACCTCGTAAATGGATCTTCTATGATATCCATGACAATGGATGAATCTTTGTCCTCATGTCATCATGGTCATATGTTCTTGAACCAGAACATGATTTGTCTTTCTTGGTGTACCTTTCATGTTAGTAGACAACATAAACCTCATACAACACCATAATGCATTAGTACAATCATAAGTGTCAACACCCTAATCAATGAATATTTTCTATCGTGCATTCATAATTTTATTAAGGTGATATGACAAGTTTAAAATCAAGATTGTACTAACCGTAATAACATGAAGACAAACATACCATAAACTTAATCATGAACAAATCTCAAAACATACCTCGATGAGTCATACTGGTCGAGATCGCTTGTAATCTTCTTATGTAAGGCCTTAGCCTCATCTCCCTCTAAAACAAGAACTTCTTCACTTATGCAGGTGACCAATCCATCTTCTTCTAGGATTAACCCAATCCACTTGATTTGCAAGAACTTGACCTGGAGCTGGATATGGGTTTGTTAGAGAAACCCCAAAAATTAAAACTTTGAATTTCAAACTTCTGAAAGGATAGAAATATGCGCCTTGATGAGCTGATCAAGCTGGTATATTCAGAATTTGAAAACTGCAAAGTTTCACTCCTCAATTTTTCCTTTCAAACTTCCGAATTCACTAGACGTGACCCTGAACTGGGGTTTGATGAAGCCCACTCTTCTGCCCAATCAAAAGGTTTGATCCAAAGCTCTAAGCTTCTATTTTTCTGAGGAGCTTCCATCCGTGGTCACAGATTTCAAAAATTCCCATTTTTACAAAAGCCCTGATTTTCCACTTTTCTCATCAAAGTCCCGAACTAGGGTCTGATCAAGCCCGGCCTTCTGCCCAACCAAAAATTCTGATCTTGGTCTCTAAATTTCTATTTTGATGAGTAGCATCCAGCCATGGTCTCCGATTACAAAAATTCCAACTTTCTCCGAAGCCCTAAATTCTGGAAGCCATGAATGAAGGTACTAAAAAATAATTATGTTTTGACAGAAATATGTACCTGATTGTTTCTGGTGTAACTCTGAAATTTTTGATCCACAGGGTCTGAAAACATTTCGTAAGATAGCCCAACTTGTTATCTTTCCATCCTGACAGGTCTGACTTCAATTGGATTCTCTGAGAGAGAGTTATGCCAAGTGTCGCAATGTAACTTGTTTATGGGATAATACAGGAGAGCGAACTTGTACGGTGTGCCACGTGTCACTGTGTCAACTTCGGCCTCTGCAAAAATTTTCTTGAGATAGCTCGCCCTATTATCTTTCCATCCTGATAGGTCTGACCTCAATTGGACTCTCTGAGAGAGAGTTATGCCAAGTGTCGCAACGTGACCTGTTTATGGGATAATACAGGAGAGCGAACTTGTACAGCGTGCCACGTGCCACTGGTTCAACTTCGGCCTCTGAACATTTTTTCTGAGATAGTACAGTATGTTTACTACCTGTAACTTTTTATGAAATTTCCGTTGGAGCTTCCTAGCCCAAGTTATGACCTTTTTCCCAAGGTCACTTGATTTTGACTCAGATATGGAAGAGGCAGAAACCCTATATTGTACAGATCATAAATCACAAAGTACAACGAATTAGAGGTTTTCCTTTGGACACACAGTACATGGGGATTTAATATTCGACTTGTAAATATTTCAGAGCTGAAAACTTCGCCAAATCGGATTTATAGCGAAAGTGCTACGATGACTGGTTTTTGCTATATCAAGCCCTAGCATCGTAAGTGCAACAAGTGTCATACATGCCATATCATGCCTTCTTTCAGGCTAGCTCTGATACCATGTTAAATTTTCAGAATTTACTTCAATCTGATCTAGGATCTTAACTGAGAGAACAACATGTACAACATATCTACATCATATCAATCGTGGAGACAATAATCCAAGCACACAAGAGACACAAAGATTTACTTGGGGAAAACCATAAAGGTGAAAAACCCCAATAACTTCCTCAGAGATAGATAGAGCAATGATACAACCCAACCATAAGAGATAGACATATCCTAGCAGCAGATCCTCCTCCTCCATAAGTGCGCCACTCCTCCTTGAGTGCATGAGTGAGAAGTGAGTCATCAAATAGAGTGCCTCCCGCACTCTATTTATACTTGACTTGACTTGCCTTTTACATAAATCATGTAGGCTCGAACTTAACCACATAACATGATGCTGACTAGGCCGACCCCCAATAGGGTGGTCTAATAACCCTTCGAACCGCATGGCCGACCCCCAATAGGGTGGTCTAATAACCCTTTGACCCACATGACTTATACAGGGCCGACCCCAACAAGGTGGTCTAATAACCCATCAAGTATAAGTTACGACATTTACAATATAAATGACGAGACTTCCATATAGAGGAATAATACCATCTCTATAGGAGTACATACAACATACATATATGAAATACATTCCGAAGTTACATATACATCAACAGGAATATCATGAGTCAACCGACTCATCTTCCTCTCTATGGCCCCTAGCATAACATCTGTTGCAACCACATCAGCTGTCCTTACAAAAATAGTAGGATGTCCCTCAGGACGGATCGGTCCAACATCTGCATATGACACTTTGTTAGCATTTCCAACTCATCATAAAAATCATATACTTGAAAATTTTGAAAAAATGAAATAAATTTTCAAAAAACATACCTATATCTCCCCAGGCATCACCTGGAGGAAGTACCAGATCTGGATCATGACGGAAGTCTAAACCAGCATACGAAAACTGCACGAATGCCAGAACCTGTCTCTCCCACCATCCCCGTAAATCATCAGTATGATAGCAAAAGTGGCTCTCACCACCACCCTGGCAGAGGAAAATGTCACCCCAACGGTCCAATCACGGCTCATGAGGACTGACTAGGGGCAGAGGCATGCCCAAACTAAGAGCAGGTACCCTCTCGAAAAAGAAGGTACAAAGGATGCTGCCATAACCAAAGTTCTTCATCCTCCCAGTCTTACACCCTGAGAGTTGAGGCTTCATGTTTGCTAAGAGACTTGTGCACCAATCATAGACATGACCTTGCAAGCATTGAACACCAATGTACATGGAGTGCTTTGAGGCTAAGTGTTGTGCGACACTCCCTCCCATTCGATTCAACACACTAATAATGACCTTCAGAGGGAGGCTTGCAAGAGTAGAAATGAGAATTTTACTTCCACGTTTCTCAGTACCTTCCACACAATAAGCATCTACATAATCTTGTATAGTTATGGCACTCACACTTCGGGAATTTCCTTTCAGGTTTACAGGATCTCCCCTCCTAGAGAGCCTTGTGATGAAATATATGTCCTCAACTATGATTTCCAAGGTCTCTCGTCGGATACTAAACACATTTGCATCGACATCCCACAACTGAATGAGTTCTTGCAATAAGCGGTTGAGTGCCCTCATGCTTACGGTTTAGTAGTATTTCAACAAACCACATCTTCTAAGTGCATGGAGAGTGGTAGGATCACACATTTCCACCCTATCCATTTCTTCATGCTCTCTCTCCCTCCAAATGAGTGACATCCTGCCAAAACAAGGGACAATTTTCAGTTTTTTGAGCATTTTTAGACATATTGAAGCAAGAACGCTACTCTATCACCATACAACAACGTTCTACTTCATCCAAAACGCTACTATACCCACTGGACAGTAGCGTTCTCGAAATCCATGAGTTGAACATGGCTTGGTAGGTGATTTTGAGCATGAAAATTGAGAAATAAACCATCAAAATGCAAGGTAGGATGAAAAGAACTTACTTGGAAGAGGTTTGAGGTTGATTGGTGGCCCGATTCGATCGCTATGAACGGATGAAAATCAAGGGTTTGCTCCAAAACTTGCTCTTCAATCTCCAAATGTGATATTTGAGTTTTCAAAATGAAATTACATATATGAATGTGAATTTGATTTTTACCCACTTTTTTGAAAAGTCTATAGTTTCAAATTCTACAAAAATGGTTCTATTTAATCATTAATACCCCTAAATGTTGATGAATTGAATCTAACCTGTATTTCTCAAATTTTCACTAAATGTTTGTAGCATCAACTTATCATGACTTAATTTCTTTAGTGGCGGAATTCATTAAGTACTTTATGGTTGAAATTCATGTCATTAAAGATCTTTTGTCATTAATACTAACTTATTTGTTGAGATCCTAGTCCTTGGCAGGTTATGAGTCATGATTCTAGAAGCTGTCTTTTAAGTCATTTTAAGCTCTTGTTTGGACTATTGAAACCTAAACAAGATTTCCAAGCAAACTTGTCCTATTCAAGCTCGTTAAAGGAATGAAGGCCCATCCACTTAGGTATAGAATTACTCCTTTTCAAGGCCTTGGTGGATAACTTACGAAAAAGGTATACTCTAGGTATACTCTTGTATGTGCTAGAAGAGTTCTTCTTCCATTGTTTTATACTTTTTCGGGGGAGGAGACTAATTTTATGAAAAAGACCTTTTGGAGCCATTCTTTAGGGATTTCAAGCTCTCTAAATATGAAAACACCAAGCGAGCACTCACCTACTCGGGCTCGATGTGAATTCCATGAGAGGGTGAATAGAGGATTGTTTAAGTTTTTCAAACTCTATAAACAGGAAAACATCGACGAGCATTGACCTACTTGGGCTCGATATTAAAATACATGAGTAGGTGAAGGGAGTTATTGTTTAAGTTTTTCAGACTCCTTAAAATTGAAAACACCGACGAGCAAGAACAGATCTCGGCTCGATATTAAAATCCAGAGATCAGTATTATAGAGTATTCTTCTATCTCTTCTTCGAACTCGATAAACAATGAAGAAGGTACTGAGTCTTCCTCCCATGGGCTTGTTAAACTCTTTACATGGTTGGATCTATTGAGTTTTCATTCTTTCTTAGACCCACTAAAACAATAGGAAAGGTTTCTTTTATCTAAAAAGAATAAGGGATAAGAAGGGTATATCACATCTTATTGTTTCAAAAGAAGTTCAGTCAGTCAAGTCCTTGAACACAACACTTACTTGAGTCTATCATGTCAGTTGGGTTTAGTTTTTGACCTCAGGGTGAACCTGATCTCCGAGTTGTTTACTCCCCCAGTTGGTTATTCTTCCAACTATATGGAGGGTCTGTTATTGTCTCCTACATTATAGGCTTATCATTTTCCCCATCATGTTGAAAACTGCCTCAGTCACTTTGTGTCCTGCTCACTATTCAAGGATACAACCTGTGTCGGCCATTCTGCAGTTTACCTTGACCTCATTTGTCGGCAATCCTAGTGTCAGTCTTGTTACCTATCCTACTCTGCATCAACTCATACCATTTGAGTGTCCCTCATGTTGGATGATGGAGAATTCCTTAAGGCCTCCCTTCCAGCGGACTTCTTCCCATCGAAATCAACTCATTTTGCTTTGGGAATGAAGTTTAGAGTTTCGGTTAGTACCTTGGAGATTGCAGTCACCAGTGGCAATCTTCCTCGTCATTAAATAATGAGAATACATCAATGTCTCTTATTCAACGGGTTCCCCAAGTGTTCGACTTCAAGTCCACTTATTCACACTTGTTGGATCGTACTAGGTACCTTGGGCCCCATTATCATTATCGGTGGAAGCCCTCGCGTTTGTTAACGGTATATATCAATGACCGGTAATCAAACGATACCCCCCATGTTCGACTTTGAGCTCATTTATTCACATGGTTAGGGTTTGTACCTTGGGTTGTTTGGATGAAGACCTTGGGTTGTCAATAGCATCACCTCATTATGTTATCGCCCAAGTTGTGCAAGACTGAGCCTCACTCACTTTGGCTCTCCATGAGACATAGATCCAGTTTGTTGTTATGGCTATGATCTCTCTTTCTGACATGGATCCATGCTTGTATTTCAGTGGCCATGCTTTATATACATCTCCTAGTTATGTATTGAAGATCATGTTGTATCACACTACACATCTATATGATGTCAAGATTGTAATTGCTCGCTGACCTTGATCTTTGTTTCAGGTGTTTTTATGACTTGGTTATGTGGTTTCTTGCTCCTCCGCTGACTTGGAATTATAATGTATTTCGGCCATCGCTTCCCTTTGACCTCACACATTAGGGGCATTTGTTATAGGTCAAAACTGCACTTCTCCGTCCATGATCTCCCTTAGCTGATGATCACACAAAAGGACAAAAGGGATAGAAGAGCATTTTGACCCTAGATGATGAATGGCCTAGAATTACCCTCATTCAACTGACATAATCCACCTTTTTCCCATCTTTTGAGAAAAAACGCTAGTCTATAAGCCAATAGTAGTGTTTTTCCCTTCAAAAACCCTACTCTGCTTCATAAAAGTAGCTTTTTACTTGAAAAAAACCCTACTCTACTTCATAAAAGGGGCGTTTTTCATCAGAAAAACCCTACTTTGCCTCATAAAAGCAACGTTTTTCTCAAAAAGTGATTAAAAATATATTAAAATGACGGAATGGGATTAGTTGAAGTTGGTTTTACAACTTCCCCAACCTCCCATTCAAACTACCTCTCAATTTGAACTGCCTACCTTGTCCTATAAATACAAGGGAGATGCATGAGAGAGGGACCTAGAAATTATGCACATAGGGTTGTTATGCTAGAGGAATTCCAAAGTTAGTGTGAAGAGCAGGAGCCTAGGATCCGGTTTCACCAGCACTCTGAATGGTCAGGTATACTTGTACTGATTATTTGCTTTTGACAATAAAGGTTGAAATTCCCTTCCTGTCCCAATCAAATGTCTAATGGATTGCATGTTTGTTTGGATTTCATGTTTGTTTGTATTTGATGTCTAAATTGTGTTTCAATTTCATCATTGTTATATCAGTCAAGATACGCTGAGGAAAGTATCTTTGTATTGCAGGTTCGTCGAATGGAAGATCAAGTGGAGGAACGATTGAAAGAGCAAGTGAAAGCTAGGATCGAACTTTGTTAACAAGGTACGCCCTCTATGATCTTGATCTCTTTCCTTTCGTAAAAGTATATGTAATATGATTACTGCATTTACCTGTCACCCCTTAAGTTGGTAGTTTCCATCTCCTCTCTATAGGGTAGATTTCTCGAACAACACAATTCCATCTCCCACTCAGATTATTCAGTTAGATAGGACTACTGTTAATGTTATTGGGGAAATAAAGGATGTGCTCATTAGGTTGTCGGCAGATTCTAGAATAGGTCAGTTCATTGATATAATGGTAGTTGACATTCCTGAAGCCTATGGTTTAATCCTAAGCAGGGAATGGTCCACAAAATTAAATGGTTACTTTGAAACTGATTGGTCCCATTTATGGTTACCATATCAGAATAGGTAGAATCAGATTAAAATTTTGAGGGAACCACACATGAAACAAAATGTAACTCAGCTAGAAGGAAAGAACAAAGCTGTAGCCTTCTCATCTTCAATTTTGGGGAATTATTTCTTAGAAATTGATCCGGGTAATTATCAATTTGAAAATATTAGCCATGAATCAGAAAAATAGTCCAATCTCCTTCGTTTCTCTCGGACTGATGATATCGATTGTAACATAGTTAACTTAGTCACTGACTTAGATCATAAATATACTAACTTAGTTAAATCAAACAATTTTTTTTGGACTTTATACTTCGATGGTTCCAAGACTCTGGAAGGATCTAGAGCTAGTTGTATTCTAGTGGATCCTGAAAGTAATAAGTACATCTTGTCGTGTAGATTAGAATTTGAGTGTACTAATAACACTGATGAATATGAAGCTTTAGTCCACGGATTGAAGAAAGCCATCGGTTTAAATGTTAAGTACCTGAAGGTTTTTGGTGACTTGGAAATAGTTGTAAGACAGGTAAGAGATACCATTCACTGTCTTTCACCTCATTTGAAAGGTTATCAGGCTGAGGTATGGGATTTAACTATGCATTTTGATGCTTTCAATATAAAATTTGTTCCTAGACTGCAAAATGCTGTGGCTGATTTATTAGCAACTTCCGCTTCCAGATTGGTGCCAACTAATAACAAATGTTCAATTGAACTAGTTTTCAGGCCTTTTGTCCCAGACAATATCACAAATTTCAAAATTTTCGATGATGACAATCAAATTATCAGTTTTCTAACAAATGAAGACATGTTCCAAGAAGCTGTGATAGACGAAGAAAAACATGATGCTGTTTTACAAAAGAAACATGCGGCTAAAGGAAATTTCATCCCCAAAGGGGTGAGGTCACTTGAAATATTGTTTGATCTGCAGAGCAAGTTCAAAAGGCTAACAAATACTAAAACCAATAGCTCATCGATGCAACACGAATTGGTAAATCTGGGCACCGAAGCTGAACCAAAATTTGTTAACCTTGGTAAATGTTGTTCACCGGGAGAAAGAGATAAGTTCATCAAGCTCTTTCGACAATATAAGGATGTTTTTGCATGGACTTACGAAGATCTGAAAACATATGACACCCGCATTATTCAGCATATCATACCAATGAAAGCAGGTGTCAAGCCATTTCAGCAGCAATTGAGGAGGATGCACTCTTCTCTTGAACCTCTAATTCAAAAGGAATTGAAGAAGTTACTTGATGCTAAGATAATCTTTAAGGTCCAACATTTCAAGTGGGTTGCTAACCTAGTTCCCGTAAGAAAGAAGTCAGGAGAGATAAGATTATGTGTTGACTTCAGAAATATGAACAGAGCTTTAGATAAAGATAACTATCTCATCCCTTCAATGGAACAAATTCTCTAGATGGTATCAGGATCGGAACTCTTTTCCCTTCTTGATTGTTTCTCTGGTTACAATCAAGTATTAGTAGCTGAAGAAGACCATCTTAAAACTACTTTTTGCACCAAGTGGGGAACTTTCTCATACTGAAGAATACCATTCAGCCTAATAAACGCAGGAGCCACGTTCCAGTGAGCAATGGACATCACCTTCCGAGGATTGGGAGGTCATTGTGTTGTTGTCTATCTAGATGATGTGATAGTTTTTTCAAAGAAAAGAGAAGACCATGTTGTTCACTTAAAACATATTTTTTATCGTTGCTGAAAATATGGTATCTCTTTAAACCCCAAGAAGAGTGTGTTTGCTGTTCTTGAAGGTAAATTGCTGGGTCATATCATTTCAAAAAAGGGAATTTCAATAGATCAAGAGAGAGTGCAATTTATCAATAAAATTCCCATGCCCCATAACAAAAAATCCATGCTGTCATTTATGGGCACTATCAATTTTGTCCGAAGATTTGTCCCTGGTTTCGCTCAAACTATTAAACCTTTGCAATAAATGGTCAAGGAGAGCACACAGTTCAAATGGACAAACTTAGAAAAGGATGCATTCAAAGATATTAAAGCAGCCATAGCTAGTGCTCCTTCCTTAAGAAGCCCATATTTTGACAAAGATTTTATCTTGTACACTTTTGCTTCAGATGACTCTCTCGCAACTGTACTCATGCGTAAGGTAGAATTAGGAGACGAATACCCAATCTCGTTTACGAGCACTGGTCTACAAGGTGCTGAAGTGAACTATCCTATTGTCGACAAACAGGCGTATGCCATGTTCAAAGTAGTAAAACAGTTCAGACCATATATTCTTAAGAATAGAACTAAAGTTATAGTTCCCCACCCAGCTATCAGATCCCTTTTCGTTCAAAAGGAGTTGGGAGAAAGAAGGGGAAACTGGGTTACAACTCTTCAAGAATATGATTTAGAATTTAAACCTCCCACCATCATCAAAGGACAAGGCCTATGTAAATTTCTTACTGAACATCCAATTGATGTAGAATAGGATTGGAAGAATGAAGCCGAGCTGAATTCAGTCGAAGTATGTCCCATTTTCACAGCTCCCGAATCATGGTATAGGGATTTAGTGCATTATTTGCAGCAAGGGTACCTACCAGAACACTGGAGTTCTAAGCAAAGAAGGGAACTCCATTTAAAATCAACAGATTATTAGATCATTGATGGAATACTTTTCAGAAAAAAATTATGATGGAATTTTTCTCAGATGTCTAGAGAAAGAGGATGCAGGTAAATTCGTTAAAGAGTTACACGATGGCTCTGCTACGGAACATTATTCAGGGGAGAAAACAACTCACAAAATACTGAGAGTTGGTTATTACTAGCCCACTTTATTCTGAGATGCCCATACTTATGCACGGAACTGTGATGTATTCCAAAGGAGTGCTGGAAAATTACCTAAGGCAGCAAGACCCTTGCAGCCGGTTATCATTGCAGAACCTTTCAAACAGTGGGGTATAGATGTCATCGGAGAGATAAAACCAAATTCTTCTCTGCAACATCGGTACATCCTGACAGCCACCGACTATTTCACCAGATGGACAGAGGCTGCCCCATTGCACAAGATCAATGAAGATGGAGTCATCAGTTTCTTGAAAGAGAACATCATAACCAGGTTTGGGGTTCCAATTTCCCTAGTATTTGATAATGCCACTTATTTTTCGTCTTTTAAAATAAATGAATTTGTTTATGAAAGAGTAATTAAATTGCATTATTCAGCCAATTACTACCCCCAGGGAAATGGACTAGCTGAATCTTAAAAAAAAAATCTCATCTGAATTCTCAAGAAGACTGTGATTGAAAATCAGCGAAGCTGGCATGTAGCTCTCCCAAATTCCTTATGGGAAGATAGGGTGACTCCAAAGAATACATTAGGGGTTTCCCCTTACACCCTTGTCTATGGAAAGGAAGCCATCCTCCCTCCCAACATGTTACTTCCATCCTTGCAATTGTCCCAAGCCTCTCGAGGGTCTGGTAGTCAAATTTTACAATCCAGGATTGACACCCTGCTTCAACTTGAAGAATCCCGGCAGAAATCCAAGAACAGCTTCCATCACCACCAAGATATAGTCAAAATATGGTTCGATAAAAGGAAGTCTAGTAAAAGAAGTTTTGAAGTAGGAGATTTAGCTTTGAAATGGGAGCATCATCACGAAGGGAAGGGAATGCACATGAAATTCCAACACTTATGGGTAGGCCCTTACCAAATTTCTGCAAAGCTCGGTCCATCCACTTACAAGTTAACAAACCTCCAGAGAGAGGAAGTAACCCTTCCCCTCAATGACCTCGCCTTGAAACAATACTTTGCATAGTCTCGTTGAGGTTTTCTATACATAAATAAAAGGTTTCTTTGTTCCCTTGTTTTCTTTGCTGATCTTTGTTTTGTTTTTTTTTGTAGGTAGGTCTGTCAGTACCATTTACTTTTGTCTGGACTTTTTCTTTTCTTAGGCTAATAAAACCCAGCCCAATCCCTGGCTTAGCAGTAGTACATAACTCTCAGCAAAAATCAAAATCTTGAAGGCAGAATCTCATTTGTAAAGAGAAGGAGGTTATGTGACTTTGCTTCCACTGATCATCCTTTGAAAATGGAGGGATCTCTTCCTATTTGGTCAAAATAACCCCAGTTAAATGACTAATGATCCCGTATTTCTCTCCCACTATCTTAAGGCTCCACCCATTTTAATATTAATTCATGTCTCAAGATCGTCTTGCTATTAGGGAACCACGGAAAGGAAGCATGCCTCATAGGGATATGGTATTTAAATGATCCCATGCTACAAATAAAATCCTAAAGGATTACATGAAAGGGTCTGATTTCCAGAAATTCTCACCTCAATCAAAGCATGGCTGAGATACAAGCAAAATGTTCAAGTCAAGAAAGCTGTTCAAAAGACTCAGCTCAAGTTAGGTTCTTCTCCGTCCGTGAATCTTGATAAATCGAATAAAATCTCTTTCTCACAAAAAAGGACATTATGGATTGAAGGACCCAAATCAAAGATTGAAATTTCAAAGAAACTATTTCTGGAAGGCTTAAACAACAAAAGCTGTCAAATACATAAACATCCAAAAGCATGTAGATAGCATGGGAATGAGGAACAAATGAATATCCCTATGAAGTATTGTTACGATCCTGTGGAGTCCTCTTTTGGTCAGGACATCATGAAGACAATCCCTAAAAGAATTAACTCCATGCTTTAGCCTTGAGAGAGTTTGAAAGAAGTACAATTCTTAGTCTCCTTTCTCCCAAAGATCAACATGGTTAAGAGCTCACTTCATTCTTAAAAGTTGAACTATGGAGCATTTTGTTGCGCTTGGAGCTGTGAATTTAAATGTCATTTTAAGTCATGACAGGATTTTGTTTCAAAGATCTGTGTTCGCTAGTGAATCGCCATTTGTTGTTGCTGCAACATCCCCCCCATAATTGTTTTTGTAAATATTGGGTCCCTCCTATTTTTTGTTTAAGTCTTGAGTTTGGTTAAAATATTTGTCGCTTGATCTTCAACTTTTCCTAAATGTATTGACCCTTTCTAGTTCTTTTGTTTTTCAGACTAAGGCATTTTCCTTCTGTTACCTTTAAAAATAACGCACAGTTTTAAAAGCTTAACTATGCGCATCAAACGGAGCAGGTTTAAAGATTAACTATGCAAGCTTTCACAGCGCAGATTGAAAGTTTATGTTTCTGCGCCAAAGGCCCAAGTGAAAGGGTTTAACTTTGTGCTTTCAAAAAGCACAAACTTCGGGCTTATTTCTCGTGTTGAAAGAGCATTTGTTTTTGGGTCTTAATCTTCCACCATATTGCCAAATCTTGTCTTTTCAGCTAAGTCCTCCGCCGATGCGCAAACTTTAGGTTTAAAACTTGTGTTGTATCAACGCATGATTCTTTCGCAAAGTCTAAGTCTAGCTCAGCCGCTTTGGCGCAAATGTTGAGCATAAGTCGGCCGCCCTTTAGCGCAATTTCTAATCATAAATCTTCCGCTTGGCACATACATTGACTATAAGTCGTATGCCCTGTTTGCAAATCTTAGGCCATTTACCATTTGGCACGCATTTTTTAAATATAAGTCGGCCGCCCTTTTAGCTCGAATTGTAACCATATCTCGACCGCCATTGGTGCCAAACCTATCCTTAGATGAGCACCGACGAAAAATCCCTTAAGTCTTTTCCATGACTTGTTGGTGCGGTTCCTGTTAGTGCACACATTGTGACTAAAACTTGCGCCAAAGGCGCAAGGCTTACCCATATAGCTACCGCGTCCATAGATTCACCTCATCTTCCCTCGAAGTCTAATGCTGGCACAACTCTATCAGCACAGGATTTAACGTCATGATCGCCACTTGGGTGTAGGACTTAACCTTTAACTCGCCGCTTAGTGCATAACTTAAAGTTATGGTCGTCGCCTTAGCGCAGAGTTTAACCTTATGCTTGCCACTTGGTGAGAAGATCTTTTTCGGTTTGTGTGCACCCACGGAGTTGGTTGGGCCATCAACAGAGCCATGTTCCATTTTAGTTGCACAAGGCCTCGAGCCCTGTGCTCATTCAATACGCCAACCCTGATCCTAACCATCATTCCAAGAATAATGAAACCACAGTGGCTCGTATAGCTTGTTGGCATTTGCGTCTAGTATTTCTCATGATTTTCAACTATGAAATGGTAGCTGCAATTGTGAATTAGTTGATTATTTTGTTAAAACAGCTTCCATATTATGAAAGTGGCATATTCTGAATTTTGCATAACTGTTTTGCTAATGCTTGAAGGATATCTAGTTAAAACCAACTCTGTCATATTTTCTTTCACAGATCTATCAGTTCATTGGCCAGCTTGCTGTGCATATCTACTTTCTGGAAGCAATAGCTAAAAGAAGTAGCAACATGAGCAGCACAAGTCAAATCAGATCTATGCAAGCATGAGATTGCAGCAAAGGCAACAATATCTGTCCAGAGCAAAATTATCTTGAAAGAGCTTAGTCAACGGGTCACCCATATCCAAAGTGTAGATGGCCAAGCATCCATAAGCGAGCCAGTTGGTGGGGATGAGTCAGTGAGTCAGCAAAAGGAAGCCAAATAAAATAGATAAACCATCAGGATTCTTATTTGTCTTAATGTGAGAAAGGGTTGAATTTCCTTTATTGTATAAATGCTTTAGAAGACAGCTGGCTCTGATTTTGTCTTATATGGAAGGCTCTCCAAGAATCTGTAGGTTTTGTAATTGTGCACTAAAGGACAAATTAGAAGGTTCTAGAGTTTAGGGTACACCTGTCAGCTGAAGCAACAATTTGTAAATTTATAAATAGAAGAATAGAAGAGGAACAATGGACTTTTTGCAGGTGAAATTTGTTTTCTAGCTAGTACGTGAATTACTTTGCTACTTGCTACAAGAACTGGATTTTGCCTAATGAAAGCCTGGAGAGGACGTTTTTTCCTGGAAATGCGTGTTGAATGTTTGTTGGACTATTCCTGTAGCATTCGTATACTAATGTGAGATCTTTCTTTACTATTATGAATTATTTCTGTCTAATGAATGATCTTTCTATTTTCCTGTACAATGATGTCTCTCTTAAATGAGTAATGGAATGTATTCAATGAATTAAATCTATCTTTAATATCTGTTATTTTCTACTGAGATTGCATCTTTATGATTTAATGGCTATCTGTATGATCTTTAGATGTTTCTTTCAGCGTATTTCTCATATTTACAGTTTGCTCCTTGCAAGGATAGATTAGATTTGCTTATACTGTTTTAGGTTAATTTAGATTAGTTACTTGCATTTAGCTTATGGAACTTGCATTTCATCTTAAAATAAAATACATAAATGGTGGATCAGGCCACAATCGGTGTAAAGAATAAGAATCTTTAAATCTTACGATAGCCGGAACCGTTAACTGGACAGATTCCCCACACCAAACGGTGAGCGATCTAATTGGGATCGCTTACCGGGGAGAATCCATTTCTCAGTGATGCTGTGATTTTCGAGGCATCAACAATACCTTATTCATGGCATGTCCAGAAAGGTTTCCCATAGATTTAGTTCTTTGTTCGTTGTGCACTTGATATGGGTGCCTGCATGCATGACAAGAACAATGAATTGGTGTCCTTCAGTACAGAGTGGAGAGCAGTATTACAATCTGACTTCCGGAACCAATATTGCCACTTGTCCTCCTAAGGGAGAGGCCCTCCAAAAAATTGGTGTCAACAGTACCAATAAATAATAGGATATTTTTGCTCCCTAAAGGAAAAAAAACTACATCTCAAATGTGTATGAAAGAGTGGGTGTTATTTGGATTCCTAACCCCAATGTCCTACCTAAGTACAAAGTTGTTTTTTGGGTCCCCAAGTGGGGTAAATGTGTGTTCAATTAAACCAATTTTAGTCTCACTTGAATTATAGGGAGTTTGTGGGTGCACAAGTGGTGTAAAACAACCCAATATACGCTTAGATGAAATACTGAAATAAATGACTGAAATTGAAATAAACTTGGATTTTTTAAATAAAAAGTACTAACTGCTATGATGTGCAAAATGATGCAGGAAATAAACTCACTGAAATATGATGCAAGAGATAGCAATGCACAAAGGATGCACACAAACTGAAATGTCTCAAGTGCTGCAGCAAACAAACAACATAAAAGTACCAATGGAAATGGGTGCAAGAAAATGTGAGTTTGTTAGGGTAGCTGAGGTAAATAAAAGATTCAAAAAATATGTAGGCCATGGCTGTCAGAGGAATGGTTGTGCTATGGGCACTGCAAACTACAAAATGGTCATGCCAAAAAAAGAAAAACCAACTCAGGAAAAGGAGCGCGGGTTTGGGCTTGGAAGGAGGAATCAGAGCATGGGTCTGGGCTAGGATGACGTGCTAGGCGTGCACTTGTTGGAAAAAATGTCATGCTCGGAGAGTAGGTTTCGGGATAGAAGGCGCATTGTAGTTTAGGTTTCTAGCTAAAATTCATGCTCTGGAGCACAAGTTTTAGGCTAAAAGTCGCGCTATGGAGAGCGGGTTTTAGGCTAAACGTCGCCCTATCGAGAGCGGGTTTTAGGCTAAAAGTCCCGCTCTAGAATGTTTGTGGCTGAAAGTCACACTCTAGAGAGCACTTCACGAAGAAGAAAAAAAATTGTGCTATAGGGCGCGAAGATGGCGTTGTAAGTCATAGCCTAGGCCATAAAAATAGAAAAAATAAAAGGTACTGTTTGTCCTAGGTCTATCAGCTAGTTTTCCTAGGCCTAGTATTCACCTTAAATCTTTTTATCCTTGGTTTTTATTTCTCCTTCTTCCTAAAAGTTTGGATTGTTTTGAATTTCATTTTTGAATGTTACAAGAATTTACGATATTTAGTTTCTTAACCTAAGCTCCTATAGATTATTTCGAAGTCTGTTCATAATTTATGAAATCTAAAGATAAACTAAGCATTTTCCTAGATGCTGGAAGCGCATGTTATTCAAAATACATATATGCTACCAGCTCGCCAAGTTTTGGAGTATGTGTACATGCATAATTATGAAGAAAACAACTCGGGATAATATGATGATTGATCTGTTGAATCATAAATTGGGTTTTGATGATGCTTTCAAAGACAATAATTCTGTAGGAATGGATGACAAAACATTTTAGGAATGGATGACAATAATCGGAAGTGAAGGTTATTTTCCCCAGAGAGAACAATAACGACCAGATCCATTTCTTGTTGTTTTGATATTATTTTCCAAATCTTTGGTTGGGGATGCTGCTTTGTGGTTTCAAAATCCAGGAGCTCGTTCTATTTGTTCATGGGCTGAGTTATATGATGCTTTTTCAAGATACTTTTTATTTACAAGTAGAGAATGAAGTCGAAGATATTTATACCATTCATATGCATGATGAAACATTTCAGCAGAACTCAGATCTCGTTGTTCAAGAATTTGAGGTTGTCTTTGATCATAATAAAACAAGGGATGTTCATGGGTTGTTTCAAGAGGATTATGGGTTCATGAATGAAACAAAAATCTTGTGTACTTTTTATATATGCTGCGAATGTGTTTTCTATATTTATTATTTGAATTTATATATCTTGAAATCCTCTCTTATACCTTAAATGTTTTGTCATCCATTCCTACAGAATTATTGTCTTTTCACTTGTATTTTCTGATGTTTTCAAATATTGTGTCTCTTCCTTTTATTCTTACCTAATTTGATTTTACATTGCTATCCAGAAAAAACCTAAAATAGTCTTTTATTTATTGAGGTGCCTGAACACCGCTATCCCGTAGTCAAGTTAGCAGACTTTAGGACTAACATCTTTTGGCGACCATACTGGGGATCAGAAGTGAAGGTTATTTTCCCCAGAGAGAACAATAACGATCAGGTCCAGTTCTTGATGGTAGACAAGAACATGAAATTGGCTTGACTACAATTTTCTACTTGGTTACTCCACATTCAAAGACTCCACTAGAGAAAGGACCTTACTGACAGAAAGATGAAAATACGGAAGGAAAAAACTAGGTATCAACTCATTAGCATTTTCTATGAGCTTTTATTCTTCTTCATTATTTCATTCTTGTCTTTCCCTTCACATGTAAGGAGGATTATGCTTTGTTTTGTTTACTCTGATGATCATCAACAGTCATTTCTATATCCCTCATTAAAAGGAGTAGATCTGCATTCCTCTTGTTTTGTAAATGTTGATCATATCTTATCGCCTCTGCCTATTCAAAATAATGATGTATGTATTCAAGTCCTTCATGAACATGATCTGCCTAGTAGCTATGAGGAAGATAAAACTGATTCATCACCCTCTCATATCTTACCGCCTCCTACCATCACTGTTAAAACTTTTCATCAACCTATCAAGCTTGACCTTGAGCCGACTGAATTTCAGTCTAGACTTAGAGAGAAATTTTTTAAACCTCTAAAGCTTCCATCTACTCTTCATCCTTACCCTCCCAAGGTTTTTAAATATCTCCCTCTGTTTACTGGAGAAGACCTTGTCACAGCAGAAAAGCATTTGGGAGCTTTTGAGAATTTCATTGATAATTTTGAAATGGTACGTGAGGATGTTGTTTTGAGATTATTTTCCAAATCTTTGGTTGGGGATGCTGCTTCGTGGCTTCAAAATCTGGGAGCTGGTTCTATTTGTTCATGGTCTGAGTTATATGATGCTTTTTCAAGATACTGGGGAGAGAACAAGTCCTTTGATCAGTGCTTAATTGATTTTTATGCTTTGAGAAGAGGAACGTATGAAGCTTTGGCTCTTTTCAACAGGAGGTTTTATAGTTTCATTCGTAACATGCCAAAGGAGATCAGACCTTCAGAAAAATTTGCTATGATATATTATGCCTCAGCTCTTCAACAATTTTATTTAGTCCTTCTTCTTAGAGAGAGGAATTCATCTTCCTTACAGCAAATGTTTTTAGATGCTAAAGAGGTTGCAGAAAATTTACGAGCTTGTGGAAAGCTTGTAATTCAAAATAGAGATAAAGATTTGAAACAGGAACAAGCTTATAGACAACAAAAAGCAGATTTGGATATAGAGGAATCCCGGGAAAAATATGAACTAGGAAAATCTAATCTAGATTGTCATTTACCTCAGTATACTAATAAATCTCTTTCATATTTTATTTCCTTTTCAGATTTCAAAATTAATCAATCAGAGTTTTCTATCTTTAAAACTAATGATTGTCATGAGAAAGAATACGCAGTTGATGACTTTCGCGAAGATTTTATAAAAGGTGAAAATCAAATTTTTTCTTTTTCAAGTGGTAATGAGCATATCAATATATCAACATGTGACAGTAAGTATGGATCATATCTGGAATAACAGCAAGGGTTAACCAATGATTGCTTAGACAATTACATCTTTTTAGTTGATCATAATCAGTATGTTTCAAACATTGCTTCACCATTATCTTATAACCATATTTATGAAGAGGAAGTAGCTGCTCAACATCTTATTGTTGATATAAGAAATCAGTTCCCATTTTTGACATATGATGAGTTCAAGGAACATTTCAATCAAAGATATTATTTACAAGTAGAGAATGAAGTCGAAGATATTTATACCAGTCATATGCATGATGAAACATTTCAGCAGAACTCAGATCTCGTTGTTCAAGAATTTGAGGTTGTCTTTGATCATAATAAAACAAGTGATGTTCATGGGTTGTTTCAAGATGATTATGGGTTCATGAATGAAACAAAAATAATAGATCAGCCTCATGATCTTTTATATCAGCTAAAAATATGTCATGCTTTTCAGGATCCAGTAGCCATTTACATAGAATCACGGTTTTCAAAAGATTTCAGCCTTCTAGAATTTGAAATCAAAGTAGAAAATGCTTCGCAAATTAAATTTCTATTTCAAATGATAAATTCTTCTTTGATTTCTATATACCTGCAAGAAGCTGTTACAATCAGTTGTATGCTATCATGGCTTCACTAGAAGTATGATTACACTTGATTCGATTGTTTTTATTGATTAGAAATAGGAGTAAGCAGGAGAATAAGCTCGCCATACGAGCATGCATATTCTTTTCAGTATGTTGGCTTGCAGCAGTATTTTGTTATTTTAGAGATATGTGTTCAGAGTTTGAGAAAGTTGCAGAGGTTTGGTAAATGACTCCATTTCCCAATGGATTAGTAATAGTTGTTAGAAAATAAGGCACTTGGTCTACAGTTCTTGGCAAATCATAGGGAAATGCCATCCCCCAGTTCGAGCCAGTGATGGTCCTAGGTTTGTCAGTTAGTTTTCCTAGGCCTAGTATTCACCTTAAATCTTTTTATCCTTAGTTTTTATTTCTCCGTCTTCCTAAAAGTTTGGATTGTTTTGAATTTCATTTTTGAATGTTATATGCATTTACGATATTTAGTTCCTTAACTTAAGCTCCTATAGATTATTTCGAAGTCTTTTCATAATTTATTAAATCTAAAGATAAACTAAGCATTTTCCTAGATGCTGGCGGCGCATGTTATTCAGAATACATATATGCTTCGAGCTTGCCAAGTTTTGGAGTATATGTGAAGGCATAATTATGAAGCAAATAGCTCGGGATAATATGATGATTGATCTGCTGAATCATAAACTGGGTTTTGATGATGCTTTCAAATCCTTGCAAGGTTATCCTTCTTTTTGTTCCTCCTGGAACTGAGAAAATAATGCTAGCCAAAGCAGTTACGATAGAAGCTAGTGAAATTTTTATAAAAATTTCAATGTCAATCATTACATCAAAGTGGTTCGGTGAAGAGATAGGGCCTTGTGATCTACCTTCTACATACCATCATTACTAGTTTCATGTTGTTCCTATGTATGATTGTGATCAGGCAGGATTGCAAGATGCTTATAATGGTCCCTTGCCCTGGATTAGGGATGGGCTATTGTTTTGTAATAGGTATGCACAATATGAATTGGGGCTTACTCCCTTAAGTTTGGTCTGGAAAGATGAAAATTGCAGCCAATACCTTTTGGACACTGGTAGCAACGGAATTGTCCTCATCCAGCAACATGTTGTTTTGGAATCATAAGAAAATGGAGCTGTTGGTACAATAGATGATCCTCCAGTTATTCTAGGTAGCATTCCTCAACAATTTCTTCAACAGAATGAGAAGGATTTGAAACCTGGGAGCCTCTTGTGGTTTGCTGTTGGTCATCAGGGTTTGCACATTATTGATGGAAAACCTCTAGTGGCTGATTTGCATTTCCAGGGTGCTGTGACTCGTGCTCGTGCTTTTGCAAATAGTTGCTTAAAGATACTTTTTTAGTATGCGGCTAGGTATTCTCCTTTTAATTTTGAAAACTTATTATAATCAGTTGTTTTGGAGAAGCAATTACCAAAAGCAAGAGGTCACCAGAAGAGTTATTTCTACTTCTTGGCATATATGAAACAATGCGTGAGATTCTACCAGAGATAGAAGTAATATTTGGTGGCAGAGCTTCTGTTGAAATGTGTGAGGCAGCTTTAACTGCTCAAGATAATTTTTGGTGATTTTGAAGAAGCTGTTGAGAAATATGTTACTAACACTGCTCTTTTAAGGCTCACTAAGGCTCTTTCTATTGAAATGGTACCAAATAATACAGAGGACGTCGACATTCTCAAGCAGCTACAGTTCTTAATATTGGGAAGGTTACAAGATAGCGATGCAGTTTTATCTCATTTAAATGAGTACTTTGAGCATAACTTTGCAATTGTTTAGATTGCATTGAGTCTGGTAATGTCAATTTTGACTATCGGGCTCATGGTCTCCTTTAAATTTGTGTGATGAGACCATTACTTTGTCGGGATCATAGCTTCAAAATATCACCTTCGTTGTGCATATCCTATTGTTCATATTCAAAGGGCTGACATTGCAAATGATTAAAGCAGAGCAATTGTAAAGCTCTTCCAGAATCGGAGGATAAAAGGGAAGAATTGCTTGCAGAGAAATTATGTTTGCAGATGTGTGAAGGATGAATACGAAGCTTGCTTATGAAGAATGCTTTTGTAAAACATCAAATATGTAATAAAAAGCAATTACGGATGGTGTCATATTTACGTAAACGACCAATGTGTAGAAGAACGCCCAGGTGCCAAGGGATACAGAATGTCCATCATCCAAATGTCAAAACCGCTTGTCCTCATCGAAAGCTTTAATAGATACAAGTGTAGGGATCAAAGAAGTTAACAAATATTTAAAAACAATATTTATCATATCCATATTGAAGGGATTTTATCAATTTCTTCAGATAGAATTTGTCAAGTGGCAGAGCAATTTGTGCAAATAAACAGTTTCAAAGGCACAAAATTAGCATCGGCGATCAACTCTAGATTTTTAGTGATTAATGAGTATGAGGTTGCAGAGTATATCCAAACACAAGTTCGATAGTCAAGAGAAAAACTTCAGATCATTTGAAATTAATACATAATCATTTTTATGAGACTTTTGGTTGATATAATCTTTTATAAAAGTCTTTCATTGGTAATGTAAATGGGGTGGAGACATGGGAGTTGATCTGCTGGGAGATTGTGCAGACCTGCAATGCTTATCTATATAAGCACATCTTTTGTATTTTTATGACACTTAATATATCTATATGGAGCTAGGATTTTGAACTATATTGTTTTAATATTCTCTTGTTCAGTCTGAACTCGAGTTACATTGCTTTGATGTAGATGTTTTCTATATTCATTCCATGTATGCAAGCGAATGTTAATGCCTATTGATGTTTGAAATGTGTTTTCAAATACTAGTACTTTTTATATATGCTGTGAATGTGAACTGTCTATTTATTATTTAAAGGTATATATCTTGAAAGCCTATCTCTTATACCTTAAATGTTTTGTCATCCATTCCTACAGAATTATTGTCTTTGCACTTGTATTTTGTGATGTTTTCAGATATTGCATCTCTGCCTTTTATCCTTACTTAATATGATTTTACATTGTTCTCCAAACAAAACCTAAAACAGTCTTTTATTTATTGAGGTGCCTGAACACTACTATCCCATAGTCAAGTTAGCAGACTTTAGGACTAACAGGTTTGAGGGTAATTTTTAGGGTTGAAATTTCACCAATTGGCTATTTTTTGGACTTTTTTTCAAAAAATAAATTCGCTATCTGGTCATTTTTAGTCTCTAATATCACCTATATTGACATAAAATAATTTTTTTATCATAATATTCGCCAAAATTTACATGTTTTAGTGGTAAATTGTAGGTTTCATATTTAATATTCGCCTACCTATCTATATAAATGTTTTTTTCAATTCAAAATAATTGCCTAGAATACTACACTTAAGTATAATATTAGGATCCTTAAAAAATACCCTGACAGGTACTGTGATGGAAAGGGCCATATCCACAAATAAATGGTGCAATATTATGCCAGAATTGCAAGGAAATGGTGCAAGGTTATGGATGGGAATCGAGCTGAGGATTCTGGATTCGATTTCAAGTAGAGTCGCCAAAACTATAGCTAGTGTTTTCACACCAGCTAGTGCAAAATGAAACCTACTAAGGGTTATGGAATCCTTAGTAGAAGTTCATGAAAGGGAGTGTGTGAGTGAAAATAAAATTAAAAAACAACTAAACTAAATGATTACTGCAGTTAAACAAGAAATAAACTGGAACCCATGAATGAAATCTTGAATTTATATTATGTTGTAAAAATGGATTTGCAATAGATGGTTACCTCAAAAGGTGAGTAGATGAGGCCCTCACAGCTGTACGAAGAGTGGTGCTCCAAGTATCCAAGGTTCCTTGCTCTTCTCCAAATGCTCTGATGGTGGTCGAAACTCAACTAGGAAGTGGAAACACAAGCTCAAAGGGAAGCTGGGGTTTCAATGGGAATTTTAGCAACATAAGGGTAAGGAAGAGTGAATGTGTTGTCTCGAATGGGGGGCCTCCACCACCTTTTTATAGTAATTTTGGATGGTGGTGTATTGTCCCATGGTATTGGGAAGCCACTAGTATTGGTAGTGGTATTTGATGGTTTCCCTCCTTTTTAATTTTACTTTAACTATTTCCCCTTTTTCTTTTCTTTTTTGGGGATTTTGACTTTTTTTTGTGGGAATTTAACCTTTTTTTGAGGATTTTCATTAATTGATGAGGGAAATAATGTTTTCTTTCCCATTTGGTTACCAACTTAGGGATTTTTGGGTTTTTGGAGGCTAAAAATGTAGGAAAAATGGATAAATGGGTTATGTGACTAGGGGGATGAGCTAGGTGACCAATTTTTGGGTGTTAACAATCATCAAAGCCCCATCACCTCCAAAAATTTCAAATTTGGTATTCCAATGTACTCGGGTTCATTGAATGTCCCCCCTTTGTGTACTTTGGATCCAAATCATGGAGTTAATGGGTTCACACTTGGATCTATTTGTTTCTTGGCTACCTCTTGGCTTATAAAAGGAAGCCATGGGATTGCATATTGGAAGAGAAATCAAGAGAAAGGTTATGCTGTAGAAATTGTATTGGATCATCCTCATATACCATCTCTTTTATAGTCTTACATTAGACAAGATCCTTTGCCTCCTTCCTTCAATGGGAAAGTGCTTCTCTCCATTGGTTCTTTTAAGTATCTAAGATCTAGTGTGAACAAAATAGGCCCCCGTAAGGGAGATTTTTAGATTCCCTTTGAAGCCTTCACCTCCTAGGTGAGACTACATGTATTTTCTTGACCATTGGGAAATCTAAAGTGGTTCAGGTATTGGTTCTTTGTTGTGGTTTACATCCTATGGTTCCCTTTTATCATTTTTAGTTATTTTTGTTTTTGTTTTGTTCCATTCCACTAACAAAGCCTTGAAGGATATACTTTGGGTTTATCACATTTTCTTTGTGTTTCTAAATACCGGGCCTAGTCAACAACCTCAAGGGGTTTCACCCAAAGTGGGACAATTTCCCACAATAGTATTTATGGAGAGTCCACTTCATTTTTGTTCATTTTCTCTTAACTAGGTTGTTATTTGTTAGGTAGCTAATTTATACTATATTGTCCTTTGTAGGTGAATAGGTTCATACCCTTCATTCCATAAATTTGTCCTCCTCTTATCTATGATTTCTATTTCAACAATCAGTTGGATCCCGCCATCCCAGCCACATAGTATACATGTATAAACCTTCGATAGTCGTGTTATCTGCACAATTTAACAGATGTCTACCTATGCAGTTTCGTCTCTCATTGGTCGTCTGGCCTCTTCATGTTGTTATCACTCTACTGTCCACTAGTCAGTGTTTTTTCCATTCTACCGCACACCTATCTCTGTATTTTCTGTGCTACTACACATTTTCTTTTCTTTATATTATTTTTTCACAATCTTGCAACCCCAATGGATTCTCACTAATGAACTAGAACTAGCTAACTTGCAATAGTTACATGTTTCTATAGTAATTAGCTCACTTAGAATAATATTAGGGAGTAAAGAGTCCTTCTCTCTTCAAATCTACTTAGGTAACCAACATTGAGGGTTTCAACGAGCCTCATTGTTGTCACTAGTATTCAAGACATCTTATGTTCTTTGTTTACTTGGCATGTTTTTAGGCTAAAGTAGTGTAGAATCCAATTTTTGCACACAAGCAAGGAACTAAAGAATCTTATCTCCCCAGGTATTTTCTTCACGTCACACTTATTGTTAGCTCAGTGAATCAGAAAGGGGTGAGAATTGTAAAATACATTCATTTCACACTTTTACTTCCTTAGCACTTTCGTTTTGCAAAATACCATTAGCATCTTTTTAGAGTTAAAAGTTAAATCTCCATTTGCATTTACTTTACACTCTTCTAGTTAATTTGCAACAATTAATTTGCTTACCTCACATGTGTTTGCATCACTACCATGCACTAAGGGACCTAATATCTATTTCATTCAAAGTATGCTCTTCACCTCGCACTTCTTGTGAGCTTAGTGAATAAATAATGAAGGGAAGTGTGAAATACCCCCTTACACTCATTAATTGAATCAAGACCCTTAAAACCAACCTTGTAAATTTACAACCAACTAAAATCCTCCACAGGAGGTCACAAAACAATATTTTAGTTAGGTAGGATTGACGAGGATAGGCATCCATTAATACCCACCAATCTAGTTTTCATTAGGTTTTTGAAACATAGAATTATTGACTTATAGGGTACTATCAAAATCCTGCTATTAGCAAGTGTTGAAATAAAACCCAAATAAGAAGTACACCTTGCTCAAGGAGGTCAAAGCTTATGTATAGATGTATAGTTTCTCTTCCCTCTCGCAAGAGTCGAGTTAGATTTTTGTGGAGGAGACACTATACTGCCCAGGAAGAAACACTTATCCAAACTTGATGCAAGGTATCTTAGTGGCCAAACATAGGACATCACCAAGGAGAAATTGTGTGTGCAATTGAGTCGTGAAGTCAGCTATTGTCATTGGAAAGTGTTGACAAGTCTTCTTGATTGGAACATTCACCCCATCATGAGTAGAAATGAGTCTTTGTTACCTTCACTAGTCAATCGCTATGTGGATCCCATTAACACCATCGATTGTGCTTTTGGAAGGCCCAGTTACATTTTGAGAGGAAGGACGCTATGTCTTTTAGAAAATTTACACTTATTTTCTTTTAGAATACAAGCCCATTAACACATAATTAAAAAGAACCTATATGTGGGGAATCTCAATTAGAGGAAATTTGAGGTCTAAAATGGGCCTCCTAAGGAAAATAATAGTTAAAATAATAAAATAATATTTATTAATTTTGGAGGAAGAAATAAAAAACTACTTTTTTGTTTGTATTTCAACATATCTCCCTTTGTTTTTATTCAAATTTCTAGTGCGAGTACTCGTTGGATGCGGAATTAAATTCCGCATCCAATGAGTACCCACACTCCATACGTTTGATTGACCATGCTTCCCCCAAAACAAAAAATACCTGAAAAATGTGATGATGACATCATCATCATGTTTTTCAGGTATGTCTTGTTTTTGGGGAAGCATGGTCCCTCAAAAGTATGCAGTGTGGGTACTCATTGGATGCGGAATTTAATTCCACATCCAACGAGTGCTCCTACTCGAAATTTGAGTAAAAACATAGGGATACATGTTGAAAATATGAACAAAAAAATAGTTTTTTTTATGACAAATATCTCAAGTCAACCATTATGGTGGACTAATTTTATTGAAATTCTATTGGTTCTTGATTTCCAACTCATCAAGATATTATGGTTGGCTCATTTTCTTATATGATGGCTCATTTTCTTATAAGGCCCATTTTAGACCCCAAATTTCCTCTAATAGTGCATTAAACCGACATTGCACATTCACTCACTTGTTGCACCATGTTGTGTCTATTGTAGTTGGCATATTTTTGTATTTGTTCAATTGTATTTAATTACACCATCACTCTCACTTGGCACTAAGCGTTCACCATTAACGAACAAAAAAACCTCGTAAGGGAGTCCTGAAGATTGTAATTCCTATCCCCTTTCTTGAGGGGTGTTTTTCCACTTTCTCCCCGTGGTACGCGCGTGAGATACTATAGTTGGGGATGCTCGTACGCCACAATGATAGGATCATTAGGAGAAGGGAACTCCTTACTTGAGTCATTTTTCTCCTCTTGGAGAAGGTATAGATCCTTTCACCTCATCCTTTGCAAGAAGAGGTTCTCCTTCATTTTCTCCCCTCGAAGACAATTTAGATCCCTTTACCTCCCCTCCTCTTGGAAGAGCCCCTCCTTTGACTTTTCCCGTCATAGATCCTTTGGACGATTTTGATCCCTCTTCTCTTGTAGAAGTTCATTCCTTATTTTCAACACCACCTCAGTCTCCCCCTTGTGAAAACCACACACAACACCCAATGCCAGGACCAAATCCCACCTTACCTTTCATGGCTAGCCTCAATATCCTAGATTTGGACAAATTGATCAATGACCTTATCGCGCATGATCAAATATTTCTAGCTATGCTAGATAGTATCCCCTTAGATATTCCTAAATTCGAAGGGAAACACGGAAACAAACCTGCCAACCATGTCATGTCCTTTCACTTATGGTGTTTCTCCAATAGCATAGTGGAAGACTCAGTGAGGTTTCGCCTCTTCTAGTGAACCCTCACCATGATGGAAACCAAATGGTATGCGAATTTACCAAGATCGACCCATGCCACCTTTACGACATTGGCCACCCCATTTCTCACATACTTCCATCTTCTTATTTGTCATGGCCTCAACATCAAATTCTCAGAGAATTTTGATATAACACATCTACACCAAGGATAATTTTAGGGGCAAAATTTAGCCCATGGGCTATTTTTCCATGTTTTTTTCCAGAAAAAATTCACCAATTTGCATTTTTTGAAGCCCCGTTTTACCCAATTTTGATGGGGTAAACTTTTTTCACTCTAAAAATCGCTAAATTATTATATAAACTATATAAAATACTAGAAATTGAAATAATTTTAGAAAAATATCGCCATATATTTAATAGTTGACATTTTAAGAATTGGTAAGATTCGCCAAGGTTTATACACTTTTAAATAAGTATGGGTCCTTAAAATTATGCCTGATCTACACGCATCACGAACCACATCCATGAGTGGTGTAGATTTTGAATGTTATGTAAGATCACAATACGACCTTCATTCTTGTGAGATTGGTTCATTAAATTACTACGACTAGCAATTGCGAAAGATGTTGCCACATCCATGCCGCAATATGAGGAAGAAGCCATCCTAAGGCCCAACATTTTGATCTTATCTATGCATAATTTGAGTATTTATACACCATCCTTCCCGATGAACCTCTTCATCATTCATTGGATCCTACACCTATGGGTTCACCACACTCGACATATGAGCTTATTAGGTCCATTTAACACCAAGTAAAGGTTCCTCCTCCTACTATTGTGCCATTCAATATGTTCCAACATAACCCATCAATGCCTAACGTGATAGCACCCCGTACTCCTATACCAATTGCTTAACTTGGTCAGTTATAACATGGACCCTATAGTTTGACTTAACACAATGCAATTCAAGACACAGTGGTACCTCCATAGAAAATTGTAAAATCCGCTCCCATATCTACATCCTATGGAGCGCAAACCACATTTATCTCATTCTCGGGGGTATAACCCTCACTACCTGTTTCCATGTCCCACTAGTTCAACCCCCACACCTCATATGGGGTAAATCTAGTTCAACCCTCTTCCGCACAACAAGCCCAACAATTCGAGCAGTTGAAGACAACAAATCCCCAGAACCCACAAAATTAGGGGAAGACGAAGGGAAATAACAAACACAACTATACATTTTAGGACAGGGGTGCAACCTCCCTCCCCAATAGATATAGAACCATGGAGACCCAAATGCAGGGGATAATAACCCCCCCAAGCAAGGGAAGAACACAAACCTGAGGAAAAACTACTCTTTCTCCATCTGCAGAGAATATGGTCACTACACTCACCATTTACCTCTTATCCCCGATTTTCAACAGTTGTGGAGGCCAAATAGAAGATACATTAAATTCCCCTCAGGTCCCCAACCTTGTACAATCCCAAACTATTATATTACAACAACCCTTTTCCAATCAAGGGGTCATCACTCAGCAGTAGGAACCTTTCCCCTCCAGTGATAGTTCCTTCCACAACATCTATATGCTGGATGTCATCCTTCAGACTAGAGACAAAGGTTATGATAGGAATAATTCCCCCCAAGTGGAAGAAGTACCCATCCTCTCAGGGGAATTTTGTAGATTCTATTCCCAAGTTATGAATAGATCCCTCAGATCCCCAAAGTCCCACTTCGGTGCACCCCTAATAACCCTCATATGAAGTCTTCCCACAATTTTAGTATTGTGGATGAATTGGCTCAGTTGATCACCATTATGTCGACATTAGAGGTGCTACAGTCTTTTCCAAATTAGCATACAACATTACATAAGGCACTTGGTGTCCTCAACCCTTCCAACTTGTGCCTCATGACTTTTGATATCAACAAAGGTGAACCATGACTACCCTTGTAAGTCACATTCCAAGTCCCTATTACCATAAAAAACATTATGATTTGTCAATGAAGGCGCATCAACATGTGTCATGCCCTCTAATGTTTGGAAATGATTGGGATCACTTGCGCTATTCCCCTCATCTATCGCTCTTCGTGCAAATGATGGGAGGGAATCTCAACCAAGAGGATTGTACCAAAATGTCCCTATCGAGCTAGGAGGCAATATGGTTATGATCAATATCGAGGTAGCCAATGCTCAACTCAAATACAACATCCTCTTGGGATGCAGTTACATTTATTCAGTGAAGGCAGTTTTCTCCTTGGTCTTTTGTATCATGATGTTCCATTTTAATGGGAAAATATTCACCCTTAACCAACTCAACTACTACGACCCCAATGCTAACACCAATCTAGACAACAACTTACCCACTATCATTGGGACAAGCCAACCCCTTATGTTGATATTGGCCTAAGGATGTAGAAGGACTCCAAATTACTCATAGTGTACTCGGGTCCACCACTTGAGATCCCTCCATCAATCAATCACCTTATGTGCATAATTTTTTCCACTGATAATGTGCCCACCTCTCCCTTGGTAGCGTCATCAAAACTTCCGAAGAGCCATGGAATTGAGCAAATGTTGAGTCCCTCAATCCCTCCTATTTTTCAAATACCCTTATTGTACCCCCCAAGGGAGTGCAAGGGACACCTGTGATGGCTCAGTTGACTCTACTTGGGTTAACCTTTGGTATACCTTTATGGTATCTTACATCACCATACCCATAGATGGCTTCAAAGCTAATGAGACCATTTTGAGTTTGCCCTTATCTCAGCTATTGCACCTTCTAGGCCGATGACACCATTTGTACCTCTAGTCGAACCTACAACATCCACAACTAAACCACCATTGGCAGTCACTAAAACCACCACTCGAGTCATGAAACAACCCAATTTGAAAGGACCTCTCCTACCTAATCCTGGTCCAACGTAATTTTTAGGGGTGAAATTTCACCAATTGGCTATTTTTTTAGTTTTTTTTCAAAAAATAAATTTGCTATATGGTCATTTTTAGTCTCTAATATCGCCTATATTTACATAAAATATGTTTTTTATCATAATATTTGGCAAAATTTACACATTTTAGGAGTAAATTGTATGTTTCATATTTAATATTCGCCTACCTATCTATATGCATGTTTTTTATTCAATCCAAAATAATTACCTAGGATACTATACTTTGTCTAATATTAGAATCCTTAAAAAATACCTTGTCCTACTCCTGAATCATGAGGGGTTGATAATCCTAAAGAAGGGGGCATTAACCAACAACGGTTAAAATCCCCAATAATGACCAATACTCTAACATAGAGGATCACACCACCATGTGTTTCTACGGGGAACAAGGTCACAAGACCAACCTGTGCCTCACCTTGCTAGAGATCAAGAACTTGCTCAACACCGTTGTTAGTGTGAACCATGCTCCAATGACAATAGCAGGGGGAATATCATCTTCACCCACACCTAAATCCAAATTATTCCATACCAATCACACATGTTCGATGTGTTCCTAGTTTGGGCATTATACACACCACTATCTCGACCTCCCTTGGTTTTTGGATGCTTTTGAAACCATTCACCTCACTCAACCTTTGGTTGAGAATCCTTCCCAATAAAACCAATAAATAACTTCAATCAATGTGGTCATTGTAGCAACAACAATATCAATTGCTCCTATCTCTGAATTAGCCATTACACCAGTTCCCGTTGAGCCTCAGATGTCGCAAGATCCATGACCAATGGATCTGACGGTGAAATAAAACCATGATGGATTCTCATCTTGTGGGAATCACAATCACATGATCCCTTCTAGGTCCATCATAACCATTCTATATCAATCCACCCCCCTTCGGCATAGATATCAATCCACTTTTTGTTCTAGTGTCCCATTTTACACGCCAAACAAAAAGCATACCTTGAACTATTGAGGATCCAAGATCAACTCTCCTATATCGGCACCATCCCTCATTTCTTACTCATTGATGAATTTGTTCCCCCTCTATCAGATACCATCGATACCACATATTCTTTGGTCATTTTACTAACTAGTGAGGATTCATCATCTTCTCATGAAGACTTGGACCATTCGCAACCATTTACTGGTGTCTAAAGAACACTATGAGATATCGTTTCAAACATACGATCCTCACAAGTTCTTGATGAGTATGTTGCCACTTCGATATCACCCTAAGCTCTAACATTTGAAATCCCCCCCTGCTAGAAAGGAGAACCCACCTTTTTCCCTTTGCTTCATTTATACAATATATAATTTTTTATTTTTTTTATTTTCAATCCCTTTGATTGAGAATAATACCATTTTTTTAATGTAGATGTCCTTGTAAGAAAACATCTACATCATCTTCGCAGACGGCGCAATTTGATGGTCCAAGAATCTCACATCAATCGCTTGGGATTTGTGTACCCCCTCCCAAACTCTCTACCACAATAGATGAGTTTGTATGGGGGGACTTATGAAAATCCAAGTACAATATGATTCCATCATTGGTCTCTTAAGTGATTCCACTCACCTTGTAATCCACCATATGCACGCATACCTAGATTCCTAACTAGTTGTTTCTCATCTCAACTAGGTCTTTCAGGTCCTCAATCCCCTCCTCTTTCATAAATTTGTATGGGTGTGCCTCCTAATGCAATAGTTTGAAACCATATCCTTTATGCATTTACCTGAGACCATCAATGCATTTTCTAACCATATCGCAAACCATGTGTTGGATTGGTATCTGATAGACCAACCATCTCTATGACCGCTGCATACACAAACCAAACATGTATGTATGTGTGTTGCTCATCATACAAATCATTTAGAAGTACCTACAACCACACATAGAGAATATCAGAAGATACATATACACATGATCATCACATACATTAACATCAATACATCACATACATACATGTGTCATCAAAATGGTACATATATATATATATATATATATATATCGTCCAAAAATAATGTGTGTCATGTACAAAATGTGGCCTCATAGGCCATATACAAAAAGAATCAGCTTCCTTATGTAGGATACATAAGAAATCAGCCTCCCATAGGCTACATCTATACAAAAATACATAGGGACCAACCCCTATACAAAATAATATTTGCACCCATGCTCGTTACAGTACCAAATTTAACTAGTTTTCCAGAATTTTGCAGTATACTGACTTCCATGACTCCAAATTTCTATCTGGGTGAAAACACGAAGTTGGGTAACATTTTTGGATTGTTTTTTACAAACAAAACTACTAAATTATATGTTTTTCAACTTCGACCTCTTCAAACCCATATCTCCCTTAGGAATTTCAACTTGAAGTAAGCACAAATGCTTTAGAGAATTGAATTAGTTTTCTACTCGTAGTTTTTTAAATTTTTTTTATGGACACATCGTGGGACAAATTTGGTGCACACCAACAACATATACTTGAAAATTTTAGGTATGGATAATGAGTGACCTCTGTGGACGCTGATTGTTTGATAAATTCTTATTCATTTTAGGGAAAAAAATTGTATTCTCATAATCTACACACATTACACTTGTGCATGGACTATATTTTGAGTTTTTTAAGACTTGGGAACTATTTTTTAGTATTTATCAAAACGACATATGTTCATAAAATGGTGCATTATCGACACGCATTGGTGAGCTTCAATTTTCTTTTAGTGTGACTCTTATTGGAAAAACTAAAAGTACCCTTTTGAAGAGGATGATCCAATTATGATCTCTGTGAAGATTTCAATTTTTTTGGTGTTGTCTTTGTTATGATATTGAATTTTCATTTTAGGTGATTTTCAGAGTAATAAATTCTTAAGGGATAAGGTTTAGAAAAAAAATGATTAATAAATAGAAATTCAAATTGAAATGAAACAATTATTATATCATTGGAAACTAGATTCAGAGATGAATCCATTTCTACCAAGTCCGACAAATAATATTTAAAATTTGTAGGGGTTTGGGCTTGCTAAACTTGTAGGTTCCAGAAAGATGGCAGATATTTTAGCAGGTTTTGTTAACCATAAACTGTTGGCCGAAAAAATATCTTCCAAACTATCGGCCAAGAGTTTAGTTCAAACTCTCATCCGAGAGATTTTTAAAAATATAGCGTGATGATTGGTTCAAACTCTCGGCCTAGAATTTTTTAAAACTCTTGTCTGAGAGTTTGAAGTCTCAAAACTCTTCGCCTAGAGTTCGAGGTTGACTTTTTTCCCCTTTTCATCCGCACACCCTCTTTTGTTATTCACTCCATTGTCATATAATTGTTTCCCAGCTTCACGTTTTCACCCATCTGTGAGTTGCTATAGTAAGACGACACCTTATAGGACCCATGTCATCCTTCATACCATAAATTTGTGACCCTTGGAGGCAATTTGAATTGAATTGGAAATCTCTCAGTTGAGCTGTCTTAAACTAGTTTTTATTTCCTATCTTCCAAACCGAGTCCATTTGAGCCTAATTGTAAATATTAGGGTTTTAATAGTTGTTTAGGGGTATTTTCAAGACAACTACTTCTAGATATGCATCGGAATCCATTGGTTTTCCACATAATTCCTGGGTATATTTCCTTGAAGCCTTTGGTTTATTCAAAGGAGTCTACCCAGGCGTGATGCACCCAGATAATGCGTAGTTGTCAAAATTGGGAGTCTATTTAGGTTGCCTTAGGATTTACTTGAGCTCTAGCAGGTCCTTAAATCCATATTGGGAAATTTGGAAGCATCTATAGGTGTTTGGGGTTTAATTTTCTATTTCTATCCAAACTAGTTAATTTTTTTATTGATCCCATCCTCCGTGTATCTAAATTTTCAAAAGTTTGAGTTAGTGTGCGTTAAGTTGGTTTGGGTACATTACATACTTCCAGTCTATTGTAGAGTGACCCATTTGATATTTCTGAAGAATCTAGCTTGATTGTCCCCTTCTTTGAAGCTTATACCATACAATCAAATTTTATTCCTAAGTTAATTGATATTCAATATACATTGACTGAGAACGTCGACACGCCCACTCATTCAACTAACAATCACTGACCTGAATCACTATCGACTTGTCTCCCTCGATGGGATGCTAAAACAATTCAAGCTACTACACTTGATGTTGGAGATGTTGGTATTGGTCAACGTACTTGTAGTAAAAAACAACATGGAAGTGTTGCACTGATGGCCCATGTTATTGAAACTTGTGATCATCATACTTATGTTGATTCCCAGGGAGTGCCTGAATGGGAAAATGCCATGGTTGCTAGAATTGATTCTTTGAAAAAGAATCACACCTAGGAATTGGTTTCACAACTACAAGGAAAGAATGTTGTGAAATGTAAATGGTTCTACAAGACCAAGTTTACGTCTGACAGTTTTGTTGAAAGTCACAAGGCTCGACTGGTAGCCAAGGGATTCTTTCAACAAGAAGGAATAAACTACACTAAGAGCTTTACTCATGTTGAAAATGTTAACTCTATTAGACTGATTCTTTCCCTTGATTCTTGTTTTGGATGGGAACTTCATCAAATCAATGTTAAAATTTCCTTTCTTCATGGTGACTTGTCTGAAGAAATATATATGGAACAACCTCCTTTTTTTGTGACAGATTCTAGTCTTATTTGTTGATTGAAAAATTCATTGTATTGTTTGAAACAAGCAGTGTGTGCTTGGTATGAAAAGATTGATAATTTCTTTATCAATATTGGCTTAAAAAATTGTGAATCTAATCATAGTATTTATGTAGTACATGTTCATGGTGATACTTTAAATTTTTATTTTATGTTGATGATTTACTCTTAACTAAAACAATGTCAATCTGATTTTGGTCTTGAAGAAATAACTTGCAGATACCTTTGAAATGATTGATATTGATCTATTGCATTTATTTTTAGGCATTCAAATTTTGTAAATAGATGATGGTATCTTTATTTACCAACCAAAATATGCCTTGTATATTTTGAAACAGTTCAAAATGGATGACTATAAGTCTTTTGCCACACCTTATTAGTTAGGCATTAAATTATCTAAGGATAGTGACTTTCCTTAAGTCAATGCCACCCGTTATCGATAGTTAGTTGGTATCCTAATTTAATTACATCATAGTTATCCTGACATCTCCTTTTCTATTAGTGTGGTTTCTTAATTCATGTGGAATCCTCGAGAAAGCCACTGGAAAGTTGCAAAGATAATTATTTGCTATATTAAGCAAACTTATCAGTATGGTATTAAATATTGTCATAGTTTAGAACCTTTGTTTGCATTCACTAATTACAATCAGGGAGGTGACAATGACGATAGAAATTCCACTTCTGGTTATGTGTTTCAATGCAATTATAGACCCTTGGTCTGGTCGTGTAAGAAACATAAGGTAGTCTCTATTTTGACTATAGAAGAAAATATCGTGGCGTTGTCAATGTAGGTATAGAGGCATCTTGGATCCATCAACGTTTAGATGATATTGGTTTTCCTATCCAGTCCTCAACTATTATCCATGTGACAATCATATTAAAATACAAGTTACTGATAATCCTATTGCTCACATCAAAATGAAGCATGTTGAAATTCATGTTCACTACTTGAGATAGTTGGTACATGACAATCTCGTCACAGTTTCCAGTTTATTCCAATATAGATGATCATATTGTTGATATCTTTACGAAGCCTCTCCTAGAAGATAAGTTTGTGAAACTTCAGGCTATTCTTGGGATTTAGGAAGATGCAATTATGGGGGGGTGTTTAGAGAACTTAATTCCATCTCATAAATATCCGTAGCATTCTACTGATGGGGATGGGGGTGTTGGAACCAAAGGATATGAAGGTTCATCACACCTCTGGATATTGTGGAGATAGTCAGTCAATAGAAAACAATTGACTAGAAGAGTAGTTGAATGGAGGATCGACTTAGTGGTCAACTGATTCGTCGACTAAGTGGTCAATGAGGCCATGGTTGGATCGACTAGAGCAATCGACTAATCTATTGGACATTGTGAATTTCATGGAAATATATAGAAACAACGACCTCTATTTTTGGACAAGAACATCATCACTTCAAGGGAGTTTGGTTTGTGTTGATATCAAATAAATATATTTTACCAACGTTGAATAATGCATTGTGATGTTATGATCACAATGTGTTGTGCTTAAATTTTGTAAAGATTATCTTTAGACACCACCCCTCTTCTTGCAATATTGATCTTTTTTTCTATTTTCTTTATGTCCTATTGTTCAAAGGGAGGTTCCCCAACACTTAAATGTAAGTATAACATAAATAAAAGGATAAATGGAAGGAAAAAATATTACTATGTACTTGAAAACAATTGTAAATTGGTAGAGCTTTGGCTTTGGGATAAGAAGAAAAATTTCATTGAGGATCTCATCACTCCTATTATCTTATTTGGTTGTAAAGTTTTGGGTTGCAACATCTCTACGAAATCACAGAGAAGGATAGAAAAAATCCAAAAGCATGCTATAACTAATAACCTCAAAATTAAAGGAAATACACATTATCCTATCCTCCTCATAGAAGCAAGTGTATCCTCCACTTAGAGAATGACTATGACTAGATGCCTAATGTATAGGAACAACATAAACAACATGGGAAAAAAAGGCTTCCTAAGACCGCTTCAAAGTTCAGTCAAAATCACTAGTATGTCAAGTGAGGTTGGCACAAAGATACCAAATATTGGATAAATCATTGGGGAATTGAGGAAGAGGTCACTCTATAGAATAATGATAATATTAGAAATATTATTACTGTAATACCCCCATTTTGACCCTTGGAATTATTGGCTTAAAATGTAAACATTATAAATATGTAGTCTATGATTCCTAGCGTAGAGCTCAAGGCCAAGGCCCCACTAGTGAATGCTTAGATTATAAAAACAAGTATTTTATATATTGTGGGCATGTGCCAGTCGACCATGGGAAAAATGTAATGGCATGTAAATATTTATAATACAAATAAAATGTCTAAGAGATGGATATGGAAGAACTAAAAATGAGGGTATGAATGTATCCACTAGGGAGAGGTGAGGGGTTGGGGGATTCAATCCTTTGTTTCCAAGTGTCATCTTGAGAAACCATCTTGACTAGTATGTTGAATTTTAATTATGTTAGGAAGAGGCAGCTAAGAAATCATATCATGAAATTAATGGAGCATGGGAAAGATCACATTTTTTTATGGCATGTTATGGGCTCAAATTACTTGGCCTAGAAGTTAACTTCCTCATGGAAATTCATTTTTCCATCATCCCCATTCCATAGTTGACCAACCGAGGCATCAATTCTGAGCCATTATGCATTCCCAGTAGTGAAGAATTGCAAAAGGCACAACCAGGAAAGAAGCCATGATTTTGAGTTGCAAAAACACCCAAAATTTGTTGTGAGCAGGAAACTCCAATGGGGCATCCATAGACATAAACCATGGGACAAATGTGAGAGTTCCAAATGCCTAGAAATCCATATGAAAACTCAGATTTGGAAGCTGGGAAATTCAATTCCGTTTTTGGAAGTCACGTGGCCAAAATATGGAAGAATCCAAGAGTGGAATGAATTGGGAGAGAGATCACAGGTTGGAGATGCTTGATAAACCCAGTGAAGGAAAGAATATCCATGGATCTAGCAGCTAGACCTTTATATTCCCACTATGAAGAGAAATGGATGTAAGGGGCACCTGAGGGATTGTGTAGCAGAGAAGCAGACCTTCCTTGTGTTGGGTGTGGTAGGTATTGTGGGTTCCAAGGATGTATGAGATCAATTGAGATGCATGTAGCTCTATGGTTGAGATCACTGGCTTATCCATGAATGCTTGACAAACCCAACTGTGTGCTCACTTAGCATGAGTAATTGTGAACGTGGTTGTGAATGAGCCTGAGTAGTTACTCCTTAGTGGATACATAGCCCAGCTCAGGGGTGGTCTCTCAGCTGAAATAATATAGGATAGACAGAGACGTATGGTTGGGTGGAGCATTGCTCCTCCATGACCACTTGCTTGGATGACTTCAATAAAAATATAATTCTATAATTGTTAATTTACTATTTTGATGAATGTGCATGAATTATTGATATTATTATGTCTGTGATGAATATGTTGGTATATTCATGCTGTGTGTGTGTGGGTGTGAGATGATTTGTTTACGATGTTTATTTTTGTTATGCATATTCACATGCAATTAAAATGTTCATGAATTTTGTAATATGGTCACGGGGGCAAAATTTAGAACCTCTGTAATCCGTTCATGTCCCTATCGTCAGTCGGATTGATGGGTGGGGATGTGACAATTACGTTTAATTTTAAGGAGAATTCATAGTGAAATAAATAATTAGAGGATAAGATAAAATTAAGATGGATAGGTAAGTGATCAACTCTAATCTAGAAGATCAAAATTATATCTTTGTTTTAACTATCTTAAAGAAGAGAATCAACATTACTAAAATAAGAAAAAACTCTCATGAGCTCCATCATGAAACAAGGTGTTGGACTATTCCTAAAATATCATGGGTTAAAATAATTTGTCATCTTTGTGACATTAAGAGGGTTGGATATGAAAAACACTTTCTCTTAGAATATTCTATATACACCCACATTAGATCATAGTTTCAAAATATTTGTTACAATATTGACCTTCCTAACTTTTTAACTCATCAAAACTATGGCCATCTTAGAATGTCTCTCTTCAAGCTTTTTAAGAACATATATAAAATTATAAAGAAAAATAAGTGATTCCTCACCCTCTTTTAAGGTCTAATAGAACATGGTTGAACTTAGTGGATGTTAATAGCCACCACAACCAAGACCAACATTGTTCTCATACATCGTAGAATTCTCCAGCATGCATATCGCAGAACCATTACAAACTGAGAAAAACAATTGTGATCCGAGAAATCAAAGGGCTATCTCCGAGAGACGCTAGACCTATCATGAAAAAGGTACCAAAAAAATATGCTCTATAAAACATGATTCTCTTAGGATTACAATTCTCTCCTATTTATAGTCTCACTTGACCATTACAAATTGGTCCAAATGACCCATTAACTAACTAACTTAACCAAATATTCTGCATTTGTCTGCTCTTTTACACTTTGCGACTGGTCCTTTGTTCATGTCGATGAGACTTTCTTTTTTGGAGGTAGCGTACTTGTGCACTTTGGACTCGTTCCAAGAGGACCCTAACACAAGCTTGTGGCTCACCCTCGATCCACCTCAGCTGGATACTGTGGGTGCATTTACCTACATCTTGAAGTCGTCATATGCTGCTGTAACCTAGTCCACAACTTTTTTGGCCGACACTTTGAGTGCTACGAAATATTCCACTTCTTGTTCTGTCAGGTGTTCACGACCCATCTATTGTGCTTTCTCCAGCTCTTCCTTGATCTTCGTCATTCCTTCCATTGATTTGACCTCCAAATGCTCAGCTTTTGTCTGTAGCTCGTCCACGTGTGTTGTTCTTCTTTGTTTTCTTGTGTGCGCCTTGTTGACCCGATGATGTAGTTATTTCAGCTTTGTTTCCCTTGTCATTTGCGCTAGTAGGGGAATCTCCTTAATTGATCCACTCAATTCCTCAAGCTGTGCTTCTGCTTTGCTAAGTTGCACGTTCAGCTAGTGCAATTGCTCATCTTGTACTAGGCTTCCCCAAAATTTTGACACATCTTCCGCAATGTTTTGAGATTCTTTCTCTAGTTTGGCGATCTTTGTCGCATCTTCTTCGATGATGCTCTTCATTCCTTCGACCTGATCTGGTGGTGTGCTCGACACCGCCCTTATCTTTAATTATTCAGTTTTTGTTTTGTAGATCTGCGATGATCGTGCTAGCCTCAATACTTTTGGTTCCACAAACATTTATTTTCCAATATCTGGCACATCTTCGCATGCCATGGAGATGGCATGTTCCAGTCTTCATCGATCCTCCATTTCGTTGGCCCTTTTATTCATAAATACTTATTTTTTTGCACGGAGGGACTCAACCTCCTCGTTGATACTTCTCACCTGCCACTTATAGATAACAATTTGGTTGTGCACTGATGCATCATGGTCATCGATCTCTTTACTCACCGCAGTGTGAGTGCACTACATCATAAACATGGGCATCTTGTTTAGGTCGATGCTGATTGTGTCGAATCATCGTATCGCAACATCCATTCCCTTGTTTCCTATTGTGATCATCGTGGGTAACAATTGGACAATCCGCGGTCGGGTTCCAATATCTACCTAGACCCTATGGAATTCTAATGCGCCTGGATATACTTTTGGTAGCAGCTTTGTCTCCACAATCCTTGTCCTCAAATTTCTGCAACAACTGCGAAACATGGTGGAAGTACTATGCCTCATGATGGGTGACCTTTGCATGGTTCTTGTCCGCTACAATGGTTATCTTTTGCATATTCTTGTTCATCTATTCCTCGGGGAGACCGACAGTTGTACTCCCCTCGTCTCTCTAAAACCTATGGTTTGTCCTGGCTTCCTCTCGCTGCACTGCGAGCTCTGAATTTTTTGTAGTTTCCGACAACGCGCCATTGTGACTTGTAGTGCGTGATTGATATTCCATAGCTTCACCTTCATCGAAACCTTCCTCTTCTCTGTCTGATTCCTTTATTTCTTCTTGCGCCTTTGTTTCATCTATCGGCTTCCCATTCTCTGGATCCGACAGTTGGTATTCACCTACTGGAACCTTCCACTCTTCTAGCCATTCGTCCACTATGGATTCTTGTTCTGCATTGCTAAGCTTGTATTGCATTAGCAACCACTACTTTTGTTGGTCTACACGCGCTTGAATGACTATTGTTTGGGGCTCTACCGATAGACTTGCGATTATTCTATACTTCTTGGTTGTTTCTTTAGTTATTCGTGAAATCTTTACCACTTCTACTTTGAGCTCTTCTAAATACATAAATAATTGAATTTTATTACCTTTTTGTCGCTCCTTGTCATTTATTTCCCACAAAGTTTTGTATCATTCCCCTCGACACACTTTGGCAACTTCAGTCTCCATCCCCTGGTACTGCAGTGGTTCCATCCATGCGACTAGTGCGATCAATAATAGAATCCATGAATATGTGAAGGGATTCCCATTCTCCTGCACTGCCAATGCATCCTCCATCATCTCATTTAGTAGGAACAATGACCAGTTCATTTGAATGTCATCTGCGCACTGTTCTGCTGATGCGATCACCTTTGATGTACATTGATTTGGGTGATTCTTTCTTACGATCTTAATTGCCAACAATTTTACTGCAATCCTAACCACGTAATTGTTGATTGTTTCGATAAGGTATCCTTGGGTGTTCTTCTCCACCTCGTATGCTTCCTTCATCTTTGCTGCAAGCTTCCTATCGTTATCCATCCCTTGGAAGTATTGCGCAGGATCTACCTCAACCTTAGGTAATATAGTGATATATGAAATGAGCTCGACCGTGATTGGAATATTTGTGCCCAACCACAAGTATATTCCATGAAGAGAAACCGGTAGTTTCTTGATACATGCATTTTCTTCCGCTAATCTTCCAAAATGCGGCATATGAATGATTGATAGGATCCCTGATTGTTCTATCCCCAATTCCCACTGTGTTAGATCTCTTGTGATTGGAACTCCTTCTCCATGCGCTTTGTCGATGTGTGTGTGTTGAGTGCACTCAGGATATGCCATAATGTCATGGTCATTGTACTACAGTTTTTGCAGTCGCAATACTATGTTTCCAGTGTGTTGTTGCTGCAACATCCCCCCCCCCCCAAATTTTTGTAGATATTGGGGCCCCTCCTTCTAATTCTCTTACAAAGTTACTTAGGAGTTAAAATTTCCTTAGAATTTCTTTCATACTTATTTCTTTTTAGGAGGAACCTTTCTTGTTGAGTTTATTGATTTTTTCTTCTAAGTCGGATCTCAAGTTTTGTACCCGCAACGGCGGAAGAACTCAAGCTTTTCACCCACAACGACGGAAGAAATCATAAAGTTCGGCTGCAACGGGCACCTATTTTATCAATTTTTTCTACCTTGTACCTTTCGGGAAAAATCGCCAAGTCCATTCGAAACTTCGGGTGAACTCGGCGAGTCCTCCCGCCACAATGGACGACCTCGAGAATTTTCCCCGCAATCGCGAGAGGTTCTCGTCTTTATTTTACCAAGGCACAAAGAAAACTTCGGACAAACTTGGCAAGTTTCCCCGCAATGGAGGAAAAATCACGAGTTTCCACCGCAACATTGAAATGACTCCCAATCTTTGGCTGCAACAAGCGGGCATTTTAATCAAGTCGCAAAAACCTTTAGCTACGGATGGAACTTACGAGTTTCCGCCGCAACATCAGATAAACTCAGAAACTTTCCTCGAAATAGTGGATAGAACTTACGAGTCTTCTCTGCAACGTCGGGTGAGCTCACGCTTTCCTCCCGCTTTTGACGGTTACGTTTCAATACCAAACGTGCCGAGGTGACCCCGCCGTACGCGTTTTAAACATCGTTTTAAAGCCTTTACCAACTTATTAATTGCCCACACGTGTCAACCTTTATATAAGGTTTTGGGGAGTTTGTTTTGTTTCTGTTGTTAGAATTTGTACCAGAGAACATCATTTCAAAGCCGTTAGACTGATCCAACTCAGCTCACCAGTAGCATAGCTAACCTCCACAGGACCAACAATCTTTTGCCATGTAGGTGGCTCTACCACTGTTTCATTTTACTGCTAAATGTATAAATATTTTCTCGGTAACGATCCCCCCTGTGAGCTACATGGCTGGTAGACGTCTGCATGTGTTGTTATTTTTGGCCATTCTTGAGCCTTTGTTTTCTAACCATGTACCCTTTCAGCTCTCCCCTAAGTCCCTGGAACTTACGAGCTTCAACATTCCTAGTCGGCTTTTACCCATCGCTCCACTTGCGCTATCATCTGCAGAAATCCTGAACAAATAAAGGGGAAGAAAGAATACAACTCAGTTAGCGCCATCCCCCCCCGTAGTGACTTATCTTAGTTGAAGTTGTGCTGAAGCAATCTTTATTTTTATCTTGATTTGGCAGTATGACATATTATCATGTCGATATATTGTTTTACAATTCCTGCGTCTTGCTCTATTGTTCTGTACTATTGTGCAATCTTATGTTATTCATGCGTAGTTGATTGACAGGATTAAGCCAGAATGCTGAAAGGTAACAGAAAGAGAGCTAAGGTGGTTGAGCCAAAACCAGCAGAGACAAGATTTGAAACTCTGATTGAGGATACCAAATCCACCACAGGGGATCGTCCAGAGGTCAAATGCGGAGATGTTTATCGTATGATCAGAGACCAAGACATCCCAGGAGCACTCTTAGAGGAAGATCACATCTATCAGAATATTAGAATCTCTATGATATCCAAAGCCTCTACGCATCCTGAGCTATTTCCTTGCTCAGAAGTGATTGGATGGATCCTAGAGCATGCAATCCCAGAAACAAGAGTGTTGTATGATAGCAAAGGAGAGGCATTCGCCTCATTCCACCCAACCTACATTACAACAGCCTACAAATTACCGCTCTCAACAGCCACTGAATGATGAATGGTTGGGGTAGATGGACAATATTGAAATGGCTAAGAAGCTACTAATCACAAGAAAGCAACTCAGGAAAAGAGACGGTGATGGATATGAAGTTCAAAATCCGAGGGACCCTTTTCAGATGATCGCCCTTATGTTGAGAAAAAATTTCGGCATGGCTGACGGAATCATTTAGAGGATACACTGGGCCCCCATAATCCATTACGTAGCATTCAAAGGAACTGTCTTTGATTGGGAAACTATCCTCTTGGACAATTTATCATCTATAGTAGCCGCAGCCAAAGAAGGAGTGACTCTGAAGAAGTCAGAATTCTTCATGTCCTCATATCTTGTTGATTGCATTTTGGCCAACCTCTCTTTCCCAAAGCTGGGATGCATTTGGGACCAGTCCAACACCTCAGTCTATACTGCCTATAAGATACTGTGGGCTCAGAATTACAGGATGCATTACAAATGCATCTGTGAGGAGTTCATCATACCCTTGTATGAACAAATGTTTAGTGAAGAACCCAATTTCTTATCAGAGAACGCCATGGCAATGCTGGAAAATTATGGTGATTTCTATTTTTCAGAAGACAATACTTATATCAGAATGTATGGAGGTTCCAAGCCGCCATATATCTTGCCCAGATACACTACTGACTATATAGTCCTGAAAGAAGCAGTTAGGCAAGTTTTTCTTGATGGAGTCGGAGGATTTTTGAATAAATTGAAAAAGGATTCCTTCCCTTCTCTACCTTTCTATGTGGGAGCCTATAAGTTTTCGGGGGTTGCATTCACTGAGGAATTCATTCAAGAGTTGAAAGTTTTTCATTTTAGAGAGGCAATATTTCATAGAAATGACAGAGGAAACAAAGTTGCAGAACACTGTAAATATTTTTATGCCCACTTTGATTATGCCCATTATTACGATGATGATGAAGAAGTATATAGGGGAATCAGCAACATGACTGAGTTGCAAATCTGCTGCTACAAAGTTCGAGCAAGTTCTAGCTCTACCACTGTCCAAAGTGCCTAAGAAGCCAAGTTGCAGAAAGAAAAGGAAGTAGCGGAAGCTCTAGCTAATGATGAGCATAGGCTAAAGGAGGAGGCAGATAGAAACCAGAAAGAAATTGATGACCAATTGCAGAAGGAGCAAGAAACAGGAGGGAGAAAATCTTAGGCTGCAAGAAGAAGAATCCCAAAGGCTTCGGGATCAAGAGTTAGAAGAGGCAAGATTGCAACAATTTTCCAAAGAGCAGGAAGAATGGGAGGCAGTGGAAAATCAACTAAAGGCTGGAGAAGAAGAGAGATGGCAGAAGGCTGAAGAAGACAAAAAGGAAAATGAAGATGCATGAGCTAGTGGTTCTAATACACAGGACATGGATATAGGTTCAACCCAATTGGTACAAGCCCCGCCCGCTGAAGAGAATGTCCCCATAGAAAGTCTCCCACTGATCCCTTTCACCCCATCAAAGGATCATACTATGTCCTAGTGGAACAGATTTGTATATAACAGAGATAGGAAATCTATTGATTTGAAGTCAGAGACAAGGTTGAAGAGACTTTTTGAATCGGACATTGTCACCCATTGTGAAACTACTATTATGCAAAACACGAAGCATGCTCCTATGGCTATGGCATCTGCTGTTGTAGCAGCAGCGAAAGCAAGCGAGGATAATGTAATCAACATAGTCAATCAGTTTGAGTCAACCAAGAAAAGGGCTCGTATGCTACAACACACTGTGGCCAATGAGAAATCCTATAGGGAGCTCGTGGTAAAGAAACATGATTACCTCCTGTCCGATCATAAGGAGTTGTTGGATCAATATCAGCACCTGGAGGAGGAAAAGAAACACCTTGTAGTACAAATGATGGTACTTGAAGTGAAAAAGAATGACTCTGAACAAGTAGTTTTTGGTTGAGCAGTGAGAATAAGCAAACAACAGAACAATGGATATTACTCTGTTTCATGAGCAATCCTGTGATGTGCTTAAACAGATGCATGAGAAGCAAGAACTGCTTATGGAAGAAGTTTGCAGGCTAAAGGCCATGCTGGACAGAATGAAGGAAATCAACTCTGAGGCTGTCAGGCTAAGGAATAAGTATACATGGGTAAAAGCAAATATTTTAAGCCAGATGGAGTGGAGAGAAGGAAAGGTGGATTTCCCCAAGCACCTCCCATTCAAATCGGTGGTTGATTTTAAGGAAGATGTAGCTTTCATGGAATTTTGTAGGAACTGTGGCGCTAAACTAATTACTATGATCCAAGTTACAATGGGAAAGTGTAATAGCCTTTATCAAAAGATTCAAGAGGTGCATGTAAAGTGCAAGGTTGTATTTCCCCACACCTTTGATGAATTTCCAAGTAAAGAGAAGCGCCTCTGCGATTTAAAAGACGAGCTGAGCATTCAATTGGAGTATGTAAGGAAAATTGATGTGTTAACAACAGACGATCTTCATCAATGCATCGTGCTTCCTTCAATACACGCTCAAATGTTCCATGAAATCCACTAGGAAACAATAGCAGAAATGCAATACATCGAAGCAGAGCTCGACAAGCATGTAACCTCTAAGAAGATCTTGCTCCCTTCACCTGCCAATGTTTTCATATGAGACACTGGTGTTTGGTTCAGCTATATAGAATAAGAAGATAAGAAGGCAGTAGCAGCGACATTAATCGATAGAGGCACATCATCAACAATAGAGGCACGAGCTGAGACAAAAGCACCCTCCGAAATGACTGCTCCAGCTGAAGCAGAGGCACCACCCCAAAATGAGCTCGATATCCATGATGCATCAAATTTTCCTTCCCTATTATCGAATCATGAAGTCAAAGGGACAGTTGTCCTCTTTTGTTTCTGTTATGTAAAGGGTGCCACGAGTCACTTAATTTTGTAAAACATTTAGAAGAAAATTTAAAGATTTTAAAGAAAAAAGAGAAGACAAGTGGCATCCCTGGAGGTAGTTGGTAAACTTATAAATAGATAGCTAGTGAATAGTATAAGGGACTTTTGGTAGGTGAAAGACTTTTTCTGTCTTGTACATGAACTACTTCTCTGCATGTATAAGGAATTCGATTTTGCCTAATGAAAGCTTGGGACACCACATTTTTTCCTAAAAGATGTGTTGAATGTGTGCTGGATTACTCTTGTATCAGTCATACACTTCTGTGATATCTTTCCTTACTATTGTGAATTAGTGCTCTGTAATGAATGATTTCTATATTTTCTGTGCAAAGATGTCTGTCTCAAATGTGTAATTGAATGCATTATTTGAATTAAAGTTATCTTTAATATCTTGTATCTCCTGCTGTGGATGCATCTTTAGGATTGAATAGTTATCTGTCTGATCTTTAGATGTTTCTTTCAGTCTATTACTCATCTTTAATGTTTTCTTCTTGCAAGGATAGGTTAGATTTGTTTATACGATCTTAAATTAGCTTAGATTAGCTATCTGTATTCAACTCAGGGCACTTGCATATCATCTTTAAAACAAAATACATAAATGGTGGATCGGGCCGCAATTGGTGCTGAGAATAAGAAATCTTTAAATCTCACGGTAGTCGGAACCGTTAACTGGACGAATTCCCCACAATCAAACAGTGGACAATCGAATTGGGACTGTTTACCGGGGAGAATCCCTTGCTGATTGATGCTACGATTTTCAAGGCATCAACAGGTTTTGGCACTAGAAGGAGGGCCACTAGTGCATGGATGATATAGGAGACTCTTCTTTAAGAGGAGATCTAGTTGGGAACCCGCTTAAAACAACAATCCCAGGAAATTCAGATCTAGAAGTGAAAAATCAAGAAAATCTCAACTTTGGATATGAAAGTCGAGAAAATCAAGAAACACTGTATGCTATACCTTTTGCTGAAGTAGCAAACTTGAGAAGACATACCCGTGCTTACGTTAAACAAGTTGGTGGTTTAAACATGATTCCCTTTCTTCCTAGAAGAAGAGCTCTTAGAAAAGAAAGACAGTACACACGTGATTAAGTTCTTGTTCAGAGCTTTGAAGAATTAGTAGACTTATCTTTAGAATAAATTACATAACCTCTTGGAGAAATAGAGCTTGAAGATCCTCTAGATCTTGAAGAACTATGCATTCCGAAGAGTTCTCCACCTCTTAATCCTCACTATACTCCACCAAACTCTCCACAAGGAACCATGGATGTACCTGCCTGGAGAGAAAGAGGAGCCTTGAACTTGGCTAGCCCTTTTCACAATCTGCCTAAGAACCCTGAAAAGGTCTTGCCTAAGTATGATCTTGGAAAAGGTATTTCCGTTGAAGATCACCTTAAGAGCTATTACTTAGAATTGAACGTGTTAAATGTGCAACATGAAGATGTAGTATGCTGACTTTTCCCCTATACTTTTGAGCCTAAGGTATCCTCATGGTACTTTAGTTTACAAGCCAACTCGATAGCTAGTTGGGAAGAATTTGAACAATGTTTCTTGAAGAAATATGGAAATCAGAAAACAGTAGCTACGCTCATGAAAGAATTGTTGTCCATGAGGATGGAAAAGAAAGAGAAGGTACAAGAATTCAACCAAAGATTCACCACACTGTTAAATAATTTTAGCGAAGTAATTAAACCCACAGAAGAATCTTTAGTGGAATATTATACAACCGCACTCTATCCCCCCTTAGCGATGTTTGTCAAAAGAACTAAGAAAACCACCTTAGTAGAAAATTTCGAAGAAGCTAGGAAGGTAGAAGAAGAGGCATACAACATTGCTAAGCATGCGCTTGATGCAGAAACAAAAACAACAACCACTAAGAAACCATTCTTGCTTACTAGGAATAAGGAAGAACCATCAGTGGATATGGAAAATGTAGTCAAAATGATGCAAAAATTGTCCAATAAAATTGTAGATCTTGAAAAGGATAAGGCAGCTAGCACTTCCAGGAAGCCTTTTAAACCTTTCTACAAGAAAAGAGAGGAAAATGATCAGCCTCCTCCACCTATGAATAACTCTCCTGTTTTAAATTTGAATGAAGTAGGGATGGAACATTTCTGCACCTTTCATCAAGAACCACACTCTGAGAAAAGCTTTCCGCAATGGATAAATTCAATGAGCTTGGTGATGAACCAAATGCTAGACTCACACATCCCAAACCAAGGCAATCCTCCAAAGGATCAAAATCCTGAACCTGAAGAACCAGCCACAGACACTACTATGGTGTTATGGGATTGGGTACCTTTAACTGAATTAGCTGAAGATTATCCCAAGGAAAGCCAAGTCTCAACTGTTAACATTAATACTCGCAGTAAAGGTCCAGTCGTTGATATAGTTCCAAGCTCAACCACGTCCAAGCCTAAAACCTCCAAAGAGATACCGAAAATACACGTCACAGTCATTCCACCACAGCCCAAACCTAACCAAATGCCTACTAAACAGCGAAACATTGAAACAATTTAGCCACCAAAAGTAAGTTTGAATAAAACTGATAATCAACCCAAAGTTGTAAAGGAATGCGATATGACATAATTGAAGATATAAAGAAAGTGAAAGCAAATGTTTCGATATTCGATATGTGTATTTTTCCCCAGCAATGAAATAAATTGTTGCAAGCTCTTGAACCCCAATCTAGCACACCGTTAGCAGATACTCAAGAAGACCCTAAAATTAATGAAGCTAGTATTGGCAGGAAATCTAAATCCCAACCATTGCCGTTCCTTTTAACTTTTGAAATTTTCAATCACAATTGTAATGTCCCCGTCTTGACCCTATTGAATTAAGATTGTAAATGATGTAAATATTGTTATTTAATCATGGTGAGGAGCTCAAGGCCAAGTCCCCACCATTGATTTAGCATTTTATCTATCAGCAATTAAAAATAGATGCCTATGGTTTTTGTGCTAGATAGGCAGAATGTAAATTAAGACATCATATAAATATGAATTTTAATGAAATACCCACAACTAGCTATCACTACTACATATGGTGTAATTTGCCACGAAAGTTCGTTGTAATAGCCATGAATTTTCGTCCTTGTTTCAACGATTGGGGTTTGTTTTTTTTGTGGAAAGAAATCCATGGATATAGGGATGAAACTTCCACTTCACAACAATAGCAACGTTTCGTTGATGCCACGTGTCAACAACACAACACTTCTCATATCCACGGAAAATGAATCCTTCCACGAAATTTCATCTCTATATTGATGCACAAATCCTATAAATTTCCACGAATGTGCTAAACCTTCCACGAATATTCATCGCAATATACACGAATCCATTCACAATCTTTCGTGGAAGATGCGTTTATAGTTCCATGAATTATTGTCGCAGTATCCACGGTTTCATTCCCAAACATTCGTGGCAGGTTCAACAACTGCGTCGAAACATTTTGTATAGCCTACATTGATGTTCGTCGATATAGAGAGGATACCTGGGAGTTTAAAAAAAAAAAATTGAATGCGATGATACAGTCATGGACTGGCTTCAGATAGACTGGAAGCACTTCTCATGAACCATCTCTTACACGTCAATGATTCCTTTCAAATCTGTAAACAAGTCTGCTTAATGATGGTTTCCAATTCTATCAAACTTCATCAAACAAATAATCTTGTATTGTATTCCTTAAAGTAGTTACCATTAAGTCTTTATGATAAGCAGTAACAAAAATAAAATTTGTTCAAGTAGTTTTCATACTTATCCCTTTTCAACAATCAATTCTTCAACTTCAAGTTTTGTCTTTTAATGGAACAAATATTCAAACTCAAACTCAATTTGGTCACAGAGAATAGGCTCGGTCTTCATGAATATATAACTGATGTTCTCCCATAACACTATTCAAACTCAACTTCAATTCGGTCACAAAGAATATGCCCAGTCTTCAAGTTATAACACAAGTCCTTCAAATATGCTATCAATATGTTTTAATGCTTTGCAAATTGTTCTTCTTCAAGCTTAGATTTCACATCCTTGTGTCCTTTGAATAATCATAAGGCTTAAACAACTTTTTGCAATGTATGAGCACGGTCTTACAAAGAATTATACCTTAGCTCTATTCACTTATTAGCTCTATTCACTTCTTAATAGAACTTTCTCAAAGTCATTTATCAAACACAGTCATGGATAGATATCTCAAGAACTTGAGCTAAATGTATAAACATGAAGAATTATAAGCCCCGATCTTAAGCACATGTGGATAGCACTTGAAGGTGATCCGATCGCCATCAAAACTCCAACTTTCGGTAACCACCATAATCTCCTCCTTGTCACATTTTGAACCCCACATCTGGCTGAACAGTCATGCCTTCAGCTTCTCCCTCGGGCTCTTCTCCCAGCTCTATGGTAATATATCATTGAGGCCTTAAAGGAAAAGGCCCCTGTAGGAAACAATTGTTCCACAAATTCTATCATTTGAAGTTTGCAATGCTACGGTTTTCAATTCTCAACACTCACTGCATTTTTGAACAAGCAACTCTTTGTAGGGAACAATAGAAGAGCCCAACTTAGCTTCCATGTTAGAGGCCACCTGATCCAATGAATGCACCAACCCAATAAAAACCAAAACAAATAAAGATCCCAATTGCAAATTTTGGTGAGCTGCATAAATTTTCACTATCAAGTGCACTTTATGTATTCACTTAATACCAAACAACTTCAAACAAAGACAAATTACACAATTTTACATGTATCACAACCATGTTTACATCTCCCATGCAAATATTTTTGACTCCATACAACACTTCATGGAGATTGGATTTTCTCCATAATCTATTGCCGTCTTCTTATGTGACACATGAAACTTCTCTGCACTTGATGTTACCCAGAATTTCATTTGATTTCATGCCACCTTCTATATATTTTCTAGCTGCATATGCAATCACACACAAATCAACATCATCATGTGTTTTCCCATACTGTCTATGTCTCATTCTGTGATCAATTCTAGATGAAATCTCTCCACTAAAATGGTTTAGTCTCAATCAAGGACTCCCAATTTCATTGAATTTCCTATCTCAAGGCCAAGGCATGATACAATTAGAGGAAGCTTTCTATCTTCAAAGGGACCATCTTCCCTCAATTGGAAGCAAATATATGGTTCATTACCAGTGGGAACATCACTTGCAGCCCCCCTCAGGGGACTCACTGCTATAATATTCCCTAAATGGAGATGATCCTAATTTCATGTCAATGGAAAAGACCAGGTAATTAATTGGGTGTCGAGCGAGGAATATCAAATGATTCTGCCTTGCCCTTCCAGGATATATATAATATTTTTATGGTCAACTGACAGCAAAATGAACTAAATAAATGCTAATTTCTTGTGAAAGGTGGTGTTTGAGACCCTGGACAATAGTGAGCCTTTAGATGTTTTTAGATCATTATAGATATAAACCTCACTAATTTAGTTGCAAGCTTAGATGTTTAAAACAAGAAAATACATAATTATTAAGCACCATGTTGAATATTAATATATAGCATGAACAGTGCCTTGAAGGACATGACTACATGTTGCACCTCACAATTTACCCTAGTATACAAATATCCAAATGCATATTTGTAACCACTGAGATAGATTTATGTGTCATTTGCATTCAAAGGTAGAAAACAGAGAGCACATGCACATGTGATAAAGTAACAGCGTCCCAACTTCCATGCAGTTAGATGTTGTGATTATAGTGTAGGGTTATAAACGTTTCTTGAATGATGTGAGCAAAAAGTCAATGTGCAAAAAAACATTTAATAAAAAAAAAGAATGCCATAATAATCAAACACCTTTAAGGTAGTGAGTGCCCTCCCTGTATCAACTAATAATAGTGAACACAATTCACATTATTTCCACAGCACAAATTTCCAGAAAAAAGTATTCCATGGATATACATTAGTCAGTCTATATACTTACCTCTCAAAACCAAGAACTCCAAATGTACAACCCATAAGTTCTTAACACAGGCTCTTTGGTATATTCAAAACCGTTATAATGAGTTACATTGACAAGCAAACTAAAATGATAAACTATTAATATTCAGTAACATGTAATAAAATAAGCATATATATCATATAAAAAAAATAGAGATATAGTTTAAGATACCAACCTGGCTGTGAAACTATTCTTGAAAATATACTCAGAAGTGTTACTTTCAGAAAAGAGTGTTTATGCCTCGGAGAGGCCAGTCTTCTCTACGAACCAAATGACCCTACAAGAGGGTGTGTACAAACCGGAGAGAGAGAAATGACTGGAGCTAATTAGGTCAATGATAGTCAAGCACAGTACATAACTCAACATAAATAAAGTCACAAAAATTATAAACTTCAACCAAGTCTCAGCATAAAAGAAGTGATTATCAACACACCACAACTGATCACAGGTGATCAAAGTCAAGTACTCTATAAGACCAAAAATTCAACAAGGTGGTATAAAAAAAATGAAGGAGGGTAAATGTTCGCATTAACCACAAGTCAAAGACAAGGTACCAGAAGTCCAATAATAACTCAATCAAGGTGGGGAAGGTACAACAAGTATTTAATAACTCAATCAGTAACAGGTAATAAAATAAACATATTGATCATATAACAATAAGAGAGGTATATTTGAATATCTCCACGTCAACATTAAACCAAAAATACGACAGCATAGATGTCAACGGTAATTTGTTCCATCCAAACCTATCAAGTGTACTTTTAGGTCAGCAGTATTCTTTTCTCTGAACTGTACCTACAGTTTGGAGTCAAGAATACTGCTGACCTAAAAGTATACTTGATAGGTTTGAATGGAAACCATTTTCAATGTTGATGGCACTATCGTCCTTATTGTCTTACAAAAAGGCATGAAAATGAGGAAAAAGACTTCAAATTGTGTACTTCACCTTCAAAGAGTGCCTTACAATCACATTGATACGACGTCCCACAACCATTTCTCTTGACACCCACTCTTCATTCATTCTGTATGCATTTCACTATGCAACTGTCTCAGATTCTCACTGCGTTTTCCCTCAATTAGTTAATCAATTCAGTATGACCCACGACCGCTGGAAACACTCCTCGGACGGCAAGCATGGGTCATACTGACTTGATTAACTAATTGAGGGAAAACACAGTGAGAATATGAGACGGTTGCATAGTGAAATGCATATAGAATGAATGAAGAGTGGGTGTCAAGAGAAATGGTTGTAGGACGTCATATGAGAGGAAATGGTGATGGGAATTGAAAGGTCAAATTAAATTTGCATGGTGGTAATAAAATACACTTGTGTCTTCCATTGTAAGCTACACTTCAAGCCTGAAGGTGGTAGCCTTGGGACCCATGACCCTTAGAACCAAGGGTATCCAAATGTGGCCAAACAACCGTAGTACTCTATAAGAGCAAAACTTCAACAAGGTGGTTTTAAAAAAGTTACTCAAGGAGGGTAAATGACCCCATTAAACACAAGTGAAAAATAAGGTACCACAAGACCAATCATATCTCAATCAAGGTGGGGAAGGGACAACCAATCATATCTCTCTCAAATGTATAGCCATCCAATATAGCCTGAAAGTTCATCATCACAGTATAAGGAAGGGTGGTGGGATGCCAAATAAAAATATCCCTCATTTCTCTCTATTGATCAAATAACAATAAGAGAGGTGCCGTTGAATATCTACACGTCAACATTAAACCAAAAATCAGATCTAAAGTGTGGGTACAAATATAGTACCTTGTACTATAGAAAATAAAAGCCACCTGTGTTACCTTTCAATTTAGTAATATGGTCTACAGAAGCAAAATTTCCTCACAATTACCATCGAAATTTCTGACTAGCTCTAAAGCAACAGTAAAAGAATTTATAACATAATTTTGATCTCTATCAACTTCAACACTCTTGTGTGGTCCCTGTGCTGAAGTTGGTCCTCAAAATGTAAGTTGCTTACACAGATAACCATTGCATGACTGCACAATCTTCTAAACACATATAAAGTAGACAGGAAACACCAAAGCTATTCCCAAGCAATATATCTGAGTTGACACTTTTAAAGGGTATGTATGATACAAAGTATCCATAAACAGACCATCATATTCCTTATTCAATATATTTATGGGATTCAAACGGTAATGCAATCACCTGTATCATTGCATATCACGGTAATGCAATGCAATCATGGTAATGCAATGCCCCTTCTCCTATAACATCCCTCTTCATGTCAATATACATGTATGCATTTCAGATAAGCAAAATTATTGTCATTCTCATGCAAGCTACAATCCAAAAAATCATCAAAGAGTGAAAAAATGGATTAGGAATTGTCATTTCTATTCTTATCATGAAAAACAAAAGTTGGCATCATTTGAACTTTGAACATCCCATAATGCACTCAGTTTTCTGGACAAGATATTAAGCCCCAATCTTAAATCATATAAGGAGAAAACATATCAAATCCATTCTCATTTCAAATGTTCTGCTTTTCTTTTTATTTTTCTTGTTCTGCATTTTCGTGTAGTTCTTCAAGGAGAATCCATCACCAGTCACAAATAGGCAATGAGATACTTCATAGGATTTTAGTTGTAACTACAAGCAGGTGTAGGGTTTGAGTGGGTGTGAATATAGAACTGTAGGATCAGGATTGATCATAGGTCACACTCAATTGATGGAATGTATCACCAAGTACATTTTAGATCAGTTTCCTTCATAGGGATCTACAAGGGCCTCCTATAGGACAACTAAGATCGTGGTAAGCAATAAACCACAAGCTGATATGGGAGGGCTGGGCTAGCGTCTTCATAACAAAGTTATGAACTTGATCATGCCAAGCAACATGAATGGATAGTGGACACTTTCTTCAACTAACAACAACAGTTGTTATACTTCCTAAAGCTAATACTATTGTGAAATCCATCTAGTTATATTTCCATTGACAACAGATAAATTACAGTTATAGAATCAAAAGTACATGACTACTCACACATTCCACATTCATCTCCAGATATTCATTACCTTACTCCTTGCCTTTCCCAGAGAGATTTTACAACATTATGCTATACGTGAGCGCTCCCAAAACATTGAATTCTAACCTCTAAAAAACATTAGTTACAGGTTTCAGAATTTATTTCCTATCTTTCTAATTGAAAGGATTCATATTTGAAACATAATGGATTTTGAAATCTATATAGAACTCCAAAAACTAGATAAACAAAACAAAGTCAGAAATTGCTTATACAATTTTTTCAATTTGCTCAAAGAGCAATTGATACCAAATTACCAATACCATTAATGCCAAAACTATTTCATGACTCAAATAAGAACTTGTAAAAAAAGCAAAGATTAATATCAATGTGTTTTACAATAAATGGAACAACTAAAGCTTCTGCATGTTAACATTGCAGCACATAGAGAGTCCAAGTCCAATCATGAGGAGGATTTTCCTGCACCCTAGCCAGGGAAAGGTTCTCAAAGTCACAATCAACAATTCTCATCTTATAATGTTTACATGGTTGAAGACCTCACAAGAATGCACCTAGATTCTTGGACCAGAGACAAACTAGGATTTGAAAACATAGTCCACAAATATTTGTGAAAATGTGAAATGCTAGACCCTTTCTTTATGAAGTGAGGTTCCACATTCTTACCCAAAGCACCATGCATGCAATCTACACAACACTGTCAAGCATTCTTCTATATCGGTTTGGAAATTTGGTGTACAAATTTCATGCCAACCTTTGAAAACTAAAACAAAGAAGGTACCAAGGATCTTAATTCATAGTTTCCAGTATCCATGCACCATTGCCAAAATCATGCCTGTGTACAGTCACCAAGGGAAAGTGAAAGTACCTTGAGAGAGAGGAAAAGTTAAGTACATACCTCAAACATATTAACACAGTCCACAAACTACAACAATTAAGCACACAGATAAAACGGTACTATATTTGAATAGTGCTAAAGCAACAGTAAATCATATTATAACATAATTTTCATCTCTTTCAGTAAAAGGTAATAAAATAAACATATTGATCAAATAACAATAAGAGAGGTATAGTTGAAGATCTCCACGTCAACATTAAACCAAAAATCAGATAACCATTGCATGACTGCAAAATCTTCTAGCAGATTGACTCCCATGTGTGTCTCCCTTTTCAAACCAAAAGCTTTACAATATATCGGAAAAGTTTAGATTTGAAGTTTGTTTTAGGATCCACTTTTCAAGGCTTTGACTTCTAAATATAGCAAAAATGTATAAGTAAAATATTTATACTAACTAATCTTGACAAGTGTAAAAACTATATTAAACTTAGAAACCTAATCAAAGTCTCATGGTTGCATGAGCCAAAACAGCTAACCCATCTAATGCCTTTGCCTTTTCTTGTAACGTGATGATCTCTTTCTTCATTTGGTTGAGTTGTCTCTTGAGTTCCTCTTTATCTTTCTAGAGATGAACATTCTATTATTGGGCTGCTCTTCCGCTTTTTACATCTTCATCAGCTACCTGTGTCACTTCTGCAAAGTTTTTGGTCACTTCTTGGAGGTCTTGCTTCAACATACTATTGGATTTTATCAAACTATCATTAATTAGTCTCATATGTTCATTATGGCACTTGAAATGATCAAGTTCCTTTTCCTGATTTTCTTTTTCATGTTCTTTCATTTCATCATCTAGATCTTTGGATTTTTCATCAGAAATTATCTTTTTAAAACTTGCTTGCTCTTTGGAGGATTCAACCACTGCATTTATTACTTTCTCTTTTCCCTTCGAAGTCACTGATACTCCATTATCTTCCATACTTCCATTGTTATCATCAAGAAAATTCTTAGGAGTTATATCTAGGATTTTTCTGAGACTTTGATCAACACCCTCAAGAATCTATTTTAAAGCTTATTCTAAAAATTTTGCTTCCATGTCTTCCTCACCATCACTTGGTGAATCCTGTATGCTTAAGAAATTATCCTTTTTGAGTTCAGGATTCAATGTGGCTTCCATATTCATCCTAAACTTATTTCCAGGACTTGTCGTTGGCCTAAAATAAGCTATGAGTGGTTCAGATGAACACTCTGAGGATTCTGAGGGTTTGTTATGAGAAGAGACAGGGTCTTGCTTTACTTCTGGCGAAGTTTTTTCATCTTCTTCCATTGCATCATTAGGCTGTATAACAGGACTACAATTAAACTCTTCGGGATTTTTCTGTTTCATATTTGCAGGTGTTTGTATATCTGTCTCTTTTTCAGGTAACTCTTCCTCGTGGTGGCATTCTTCATTTTCAAACAAGATCTCTGTCTCTGTACAATCGGAAATGACCTCTTTTCCAGAAGGATTTTGTTTTCTTTTTCCCTTCTTCTCTTCCTTAAATTCCACTTTAAATCTCGACCAATATAAAAAATGAGACCAAGTTCTACCTTGCTTTTCTACTTCTTTAGAAATTAACAATTTTATCAGGCCATGGTGAGACATACTGTTATTAGAAGTATCAGACTAATTCTTAACCCTAGATGCCATTTTACTTCAATTGTTCTGCAAGTAATAGGGTAAGTTTAATTTCTTTATACCTGAAACATGCTGTAATAGACGCATATGATAACGGTATACAGTGGCGAACCTGCCTTCACATGTTATATACCTTTGGATAATTTGCAGAACATCCTGCCATTCCCTGACTAGGAAAGTATTCTGAATTCCTTGGCTCCAATCAGGATCTTGGTGTGCCGGAAGGAGGAACTTGCTGAAATCTTCATCTATTTATTGCCTCTTATACCATTTTTCACCCTCGGGAGTAACCCCAACAACCTATGCAATGGTTTCTTCTAGTACTGAGAATTTAAGGCCGTTCATTTTCACCATTGAACCCTCGAGGTTTTTACAAAATGATTTTGTAACCCCTATGTGAAACTCTCCCATCTTTTCGAACATGGTAAACCAGCCAGCTGCTTTCACCTTTTCAACAGCAGATGGAAATTTCTTCATCCATTCAACATTTTGGGGCTCAATCCTGAGCACATGACCACTTGGGCATGATTTCTTCTCTATCTCCATGACTGCATTCGTGATTGTAGAAGCAATACTTGAATGGGAACTTTGGGAAGAAGATACTGAAAACCCTCTTTGAAGCTCGAACTCCATTTTGTCTATCAACATTGATATAATCAGTGATCTATCAAGCTTGAAATGATTTAGAGATATGGAGAGGTACGAGCCCCCAAATCTGATACTTGCTTTACGAACCATCTTCAAGGCCTGATAACTCTCATAATTGCACCCTGTACTCAAAAACCTACTCAAAATACTTGCTTCGTGAACCATCTTCGAGGCTTGATCGCTCACATAATTGCACCCTATACTCAAAAACCTATTCTATAGAAAGCTGGCAACGTGCATGTATTTGAATAATGATATGTGCTTCCAACTTGGGTTAATAAATCATCCTAGTCTATAGGAGCTTAGGTTAACTAGTCGACATGCATGAAATGTTTCAGTTTTGTTTGGTTTGTTATGTTTTGTTTTGTTTGTTGTTTACAAAATTATAATATATATTAATTAAAATATAATATATATTAATTAAATAATATATATATATATATTACTATGTCCATACCAAAAATTTTATTATTTTGTGTTAGGATTGGGATTTCTAAGGTCCAAATTAGATCGCTATAATATGTAGTACAAACAAGATGGTGGTCATTTCCTTGTTATCACTTTGTATGTAGATGATATATTATTTTTTGGTAACAATAGGGATGTGAATTGTGATTTGAAGTCTCATATTTTAGCACAATTTGACATCAGTGAAATCTTAATCCAAAATGTGGGGAGATTAATGATAGGTATATGGTGTAGAATGATAGGTGGAGAATGGTCAACCACTTCCATGTGGAATACTATTGGGTAACTCGTACTATTGTATTCCATATAGAATGTTGATGATATGCGATGTGACACTCATAAGACAATGCCACCTCCCATCATACATGGTGTGGATATATTCTAGTCTCCCTGCCTTCTAGTTCGATTTGGAAGCTTTCCCTAATGATTTGATGATATTGTTGAGTGGAGTGTAATGACCATTCATACCATAAATTATGGCAGTTGGCATTGTCTATGATCACTAGTTCAATTTGGAAGCTTTCCCTAGTGATTTGATGATATTGTTGAGTGGATTTGAATGACCATTCATACCATAAATGATGGTATTTGGCATTGTCTATGATCATTGTGTGACTAAACATCAGGAGAAAATATGTGAAGACTGACAATAATTTCAAGTCTCACAACCCTCTCACCAAGCATGACCTTCTTACGAGAGCATATGTGCTTTTAGTATTTGGTGGAGCAATGAGTTGGATGATAAAGAAACAAGTTGTGGTCAGTAGCGATGTAGTATATGGTAGCTACTCATGCTGGTAAGGTGGTCATCTAGATTATGAAAATATGTTTAGATGTAGGGGTAAGTCAAAGATATATTATAGTATAGTGTGATATTAACATTGTCATTAATTTGTCTAGCTAAGAATCCCACCTTTCATGCAAAGACAAAATATATTGACATCTAGTACCATTTCTTGAGATAAAAAATTGATGTTGGTTCTAGTTGGGGGTGCTTCCACCATTATTGTTTGAGAGATTTCAAACAATCCTAAAAAAATTCTTATGTGCAACAGGAGAGAAAGTTAACAACAAGAATAAAACATTGAACATTAAACATCGTCGATATAGGGACGAATGTTGAAAACGTGGAAATATTGCCTGGAACAATCCGCCCATATGTAGTAGTGTAATTTTCCATTCTTTAGGTGGGGAGGAGAAATACAATGTTCAATAGAAGCAATGTGGCATTAACACCTTACTAACCCAACTCAATGTCATCTTCTATGACTCAAGCCTTTGAATTTGGTAATCCTTTCCATGCATTTGGTTCATATCCATGACATCATGATCCCTCTAGCTCAAGACCTTTTCAACTAGCCTAAGAAAATCCAAGTTTTGATTTAGCAAAAGAGTATGTACCTGAGGAGGATCTTGCCCATAAAAAGAGGTCTTCGATATAAAGATGATAGGGAAAAACACTAATAAGTTTTCAAGGGCTAGTGCAAAGTCTAGGGAGAAGAGTGAACATCGCCAAAATCAATCTAAGAAATGTGTTAAACTTAATCCTAAGAAGATGAAAAATATTCTATAAGAGGATGTTTCAATGACCCAGATTATGTCATTTCAAGAAATTTCCCTGGTTGGTAAGTTTTATAATAGGTTTATTGCCAAAAAAACCCTTCAATTATGGATAAGTGATGTATAGTTTCCTGTATTATGATACATTCCATAATATTGTGTTTTGTCTAGAGATTGGTTTACCTTCATATATAAAAAGGGAGATAATGTTGTTCAAATTTGTGAAGGAAAATGGCTTTGGGTGAACTCCATTCTCTCTCTAAAACCTTGGTCTTCAAGGTTTGACCCCATAAGAGAAAAATCCACCATCCAACCAATTTGGGTCAAACTCCCAACCCTCTTGCTGAATAATGGAATGCCCCAACCGTCAAAACATTTGGGAGTTCAATTAGTAGATTCATTTTCTTTGATGTGAGAATGGAAGTCTTTTGACTATCCTAAAATAGCAGAGCAAAATCCCAAAAATTGAGAATTGGCTCACTAGGTTATTACATTTGCAAAATCCCAAAATTTCCTATGGCATTTACAGTGATCCATCTCTCTCGCCATGTATGTTCCAGATAATAGATAAACTGTTTACCAAAGATAGATCCAGTAACTTGGATATCAAGTGCCAAAAATGGAGATAAATTTGGGATGCGCTGAAACAAGAATATTGTGCATATCTAGGGTTTAAATGCCAGAAACCCTCCCATACTGTCACTACATGTTGATTATTATTCTATAGGTTTATTTCTTTATTGTCGAATTGTTAGTGTGAGACATGATTGAGTCTAGAAAACCTCCCATACCGTCACCACATGTGTCTAGTATAACCATGCAAAACTCCAGTCCGTACAACCACCCATTGAAAAAAATTCAATGTTGGCCCCATTCGGTACATTAATTATTCTATACATTATTCAAAATTAAGAAAAAAATATACTTTTCTTTACATTATACAAATCCACTAGTTAGTAATTGAAATATCCGAAAGGATAACACATAAATCTTATAACTTGATTTTGTGTCTTGTTTAATCGACACATGTTCGATTCAAACCAAATTGTGCAAACAAATTGAACAATAAATCAAAGGGGCAGCGATCTTATAGACAAAATGTACAACAACAAAGAGGATAAACAATAGTCATAAATAAGATAGATTTGGGGTGAATCTTGATCTTGTCACTCGTGTGTACAATTATCAACCTACAACATGGTACCTTAACTCCAATCTCTTTGCAACCTTTAAACAATAGTAAAAGAATAATTTTATAGGTTTGAGATTAATAACCAATAGCAAGTGTCTACCATGTTGAGGAAAATATGGTACATATATACCATGGCTTAATCCTAACAGAAGGAGTTATCAGAAGTGATTTATGGATCTAGGTTATTAACGCTAAACTTTTGAGAGGTTTTATATGCCACCTTTGGAGGAGCATCCCCTTTGAGGTCTCATTGCATGGAGTAAATAACATTCAAGGGAACCCTAGAATTGCACATTTAGATTTATAGAGCCCCTACACATGAGTGCATGGAATTTTTGTCATAACATTTAACCTAGAGGTGTTATATCCATTAATTTGTGCCTTTATTTGAAGAACGTTCCACTTTGTATGGTTTCTATCATACTTTGTGGAGGATTCTCACTATCCTAAATTTTTGGTCCCTATATTGATGAATGTTCATGGAACTTTCAAAAACATGGATATTGCCATGATTTTTCTGCCCTGACAAAAAAAAAGTTAAAAAATCATTTTTTGAACCCATGAATGTTGAAAACGTGGAAAATTTTCATGGAACAATCTGCATATGTAGTAGTGTATGCAATGCAACAAGAGATGGGGGCATGATTCTACAAGGAATAGGGAGGGAAATTATTCAAACCCTTGAACCAATAGATTTAATCCATATGTCATTGAGTGAACCCATAAACCCTCAACTACCCATTTTGGCTTATGCACCCAATCATTAAATTCTTCCAAGAGTTGGTTGAGGCAGTTTATACCTTGGGAATGAAGAGGTATGGCAGCCAATTTTGTGCATGGGAAAACCATCAACCTGGAAAAACATACTTTTGCTTCTTGGGCAAGAAAACCCCCACAAAATGATTCCCAAAGGGATTCTTCACCCATTACCTTTGTTCTCTCACGCAGTTTGAACTAGCTGGGTCTTTCCCTGCACGTTTTTCATCATTTTTTCTGTATTTTTCCATGCCTGGGAACTCGTTTTTGGTTAGCACAGTGGCTAGGAGAAGAGAACCACGAATTGGGGGTTTGATGGAGGTCATTTTTTCTCCTAGGTTGTCCATAAACGTTTTCTAAAAATGAATTTTGCAATTCTAGGGTTTATTCCCCATTTTCGATTTCGTTTATGCTTACCCACATTTTTTCTGAAGCTCAGGAAAACCCCATCTTTGGGCATCTCACTGTATAAACATTTCTTCATGCCCAGCACTTATACTTTTGTTGTTATGTGCATCCATCCCTGTTTTGGTTTGAAGTTGTGAGCAAGAAATTTGGAGTGGTGGTGGACAGAATTGGCTTGATAAACCCAGTGGGGAAAATAACCTCTCAAGAAGATCAAGAGGGTTGGCTACTCTTCTATGCACACCTTGGACACTCTAGATGGGAAGGTATGGCTTGAGGGACTATGTATTGGTTAAGGGAATACTTACTTGAGTGGAGTGTGTAGGCATTGTGGGTGCTAAGATAGATAGATCTTATAGGGGTATCCACGGCTCTGTGCTTGAGCTCAGTAGCTTAGCAATTCTTCCTTTCCATTTCCTAGCAGCCTAATAAACCCAAGTGTAGATTGGGTTGGCTCAATCTGGTGTATGTTTGGCTATGTGTGAGTCTCCTGTTCCCTGGTTCCTTGTAGAAATCATGCCCATCTCAGGGGTGGCAGTTACTCAAGAGATTGATAAGCACAATTGGCATATGGTTGGGTGGAACGTTGCAGATGCATAGCTGGTTTCTCAGGGACTACTTTGTTTTAAGATGAGTACTCTCATGTGCTAATTCTGTATTATTTCAATGGATGAATGACATGAATATCTTGAGTATATGATGGATGTGTAATATAACTTAATTATGTTGTGTTTTCAAATATTTATGCATTTTCATCTGTCCATTTTCATTTTATATGAATGTTTGTTTACTAAGTATGGGGCTAGATGTCTAGTATTATCATTAGTGTTCTCTACATAGCCTTGGTAGAATGGGAGGGACATTACAACAATGTGCATAACTGTTTAGTAGATTCTGGAGCATCCTTGAATGCCATGCCATTATCTATTTGCAAAAGGATCAATGGGTAGCTAACTCCATCCCCAACCCAAATTATTCAGCTAGACAGGACCGTTGTTAAAGTAATTGGGGAAATGAAAGATGTGCTTATTAGGTTGTCTACAGATTCTAGGGTGTGTCAGTTCATTGATATAATGGTAGTTGATATCACTAAAGCTTATGGTTTGATCCTTAGCAGAGATTGGTCAACTAAACTAGACGGTTATTTTTCCACAGATTGGTCCCACTTATGGCTGCCCTATCAGAATAGGCAAAACCAGATTAAAGTGTTGAGAAAACTGCACATGAAACAGAACATAACTCAGCTAGAGGGAAAGAATGAAGCTGTAGCTTTCTCATCTTCCGTCCTAGGGAATTGTTTTTTAGAAATCGAGCCTGGAAACTATCAGTCAAAAGATATCAGCAATGAATCAGACAAACAGTTCGATCTCCTTCAATTTTCTCGGACTGACGATATCAATTGTAACATAGTTAACTTAGTTACTGACTTAGACGGTTTAGATACTAACTTAGTTAGATCAATTTTTTTTTTTGGATTTTGTACTTTGATGGTTCCAAAACTGAGGAAGGATCCAAGGCCGGTTGTGTTCTAATGGATCCTAAGAAGAACAAGCACTTCTTGTCTTGTAGGTTAGAGTTCGATTGCACTAATAATACTACTGAATATGAAGCTTTAGTCCATGGATTGAAGAAAGCCATCAGTTTGAATGTTAAATATATGAAAGTCTTTGGTGACTCAGAAATAGTCGTCAGATAGGTAAGAGACACGATTCATTGTCTTTCACCACATCTGAAAGGCTATTAGTCTGAGGTATGGGATCTAATTACCAACTTTGAAGCTTTTAATATAAAATCTGTTCCTAGATTACAGAATGCTACCACTGACTTGTTAGCTACTTCTGCTTCTAGGTTGGTGCCTACTAATAATAAGTGTTCTATTGAATTGGTTTTCAGGCCTTCTATTCCAGATAATATAACAAATTTCAGGGTGTTCGATGATGACAACCAAATCATTAGTTTCCTTACAAATGAAGACATGTTTCACGAAGCTGTTATAGATGAAGAAAAACATGATGCTGATCTGCAAAATAAGAACACAGTCAAAGGAAATTTCATCCCTAAAGGAGTGAGATCACTTGAAAGTTTGTTCGATTTCCAGAGCAAGTTAAAAAAACCCACAAATGTTAAAAATCATAGTTCTACTATGCAGCATGAATTGATAAATCTAGGCACAGAGGTCGAACCAAAATATGTCAATCTTGGTAGATGTTGTTCGTCGGGTGAAAGAGACAGGTTCATCAAACGTTTTCGGCAATATAAAGATGTGTTTGCTTGGACGTATGAAGATCTAAAAAACATATGATATTCGCATCATTCAGCATGTCATACCTATGAAGGCAAGTGTTAAACCTTTTCAGTAGCAGCTAAGAAGAATGTACCCTACTCTCGAGCCTTTGATTCAAAAGGAATTAAAGAAGTTATTAGACACTAAGATCATCTTTAAAGTCCGACATTTGGAATGGGTTGCTAATTTAGTTCCCATAAGGAAGAAGTCTGGATAAATAAGGTTATGTGTGGATTTCAAAAACATGAACAGAGCATCTAATAAAGATAATTATCCTGTTCCTTCAATGGAACAAATTTTGCAGATGGTATCAGGAGCATAAATGTTTTCTCTACTAGATGGTTTCTCCGGTTACAATCAAGTGTTGGTAGTGGAAGGAGACCGTCTTAAGACTACTTTCCGCACTAACTGGGGAACGTTTGCATACCGAAGAATTCCGTTCATATTGATAAATGCAGGAGCCACCTTCAAACGAGCAATGGACATTGCTTTTCGAGGATTGGGCGGTCACTGTGTTGTGGTCTATCTGGATGATGTGAAAGTCTTCTTGAAGAAAAGAGAGGACCATGTATTCCATTTGAAACAGATTTTTGACTGTTGCAGGAAGTATGGTATATCTCTAAACCCCAAGAAGAGTGTCTTTGTTGTTCTCGAAGGAAAACTGTTGGGTCACATTATCTCAAAGAAAGGAATTTCAATAGATCAAGAGAGAGTCCAAGTTGTTAATAAAATCCCCATGCCCCACAATAAAAAATCTATGCAGTTATTTATGGGAACTATCAATTTTGTTCGAAGGTTTGTCCCTGATTTCGCTCAGACTACTAGACCTCTGCAGCAAATGGTCAAGCAAAGTGTGCATTTAAAGTGGACAGATTTAGAGAAAGATGCATTTAACGATATCAAATCAGCCATAGCCAATGCCCCCTCTCTAAGAAGTCCAGATTTTGACAAAGAATTTATTTTATATACCTTTGCATCGGATGACTCTCTCGCAGCTGTGCTTATGCAAAAGGTAAAATTAGGAGATGAATACCCAATCTCTTTTATGACCACTGGTCTGCAAGGTGCTGAACTAAACTATCTTGTCATGGATAAATAGGCATATGCCGTATACAAAGCGGTAAAGCAGTTCAGGCCATATATTCTTAAGAACAGTACTAAAGTTGTGGTTCCCTATCCTGCCGTCAGATCCCTTTTCGTTGAAAAAGGGTTGGGTGAAAGAAGAGGAAATTGGGTCACCGCTCTTCAAGAATACGATTTAGAATTTAAACCAACCACCATTATTAAAGGTCAAGGCATATGTAAACTGCTCACCAAACACTCAATAGATGAAGAGCAAGACTAGGAAAATGAGGCCGAACTAAATACGGCTGAAGTTTTCCCTATCTTCACAGCGCCTGAATCTTGGTACAGAGACTTAGTGCACTACTTGCAACAAGGGTACCTACAGAAGGAAGATGCAAGTAAGGTGGTCAAAGAGATACAACATTGGAGTTCTAAGTAAAGAAGAGCACTCTGTTTGAAATCGACGGCTTACCAGATCATTGATGTAGTACTTTTCAGAAAAAAAATTATGATGGTATTTTTCTCAGATGTTTAGAGAAGGAAGATGCAAGTAAGGTGGTCAAAGAGATACATGATGGCCCTACTGGTGGGCATTATTCCAGAGAAACCATAGCTCACAAGATACTAAGGGCTGGATATTATTGGCCCACTTTGTTCATAGATTCTCATGCCTATGCACGGAATTGCGATGTATGCCAAAGAAGTGCTAGCAAATTACCCAAGGTAGCAGGACCATTACAGCCGGTTATCATCTTGGAACCTTTTGAACAATGGGGCATCGATGTCATTGGAGATATAAAACCAAATTATTCTCTACAGCACTAGTATATCCTGACAGCCACATATTATTTTACAAGATGGACAGAGGCTATCCCATTGCGCAAGATCAATGAAGACACGGTCATTAGTTTCTTAAAAGAAAACATCATAACCAGGTTTGGGGTTCCAATTTCCCTAGTATTTGATAATGCAACTTATTTTTCGTCTTTTAAGATAAATGAATTCCTTTATGAGAAAGGAATTAAGTTACACTATTTAGCCAATTATTACCCTCAAGGAAACGGTTTAGCTAAATCTTTGAACAAAAACCTCATTCGAATTCTTAAGAAAACCGTGATTGGAAATCAGAGGAGCTGGCACACAGCTCTCCCAAATGCTTTATGGGCAGACAATGTTACTCCAAAACACGCTTTGGGGGTCTCCCCATATACCCTTGTCTACGGTAAAGAAGCTATCCTCCCTCCCAACATATTACTCCCAGCTTTGCAATTGGCCCAAGCCTCCCAAGTTTCCAATAGCCAGCTTTTACAATCCAGAATTGACACCTTGCTGAAACTTGAAGAATCCCGGCAGAAAGCTAAAGACCGATTCCACCAACACCAAAACATAGTCAAGAAGTGGTTCGATAAGAAAAAATATGGTAAGAGAATTTTTGAGGTGGGTGACCTAGTTCTAAAATGGGACCATACCCATGAAGGTAAAGGAATGCATACAAAATTTCAGCACTTATGGGTAGGCCCTTACCAAATTTCTGAAAATATTGGCCCAAATACCTACAAACTGAAGGATTTACAAGGAGAGGAGGTAACCCTGTGTTGTAGATATTTCTCCCTACAGATAGGTAGAAACTCTCTTAGGTTAAAGTAGACTTGGCTGAATTCAAACTAAGACAAAAAGATAACAAATGCTACCTTGAATTCCTAGATTCAAACAAGTGCTTCAAGATTATACTGCTGAAAGAAACAGAAGAGGTTTGATTGACCTTTGATTTAATTGCTTGTCCTAGTTATTGCTCCAATCCTTAATTCCTCACGAATGAACCTGTTGGGATGAATCAAAGTACAAGCACATACAATATTTCTAGCAACTTGAAATGTATGTCAGAATCTAAATCTATCATAGAAACAAATCATGTAATTGAAACAACATCAACACACACAATTTGGGAAACAAGACAAGTTATATTTGTATTGCAAACTTGAAGTTACTTACAATGGTTGCTTGATGTCCAAGCCAACTCCCAGCTCCAAAGTGCTTTCTCCTCTAGATATCTCCATAAAGATCTAAGACCATAGGTTTGATATCTCAAAGAGTCCTCCCCTTTGCTCATGAAAGGCCTCTCTCTTATAGTGTGTAGGAGGATTAACCAACAAGAGAGAAGGATGGATCTTGGGAGTGTTTAGTGGATCAGACCCACTAATCTGAGAAAGTGTGTTAGGATTGAATTAGAGGTGTCAATCCTTGAAAATCTCTCGGAGATCAAGATCCCACAAGTCATGGCAAAAAGGCTAAAAAGAAACTACCGCGCCCCTAGAACTGAGCATAGGGCGGTAGTACCGTGCTCCAGGAAAGAAGCATAATGCGGTAGTACGGACTACCACGCCCTTAAGACTGAGTAAGGAGTGGCAGTGTTGATAAATAGGTCTTAGTTGGGTTTGTCAGGTGACATGAAGGGTTTGTCTTTGTGGGTCATTCATTACTTTTCTCTTCTGGGTGTTTTAAGTAGCAGGGGAAGTGTCGTCAAGTGTTTTCATTGTGAAGATGCGACATTGTGAAATATGGAGGTATAACAGATGCCCCCTAAAGTGTGAGGTCAAAATAGATTGATGGGAGAAAGACTTTACAAATATTGTGCAGAGATAGCATATAGGAGAGAAACGAGGAGCTGAAACAGAAACAAAATGTCAGATATACCACCGAGGCGGGCATCCCCATGCTCGGAAACAATTGACTCAAAGCATGGCTGCCGACCAATACATTGTAGATCCATGAGTACTGAGATGATATAGACTATAGACAAATCATGGCTACTACGAACAAGCGTAGATCCATGAAATAGTAATGATACAGCCACGACCAATACAAAAGTGGATCTGTGTGACAATACAAGAGAGATTTCCATCGCAACCTGGACATAGTCAGAATACAAAAGAATGTCCAGGGTCTTTACCCGATTGCAAATTATACGAATCTAGTTATGTGATTAAAAGGTGTTGAAGTCGAACATGGTAGAAACCATTTGATTACTGGTCAATGATGTGAACCATTAACAAATGCGAGGGAAATCACCAATGACGATAGTGATCCCCAAGGTATCTATAGTACATCTTAACGAAATGCGAATAAAGGAGTTGATGTCGAGCATCCGAGAGATCATTCCAATAGAGCTCAATGATGTAAACCTACTGTTGAATACGAGGAAACCTTCCATTGAGGCATGCAAGTACCAAGGTACTAGTGGTTGATTCCTAAGTCTGATTCCTGGATAGTGATTTGGTGTCGATAGGAATAGACTCATCGAAGGTGGGCCATAATGATTCCCACATCATCGACACGAAACTGGAACGAAATATAGTATGGAATGATGAAACAACAGGACATGTACTGACACAGCGGAATTCTGACACGATGAATGACTCTAAACAATGCAACCATTTGAACATATAATAGCATGAAGCAAGACCTGGCAGCAAGGATTATTGATAGTAGAGGATAGACACCGAATGAGTAGGCTCGTGGCCAGAGAGACGACTCGGGATGATGACCATAACTCAGCAAGAATAGATACCCAAAAATAGACAAGGGACAGACGCATGCCATGTTCAAAGGTGACGACTGACAAGCTGCCAACAAAATAAACTTGACTTGTTTCCCATTTTCCCCCGACATGATGGACGAGTACCTCTTTGTTGTTTTACGAGCTTGAAGAGGATAACAGATGCTTAGTATAGATCATCTCATAGATGAGTCCGATCTCACATGTTTTACAAACCTGAGAAAGGAGGGGTTCATCCCAAGGTGGGTCCTTCGATGTCAAATTTTAATGAATCCAAGAAAGGGAAACTCGGTAGTTTTTCACATTTAGAGAGCTTGAAAAACTTAAAGAAGGCTTCAAAGTGTAATTTTTCATAAATTTAGTCCCTCGGTCCCGAAAAAGTGAAACAATTCCTGAGAGAACTCCCCTAGTCGAAAGTTGACTGAGGTATACATTTCTCATAAATAGTCTAAACGGGCCGAAAAAGAGGTAACCTATCACCGAAAAGATGGCCTTTCAAATACTTTTACAAGTTTGAAAGAGACAAGATCACTTGGTAATCTTTTCAAAACGAGGGAGTCTTGAAAAGGGCTTAAAGAGAACTCCAATGGTCTTTTTCGTAATTTTTAATTATTCTAGTCCGAAAAAAGAATAAAATACAACCAAAATAATACTTTCCTCATTGTTTAATGAGCACGAGTAAAGTTGACTAAGCTCGACACCATTTACTTAAGTTTGACAAGCACGACTCGGGTGTAAAAAGCGCTTGGAATCTTTTTCAAGTTTTAATCTAGAGCACGAAAAAGATAAAGTAGGCTCAAAATGAAGGTCAAATGAATAAATAAACGCCAGTGTGAACATCTCAAGGAGATCCTGTCAACTCATGGAACCAGATATTAACAATGTGAAATGAATTTTAACTTAATTGGATAAAATAATGAGAAAAAATAAGTGGAAAAGTTATATAAGCAAGAGGTAAATACGGAAAGTTACCATTTCACTTGTGCATTTGCCCAAAGAGGAAATTTCACCCATTGAAGAGAAAAAACTTCAAGAGTCTATATCTAGAGATCCGGAGCACCGTTTCAACAACCATCTACGCTAGGTAAGAGCTTTCAAGCTCCTCTTTCATTTCATAGGTTAAAAACTTGATTTCAGTAGATAAAAGTTGATTTTTAGGCAGGCCCTAAGAGGCGTTTTTCGTGCCTGCCACTACCGCGTGTTCTCCCTATCGGGAAGCGCGGTACTATTGAGAAGTACTGCTCTGTAGGGTCAAAAAGGGATGCGGTAGTGTAGACTACCATGTAGTCATGTTTCCCCAGCCGTGGTAGTGGCGATCATTAAGGAAAAAAATGTGATTTTTCCTCAAATTTTTGCTGAGATCAGGTTATTAATTTGTTAATAAATGCTTCTTGTGACTTTTTGCAAGTGTCTGCAACTTGTTTGAGGCAAAATGGTCAGCTGGAAAGAAAGGGAGAATGAAGAGGATGACTTATTGGCTGAAGATGACCAAGAGAGTTTAACTGCACTGCGGGAATGTGGGTTATTGAAATTCTTCAAAACCAAAGGTATCTGCAAGCAAGCAAAACTTATCACCCATATTATACAAATGTGGGACCCTGACATTCAAGCCTTACGGGTTGGAGTGCATACCCTTGAGATTGAGCTTGAGGAAATTTATTTTCTCACGAGTCTCTCAAAGAGAGGGGCCCGGGTGAACTTGACAGGGTTCACGGCCTCAGAGGCGAGCACTTATGCTTTGATTGCTCGCTACTGTCATCAAGGTTCCGTGAAGAAAAGTGGTAAGGTGGTCATCAAGGATGTTGTGAAACTTCATTTGAAAACTGTGTTGTTCACCATTACACGTGTAGCAGGTAGTACGAGTGCCCATTAGGCATTCCATACGTAGATGAATCTTGCTGTGGACTGTCATTAGAGAGATTTTGAGGTCAAAAAATGGCCTCCTAAGAGATGTACTACAAAAATATGAGATATATTAAACTATTATGAATTGGGGGTTTTATGGGGTAGGTATATATGACAAGTCACCTCCCACACTATTTTCTATGCACAATATAAATAACCATGGTTGAGTTACTTTTCAAAATACACTAGAAATAAAATTAATAAAAAAACTATACATTGATGTGACTAAGATTCATTTTAAATTCCTAAAAATTTATTGTCCTTTAGCATTTATTTGTCTTGAACTTGCAAATAAAATTAAATAGTAAAAAACATTTTTAAGAGCTATTTTTTTAATTTTATGTTGACTTTTTATATTTAATACTTTTCTCATGAATTTAATATAATGTAATTTAATTGAAAATTTATTTATATGTAAAATGTTAATAATATTATTATGATCCACATTGCATTATTATTATTCTTCTTTATTCATTAAATCTATTATTATTTTTTATTCATTAAATCTATATTGGTAAATTAATATCAAAATCATAAATTTATATGCATAACTAACATACATTTTTTAGATTAATATCATTCATGAATTTAATTTATTTTAGAAGTACAAGCATATATATATATATATATATTAATTAGTTTGGCATTATAATATTAAATAAAATAAAGTGAATATATAATTAAAAATTAAAAATATGAAAATGACAAAAATATTATTTTATGAAAAAATGTAAAATGAATATATATATATATATTAGTTTGACATTATGATATTAAATAGAATGGAATGAATATATAATTTAAAATTAAAAACATAAAAATGATAAAATATTATTTTATAAAAAATGTGAAAGGACTTTCTTTATGAATTTTGAGTACTTTACTTGAAAATAACAATAATATTGGTTTATGAGAAAATACGAAAAGATATTCATTATGAGTACTTTACTTGAAAATGACAATAATATTATTTTATGAAAAGACTATCATTATGAGTACTTTACTTTATGACTTAAAAGTACTTACACCACTACCTTGGTTAACTATGTGTTTTCATTCACCATTGAAAATTTGACAAATAAGCATTTTTAACTCATGCAATGCGACCTCAACATGGGGGATGATGTCATCTACTAGAATGTGATTGGTTGTTTTTTATAGTACATTTTCTTTGTTTTGAGGTCATTTTTTGACCTCAAAATCTCTCTAATGATGGCACCAACACTGTTCAACTGGTGAGAAACATTATTAACCAACCTCAAGGAGCAAGTGAACAAGTGTAGAACTGGAGAGAACCACCAATTTGGGTACGAGAGCATTTTGGTCACCTTCTTCTTGCAAAGGGTTCCACTGTTGTGTCCGTAGTTGACCATTCCTACCCGTCCACCCACCAAACTACGGATGGCTCGATGGAGTGAGCATGAAGGACGGCTCAGGGGGCCACAACGTTTAGCTTTTGGTGAGGACTTCTTTTCATGGCTTGAGGAACAGATCATGATGATCGAGGACTACCCCTATGCTGGGGTGGACTTCTGCGAGGACATAGACTTGGCACTGCCCGAGGATGAGGATTGTGATAACTCAGGTATGACCTTCATTAATGTATTTTTTAATTTTTTGAATATATGGTTTTTAATTGTTTTTTAGAATGTGTAAAAAAGATTTAATACATGTATATGTGCATGTCACAGATCGTGGACCATAGAGACCTGCAGGCTATTTGTTGTTATGCCGAGGTGGTATCAAGCGCGAAGTTGCTTCGGAAGAAGAGGCAGGAGGGGTTCAAGAAATAGAGTGAAACCTACAAGGTTTAACCCTCGGGGTTCTAGCTATGAGGATGGATGATGTTCCTCTGCATCTTTAGCGGCATGTTGTAGGTGTGCCTAGACGTATTGGTCTTCTTCTCCGTAGGGTGGCTAGAGCCATAGTCTGCTACCACCAGTGGCGCGAGGTATCTAAGGAGGATCGTGATAGATCTCCTAGGTCTCCTTAGATAGTAGTATTTTACTTTTTGTGGCATGTACAATATATGTAGGTTTGAGAGCCAAATTTTTGTATGGGATTGGATCCCAAATTTTTGTCTTTTGGACACAAACTTTATGTATTTGAGAAAAACGTTTTTATATGTAGTGATATATATACATGGACCTAATTTTATGATCTATTTATTTACAATGAATTGTATGTTTATTTCATGATGTACTTTTTATGTATGGGCTAGATGCCAATCCAAAATGTAGTTAGCTAATGAATCAACTACACAATTGAATTCCCTTGGTATGTGCTGATATGAAATATAATTAAAAGATCGTTCCAAGAGGCGTACCTTTCGAAATAAGCAAAGTAAGATAGGATCGTGGATTGCGTAGATACGATTCAAATGGGAAACCACGAGTTGGGAGTCTAGAAAGACCGATAGGGAGTCAATTCCAAGGGAAGCAACCTCAAGAGTCCAATGACTGCATGGTACTCTGCAATATTGTTGGTTGCGGGACCCAAGCAAATGGCTCCTAAAGATAACAACTCGCCAGTGGGAGAATAAATTACCCATGCCGTGGAAGCGAGGTTCCGGGTGTGTCGGCTCGTACCATCGGCGAATCCGCAATAGGAAAACTTCTGTGCATAAAAGCACAAGTCAAGGTAAGTACGGATACATGAGATCCGTGAGTGCATACAAAAAAGATAAATGAAAACAAACTAGGTACATTATGTACAAAAATGTCTCGCATAGGATGAACCTACGCATAGAAAAGTTTGAGGTACAATCTGTTGCGGGGCCGTGCCAATGGTGTGCCATCACAGTCGATAAGTTCATAGGCTCCTTTCTCCAAAACACGTTTTACAACGAAGGGGCCGTACCACATAGACTCTAGCTTTCCTTTTCCAAGTTTGTCATGCATTTGGTCGTATGTGAGTACGAGGTCACCTTCATTGAAAACCCGAGGTTGAATGGATTTGTCATACTGTGCTTTGATGCATTTTTTATGGGCTTCATTAGCTAAAGCAGCATCTCAGCGAGTTTCGTCTAGCTTGGCTAGGTATAGAAACTGTTCTTCTTCAGAAGTGGTATTGGGGAGTAGCTCTATGGCTATCTTAAGTGACAAAATTTCACATTCAATTGGTAAGATGGCTTCCAGGCCATACACCAGTTGAAAAGGTGTGAATCCGGTAGCACTTTTCACTAAGGTTCGGTATGCCCATAATGCCGAAAAAAGAGATGAGTGCCAATTGGACTTATGAGTGCCCACAATTCGCTGAATCATGCGTTTCAGAACCTTGTTAATAGCTTCGACTTGGCCATTAGCCTGTGGGTAGTACGGGGTTGAATTTTCATGACGAAAATCCAACTTCGCGCTCAATTCTTCAATCATATGGTTCCTGAAGTGGGAACCATGATCGGTCACGATAGATTGTGGGACTCCAAACCTAGCTATAATGTGGTTGAATATGAACGATGCTGTTGTTTTTCCGTCTTCAGCATAAGTGGGCATCGCTTCAGCCAATTTTGTGAAATAGTCCACAGCTACTATGGCATAGCTATTCCCCCTGGCTGAAGTGGGCTTACAATGCATGAAATCTATACCCCATTTGGAAAAGGGGCCAACAACAATAATAGGATGAAGTGGAGTAGGATGTGAGCGTGTCTTACTATGAAAGAATTGATAGGGTGGACATTTCTTAACCGTTTCAATGTAGTCTTTGAAAATCGAGGGCCAGAAATATCCTGCTCGTAGTATCTTCTGGGTTGTAGCTATCCCAGAGAGATGACCACCACATGCTCCAGCGTGGCAGTCATTACGAATATGTTTGGCCTCGTCTAAAGTCAAACAATGTCGAAGGACAGTATCAACACCACGACGGTAAAGGGTATTGTTGACTATAAGGTAGTACTTGGCATGATGTCGGATGCGTCGACGTTCATCGCAGTTGAGGTCGGGGCGGAAACGTTGGGTTTGGAGATATAGTAAAATATCCCCGTACCATGGGTCGGATGTGCTGATCAGGAATAACGATTCATCAGGAAGAGAATTGATGGGCTCATGTTGCTTAGTAGCACGGGGCAGGTTACAAATCAACTCGACAAAGACCAAAGATTTCTTGGATTTGGCTTTGGCAAATTCCAGGTCAAACTCTTGTAGGATGACAATCCAACGGGAATATTTTCCCCCAAGTACTTGACGTGTGAGGATATAGTACATTGGATTGAAATCCACTATGACAGTGGTATGGCAGAGCAGAATGTAATAACGAAACCTCTGGACAACAAAGATGGTTGCCAGAGCTAGTTTTTCAACATGTGAGTATCGAGTTTTGGAGTCAAGAAGACTCTTGCTAAGATAGTATACCACATGTTCTATGCCATTATTATCTTCTTGGAATAACACCATACCGATGGTGGAAATCGAAGCTGCGAGATAAAGAATGTAATCCCGTGTGTAGTTGGGGGGTTGAATCATAGGATCCTTAGTCAAGGCTTCCTTTAGATGATTAAAGGAGCGTTGGGCTTCGTCGTCCCACAAGAAGGGGGTATTCTTCTTTAGAAGCCTCATATAGCCTTTTGTTATCTTGGCAAAATTGCAAATAAACGACATAGAAATTTTGCGTGCCCTTGCAAACTTTGAAGTTCTGGTATGTTCGTGGGGGAAGGCAGGGCTAGAATAGCCTCTACCTTCGCAGGGTCCAATTGTATACCGCTTTTGGAGATTACGAATCCCAAAATTTTGCCGGCTTCAACACAAAAAACATATTTGTGCAGATTCAAATCAATATTGTAGCGATGACACCTAGCAAAGATGGAGCCTAAGTGATCAGGGTGATCTTCCCTTGTCTGAGAATGAGTAGGAAGGTCATCAAGATACGGTTCTGCAATGTGTTTGATATCGTGAAAAGCGTACGACATCGCCCATTGGAAAGTTTCTCTGGCATTTTTCAAGCCGAAAGGTAGCTTTCGATATGCAAAGATTCCCCATGGGAAAATAAAGGCAGTTTTATGTTGGTCTGCTGGGAGTATCTCGATCTGATTATAGGCAGAAAAACCATCCATAAATGAAAATATGACACTCTCGGCGCAATTATCGATGATCTGGTTGATGAATGGAGTTGGGTAGTTGTTCTTTGGAGAAGCTTTGTTCAATTCACGGTAATCGACACAGACTCTAATCATACCCTATTTCTTGGATACGGGGATGATATTGGATACCCAATCTGTCAGTGGGACAGGATAGATAAAACCAGCACACAAAAGTTTTTCGACTTCTGCTTTGATAGCGGTTTCCTTACAGGGGTGGACGGGTCGGAGTTTCTGCCGAATAGGTTAGGTGCTAGGAAAGGTTGGAATCTTGTGGACCATGATAGATGGATCTATTCCTGGCATTTCTTCATAACTCTAGGAAAAAACGTCGCATAAAGTTTTAAAGTAGGTAGTATAGAACTCCATTTCGATGGGGGTGCACGTCTTGCCAATATGAATGTTTTCCACGACACCAGGCTTCACTTAAATGTCAATGGGAGTGGTTGCCATGAGGTTGGCCAAGTTCCCTTTGGAAAATACTTCATCGAGCGAAGTGGGAAACTTGGTTTGAACCATTCCTAGTGAAGTGTTGGATTTTGTATCGGGCTCAATCGTCTGGATGGTGAGGAAGGAAGATCGATGATGGAAATTTCCCCATGGTGGTTCATCACCGCACATAACCTCCATAATTGATTCGTCAGTGGGAAAAATCAATGTGAGAGGATCGATAAGTGGTGGGGTTGAATGGGTCTCAGACAAGATTTGTGCCACTGTGTGATGGGTAGTAGAATTGACCCAATCGGTGGCTGAATGGATTGCTTCGTATGCTGCGAGGTTCCCATTTAACGGCATAGAGTTGTCATAGTTTTCAATCTCAGTGAGACTCGGTATCACCCAAGAATCATTGAAGGGGGTAAAGTTCAATGATATCATGTTGACTGGTTGAACGGGGGACCCCAGCTCTGGGAAAACTCCAATAAGGGAAGAATCCTTCATAAGACCAATGCCAATGTCTTGGAAACGGTACCAAGGTTGATCCAATAACGAAACGGTGTTGGTGGAGTTCGTATGAGAGTCAGGGATATAGTAATCTAGTTGATCTATGGTGACAATCTTCCCTTCATTAAGGAATTGCACGATTCGAAAGACAGTAGATGCTATGGTGGTCATGGCATAAAACCAGTTCCGTCCAAGTAGAATATTGTAATCTAATGGCGCATCCATGACTTCAATGTGTACAGATATTGTTTTTCCCCCCAGTTCAACACCAATCGCAGGAATGAGTCCATAAGGATGAAAACTGTGTCCGTCAAATGCTTTGAGAGTAGTGGGAGACGTCGTGACTTCAGGTGAGCCTAAGGCTCTCCAACAATTCAAAGACATAATCGACATGGAGGCACCCTCATCTAAGATAGTGCAATGGATGCTATTTCCACGGATTTTTGTATGAACTTGGAAGGCTAACTGATGGGAAAGCCGAGGTTTGACATAATCCAAGTTAAACATGATGGTGTTTGAAGTATCTGGGTCCACTACCCCCGGTGCTAAAAGTAAGGTTCTGTGCTATGTAGGGTAGTGTTGGAGAACCTCGAGAGTCGACATGGTGCATGGTGCTTGATCTAAATCCTCAACAATGTTGTAATTTTGGGTAGCTCGCGCGTTGGAATTAAATGTCTTCTTTTGTATGGTGCCCTTGGGTGGGTGTAGCACTGTTTCTGTAAGCGGTCTCTCGATGTGGAGATGGCCATTAGGGGGAGGGTTGGGAGAAGGATCTTCAATAGGAGACTTGCCTTTGGCTGTCTCTGACTGTTTGTTTGAAATTGGGGGCTTTTCGTATGTATTTGAACGAGTGGTTATGTGAATCTCTTCATTACTCCTCATCAGGATTTTGTGAGTTGCGGACGTCTCTCCGTGAGGTGGGTTGTGTGGGTTGCCCCCTTCTGGGGATTCTTGGGCAACCATTTTCTGTTGCTTTTGAGGGAAAGGGTTGGTTAACACGGTCAGAGAAGAGGATCCTTTAACGAATTTGTTGACTTCATCCTTGTAGGGACAGTCATGCGTATAGTGATCGTCTTGACAAATGAGGCAGGGAAAATTAGCCTTCCGACGTGGTTTCAGGTCGTTATGGGTGGGTTGTGGCATGGGGTTCTCCTACTGGTTAGAAGTTTTCTTGGATTTTCCATAATTGTTCTTCTTCTTTCCTCTGAATGGTTGTGATGTAGATTGAACTGTGTTCACTTCATAGGAAACAACAGCAGAAGCATAAGCTTTTGGAGCAACCTGGGGTGGAGCGGGGGAAGTAGGAGCATGTTGCCCTGTCTATTGAATGGTAGGATAGGCCTTGACTGAACCGACGATACCATCGATAGGGGGTTCAGTGGCAGGCTTAGTTGGATCAGTAGTGATGCAGGTGGCGTTGGGAAGAATTTCATGTAAAGTGTCGGATTGGGTATATACCAAATCCATGTACTGGGCAGCCGAGATGGCTTGTTCCTTTATGACCGGCCCGCGCATAGCAATGTCCCTGGCTATGGGAGGCAGGAATGACTTTGTGAACCAATCAGTGAGTAGCTGATCCGGAATGGGTGCCTTGATTATCCTATGGTATCGACGCCACTCATGGATGTGGTCCAAGATATGCGTAGAAGTGGTTTGACGCAACGAGGTTAACAATTCTGTTCCAGTCTCATACCGGATGGGGAGTTGGAAATGGGTCAGAAACTACATAGCCAAGGTGTTGAAATCATGAAAGGAGTGTTGAGGCATCTCGATGTACCATTTTGCTGCCGTGCTGGTAAGCGTGTGCTGGAAGATCCGTAGTCAAATGGAGTCATCCATTAATGAGTTGGATGAACACCAAAGATGGAACGTCATCACGTGGTTCTTGGGGTCTTCCTCGGGCTTGGAATTGAACTTAGGAATGTCTGATGGAATTTTGGCTGGGATAGGTGGCCAATGAGGTTCATGCCATATAGGATCGTTGATGAGCCTCGACAAATCAGGTAGATCTGGCGTGGCCAAGAAAGGAAGTTGATGGTTGGGCCGCGGGTATGAGTAGTAACCGTACGACGCAAGGATGCCCGAGGGGCTCTGCATAGCATATTGTTGCATGTTGTACCCATACATGTTTCCCGCAGGGTATTGCTGGAAGTTCTGGGGGTAGTAGGCCATCTGGTTAACCGATTGTGTGTTGGAAGTCATTACTTGATTGGGAATCACAGTGGTAACCAGTTGTTGTACATTCTACTGAGTGGGGATGGTGGGTATTGTACCCTAGTGTTGCTATGTCCTAGGAATGGTTGTTGCTCCTTGTTGGGGAATGGTTCCCTGGGGTTGTTGGGTTCTAGGAATGTTACCACTACTTTGAGTAGGTGGAGGATTTCCCGTACGAGGTTTAGGGGGTGGCTGCAAGTATGGTGTCCATGGAATATGGGTTCCACCTTGATGAAGAGGTGGAGGTTGAAGAGATGGGTTCCATGGATTCGTTACAGCCGAAGGGTAGGGGAAGCCAGAATTTAAGATGGGGGGAATTTGAGATTGCCCCCCAGCTGGGTTCCAGTTTCCAAATAATGAGTACCCCCCGCTCTAAGGGATTTGAGATCCCCAAGAAGGAATCATGCCTGACGAGGGATGTTGAAGATGAGGCCCGATTGGAAGACCGATATAAGGTTGTCTGCTGCTAGGTGTGTTGTACATACCAAAATGAGCAGATGCTGCTAGTTGGGAGGGTTGTTGGATGGTGCCAGCGGGTTTCCCTCCAGTAGGTGGATTAGATGGTCCTATGGGAGGAGGTAGGTGACTACGAGCGGGGTTCCCAACAAAGGGTTGTCCTCTTGTAGGATGGGTTGATGGCCCGATGGGAGGAGGTTGGTGACTGGGAGTGAGGTTCCCAACAAAGGGTTGTCCTCCTATAGGCTGGGTTGATGGCCTGCTAGGGGGGGTTGGTTGTTGGGATTAGTGGTTGCAATAGTCGGTTGTCCACCTCCTGAAATGGTGTAGATAGTGGCCGAAGGTGAACCTCCAGTCAATATGGATGATCCAGCGGTATGACTTGATGTTCTTCCGACACTAGAAAGGTGAGATAGTGTCGATTGGCCAACGGCGCCAAAGGTGCCGATTTGTGGAGGGGGTCTTCCATATGTGACAAGCGGGGATGGAGAAAATACTGGGTTATCCCTCATAGAATGTGCACCAAACATACTTGAAGGTAGTAAATGTGGGGAATTTAACTGAGGGGTGTCGGGAGTTTCGTCCATAGCATCTTGAAAAATGGGAGGACAATTGAGGATTGGGTCCAGGTTTGTATCCTGAAAAGGGTTTTCGGGGTTCAGAGGGAAACGATGTATAGTGACATCCGAAGGTATAGAACCGTCTGGATAGGAGTGATGAAACTCTGTGCTAGACAGAACATTGGGAACCCGATAGTTGGGAGGACGGGTAGCAGGGGGATATCTAGAAGCCATCGAGAGAATTTTCTCTGTATCACATTTAAACTATGTCAATGCTAATGGGGAGTTATCTAGACTAACCATACAATATTGGATCGAGGCCATGATCTCGTGTCCCGAAGGAAGGTTGGGGAGGGATACCATACGAGGTATGTTGCTGGAAGAACCGGTTTCCTGTGGATGAACACTGGATGGCGCAGTGGTAACAGGTGGAGGTTCCACCTAGGAAGTGAGAAAGCCATAGTCAGGTTCAAAAGGTGTATCAGGAGTTTGGGTTTCTTCGATAACTTTGACGTATCCACCCGGGACTGTAATCAATTCAGATATATCTTGGTTGGATCCTTCGGTGGTGCCAACAGATCCTTCGAAAAATCGTAGAAAGTATCTGGTGGAAGGGTAGTGCTGACATCGGGGAGGATGATGGCGTCGGGTCTAGTATCTTGGGCAGTACTAGTTTTAGCCGCTATAGTGTTGTCCACTATGACATATATATCTGGAATAATAGTGGGTGAAGTGACAGTGGGAATCTTAGGTGTGTGATTGGTTGTAGAAACTGCAAAGGGTTATGAGACCGTACTGTTAGTAACAGTTACAGGCAGAACTGAAGATGTAGTGCGGATCGGTGGTGGAATGTTCCCTCGGCCGGCACCATGGATGCGAGGGGCGGGAATAAGTGATGTAGGTGGAACAGAGGTCCATGGTGGTGGTGGTGGGATTCATCCCTGTATTCTTCGTGATCTTCGTGGGTCGGACATACTGGTAGGAAAACAAAATCCAGGGGCAGTCTCATGAAAAAAGAACTCAAAAACCCTAATGCAGCCAAGTGTGCACAAGGGGAGCTAGAAAAAGAAAGGCTCTCTGGCCAAAAAGAAAGCTCTAAAAAATGTACTGAAACCGTTGTCGCAGTAAGTGAGCTAAGAAAAACACTGGCTAGAATGCCAACAAGCAATCACTAAAAGACAAATTGACCCTCTATGAAGATGAGATAACAAGCAAAACCTCCTAACTAAGAGCTGGAGACCTCAACAAGTTGTATCATTCACAAAGTGATGAAATCCAAGTCGAACAATACAACGTGAGAGACCAATAAGAGAAGGATATCCCTCTACCGAAAGGGATCCTAAGTAAAAGAGTAGTAGTAGAAAAGTCACTAAGCTATCTCGTTCATGACATGTTGGAAAAGGTTTTCAGCGCTTCTACCTTATCACCCTTGTATCACCAGTATGGTGGCCGGAGAATACAAGGAAGACAATGATCGATGTTGCCTTAGGGATAAGTGGAGTGCGGCATTCCACAGAGTCCGTCCAGTTCTCGATCTCGTGGCGGTTTAACCCCTGAAACAATAGGAGGCCCCTCCATAAACTAGTGTATGACTGTGTCAACAAATACTAGAGGATTTTGGTACCCTAGAGGACAACAACTATGTCTCAGATGATAATGACAAGGGGGGATTATTTGGATGCCTATCCCCGGTGTCCTACCTAACTAACAAATTCTTTTTCTCCTCAAGCGAGGTTATGGTGTGTTTAGTTAGGGGGTGTAAATTTTAGTTGTTGTATTACTCAATCGGGTAAATGGACGTGAAACTTGGTGATGTTGTGACGACCCAAACCATGCAAATGAGAATGAATCAAAATGAGCCTTGTATTTGATGAAAACTAGCTATGGGAAAGAGAGAGTTCTTCGATCATAAATGCATGAAACTTTTTCAAAGAACCATTTAAGAACAAAATATTTTTATAGTTTTGTGTTTCTATGTAAGCCAAACTGAAATAAACACTCTTTCAGATTTCACTGATCTACAACTATAATGTTTCAAAATGAGAATTTATGTGGCAAATTGAATGGTTCACTTCGTAATGCACATTAATATAGCTAGATCGTTTCAATCCAAACAACACAAATGTTCTCCAATGACAATTTCCAATATAGATTTTAATGATGATAATGGAAAAGATTATATTTATAAGAACAATGTGATTTTAAAAATTACATAATACAGTGAAAGAGGATGGTAATACCAACTTGGTTATGATGAAAGGATCAAGCCGATGCAATCAAAGTAAAGGGGTGACCAAGTATACAAATAGTGCCACTAACTCAAAAATAATCAAGCTCACACCAAGAGATTAAACAAACCACAAATGACTGTGCAAGAGACAGGATGCTAGTGAGCAACAGAAAAATCCAATCTGAGGGAGAGAAGGTCAGGGATGACCTATGAAAACCAAACAGGAAAAGAAAAATAAAAAAAATGCAAGCATTACCGCATGGTGACTACAAGCTGATACACGGTACTGGTACACTACCGCGCTGGAAAGAGTGAACTTGGCGCGGTGCTATCACTTTGTAGGGAGTGGTAGGGGTGCGATACTACTGCAAAGGGTGTAAAAAGCCCAACTTTTGAGAAAAATTTTGAATTTTCCAGGGGTGCTGCAGGCCCAGGGGACTCACTGATCATAGAGGGAGAAAGTATGTAGAGAGGAGGAGTGAATAGAGGTCAAAAAGACCAAAATCCAAGACTGGTTTGAAAAAAAAGAAGAATCACAATCAAGAATGGCTGAAAGTGAAATAAATCAATCAAATGGGGTTCAAAATAGCGCAGTTGCCAGTTTTTGTTGTATATATTTCTCCCTACGGATAGGTAGAAACTTTGTTAGGTTAAAGTAGACTTGACTAACTTCAAACTAAGACAAAAAGATAACAAATGCTACCTTGAATTCTTAGATTCAAACAAGTGCTTCAATATTATACTGTTGAAAGAAACAGAATAGGTTTGACTAACCTTTGATTTAATTGCTCATCCTAGTTATTGATCCAATCCTTAAGTCCTTGCGAATGAACCTGTTGGGATGAATCAAAGTACAAGAACATATGATCTTTCTAGAAACTTGAAATATATGTCAAAATCTAAATCTATCATAGAAACAAATCATGTAATTGAAACAGCATCAACACACACAATTTGAGAAACAAGACAAGTTATATTTGTATTGCAAACTTGAAGTTACTTACAATGGTTGCTTGATGTCAAAGCCAACTCCCAGCTCCAAGTGCTTTCTCCTCTAGCTATCTCCACAAATATCTAAGACTATATTTTTGATATCTCAAAGAGTCCTCCCCTTTGCTCATGAAAGGCCTCTCTTATAGTGTGTATGAGGATTAACCAACAAGAGAGAAGGATGGATCTTGGGAGTGTTTAGTGGATCAGACCCACTAATCTGAGAAGGTGTGTTAGGATCGAATCAGAGGTGTCAATCCTTAAAAATATCTCGGAGATCAAGATCTCATAAGTCATGGCAAAAAGGCTAAAAAGAAACTACTGTGCCCCTAGAACTGAGCATAGGGCGGTAGTACCGCGCTCCAGGAAAGAAGCATAACACGGTGGTATGGACTACCATGCCCTTAAGACTAAGCAAGGAGTGGTAGTGTTGATAAATAGGTCTCAGTTGGGTTTGTCAGGTGACATGAAGGGTTTGTCTTTGTGGGTCATTCATTACTTTTCTCTTCTGGGTGTTTTAAGTAGCAGGGGAAGTGTCGTCAAGTGTTTTCATTGTGAAGATGCAACACTGTGAAATATGGAGGTATAACACCCTGCCTCTAAATGGACTTTCTTTGAAATAGTATTTCTCATAATCCTGTGAAGTCTCCTTTGATCATAAACTTTTGTTTTCGTTTTATCTTTTATCTTTTCTTTGAAGTCAGTTTTGCTTTCTACACTCAAATGTTTTCCTTTATCCTTCAATAAATCCAGCTCAACTGTTGGTAAGGCAGAAGATAGATCTTTGGGCTAAACTCAATCCTAAAAGGGTAAAAAACCACTTACAAAGAATTGTTTTGGTGACTTTGTCTTCAATGATTGATTTTCAGGAATATTAGAGATCCTTTCGTTGATTGGTCAAAGCGGCCCTGTTTTAATAACTAAGATTCAACGTTTCTTTCCTACTATCTTGGGGCCCCATTCACTTTAACGTAATTATATGCCTCAAGGATTTCACTATAATCAGACCCATGGAAAGGAAGCATGTCTCAACGATATATGGCATTTAAAATGATCCCATGCTACAAATGAAAGCCAAAAGGGCTTATATTAAAGAGTTGATTTCCAGAAATTCTCACCTCAATCAAAGCACGACAGAGAGATACTAAGCATATTCAGTCAAAAAGCTACCCAAATAAATCAGCTGAACAAGGTTCTTCTCCATCCGTGAAGCATGATAAATCAAACAAACTTATCACTCACACAAAAGGACATTATGGATTGAAGAACCAGAGAAATCAAATGTGCAAGTTGAAGAAACTCATTTTTGGAAGACTCAAACGACAAAAGTCATCAAGAAATATCCAAGAGGGTATAAATAGCATGGGAATAAGGAACAAACAAATATGACTGTAAGATATTGTTACGATCCTGTGGAGTCTTTTTAAGTTGATCTCTAAAAGGCAGAATTCTAAAATGAACTCCATACTGAGGCCCTGAGAGAGTAAAAAAGAAGTATGATTCTAAGTTGCCCTCTCCCAAAATGACCATGATGATGAGAGTGATCACTCTATCCATGAAAGCTAAACTATGAAGACATTTTATCACTCATGTAAATCAACAGTTTGTAAGTTTTCTACTCTTAAGGAGAGTGTTTTTTCATAGATCTATGTTCACCAGAGAATCGCCAATTGTTGTTGCTGCAACATCCCCTCCCAAATTGTTTTGTGGATATTGGGGTCCCTCCTTCTACTTCTCTTACAAAGTTACGTAGGAGTTAAACTTTCCTTAGAATTTCTTTCATACTTAGTTCTTTTTAGGAGGAACCTTTCTTGTTGAGTTTATTGATCTTTTATTCTAAGTTGGATCTCAAGTGTTTTGCCCACAACGACAGAAGAACTCAAGCTTTTCATCCGCAATGGTGGAAGAAATCATAAAGTTCGGTCGCAACAGGCACCTGTTTTATCAAGTTTTTCTGCCTTGTACCTTTCGGGCAAAATCGCCAAGTCCATTCGAAACTTTGGGCAAACTCGGTGAGTCCTCCCGCCACAGCGGACCAACTCAAGAACTTTCCCTACAATGGTGGGAGGTTCTCGTCTTTCGTTTACCAAGGCGCAAAGAAAACTTCGGACAAACTTGGCAAGTTTCCTCACAATGGCGGAAAACTCATGATTTTCCACCGAAACGTCGAAACGACTCCCAATATTTGGCCACAACGGGTGGGTGTTTTATTCAAGTCGCAAAAACCTTCAGCTGTGGATGGAACTTATGATTTTTTGCCACAACATCGGATAAACTCAGCAACTCTCACCGAAATAGCAGATAGAACTTACGAGTCTTTGCCGCAATGTCGGGTGAGCTCACCCTTTCCTCCTGCTTTTGGTGGTTACGCTTCAATACCAAACGTGCCTCGGTGACCCCGCCGTATGCCTTTTAAAGCCCCCACCAACCTATTAATTTCCCACACATGTCAACCTTTATATAAGGTTTTGGGGAGTTTGTTTTGTTTCTATTGTTAGAATTTGTACTGGAGAATGTTGTTTCAAAGTTGTTTGACTGATCCAACTTACCTCACCAACAACATAGCCAACCTCCATGGGACAAACAATATTTTGCTAGGTAGGTGGATCTGCCAATGTTTCATTTTACTGCTAAATGTATAAATCTTTTCTCGGTAATGATCCCCCCTGTGAGTTGCATGGCTAGCAGACGTCTGCATGTGTTGTTATTTTTGGCCATTCCCGAGCCTTTGTTTTCTAACCATGTACCCTTTCAGCTCTCCCCTAAGTCCCTGGAACCTACGAGGTTCAACCTTCCTAGCCGGCTTTTACCCATCATGCCACTCGCGCTGTCGTCTGAAGAAATCCTAAACAAATAAAGGGGAAGAAAGAATACAACTCAGTTAGCCCCCCCCCCCCGGAAGTGACTTATCTTGGTTGAAGTTGTGCTGAAGCAATCTTTGTTTTTATCTTGATTTTGCAGTATTACATATTATCATGTCGATATATTGTTTTAAAATTCCTGCATCTTGCTCTATTGTTATGTACTATTGTGCAATCTTATGTTATTCATGCATAGTTGCTTGACAGGATTAAGCCAGAATGCCGAAAGGTAGCAGAAAGAGAGCTAAGGTGGTTGAGCCGGAACCAGCAGAGCCAAGAATTGAAACTCTGTTTGAGGATACCAAATCCACCATAGGGGTTCCTCCTGAGGTCAAATGGGGAGATGTTTATCGTATGATCAGAGACCAAGACATCCCAGGAGCACTCTTGGAGGAAGAGCACATATATTAGAATATCAGAACCTCTGGGATATCCAAAGCCTCTATGCATCCTGAGCTCTTTCCTTTCTCAGAAGTGATTGGATGGATCCTGGAGCATGCAAACCCAGAAACAAGAGTGTTGTATGATAGCAAAGGAGAGGCATTCACCTCGTTCCACCCAGCCTACATTGCAGCAGCCTACAAATTACCGCACTCTCAGAAGCCACTGAATGATGAATGGCTGGGGCAGATAGACAATCTTGAAATGGCTAATAAGCTGCTAATCATAGGAAATCAGCTCAGGAAAAGAGACAGTGACGAATATGAAGTTCAAAATCGGAGGGCCCCTTTTCGGATGATCTCCCTTATGTTGAGAATAATTTTCGGCATGGCTGACGGAACCGTTTATAGGATACAATGGGCCCCCATAATCCATTACATAGCATTCAAAGGAAATTTCTTTGAATAGAAAACTATCCTCTCGGACAGTTTATCATCTACCGTAGCCGCAACCAAAGAAGGAATGACTCTGAAGAAGTCAGAATTCTTCATGTCCTCATATCTTGTTGATTGCATTTTGGCCAAGCTCTCTTTCCCAAAGCTGGGATGCGTTTGGGACCAGTCCAACACCCTAGTCTGTACTACCTATAAGATACCGAGGGCTCATAATTACAGGATGCATTACAAACTCATCTGTGAGGAGTTCATCATACCCTTGTATGAACAAATGTTTAGTGAAGAACCCAATTGCTTATCAGAGAACGCCATGGCAATGCTGTAAAATTATGGCGATTTCCATTTTTCAGAAGACGGTACTTATATCAGAATGTATGGAGGTTCCAAGCCACCATATATCTTGCCCAGATACGCTACTGATTATATAGTCCTTAAAGAAGCAGTTAGGCAAGTTTTTCTTGATGGAGTTGGAGGATTTTTGAATAAATTGAAAAAGGCTTCCTTCCCTTCTCTACCTTTCTATGTGGGAGCCTATAAGTTCTCGGAGGTTGCATTCGCTGAGGAATTCATTCAAGAGTTGAAATGTTTTCAATTCAGAGAGGCAATATTTCCTAGAAATGACAGACGAAACAAAGTTGCAGAACACTATAAAGAGTTTTACGCCCACTTCGATTATGCCCATTATTATGATGATGATGAAGAAGTATATAGGGGAATTAGCAACATGGCTGAGTTGCAAATCTGCTGCTACAAAGGTGGAGCAATTTCTAGCTCTACCACTGTCCAAAGTGCCCAAGAAGCCAAGTTGCAGAAAGAAAAGGAAGTAGTGGAAGCTCTAGCTAATGAAGAGCAGAGGCTAAAGGAGGAGGCAGATAGAACCCAGAAAGAAATTGATGAACAATTATGGAAGGAGCAAGAACAAGCCCTTAAGCTCCAGGAGGCAAAAACTATTAGGCTGGAAGAAGAAGAATCCCAAAGGCTTCGGGATCAAGAGTTAGAAGAGGAAATATTGTAGCATGTTTCCAAAGAGCGGGAAGAAAGGGAGGTAGTGGAAAATCGGCTAAAGGTTGAAGAAGAAGAAAGACGGCACAGGGCCGAAGAAGAAAACAAGGCAAATGAAGATGCACGAGCTGGTGGTTCTAATACACAGACATGGATATAGGTTCATCCCAATTGGTACAAACCCCGCCTGCTGAGGATAATTTCCCCATAGAAAGTATCCCATTGATCCCTTTCACCCCATCAAAGGATCATACTGTGTCCCAGTGGAACAGATTTTTATATAACAGAGATAGGAAATCTATTGTTTTGAAGTCAGAGACAAGGTTGAAGAGACTTTTTGAATTGGACATTGTCACCCATCGTGAAACTACTGTTATGCAAAACAGGAAGCATGTCCCTATGGCTATGGCATCTATTGTTGTAGCAGCAACTAAAGCAAGCGAGGACAATGTAATCAACATAGTCAATAAGTTCGAGTCAAACAAGAAAAGGGATCGTATGCTACATCACACCATAGCCAATGAACAATCCTATAGGGAGCTCATGGTAAAGAAACATGATCACCTCCTGTCCAATCAGAAGGAGTTGTTGGATAAATATCAACACCTGAAGGAGGAAAAGCAACACCTGGCAGTACAAATGATGGTACTTGAAGCAGAGAAGAACGACGCCGAAGCCAAAGTTGACCAGTTAGAGGAAGATAAGTAGTTTTTGGTTGAGCAGCTATAACAAGCAAACAACGGAGCAATGGATATGACTCCATTTCATGAGCAATCCTGTGATGTGCTTAAGCAAATGCATGAGAAGCAAGAACTGCTTATGGAAGAAGTTTGTAGGTTAAAGGCCATGCTGGACAGAATGAAGGAAATCAACTCTGAGGCTATTAGCACTACTACATTTATACCCAAAATCCGAGGGAAAAATCTGACGGCGTGTGGATTTATCTTTATAAACTTACCAAAAAACACAAGTGTACAATTTTTTTTTTTAAATGTGGCAACAAGCGTCGGCTATGCGACGGCGCGTTTAGTAAACGTCGGTTAAGCGACGTCTCTTTTAGTACACATCGGTTAAGCGACGGTGAAGAGAGCACGTTTAATAGGGGAGATATATGAAATATGTATAGCCGTCGCATAGCTGACGTGTACTAAAAGAGACGCCGTTTAACTCCACGCGTCCTAAACGAGCCGTCGCATATTCGACGCTTGTGGCCATTATTTGCAAACGTTCATATAAATAGAGATGTAGGCCTAGGTTCATAATCTCACACACTCACTCTCGTACAAATCTCTTGGACAAGAAATGCGAAATGCCTAAGGAGTATTAGGGTTTGGTTTTTGGCCTTGTGCTTTTGTGGGGATCTTCCCACTTGGTCTTGGAATTTGGTCTTGCTCTTTGGTGACTTCTCTCTTGAAGTATCTCTTGGTTAATTTCTTGGTTTAGGGTTTGGTTTTTGGCCTTGTGCCTTTGTGGGGATCTTCCCACTTGGTCTTGGAATTTGGTCTTGCTCTTTTTTTGACTTCTCTCTTGAAGTATCTCTTGGTTAATTTCTTTGTTTAGGGTTTGGTTTTTGGCCTTGTGCCTTTGTGGGGATCTTCCCACTTGGTCTCGGATTTTGGTCTTGCTCTTTGGTGACTTCTCTCTTGAAGTATCTCTTGGTTAATTTCTAATTGGTTTATCATTGGTAAATCTTTGTTGGAGAAAGTTTGTCCTCTTGTGTTAGGGTTTACCCTCACTAGTTAGGGTTTTCTCTTGTGGATTTGGCTTTGACTCTTGTGGAAAAGAAGATTCATCATATACTTGGTTTTGTTTTGAGTTAGGGTTTACCCTCACTTAGGGTTTGCTCTTGTGGATTTGGCTTTGACTATTGTGGAAAAGAAGATTCATCATATACTTGGTCTTGTATTGAGTACTTAGGGTTTACTCATGTGGATTTGGTTTTAACCATTGTGGAAAAGAGGACTCATCATATACTTGGTCTTGTCTTGAGTTAGGGTTTACTCATGTGGATTTGGTTTTAACCATTGTGGAAAAGAAGACTCATTATATACTTGGTCTTGTCTTGAGTTAGGGTTGACTCATATATTGTGGATTTGGTTCTAACCCTTGTGGAAAAGAAGACTCATCATATACTTTGATTTGCTCGTACTTTGTTCTTAGGGTTTGAGTAATAAAATACCACGTAACAATAATGTTACAGGTCATCAAGATCATCTTGAACAAAATCGAGAATTGCTTGCTAGGTTGTGAATTGGAGTGGAAAGAAGGGGTGATGGAAAATGTTATTGTCCTTGCAATCGATGTAGGGGCTTTAATAAGAGAAGGTTACTGATCTCAACAGCTAAAAAACATTGTAGGGAACATGGACATGTTGAGGGGGGGCATGAATATCATCCATTGGTAAGTCATAATTCATTATATATCATGCGGTCTGTTTGTGCCAGAAATTGTTTCCAGGCCACAAAGAAACAAGCCAACACAATCTCAAAAATACAATAAAGTAAAAGTAGGTTTTAGGCTAAGTTGCCAGGGTACTTGGGTACTGGGACGGGTACGGGTACACCACTTTTTGAAATAGGGTACTTGGGTACGTCGGGGTACTGTAGACATATATATATATATATATATATATATATATATATATATATATATATATATATATATATATATAATTTTATAATTTTCTAAGTAATAATTATATTAATATATTTATAATTAAATATAAATATAATTAATAAAACTGAAAATTAAGCTAAATTAAAATTAATAATTATTAATACGAAAAAATTTAAAATTGAAAAACTTTAAAATTATTGCAGGAACATTTTCTTTTATGATAATCTATCTGTAGCCATATCAAGGAACTCGGCCACTAGTTGTTGTTTACCTTTTGATTTATACCCATCCATGTTTGATTCCATTCAAATGCTTTTTTCCTTTTTGTTAGTGCGCTCCATTTTATGAAATCTGTAAAAGCCTACTTGTCCTTTTGAAATGTCTCATGCAGACATGTTTTAACTATTAGTATGAGGTTGCAAAAGGTCATCATGCTAAAAACCTTAGGTTGATTTTCCAAAACATTAAACTCGCCTTGATTTGTAGTTGGCAATGTGGCATCCTTGATATTTGGATTTTTCAGGACCCTAATTCGTTTTACCATTTTGTCAAAAAGCCAAGTTAATCCTATTTTCTGTTGCTAGGTTTGACAAACTGGAAAGCAAGCTGACTGTCTTATTATAATTAGCATTTATGCTAATCCTACCAAAGCTACAAACAGGCCTTGAATAAAAGTTGCAGTTTATCTTGCTTGGTTGGTTAACTGTGGTTGGAAAGCATGCTGATTTGACCAAGCTAAAGTCATATAAAAACTTGCTATTCTGAAACCTTAAGTGAAATTGGCCATTCCAACCTAGAACTCGATCTCCTTTTCATGTGGGGTAGGATTCCTGAAATTGTCAATGTTACTCCATGAGTGGATTTCATAACTGACAAGCTATGTTGACCTTGGAACTTTATTCTCGAGGGAAATTGCTAAAGTGATTAGATTACAGCATGACTGAATATATGACAGTGAGATGGCAGTTTGTCAAATATTGCTATCCTGGAAACAATACTAAGCCTGGTGTGCTGATTAGACATAGCATAACCTTGGAAAAAGTGTGATGTGATGATACTTGTAAACATATTAGTTATTATACTGAAAGACAGCTAAATGAATGAGGTAAAAGCACTCTAATAGGCAGTTCTCATGCATGTTCTCTAATTACAGCCATGCAAACAGCAGAAATTATGAGACAGAGTCGTTGTAGTAGTTGTTTTTCTGAGTACTCATGTCCATTCATTAACACCATGTATATTGGGCCAGCCTTTGACATGAGCAACCTTAATCTTTAGTTTGGCAAGCATGCTAATGGGTGTATAACTTTTAAGTTGTATAATCTAAAGTCAGATATATGTATAGCCGTTTGACAAACTGGAAAGCAAGTTGACTGTCTTATTATAATTAGCATTTATGCTAATCCTACCAAAGGTACAAACAGGCCTTGAATAAAAGTTGCAGTTTATCTTGCTTGGTTGGTTAACTGTGGTTGGAAAGCATGCTGATTTGACCAAGCTAAAGTCATAAAAAAACTTGCTATTCTGAAACCTTAAGTGAAATTGGCCATTCCAACCTAGAACTCGATCTCCTTTTCATGTGGGGTAGGATTCCTGAAATTGTCAATGTTACTCCATGAGTGGATTTCATAACTGACAAGCTGTGTTGACCTTGGAACTTTATTCTCGGGGGAAATTGTTAAAGTGATTAGATTACAGCATGACTGAATATATGACTGTGAGATGGCAGTTTGTCAAATATTGCTATCCTGGAAACAATACTAAGCCTGGTGTGCTGATTAGACATAGCATAACCTTGGAAAAAGTGTGATGTGATGATACTTGTAAACATATTAGTTATTATACTGAAAGACAACTAAATGAATGAGGTAAAAGCACTCTAATAGGCAGTTCTCATGCATGTTCTCTAATTACAGCCATGCAAACAGCAGAAATTATGAGACAGAGCCGTTGTAGTAGTTGTTTTTCTGAGTCATGTCCATTCATTAACACCATGTATATTGGGCCAGCCTTTGACATGAGCAACCTGAATCTTTAGTTTGGTAAGCATGCTAATGGGTGTATAACTTTTAAGTTGTATAATCTAAGGTTTTAAATTTACAGTATTACATTACTGTATAGTGTTTGAAGTTCATTCATTAAAGACAAGCATTACCAGCATACAAACCATAAAGCAGCAATGAATTTATCAATTATGTAACTAAACAAGTTAAAAATGAATCCAAAACAAAGACTGAAGGGTAAAAAGGATCATATATATTTCATAATTCTGTTCAGCAAATACACATGAGAGTTACAGTACTTAGGCGCTCATAAACAAGTCACAGACATCCTTAAGCCAGCCAAAAATCGAACTCTGTTTCTGTCTTTCTTCTCACTCTAAATACTATTTTTTACAAAATTCGTTAGGGTCTAAACCCTAACTTCTTTCAACCAAATCCTCGATGGGTTAAAGTGAAATAAAGTCTTTCCTCTAGAACATAACGTTACTAACTAATTAAAGCATCTATTAAAAGCTCCATAAGCAACTAACTAACTGCCAACTCAAAGGTCTTTGGCAGCTTCGACTAGTAAGGCTATTCCATCCGAGATTTGAGCCTTTTTTCTAGCTCTCTTCTGTTCATCTTCTGTCTCTACTAACTTCCTTGTAATCTTTTCATTCTTCTGCTGCAAGTCTTTGACATTCTGCTTCAATTCTGCATAATGCAAATCTGTGCTTCTCTTTCTCTTCAAGGCTTCTTTAGACACTGTTATTAGCTCTTGATAATTTTCATTCACTTCCAGTAAGTCTTCTCTTAGCCTTCTATTTGCTAAGACTAGGGCATCATTAGTCTCTTGCATGCATGCCATTTGATGCCTATATTGTTTGATGGTTCTTTGCAGGTTGTCCATGTCTGAGTCAAAAACCTTCCCTGTTATGGTATTTTGCATCTCACTGGGCAGCCAAGGGACATTCAGTCTTCTGAAAATATCCTCATCTTCCTGTAACAGCTCTGAAGATACACCATGAAAAATAGGGTTCTCCTGACTTGTTGTTTCAATGGGTGTAGTTTCATCTATCAAGTTCTGATTTTCAGAATAAGAAACTTCAATTTCCTTCTTTTGTTGTTCCTTTATTATTTCATCTTTTAATTCCAGAAACACAGCAGATAATTTTGTTTGAGTGAGACTGGAATCTTTTGCTGACTTCAATGACCTTTTTTCTTTTGTATGCTTAGAAACTGGACTGTTTATAACTGATTCCTTCTTGATCTTGAGTTCTTCATCTGAAGATTCATCATCAAGTACATATATCTCTTCTGTCTTCATTCTAGGGTTTAGCAACTTTTTCATATTCATCCTTAACTTGTTTTTAGATCTGGTTTTCGGTCTCCATTCTGAAACAAGTTCTTTTACCATCTTCAAAGTTTTTCCTTGATGCTTAATTGTGGCTAGCTCTATACCTTCGATTTTGGTTTTCTCTTTCTTTGGCTTCTTTGTTTTATCTTCTTGACTGTACTTTTCTGTGTATTCCATCCCAGCTTTAGTTTTGAGAGTGAATTCATCCTCTTCTAGTAAATATCCCTCATCCTCAGATAGGACAGTGATGGGGCTTCTTCGTTGAACCTTAATGTCCTCTTTTTCTAGAGCACCCTTTTCTGTGACAACAATTTTCTCTTCACTGAGAGTTTCTGCTGGCGCCATGTGTTTCTCAGGCTGATCTTCTTGTTCTGGAAACAATGAATATTTACCTTTACTATCAGCTACAACCCTTTGAGGTTCATTTTTACCCTTCAAAGGTTCTGGTTCTTCTTCAAATTTAATTTCTTTTTTGTCTTCAGACTTGCTCTCCTGACCTAGTTTTCTGACTAGAGATTGACCTTTGTCTACACGCTTTTTAGCTTGCTGCTCTTTTTGCTTGGTCTGAAAACCAGACCAAAACAAGAAATGCTCCCATGTCTTCCCTTCTTGTTGTAGAACTGTGCTGATAATAAGCTTAATCAGACCATGATGGAAGATGGATTGTGTAGTATGATCATGATGCCCCTTAATCCTGCTTGACATATTTTGCAGACTTCTGAATAAGAAGAAAGGAAGGTTCATTTTGGATTCACTAATCAAATGCTGTAGAAATCTAAAATGGTATTTGAAAACATAAGCATATCTGCCTTCACAAGTGATATAGCTTTGTAGAATTTTAATGGGCTGCACCCATTCATCCCTGACCTCCTGTATTAACACCCCTTTGCGCCAGTCTGGAGTAATACCAGGTAAAAGGTACTTTTGATCATCAAAAGTGAAAGGCAGTTTTTTGAACCACATTTCACCTTCATTCTTGACTCATGTAGCTTCAACAACTAAATCCACATTCAGTTTAAACTTTAAAGTATCAAATACTATCATGTCCTCCTTATAGCTTTGGGCAAATTTATAAGAAACCTCAGTGTTATAGCCATTGATTTTCCTGAAGAAATCCAATCAACCAGCATTTTGAAAAAGCTTTGCACAATCTGGAAATTTGTCAATCCAATTTAGCTCAGTGGGTTCGATTCTATTTGTTTTGCCACTTTTACCCATCTGCTTTCAACTACTGAAACCTATGTACTTTTGGAGTTCTATTGATGAGCTAACAGGCTGCTTTCAGATTTTGAAGAAGTAGTGGCTTAATGTATCGCTAAATTTCAAATTTCCACTTGTCACAGCATCTCAAAGAACTCTTAAACTGATCTATTTTTGACAGGAGCTTTGTTTAGAACCTATATTCATGTTTTCCCTAATGAATTTTAAGAAAACAAGCTTTTCTGAGAAAAAACCCCAATTTAGCATCCGCTATCAGTTTAATGCGGAATACCCTATTCTCGCTTTGCTGTGGATGTTTAAATCAATTTTTTAGGTACCTGGTTGTTCAATTCCTCTGTGCAAGTGTCTTCAGGTCTTTAATTCACTACCAGCTGGAAGAACGAGCAAGCCGTAATTTCTCTGTAACTGCAACTTCTGGCTTTCAGGCACCTGTCCTCTCTCCACCTATTTTCCATCTTCGTGATGTATCTGTGAAAAAAACTCCTTTCATGTCAAATTCGTCTAACACCTCCTCCTGTCATGATATGCACCATTCCAGCTAATAATATCCACGATCTCTTCCACGATCCAGCAGCACCTGTTTTCATAATTACTACTGGAGCAACACGTATCAACAGCCTTCATTCATGTGATTAGTCACTTAGCAATGAAACCATGCGAAAATTTAGCTTAAAAAATAATGATTTCGGCTGGCGCGATATTCTTGTAGCGCCACTGTATTAACTTTTCATGATTGCGCTACAAGAATAATCTGCATTCAAATTTTGGCCCAATTTCAACTATTTTTCCAGTTTAAATGATAAACCACACTCTTTGAGTATGTTTGTGACATCCTTACTTAATATAAATCCTATTTATCCCTTCAAATCCTAAAAGAAAATAATAAGAAATCTAAAAGCAAGCAAAAAATTAAAAATTTCATTTGAAAATCAAAAAATTCCTAAAGGAAGCAAAATGAGAAAATTTTTGCAAACGAGCAAAATTAAAATCAAAATCACAATCAAAATATAAAATCAAAGAAAACAAGTTCATGACTTAACACGGTCTTTATATTGAGAGTTTTTGAAATTGTATATTGTATCATTTTTATTTTTGTTACTTATGAATCGATCACATGACTAACGTTCTTTGTTTGATGTTTTAATTGTAATTATAAAGCAAGGGCCTCCTAGGGTTGTTCCAAACATGGAGAATGTGGTAATTGCGGAACAACTAGCGCAGGAAGAACAATATGCAGGTCCTTCGAATACTGATCATGATCAAATTAATGATGATCATATGGAATTAAACGATGATCATGATGACGATAACATAATTGAGGATGATGGTGCAAATGCATTAATCAATGATGCATGTTGATGTATATGTAACTTCGGAATGTATTTCACATATATGTATATTGTATTCCTATAGAGATGGTATTATTCCTCTATAAGGAAGTGTCGTCATTGTAAGTGTCGTAACTTATACTTGAGGGCTTATTAGACCACCTTATTTGGGGTCGGCCCTGTATAAGTCATGTGGGTCAAAGGGTTATTAGACCACCCTATTGGGGGTCGGCCATGTGGGTCAAAGGGTTATTAGACCACCCTATTGGGGGTCGGCCCACTCAGCATTATGTTATGTGGTTAAGTTCGAGCCGACATGAGTTAGGTAAAAAGGCAAGTCAAGTCAAGTATAAATAGAGTGCGGGAGGCACTCTATTTACTCACTCACTTCTCACACATGCTCTCAAGGAGGAGAGGCGCACTTATGGAGGAGGAGGATTGCTGCTAGGTTATGGCTATCTCTATTGGTTGGTTGTATCATTGCTCTATCTATCTCTGAGGAAGTTATTGGGGTTTTTCACCTTTATGGTTTTCCCCAAGTAAATCTTTGTGTCTCTTGTGTGCTTGCATTATTGTCTCCGTGATTGATATGCTGTAGATATGCTGTACATGTTGTTCTCTCAGTTAAGATCCTAGATCATATTGAAGTAAATTCTGAAAATTTAACATGGTATCAGAGCTAGCCTGAAAGAAGGCATGATATGGCATGTATGACACTTGTTGCACTTACGATGCTAGGGCTTGATATAGCAAAAACCAGTCATCGTAGAACTTTCGCTATAAATCCGTTTTGGAGAAGTTTTCGGATCTGAAATTATTACAGGCCGAAGCTAAGATCTCTAGGTATCTTGTGTCCAAAGGACAACCTCTAATTCGTTGTACTTTGTGATTTATGATCTGTACAATATAGGGTTTCTGCCTCTTCCAGATCTGAGTCAAAATCAGGTGACCTTGGGAAAAAGGTCATATCTTGGGCTAGGAAGCTCCAAATGAAATTTCGTAAAACGTGACAGGTAGTACACAGTCTGTACTATCTCAGAAAACTTTTTCAGAGGCCGAAGTTGAACCAGTGACACGTGGCACGCCGTACAATTTCGCTCTCCTGTATTATCCCATGAACAGGTCACGTTGCGACATTTGGCATAACTCTCTCTCAGAGAGTCCAATTGAGGTCAGACCTGTCAGGATGGAAAGGTAACAGGCCGAGCTATCTCAGAAAACTTTTTCAGTGGCCGAAGTTAAAACAGTGACACGTGGCACTCCGTACAAGTTCGCTCTCCTGTTTTATCCCAAAACAGGTCACGTTGCGACATTTGGCATAACTCTCTCTCAGAGAATCCAATTGAGGTTAGACCTGTCAGGATGGAAAGATAACAGGTCAGACTATCTCATGAAACTTTTTCAGACCCTGTGGATCAAAAAATTTCGGAGTTACACCAGAAACAATCAGGTACATATTTCTGTCAAAACAGAATTATTTTTTTGGTACCTTCATTCATGGCTTCCGGAATTTAGGGCTTTGGAGAAAGTTGGAATTTTTGTAATCGGAGACCACGGCTGGATGCTACTCATCAAAATAGAAATTTAGAGACCAAGATCAGAATTTTTGGTTGGGCAGAAGGCCGGGCTTGATTAGACCCTAGTTCGGGACTTTGATTAGAAAAGTGGAAAATTAGGGCTTCTGTAAAAATGGGAATTTTTGAAATCTGTGACCACGGCTGGAAGCTCCTCAGAAAAATAGAAGCTTAGAGCTTTGGATCAAACATTTTGATGGGGAAAAAGAGTGGGCTTCATCAAACCCCAGTTCAGGGTCACGTCCAGTGAATCCGGAAGTTTCAAAGGAAAAATTGAGGAGTGAAACTTTGCAGTTTTCAAATTCTGAATATACCAGTTTGATCAGTTCATCAAGGCGCATATTCCTATCCTATCGGAAGGTTGAAATTCAAAGTTTGAATTTTTGGGGTTTCTTTGACAAACCCATATCCATCTCAAGGTCCAGTTCTTGCAAATCAAGTGGATTGGGTTAATCCTAGAAGAAGATGGATTGATCACCTGCATAAGTGAAAGAAGTTCCTGTCTCAGAGGGAGATGAGGATAAGGCCTTACATAAGAAGATTACAAGCGATCTCGACAGGTATGACTCATCGAGGTATGTTTCGATATTTGTCCATGATTAAGTTTATGGTATGTTTGTCTTCATGTTATTACGGTTAGTACAATTTTGATTTTATATTTGTTGTATCACCTTAACAAAATTATGAATGCATGATAGAAGATATTCATTGGTTAGGGTGTTGACACTTATGATTGTACTAATGCATTATGGTGTTGTATGAGGTTTGTGTTGTCTACTAACATGAAAGGTACACCAAGAAAGACAGATCATGTTCTGATCCAAGAACATATGATCATGATAACATGAGGACAAAGATTCATCCATTGTCATGGATCTCATAGAAGATCCATCTACGAGGTATGTATAACTTGGTTTTGTAATAGTTAACCTATGAGATATACAGGTTACTAGCACAAGTCATTGAAGAAGAACAAGAAGACATCATGTGAGTATGTTAGACATAACTAGCTAGCATGCTAATCCAGGTATGTTTTTCCTATATCAAGTTACAATCTCATCTTGTGATAAGATCCTTTATATAAGCATACTTGGCATGATCGATTATGATCATGGGTTTAGGCATATTATGTTTTTTTTACTTTGTTTAATGATATGACTAACCAGAAAAGTCCTATGGTCAAATAGGAATATAAGTAAAATAATAAGTCTCTTATATTGATTGATTTGACTAACCAGAAGAATCATGAAATCATAGGTTTGAATAGTCATGGTTTTATGCATATTATATCTCTTATCTTGATTGATGATTCAAATAACCTGAAGTGTCATAAATAATTATAGGTTTAGACATGTTATGTTTCTTATGATTTGACTAACCATAAGAATCCTACATAAACCTTGAATGCTAATGCTTATTATTTCTGTTTGAAATGATCATGAGTATACATGCTTAAGATTATTGTGTTTTAATAGTATACTAATGAATGTATGTTTTTATATGAAATCACAAGGATAACACAATCATGATACTAATAAGCATGCATAGGGACCAAGGATGAATATGAGTTCAAGAACAGGTAATTCAGGAAGCAAAGATCAAGAGGGAGCACACTCTAGTTGTTCCTGCAAGAAAGCAAAGGAGCACACTTCAGTAGTTTCTGCAAGGATGCAGATATTCAGAGGGAGTTGATCATCTCTCTACATCCCACAACAGAAAGGTGTAGAAGAAGCTACTTCAGATTAGGACTCCAGCAGCTCCTGCAAGAAAGCGAAGACTCAGAGGGAGTCCACCCAACGAACAAACAAAGATAAGTATTTGAATTGTCATTTCTTAAATAATACTGTTCAATAAATGTATATACTGATGTTCCTAGAATTAGGTTGTGTATTATGCATATTAGAATAATTGCATTGATTAACAGTATACTCCTAATATGCATGGGTAAGTGGCCTATGGCACTGTACAACATTCCATTGCTACTTATCTAGAATGAAACCTCTTTGCTGACATGTTGGGAGTTGTGCACACTCTTAACAATGTTCTGGTAGAGATTGGAAGGCATCTAGAAAGTTACGGAATATGGATAAATGTTGTATTGAAGCATTGGCTAAGATAATTGCATGACTGTATGGCATATTTCTTTATGTGTAAGAATTTGTTCTGAAAACTATGAGATGTTTTCTAATCATGCAATTTAACTTGTTGTGTAGGAAAGATCGTATGCCATCTCCTACAAAAGAAGAACTACAACATTTGTTCCAGCAACAAAGATATATATTGAAGATATTGAAGATATTGAAGTTCCCAGGATCTGGGATGAAGAAATGAAATGCCATGATCCGTCGATCATGAAGAATGATGTTTGGGATGTAATCCCAAGACATGAAGGGAAGTTTGCTATGACTTCCAAATGGAATTATCAGATCAAGCATGTTGCAGATGGCAACATTGAGAAATATAAAAGTGATGAAATAGAAGATGCACCAGATGGATTTCAAGACAGCATGGTGTAGTCACATATATGTGCAGAACTTGGTATGGTAGGATAGACAGCTTTCTATCCAGTTTGGGCTTTACCAAGAGTAAAGAGGATTCCAACCTTTACTACAAGGTTGAGGAAGGCAATCCAGTGTATGCGGATAACCTGTTTGTTATAGGTGAAGATAGATTGATTGCCGACATGCAGCGGAAGCTTACTACCGAGTTCGAGATGAAGAACTTGGGGATGATGCACTATTTGTTTTTGGCATGGAGGTGTGGCAGAGTGCAGATGGAATCTTCCTTGGACAAGGGAAGTATGCAGTAGAAATCTTGAAGAGGTTCGGAATGATAGATTGCAAGGCAATGGCCACACCAATGGCATCGAATCTGAAGCTTCTATGTGATGCTTCATCTGAGCCGGTTGATGTCTCTCTGTATCGTCAGATGATTGGGTCCTTGATGTACCTGACGACCAGAAATTTGCTTTGCTGTGAACACATTGAGCCAGTTCCTGACGGATCCGAGGAGTGTTCACCTGGTTGCTGTAAAGCATGTTCTGAGGTACCTGAAGGGTACAGTGGATTATGGGCTCAGGTATGAGGCGAATCAAAAGTTTAACCTGCAGGGTTATGTTGATTCAGACTGGGCTGGCAGTGCTGCAGACAGGAAGAGCACATCTGGGTGTTACTTCAGTATGGGATCAGGTGTGATCTCTTGGTTTAGCAGGAAGCAGTCCTGCGTAGCACTGAGTACAGCTGAGGCAGAGTATGTTGCAGCCTGTTCAGCTAGTTGTGAGGCAGTATGGCTACGGAAGCTACTGTCTGAGTTATTTGATCTCCCGTTGGAGGCTACTGGTATCTTCTGTGATAACCAGAGTTGTGTGAAGCCGTCCGAGAACCCAGTGTTTCATGATAGGTCGAAACACATAGAGATCAAATATCACTATATCAGGGATATGGTGCAGAGAGGAGCTGTGAAGCTCCTGTATGTTGCGACGGACGAGCAGATTCCAGATGTGCTGACGAAGCCACTAGCCAGGCTGAAGTTCGAGTACTTCAGAAAGAGGCTTGGCGTGCTTCAGATCGAGGATACTTCGAGGAAGAAGTGATGGACACATTTGCTGAAGCCATTCCAAGCATGTTGGAAGGAGGATCCTTCACATGGCTGTGGATGTAAGCGCTGGATAATGGGCATCAGGATGATGTTCTGGTTTCTGCTTGGATATGATCAGTTGGATCATTTATGTATGTATGCATCATGTTGGATGCTGGATATGATCAGTTGGATCATGTGTATGTATTTTGTATATGCATCATGTTGGATGCTTGGACCATGTATCTGTATATGTATCAGGTGGATACATTGTATGATTAGGTGGATCATGTATGATGATATGTATCAGGTAGATACTTGGTATGCATCAGGTGGATGCATTGATGTATAAGGTGGATACATGGTATGATCAGGTGGATCATGTATGGTGATATGTATCATGTATTTGTATCAGGTGGATACATTGATGATCAGGAGGATCATGTATGATGATATGTATCAGGTAGATACTTGGTATGCATCAGGTAGATGCATTGATGATCAGGAGGATCATGTATGATGATATGTATCATGTGTTTGTATCAGGTGGATACATTGATGATCAGGAGGATCATGTATGATACTTGGTATGCATCAGGTAGATGCATTGATGATCAGGTGGATCATGCAGCAGGATGTTACAGTGATGATCAGGATGATCATAGATGACGAGCTTCAGGATGTTGCTCCAGATGACATGCAGCAGGACGTTGCAGTGATGATGATCAGGATGATCATGGATGGTGAGCTTCAGGATGTTGCTCCAGATGACATGCAGCAGGACGTTGCAGTGATGATGATCAGGATGATCATGAGTACATCAGGATGATGTATGGTGAGTATCAGGTTGATACTCTGTGGCCGTGGATCAGGTTGTGCAGATGAGCATGTCTGGGAGATCCTATAGGTCGGAGTTGTGTACCCGTAACAGCCTGGGATGCTCTTTCGAGACATTGCTCTGGGAGGACATGTAATTTGTGCCCTGGGAGATCTCAGGTCGGAGTTGTGTACCCGTAACATCCTGAGATGCTCTTGCGAGGTTTTGTCCTATGGCATGTAATTTGGGCCCTGGGAGATTTCAGGTCGGAGTTGTGTACCCGTAACATCCTGAGATGCTCTTTCGAGGTTTTGCCATGACCACATGTAATAGCGCCCTGGGAGATTTCAGGTCAGAGTTGTGTACCCGTAACATCCTGAGATGCTCTTGCGAGGTTTTGTGGTGGACCACATGTAATTTGTGCCCTGGGAGATTTCAGGTCGGAGTTGTGTACCCGTAACATCCTGAGATGCTCTTGCGAGGTTTTGTGGTGGGGTCACATGTAATAGCGCCCTGGGAGATCCTACAGGTCGGAGTTGTGTACCCGTAACATCCTGGGATGCTCTTTCGAGGTTTTGTGATGCACGTAATAAGTCCTGAGGATTCCACAGTATGGCCAGTGATGACGAAGACCTGCAGGTGGTGGGCCTACATCCAGTATGAAAAAGGACTGGCTCTGTAGAACTTCCTATGACGAGTAGATTCAGAGATTGATTGAGATAGCAGCAGCAGTGACGATGATGATGACTCGGTGACGATTATCTAGTGACGATGATCCAGAGAAGATGACTTGTGCTAGAAGAACTGTGCTGAGAAATACCTTCCTATTTAAGAGGGAGTGTTGATGTATATGTAACTTCGGAATGTATTTCACATATATGTATATTGTATTCCTATAGAGATGGTATTATTCCTCTATAAGGAAGTGTCGTCATTGTAAGTGTCGTAACTTATACTTGATGGGTTATTAGACCACCTTATTTGGGGTCGGCCCTGTATAAGTCATGTGGGTCAAAGGGTTATTAGACCACCCTATTGGGGGTCGGCCCACTCAGCATTATGTTATGTGGTTAAGTTCGAGCCGACATGAGTTAGGTAAAAAGGCAAGTCAAGTCAAGTATAAATAGATTGCGGGAGGCACTCTATTTACTCACTCACTTCTCACACATGCTCTCAAGGAGGAGAGGCGCACTTATGGAGGAGGAGGATTGCTGCTAGGTTATGGCTATCTCTATTGGTTGGTTGTATCATTGCTCTATCTATCTCTGAGGAAGTTATTAGGGTTTTTCACCTTTATGGTTTTCCCCAAGTAAATCTTTGTGTCTCTTGTGTGCTTGCATTATTGTCTCCATGATTGATATGCTGTAGATATGCTGTACATGTTGTTCTCTCAGTTAAGATCCTAGATCATATTGAAGTAAATTCTGAAAATTTAACAATGCATTTAATGTTAGAATGGACGATGATCAACATCATGCACCGCCAATTGATGACTTCGAAGATATTAATGATTTACCTACACTTGAGAAGGCGACGGAACCGCTTTTTGAAGGCTCCCCCATAAGTGTTCTCTCTGCTATGTTGCTGATAATGAACTTGAAGGTTATGAATGGTTTTTCAAACACATCCATCACACTGGTGTTAAGGTACGCATGTGATTATATGTGATCCGTCGGATCTCAACTTTAGTGCATATACTCCAAAACTATGTCACACCTTTCAATCAAAACCACTTTGATCTTATAATATACTCCAAAAAATAAGGATGTATTTGTTGTCGTTAATATCATGCTTTTCAAATATTTATACTAACCATTTTTTTTAAATTTGTTGTAACAGCTTGATAGGTGAATATTTTTTACCGGCATCAAATAAATTACCTCGCACATATCGAGATTTAACTTCCATCATGAAATATGTTGGAATGGAGTATCAAGCAATTGATGCATGTTTTAATGATCATATTTTATATTATAATCAGTATGAGCTTGCAACAGAATGCCCTATATGTCATAGTAGTAGATACCGAACAGATCAAGTAACCAAAAAGGTGTCTCGTAAGGTTCTTCGTTATATTCCCATTATTCCACGCTTGCAACGACTGTTTAGGTGCAAAAACATAGCACAATTTATGGATTACCATGCACGGAATAGAAGTGGAGATGATATTCTGCGAATGCCTGTAGATGGTTCTGCATTTACAGACATGGAGGAAAAATGGCCACACTTTAAAGAATAACCTCGTAATGCTAGACTTTCTTTGGCAGCGGATGGTGTCAATCCACATGCAGAGATGAGATCTACTAACTCGATCTGGCCTATTTTTGTTATCAACAATAACATTCCTCCATGGATGTCAATAAAGAGGGGGCATATAATGTTGGCAATGATTGTTCCAGGTATAATTTGTACTTTAGAACAGTGTTTTTTTAATGCATATTTAGTATTTAATTTGTCACGAAGATCAATATTGTTGCATATTCATGTCATATATATTTTTCATTTACTTATATGTATTGTATTTGTTGTTTTCTTTTAGGTAAGTTCCAAGTTAAAGATATGAATGTATATATCGAGCCTCTTGTTGATGAACTACTTAAGCTATGGAATGGTGTCACTATGTATGATGTCTCTAGACCAGTAGGGCAAATGGAATTTCAATTCCATGCAATGCTTGCCTGGACAATTCACGATGCTCCAGGGCTAACACATTTTTGTGGTCTTCAAACAAAGGGAAAATTTGCATGTCCAGTTTGTGGTCCCAAGATGAAATCTCGTCATTCAAAGAGTTTGAGTAAGGTAGTGTTTGATGAGTATAGGCACTTCCTCTCTAAGAATCATAGGTATCGAACTACTGAAAAACATCTTTTTAATGGGAAAGAGGAGACCGCATTAAAACCACAGAGAATGACACCTCACATATGGAAGTTGCAATATAATAGAAATTGTCAAGGTATGATTCAATTTTTCTATCTTATATATTCGTATTGATCATCTCTTATATGTTTTTAATGTTTTATTTTGGATTGTATTAATTTTTTTTACTGTAATATACTACATTTTAATCTCTTTAACTTATATATTGATTACTAATGGTCTGCATGAACATCATGAAGGTGTAAATGGGCTTCCACGAGGAATGAAAAGCTATCCAAAACAATTTAGTAGGCTACCTTACTATGAGCACTTACTAGTTGTTCATTTGTTTGATACAATGCATATCGGAAAGAATGTAACTGAAACACTATGGCGAATATTAGACGGAAGGAGTGACAAAGAAAAAATTGTCAAAATTTGCAGTGACATTCATGAATCCAATCATGCAATGAAAGATATCATTGAACATTTAAACAACGATGGAGACCAAATTAATATAAGGTCACTTCCATGGTTATTGACTGAGCAACAAAGCAATGCAGTAAAAGAAGTGATACAAAAAATGAAATTTCCCATAGGATTTTTTTCGAACATAAAGAATATCTTAACAAGGAAAGGTGATTTTGGCGGGGTAAAAACGCATGATTGGCATATCTTCATTAAGGTAATTATATTTTTGGTATATATATTGGTATATTACAATACTGCATGTTTTTTGTTTACTTTTTTTCTTAATTTTGAAAAATATATTGATGAGACGTGTTCATTGTTACAGTATGTTCTACCTGTATCTCTCCCAGACAACTTTGACAACAATGTCAAACAGGTCATATATGATCTTGGAAAATACATGAGGTAATTAGAAACAATATTTTTCACGCATCATCATGTAATTTGTTTAATTCGTTGCATAACTTATATGAATTGACATTTTTTTTAGTCAATCATGTATATTTGACGTACTACAATCTTAAATTTTCGTCGTTAAATGATATCATTATTTTCTTGCTTTACATGTAGATGGTTGTCATCGAAAGAAATCCATAAAGAAGATATAAAGTATTGGAAGAGAGAAATTCCTCGTTTAATGTGTCAAATGCAGATATTTCTACCTTCGGCATTTTTCAATGCACAAGAACACTACCTCATACACCAAGTTGAGGAGATTGAATTGTGTGGACCTATACATGCAAGGTCCATGTGGATGGTTGAGAGGAACTTGAAATTTATGAAGGCTTTAGTTAGACAAAGAGCACGTCCAGAGGGTTCTATGATGGAGGGATATATGGTATTTCAGGCCATGGTGTATATTGTTGAATATCTTCCAGGGTTGGGGTCTATTAAGACCGAATTAGATCGATGCATTGGTGATCCAAATTCCACTAAGAAATTAGAAGGAGAGTACCTGATGGGGAAAGGTAAATCGAGGAAGGTCAAAGGTAATTATTAAATGGTGTTATAGAATAATAATGTTAATACATTTTAATAGTATCGTACATAATTATTTCAATTTTAATATTCATTAATGATATGCATCATTAATATTTATAATGTTACACTGCGTTAAGTAATTATAAATTTTTGAGTTGATTTATGTAATTTTATTTTCATGCAGTTGGTCGTGAGTGGGATGCACTACATTTGTACGTCGCAAACAATCTTGATTGGATGAAGGTATGGATTGAATGATGTAATCAATCTGGTCGAGGACTATCATGGGAAGGTGTGGCTTCATTGGTTAAAGAAGCACATCACAATGGAGATGTCAATCTAATAGAAAGGGAAATCGATTTAGGATATGGTTTAAAACATAAACAGGTAAGCATGATATTATAAATATATAAGCCATAATATTTTCAATTACGTCGATATTCATGTTCATCTTGATTAATTTAATTTTATTTGCATACTTTAAGAACATAAAATACTTACTAGTTCATTATCAATTGCAGGTAAAACACCACAAGGCTATGTGGTGCAACGGTCGTAAATATCGCATTAAAAAGTTGGATGACACAAGGAAAACATGTGATTCTGGGATAAGTGCAGTCTTTGAGGTCACTAATGTTTCATCTAGAAGCGACATATGTCCAGAATTGTTAGAAAATCGATATTATGGATATTTGGAAGATATCATTGACTGTGACTTTAAATCATTCAAAATAATTCTTTTTGTTGTGAAATGGTATAGGCTACGATTGAATCGATTTGATCCTGATAGAACTGTTATTGAACATGCTAATGGATTTACCATGGTCAATACAAGGTCGCTTGAGTCACGAACGTCAGAGCCCTATGTTCTTCCAAGTCAATGTGAATAGGTATTTTACTCAGAAGTTCTTGGTAGATAGGGTTGGTCGTTTGTTATTAGACATGATCCAAGAGGAAGGCCGGTAAAGTATAATATTGTAGAGGAAGCTGAAGAGGGTGTTGAAGAAGAAGGTGATCATGTAGAGGATCAACATGAGTTGGATGTTGATGATCATAATGTTACGCAGGAAGATATTGAAGAGTTAGTTGAAGAAGATGATGTTAGAGACAATGTTCATGATGAAGATGATATTGACGATCATGATCAATTTATTGAAACTAATTACAGCGACGACGATGATGATATAGCTGCCTCTAATCCTTATAATGTTGAATCTGGATCAGATGATACAGATGCAGACTTGGATGGAGAAGATGATCATGAAGTGCATTGAACATCATTCCAAGTGATGTGAGGGGGGGGGGGGGGGCAGATGAGCTTCCACCTTCACGTGGTTGTCCCTGTTGAGTAGAGAATATTAAGATATTCTTGAAACAAAGAGAAGCTCATTAGGGTATTTTACTCAAAAGTTCCTGGTAGACAGGGTTGGTCGTTTGTTATTAGACATGATCTAAGAGCTGGAAGGCAGGTAAAGTATAATATTGTATGTTTTTACTAGTTTGGCTAGATACTCAAACAACATTGCTACCTAGGCCAAGCATAGATAAAATATGAGGTGGTCTATTTAAGATGGCTATAGGGTTGTCCTAGCCCTGGCTTTTACTTATAAGATAATTAATGACTCAACTTTCAAACAGCTAAGGAGCTAATTATATTTCCTAAATTTTAATATAAAGTGTTATTCTATATCCTTTGCATACTCTATTTAGTTTTAGTTATTCTATATCCTTTAGTTATCTAGTTATAAAGTACTAGTTAATGAGTAAAGGAAAGGGCGTTAATGAGTAGTTGTTGTCATGTTGTATGGGTTCCTCTTTTGGTGTTTATCTTGGGATGTTAGGAGCTAGGGTGTGTAAATATAGAATATGTATCATGCGGATAAGACTTAGTGGGAGGATAGGTCACGGGTTCGACTCGTCCGCCTTATTCATTTTGGCATAACAAATGTTGTTTTTAAATTATGGTTACAACCATATGCTACCTGCCAAAATTATACTCTTTTACATATTTTAAAACATAAAAGTTTTTAAACCCACGCCAACATTAGCAGAGCTATAGGGTTTAAACAGTAGCAGAGCTATAGCTTTTAAACCCACGCAGCATTCATTCCTTTTCCTCCCTTATTTACGCATAAGCAGTACCAGATGCGATGCAATATATTGAGCTTTAATAGGTAGAATAGAGGTGGCTAGAGCTTGGGTAGGGGTTTAAGAAGCAAAGTAGGTAGCAAGAGCAGTACGCTGTTTCGATTTGGAGCAGTCCGCCATTTTGATTTGGAGAAGATTCAGTCCGCCCTTTCGATTTGAAGCTCAGTCCATTCAGCCCCGCCATTTCGATTTGAAGCTCAGTCGATTCAGCCATTTCGATTTGAAGCTCAGTCGATTCAGCCATTTCGATTTGAAGCTCAGTCCATTCAGCCATCTTGATTTGGAGCTACCATTCCATTCCAAATGTCTTCAGTAAGTGACATTCTCATCCATAGCTTCATTTTCCTGATATGCACACAGTGTGGGACATTACATCTATAAATGTTCATTCTGTAGTCGGTCCAAGTCCTCCAACTAGAAACTTGGCTTATTGATGTAGGCACCACCTGCAATACCTAAGCAGACCCTTGATTCTCAAAATTTCTGTAGTGGAATCTTCACTTAATACAGTCCTTTACCATTCTTCTCTTAGTTTTTCTTAGTTTCCAATTAACTCTGTGACAGAACTAAAAATAGATAACTGTCACTATACTTGGCAATTCTATCAAAATTCAGCAAGACTTCTCTATTAGCGAATTAAACACTTTACCTTTTGCTTAGCCCTCAACGGCATTTCCAGTAGTGGTTAGTTCCACTGCAATATTGTGTTAGTGTGAGAATGAAGAAATTTAGGATTCGACGCAGCCATATGATAATGTTCAGAATGATATTTCTTCTGGCAGTGCCTGTAATCGTGCAGTCAACTTGGAATGAGAGCGAGACGGGCTGCTACCCGCCGTGCTGCTCAATGTATTGTCCTTCTTTATGCCCTACAATAGAGGAAGAGGAGGAGAGCTTATATCGAATTAATGATGATGAGGAGGAAGAAGGACTGGTTCCGCCCAAAGGCCCTGAGAAAAATAACTTATCTGGATTACTTGTCTTTTCTCACATGGTATCAGAGCACATGAGAAAAATAACTTATTTTTTATATGGCTCTTCTTGGCATTGGTGTTGCGAGCTGATTCACCTGAGTTGATCGTGGTGAGAGCGGTCGAGTGGAGGAATTATGGAATAATTCTTGAATGTTCCCTTCCAGTTGTTTTTCATCTTTGGCTATCATTTCGCAGCTATACTGTTCTAAGTTATTGCACTAATGAGGTGCATTTTACAGTTCGCAGCTATACTGTTTTAAGTTAAACGCCACATGACCATTCGTCATGACCTAAGCCCCAACGAAAAATCACTTATCATACCAATTGTACCTTCTTTTCATTTTCCACTTCCACCCAATGCACGACACGTATCTCTCAGCAGAAAACTCCACTTTGCCTCGAGCTTTGAACCGTCACTTTCCGCTGTGATCGTGATCGTTAATTTCTGACTTCACAACTCCACTCTCATCCTGATCGTTAATCTCCTATGTGATCAGAACTATCCATTACTTAAATCATCAATCTTCGCTCTGTTCTCGATCGTTGATCCCCAAATGTTATACATATCAGTGCCACTTATAGACTGTACATGTGAGCTAGGGCTTCTGCACTGTGACAATTATGATGACTCACAAACCATTACAATATTCCATGGAATCGCTGTTTCCCTTAACGAATCAGATGTATACTCGAAATAGAAGGCTAATCAAATCCCACACGGCTGAACAGAATGTTAACATATATATAGACTGTATTTTACCCTAGGATATACACTGTAACGTTTCCAATAATTCACACTTCATTTCACTATTCCTTAAACTCGATGCTTTCAAATGAAATTTGTTGAATCGTATGTATCCAACCAATGATAACAGAAATATCACAACATATACAGATGAGATGAATCATATATACTGAGATTTTACATAGTAGAGAGGAAATTTAATGATTCGCCATCATTTTATTACATTTCACTGTATGTAATCAATCACACTCTACACCCTGCTCTCTCTTCTCGAGCTCTGTGAGCTAACCTTCATCTAGGCTAAGCTACCTATTCAAAATACTAAAGACTGCATTTATTTACAATGGATTTCTGTTTCCAGATCCTATGATTAAGGAACAGAGTCCTTAATAACCTCAACTGACCCCTATGAGTCATCATTGACTCATTAACAATTAACAAACCCTGTCTTATCTTTTACAAGTGGAAAGGATCTAGAATCCTTGACCATTATTCAAATTTTTCACAAAAATAACAATTTACACAAATGTGAGACCCTAGGTCTCTTTGAATTCTCTTGACCTTGATGAAGTCATGGGTGACTTCTGTAGGTCTTCTCTCAACCTTCTGTTAGCCATCATTAATCCATCATTGACCTCTTGCATGTATCTCATCTGATGTTTGTACTGCTTAACAGTTTTTTGCAAATTCTCTCTGTCAGAGTCAAATAGTTTGTCTATTGTAGGATCTTGTTCCTCATCAGGTCTCCAAGGTGTTAAGTCAGTAAATTGTTTCTTCAAATTTTGTTTGATTTGCATTTTATTTTAAGTTATTTACTTGCTTTAACTTGATTCTTCCTTCTTTAGGAAATTTTCTTTAGTTCTTGTATGAGATTTTGGGCTTGCTATTGAGATTTTCAATGTTTTAAACTTTAAGTTTGTTTTTGATGAAGGGTTTAAAAGGTCACTATATTGAATAGAGAGCTCATAAGCCTTATCCTAAGCTTAGTCATGTATCATCTTTACCTTGACAGCTTTTAAAACCACATGCAAAATCACCCAAAGCTGCTTAAAAGCACCAAAACAGTGTTAATGATATTCTTGTAGCGCTGGGGCTGAAAATCACCAAAGGCGCGCTACAAGAATATCGCGATTCCAAATTCTTCCGATTATTCAGTAAATTTTGGCATGCTTCAGCTAATGAATGACTGATTATATGTTTTAGAGGATTCATGATGTGTTGATGCAGAAAACATCATGATTTCAAATGCTTGCACATCGTTAGGAAATCGTGCTCATCATCAGCACGGGTGTAATTCATTTTGACAGATATCCACATGGTTTGAGTTAATGTGGCATGAATTTGTTATCTACAAGCATATTCAAACATGGAGGACTTAATAAGGTAACCATAACCACTAGAAAAAACTGAGCATCGTCGCCAGTTGAACAAGCAAGAGGTGTTGAGGGCTTCACGGGAAATTAGGGCTTCCTAATTTCGTTGCTAACAGCTAAATTGAAGGTTGGAGGACATCTGTACAACCAAGGTGACTCAGCTGTCAGTTTGGGGCGTGATTTCAAACAACAATAGTGAAGCAATTTACAGGTATTCCTAAAAAACCAATATAATAGTAAATTTGGGGCTTTTTCGCCGGAGCTTACTCTGTTCAAATTGATCAAAGGATAGGTTAAATTGTGCTTTTAAACACAATTTTAACCAGAGAAATAGCTATTTGTTGATGATCTGTGACGCCAGGCTGAATGAGGGTTGAAGAGAACAGTTTCGTTTTTTATTAAATTTAACACTGTCAGTGCTGTGAACAACCTGTACATTCAATAGTGTTTTTAACTTCCAAAATTAATCTCCTGTTCACAAACAATACAAGAGGATACATTCAATTTGCAGTGATTGAAGAATAATGGGCAGGAGTGGTAAAATAAACAGAGCTGAACCAACAGATGTAGAATGGGTTGAAAAACTGCCTGAGAGTGTGGAGCTGTTCAAACAAGCTGGTTGAATGGATTTTTTCAGAAAGATTGATGGATATAATGCAAAGGTGTCCTGCAAGTTTGCCCAGGGTTTCAAGAATGACATGGTGATTTTTGATACTTTGAAATTCAAGTTGACAGTTAAATTAATTTCAGAAGCCACAGGGATTAAGGATGAGGGCGAACAATGGTTTAAGAAATTTCCCTTTGACTTTGATCCACAGAAATTTCTTTTACCAAATGTCACACCTGATTGGAATAAAGGTGTCCTTATCCAAAATCTCAAAAAGGAGTGGGTTGAACCAATCAGGATATTACAAAGCTATATTACTTGTGAGGGCAGGTATGCTTTTGTATACAAATATCATTTTAGATTCCTTCAGCACATGGTGGGGGTGTCCAAGATGAACCTGCCATTCTTCTTTTTGAAGAGTTTACAGAAAATGTCCAACAAGGTGAAAGGGACAATAGATCATTCCTCTCTGTCCATCTTTCACCATGGATTAATCAAGTTGATTATTAGTACTGTCTTGCAGCATGAAGGAAAGACCTGGGACTTCTTCATCTTTTGGTATGGTTTTGAAGATCAAAAGTCTAAGAGACAAACAGATAAGGCTAAGGTCTTGTTGAGAAAGTTAGGCCATAGGTCAAAGCTGGAAGATAAGGAAAAGATCAAAATTGAGGAAGCAGCAGAGCCTATGGAGGAAGACAATGAACAAAAGAAATTCTCAGCTAGCTCTAAAGGCAAATATACACTGTTTGAAGATAAGAAGGAACAGCCTGAACAGAATTTGGCGCCTGTAGCAGATCTTCAGGAAGAGAAAAAGGTTGATATAAAAGTGGTTGTTGTACCTAAAGAGGAAATTCACACTCAGCTGAGAAGCCCTATCACCATTCTCTCAGATGATGAGGGATATCTATTGGAAGAAGAACAGCCTATCTCCAAAATAGAAGTCAAAGCTGAAATAGAAGAAATTCATACTTCAGATAGCAAAACAACAAGACCTAACAGGAAAAGGAACAAGCTGGAAGTAGTAGAATTGGCTGCTATTTAGCACCAAGGGAAAGAATTGAAGATGATGGGAGAAGCAACATCCTTTTGGAGACCTAAAACTAGGTCAAAGAACAAATTGAGATTAAACATGAAGAAATTGTTGAATCCCAAATTGAATACAAATGAAGTGACTGTCTTAGATGAAGTGTCCATGGATGATGATAAACCAGAACTAGATAAATTGCAACCATGTTTAAAAGGAGAAACTCATTCAGTCGAAGCAGCAAGTACAGAAAATCAGAGTCCTAGTATTGAAGACACAGAATTGTTGATTGAAGAGACAGAAATCTTCAAGAAGCTTGACATTCCTTGGAGACCTGATGAAGAACAAGATTCTACAATGGATAAATTAGCTAACTCTGATAGGAAAAATTTGCAGAAAACTATCAAGCAATACAAACACCAGATGAATTATATGCAAGAGGTCAATGATGGACTAATGATGGCCAACAGAAGGTTAAGAGAATATCTCCAAGATGTAAATGACAATTTTCAGGAACTAGTAGTTGATGCAAAAGAAGCACTTAAAATAAAAAGAGCTGCTGACATTCATTGCACACAGTTGGAGAAGACAGTCCAGGAACTGCAGCAGAAAAACAAAGAGCTAATCAAATGGATAAGTGACATGGAGCAGGAGCAGAAGAAGGCTAAGAAGAAAGACCAAGCATCATATGGTATCGCTCTGCTGGCTGAGGTGGAAAAAGACCTATAAGACAGTTGTACATGCTGTTAGTTGTCATTAGTTAGCAAACAGATTTGTTAATGATATGCTATTTTTAGCATCCTTTGTAACTTTTTAAAGATTCTGCATTTACTTGACCTCATCGAATAGGTGGAAGGTAGTTAGGGTTAGAGGCCTAACTGATTTTGTAAAAGGATAGTATTTAGAGATGTTAGGAAGTCATTGAGAGGGTTCGATTTTTGGGAGCTTCAGGAGGTCTCCAGATTATTTTGGTCTGCAAACTTGTTCAGAGCTAAGTACTATGACTCTTGTATGCATTTGATGACAGACTATGAAATATATGATACTTATTACCCTTCAGCATATGTTTTAGCTTTATTTTGAGTTTGTTTAACTACTGGACTGATATATTCGTTGCTGGTTCATGATTTCTTTACTTGTGATGCTTGTCAGCCCTGAATGAACTTTAAGATTATATGTTGATTGTTATTTGTGGATTATATGATGTATCTTTGTCTTTACTTGTTTATGATTTAGTTTCTTGCTTAGCTGGTGAATGTAATCCCTGATTGACTACCAAATTTATAACCAAGAAAACATTCCAAAAAACCTAAAACCTAGTTTACTTTGTTGAGTTTTATTTGAGATTGTGTTGGCTTGTTTCTTTAGCCTTAGAAACAATTTCTGGCACAAACACAAGGTATATCAAGTTTTTTGAAGATTTTAGCCTCTTCAATTAACAGGTCTGCAAGGGTGTCTAAAACATGTAATTAGTCATTCATCATTCCAAACGTGCCAAAATTTGCTAAAAAATCGGAGGAATTTTGGAGTCGCGATATTCTTGTAGCGCACCTTTGGTGATTTTGAGCTCCAGCGCTACAAGAATAATTTTAACACTGTTTTGGTGCTTTTCACAGCCTTTTGTCATTTTGCATAGAGTTCTAAAGCTGTCAGAGTGATGATTATACATGACTATACTTAGAGTATGGTTTATGAACCCATTATTTGATATGGTGACTTTTAAACCCTTTAACAAAAACAAACCTAAAGTTTAAAACTTGAAAATTTCACAAGCAAGCCCAAAATTTCATATAAAAACTAAAGAAAATTTCCTAAAAGAGGGAGAAATCAAAACAGTGCAAATAAATAACTTAAAATAAAATGCAAATCAAACAAAATTTGAAGGAACAAATTACTGACTTAACACCATAAACACATATAAAGACTTCAAGAGAGTGTGCAATAGATAGGATGCCCTTGGGCTGATGAATAATTCAATTGAGTGAGATGATTACAATCCACAACCACCCACAGGTCCACCCATTAAGGGCCTCAATTACCCACCTAGTGGTTTGGCACATGGCCACAAGTGAATATTAGCCAAGATATCTCAACACCCCCCGCCCCTGATTTTCCTTGTGTATTGGTTTCAGTGTGAAATTAATGTTTTTAATTACTTTGTTGCAGTCAGCTGATCGGGGCAAGTCCCCAATGGAGCCTGGGAGGCCGACACCCCCCTACAGGCAACAGGTATATATACCACATTTTTATTTACCTACTTCTTTAGAAAGTACATTTGTTTAATTATGATATCAACGTGGCCAATATTTTGTTTGTATGCTGAGGGTCGAGGTAAGAGCCCCATGACAGATGAAATGTCGATAGATGTTAGCACGCCACGCTCATCGGGTCATGAGCAGGTATATAGCACATTGTGAATTTCAGAAACTGTATTTAAACATATTTATGTTATCTAATTATATGAATGATTCCAAATTGATATTAATTTTTTCTATTTTTATGTCGGATGATACATATCTATAGATGGATCCAAAGGATATGGATTTGGGGCACATTCTTGATGATGTTGACCTCAAGAATTCAAAGAATATCCGGGATGCAGTTCAAAAAGCAAAAACAAAATTAAATCAGGAGGTTGTCAATCTGCTTATATTGAATACGCAAATGACGCAGGATGAGACTCAAGCAAAGATAGATCGTGTGTTGCTTAAATTAAAGCGCTTGGATGTAAGCTACAAACTCTTTCATTATAACTCTATTCCAAATGCAATTTTTTTTCCTATTCGTATATGAGTAACTAAAATATTATTTGTTTCTACAGGAATATTTTTTCCCCAGTGAGAGGCATGCTGGTACCATTGAGCCTGACACCCCCTTCGCCACTGATCATGTATCGTTGCCGTCTGGCCAGTCGGAAACACAAAATGAGACACCCCAGACGGAACACGCGAGTGCCGATGAGGATCGGGGGCCAGTACATGGAGAAGAGCATGACTTTGATGTTGCCGTCCCAGCATTTCCTGGATCTTTCCGTGTCACTAGCACCGGAACATTTGAGACTACTTTTTTGGTGGACGAAGATCTCATTCCCTACAAGATGGAGAAGATTCCAGGTACTATTTAGAAAATGTTTTAACTATATATTATAATTTTATTGGAATGTAATTACGCATCATTCTTTTTACACTAATTAACACATACTCGTTTTTGTAGGAAATGATGTCTTTTATAAACATCTTAATGATTGGTCTTTAGAGCTGTTTGGGCCCACTATCTGCACATGGTGGAACCGGCAGAGTAAAGTTTTGAAAGATGAGCTTATTGCTCACTTGGTTGGGTTTTTTTGTGCCGAAACCTTCAACCAAAAAAAGGTTCTCGAAAAAGCTGGCCAACATTTACATTATGTACGGGAGCAATATCGGAACAACTTAGCAGATAATCCAAAGTATGAGCACCCTCTGATGATTCCAACAATGGAGTGGAAAGGCTTGCTAGATGATGCAAAGGAGAAAGCTGCGAAAATAGCGGGCAAGCCAGTACCCGAGTCAGCTAGAAGGTATGCAATACTTTCAGCAATGCAATTATATGTTTATTACACTTTATTTTCCATTTTTTTGCAATGTCTAATGTATTTAAAAATACTTTTATAGGCTACCAGATACGTCGAAGGCCACCCAGGAAAGAATAGAAAAACATGGGCAACACAAGCTTGGCCCTGGTGGATATTCCAACCTGCAAGCACGAATCGTAAGTATGATCAATAATTATTTTATTGTATAGAAATTATAGATTGCATTTAAAATTGTTTTCATGATGATATAACAACAACAATGATGATCTAATTGAAAATTACAGGCTCAAAGATTCCACGATTTGCCAACGGAGGAAGACATGAGGATCGGCTACCAACGCGGGTTTTCAGGTGTTGTTGAACATCGAACAAGCAGCCGTGGTAGCCAAGCAAATTCTTCCAGTGATCCATCCTGCGAACAAGTAAGTACAATAAACAAATTCTATTTAAGCTTGATTCATTGTGTTCTATATTCATTAATAAACTAGTACATAAAATATTGAGTCTCTTTGTGTTAAGCCGCACAACGAAAGTAGAGAAAATGTAGAGGATGGAGGAGAAAGAGATATTGAAGTTCATGGTGATCGAAATCCAGGTAATAAATATGCTAGTGTTAAAAAAAACTAGCATGGATTAAAGTCTCAAATATTAAATTGCAAATACTATATTGTTGTAAGTGTTGATGTTTTAATGCAGAGGGTCTTCATGTGCAACTTGAGGCAGTAGCAGAAGATCAAACGCAGGAAATTCATGTCACCCATGAGTTGCCAGGTACAAAGCACCGCTCTAATGTTTTTTTCTTAATGAAGGACTTACAATGACTATAATAGTAAAAACACGTCAAGCAATTAATATTTCTTGATTTTTCCAGTACATCCTGGCACCTTACAGCAGCCGCATACATGTCGTGAGCACACGACCCGTCGACAAACACGATCATAGGCAGCTACAGAGGGCATAGGAAACAAAAAACAATTGGTAGAAGAGGATGTCACACTTAGAGAATTTGTGGAGAGAAAAAAGCGTCAAAAAAAGTAGTGATTGTAATAAGTACACTATTACATTATTTTTTTATGCATTGTCCTTGGATATTATTTTTGATATTATGGAGTAATGTCTTCAACTATTTATTTTTTTCTATGTACGAATGAATGAATGAATGAGTTAATTAATGAATGCTATAAACTAATTAATGATCGAATGCACGTAATTCCTTTAAGAGAAGAAACTCACGATGTTCGCACAAAAGATCATTTATTTCCAAGCACTTGCATTGGGTATGGGGAATTGAGAGTGATGTGAGGGGGGGGAGGGGCCATATGAGCTTCCACCTTCACGTGGTTGGCCCTGTTTAGTAGAGAATATTAAACTATTCTCGAAACATAGAGGAGCTCAATAAGGTAAAATGCATGCATTATTACAATGTTTCTTTCTTATGACCAGATACGTTGTTTCTTTCTTCTAGCTAACTATAGACATGCATTTTCTTTAAACTGCAGAGTGAGAATCTTGATGGGCTGGAGCTTTCTGGTTTGGAAGATCTTCAAAGTCTCAGGATGAGGATCATTGGAATCCATTCTGTGCATCAATACCTCAACATCTTTTGCAAACTCTACATCCGGCTCCAAATCCACAAATATGAAGAGGTACCCATCCTTCAATTTAATTTAGGTTTTCTATTGATTTTTCAATGTGAAGTAGAAAAGAAGGGTTCAGTAAATCATTCCCAAGAAATAGATGAAAGCCAATGGATGAACAGCAGGCCTGTAGCAGAGGTATTGAGGTTTTATATAGTCTTAGTGTGTTGCAACTAACGAAGTTCCTAAGGTGAATTTCATGGTAGTTATCACCATTGATAATCTGGAAATGGTTTGCTAATATGATTAGTGGGTTGTCATTAGACGTTCATAAGGTGGAGCTTGCAAATCTAAATAATGGTGATTTGTCATTCTTTAAACCATTTCATCTGTCCCAGGGTATAGAAGACCCTAGAATATCCTGTTAACCAGCACAAGGTCATGTTGTCAACAAACCCAGTGAGGACTGGTGATGATCGAGAAATACAATACGGTAAGTCTTGTATTTTTGTCCTATTTTTAAATTAATAATTTAATATATGTGGTGGCTTTGATTGAAATTGCCCATAACACTGACTTATGCATAGCTGAGACCTGCTTTTGAATATTCTGTCATATGTAGTTATTTATGTAAGGGCTTGGTATGAATGGATGACATGTGTAATATATGTGTAGTATGCTTCCTCTTGCAATTGCTATGCGTGTAGAACTCTGTTGTTCCTGACCTTTGCTGTTGATATTCTCCTAGTTATAGATGTAACAAAAGTGTATTTTCAAGGTATTTGAGGGAAGTTCCAACAGCTTCTCATGTTTGCAATTGGGATTATACCATCTGGACATCCAATTGGAATGGGATCAAAGTAAGAATTTCTTATTCTTGATGTTTGTTTGAACATCATTCTTCATTTGTCCCACAAAGTTTAAAGGGATTGAAATGAGATGCCCCCCCCTTCCTCTTCTCAAATTCATGGGTGTTGTTATCACTCCGTAATTTCTTGAGGCTATGTTCAAGAAACCCAAAGGTAACCTACAACCAATCTTTAGGATGACTGTCTGACTCATCCAACCAGAGAGGGCTCTCTCTTTGTCACTATATGATAAATGTATCAAGGAATAGGAGAAACAAGGCCAGATTCTCAAGGTAACAATTGTTTTCAATGGTGATCAAGGTGTTGGGAAAGTTCAAGAGTAAAGAACATTGGGAAATGGAGTCAAGGATTGAGGCTTAAATCAAATGAAAGAGTAAATCAGGTCACAGAGGTTTAAGTCCATTTGCATGTATTTTGCACAGATCATTAAACTTTAAAGGTGATAGCAGAAGGTAGAGAATTGATTGTTTATTTTCAGGAGCATGTGACTATGAATTCCTTAAATAAACAGGAAAGACTTATGAAAGACAGGGAAAAGTAAATTATAATAGAGCACCAGAACACCAACGATGAATTATATTACAGTTTATCTTTCAATGGTATTTACTGTAAATACTGTGGAGAATGGAAACATGAATTCCAAATATTTAAATTAACAGTAAAGAAGAGGAAATAACACAGATGAATGAATTTCACATCGAAGACATTCTGCAACAAAACTTGGAAGAAATATTAAACATGAGAAAACCTGTATGTCTGTTCTTTCATTGAAGTTCACAAAATCCCAGATACACGAGTCTTTTCTTCTTTACAATATGAATTTCTTCGACCAAAGACCAACCCTCTCCCTATCGAAGTAGGGTCTATTTGTAGTTAATCTATTCAAAGGAGAGATGCAAAAAACTAGGAAACAGTTAAATACGTGGGGATCATGTCCCAGCAAAATAGCTTAAATCCTATCTTCTAAAATAGATGGCATAGTGACCGTACAATACATAACCAACTCTACAAAAAGAAATGATAGCTGTATGAATATTTATGAGGTCGATAATCCTTTTAGGATCAACAATATCCTATTCATTTCCAGGATGGAAAGAGATATCATTGATGTTTTCTGATAATTTTAGCCTTCAAAGGCGCATACTGTCTGAACAGGCTCGCTTGATTAACTTGTCATCTTCCTCTGAATATTTCCAAAACAACTGTAAATAAAGTATTTGTGTGACTATTGCTTACTGTAGTAACTGCAGACAGCAAGCTAGCATTATGGACTCCCTAAAACTTCTTTTGCAGGATCTAAAATTTATAGTTCTTAGCAACAGTATCAAATATATGACAACCTTGACTTACTTATGCTTCACGGACATCTAAATGGCACTTCCTGGACCTGAACTTGGTATAAGATCTCGTGCTGCCACCCTAAATACTTCATTCCAAGCATCATCCTTTGGAACAGAAGCATTAGATAATTCTTCCATCAGCACATCAAGCTCTATTAAAAGACCTTCTGTAAAGACAGGCAATTTAGATTTAACCTCCCTGAAAAGTAATGGAAGTTCGAAGTCCTGCCTCATTTTGCTTACTACCACCATGCCTTTAAGTCCTTTTACCATATCATTAAATTTGATATGGTCTGATCTGGCTTTAATAAACATTTCTTTATATTCAGGCCATGCTATTGGCATATTCTCATCATCCCAAAAGGATGGTAAACCATAACCAATCAATGGTAAAAAGGCTTGCTTGAACTCCTGCACTTGCTTTTTAATGTGGGACATCTTTCCTCTGACTGAATTCAACAGATTATATTTCTGCAACACCCTCCTGGCATCTACTAACAGAACAGTTCTGTTACTCACCTTTAAAACCTGTAACTCAGAAGCAGGAGCTTTACTGAGGAAAATAATTGCGTTTTGAGCTACCTCTTGAGTTCTGTTAATTAACTTTTTCTCAGCTAATTTACATTTGTTGGATGCCACTCCCAATGCCTTCTCATGCTCCTCCACAATGATCAATTGAGGCCAGAAAGCATTGATATCTGCTATCAATTCATCCCAAAGAAAATGCTTTGCACCTTCCAGTGGCAGAACTCCCTTGGTTTTCTCTTTCAACTTATAAATCTTACCTTTCAGTTTATCATTTTCTTCTTTGAGCTTGATGATTTCCTGCTGTCTAGGATCCTGAGCTTTAATCTCTTCAATCTGCAGTTTAAGTTCAAAAATTGTGTCCTGTAAGTCTGAAACCTTCTCCTTGAAATTCTCAATTTCAGCTTCATGTACAGACATATCTGCAATGTCATGTATGATCTAGTCCATTGGTGACAAAGGACTAGTTCCCCTGTTTGTTTTCAATTGTTCAATTTCTTGAAGCAATTTACCTTTCTCTTTCTCCAATGCCTCTTTCTGCTCCTGAAGGACTAGAATTTTGGCATTATCTTCCACAGCCTTTGCATTCAAACCAGTTATCTCTTCATGCAACTTAACCAAATTAGGTGAAGGTGTAGTATCAACATTAACATTTACCCCTTTAGCCCTCCTTCTAACTGTCTTAACAGTTTTTACTTTGACTGTTGGCTGGGTTTCTGCCCCTTGTGTAGGTGGCAACTCTTTATATGAAGCCAGCTCAGTTTGTAAATAAGCCACCTGTGTAGACCATGCTTTGTTTGCAGCTTTCTCCTGCTTTAGGTGAGCTTCCAATTTTTTTATTTTCTGCACTGCATTCTTATGTGCTAAGGTCTCCCTAGTCAAGTCAGCATAAAGGACTTCACCGGCTTGTTTGTGGAACCAAATCTTGTCAGGAGTTGGTAATTGATCCATTTCTAAACGAATCTCAGAAGCATTTTCATCATCAGTGATGGCCAAACTTAAAGATCTAGTTGTTGAATCCCTCATTGTCATCAATGTTGTCTTCATATCATATTTTTCTTTGAGTTGATTCAATTTTTTTTGCTCTTGCATCACAGACTCATTTCTCTGATCAATGTAATGTTTGAGGAGACTCTGCTTGTTTTGAAATTGACCATCAGCAGCTGTAGCATAGCTATATTTCTTGTATTGCACGACCGGTACAGGGGGTGGTTTACTGCTTTCTTTAGGTTTTGCAGTAGTATTTTCAACTCTGGTCTGTGATACTTCTTCTTGAATAATAGTAGGGGTGATAACTAGATCCCTTATCAACTCAACATCAATGATCTCTGTACCCATGGTAGTTTTCTGCTTTTTAGATGTCTCAGGTTCCTTTGTATCCATCTCTGTGGCCTCTAGTTCTGACCTTTTCTTGGTAGATATTTGCTCCACTTTTCCCTGTGCAGTATTTGACTGTGAAAAATTTATATGATCTCTAGCCTCTACAATCTCCTTTAAAGGCTCATTGATCCAGATCTGATCATATATAAGAGAATTGGCCTCTCCCATCCAAGTTTCAGCCTGACTGTGCTGAAATATACCTCTGCCATACTCCTATCTCCTTTGTGAAATAACATGTTTAGGGTCATATTTTACAGGTGGTACTTGAGGGAAATCAAGCTGCTTCAGAACTTCTTCAATAATGGGCAATGCTGCTTCCTTCTTTAAAATGAAATTTCCCACAGTCATAGGATATTTTATCCATGAACTCCTTTTCAATGATGGGGCAGTGAAATGTTCTTTATCTGCAGAGATCCTTTGCCTCATTACCTCTAAAGCAAATACACTGGTAGTTAAAAATATAAGCAACACATATGGTGATCCAGTGAATCCAAAGACTCTGACAAGGGAGAAGTTTTTTGCCAGGAACCAATCTCCAATCAAATCAGGGTTTAGGATTTCTTTCAAGTCATTAGAAATTCTGTTGATCTCTGGATTAAGCACTCTGAACAGATTAAGTACGATCAAATCCATGAATTTGGCATAAGACCAGGCATGGTAAAATGGTGAAGAAGGAGGCCATTCCTTGAAGGTTTCTGAGTCTGTAATGGCTAGTGCTCCTAACTTAGCATTAATTATCAAAGCATATAAGTATGCCTGATACCTGAAATGATAGATTTTGGAGAAATTGGACAACTGAAAACACATTTCTTTGGCAAAATATTCATCAAACCTAAGGGGTGTTGTTCCAGGTCTATCTAGGTATAGGAAAATTCCTAACATTGCTTCAGTTACCTCCGAACTAGTGTCTGACCCTAAAATTTGACTTAATAGGGTTACAGTGGCAGCAATAACTGGTAAACAAAGTTTAGATGAAAAAGGAACAGACAGGTTCTCCACTGGTTTCAACAAAACCTTCTGATACATTCGTTCTTTATCCTCACTAGAAACTTTCTTGTAAATCTGGGATATTTCAGCTTCATTAAAAGAGATAGAAGTTGAAACGAAATCAGAAGAATATTTTAGGGTTTCCCTAAGGGTTTGAGGGTCTACTTTGCAGATAATTTGGTCACCCTGGTAATTCATAATTACTCCCTTTGAGGTTGAAAAATTTTCAGCACATAAGGATACAAATTCCGGGCAACTAGGTAAAGGATACAATGACGTAGAAGGGATCAAAGTACTGTACAATTTGGTATGGAACTCAGAATTGTCAAGGGAAGCAGTACTGAGGTCATTGTGACTGGTAATGATATCAATGGGTTTTGAAATTGGGTCATATACATCCCAGAAACGGTCAAAAATCAGGTCTTCGGAGGAATCTAAGGTTTTTACAGTGGTAAACATGGTGAAAGCAGGTAATTCAACAGAGGAATACTCAGAAATTGTGTACCTGAGGGTAAGGGCTGACTGTAGTTACTCACAGTTCAAATGTTGATAGTATATCTGGTATCTGTAGCAGCCAAACCAATCGAACCTTGATCTCCGAGCAGAAATGGCGGAAACAGTCTTTCAGCAGTCTTTGACAGTAACATGTATGGTGGAGCCTCCTTAGTTAGTGCCTAGACCTGCGGGTTAGCAAAAATGGCGGAAACAGTCTTTCAGCGGTCTTAAAAAATTAATACCCTAGACCTGCGATTTATCATGTTAATCTAGACCGCAGCGGAAAATAGGATATCATACATTTCTGTATGGGTATCCATTTTCCGCTTCCACTCAGCGACAGCCACGTAGCACCTGTCACATCTCAGCAGAAAATGGATACCTGTATAGAAATGTACGATATCCTATTTTCCGCTCCGCTATTTTTTTTAAAAAATGTTTACAGCCTGTCGCTTAACCGACACCTACCATAATGTCGGTTAACTGACACCTTGAACATCTACATACTATCGGTTAACCGAACCCTAGAACATCTAGCGACTGTCGGTTAACCGACACCTATAACATCCAAATATTGACGGTTAACCGACACCTACAACATCTATGGACTGTCGGTTAACCGACACCTATAACATCTACATGCCATCGGTTAACCGACGCCGTGGACCATTTGATCGATAGCAAGAAGCCGTTGGTTTGTTTTTTTAATTTTTTCTAGGCGTCGCTTGATTTGCATCGGTTAACCGACACCGCGCCTAGGTGTCGGTTAACCGACGAAATGATTAACCGTCGCTGAAACAACATCTTGGAAGGCTATCGGATAACTGACGACAATCCAGCGACGCCTGAAAAAAATCATAGTGTCGTACATGCGACAGGGACATGTCGAAAATCCGACAATACAGCCGTCAGATTCTGGGTCAAAATGTTGTGGTGTAGGCCAAGCAATAAGTATACATGAGTAAAAGAAAATATCTTAAGCCAGATGGAGTGGAGAGAAGGGAAGGTGGATTTCCCCAAGCGCCTCCCGTTCAAATCGGTGGTTGATTTTAAGGAAGATGTAGCTTTCATGGAATTTTGTAGGAATTGTGGCACTAAACTAATTACTGTGATCTAGGTTACAATGGGAAAGTGTGATAGCCTTTATCAAAAGATTCAAGAAGTGCATGTAAAGTGAAAGGTTGTATTTCCCCACACCCTTGATGAATTTCCAAGTAAAGAACAACGCCTCTCCGATTTAAAAGACGAGCTAAGCATTCAATTGGAGTATGTGAGGAAAATTGATGTGTTCACCACAGATGATCTTCATCAATGCATCGTGCTGCCTTCAGTACACACTCAAATGTTCCATGAAATCCGCCAGACAGCAATAGCAGAAATGCAATACATCGAAGCAGAGCTCGACAAGCTTGTAACCTCTAAGAAGATCTTGCTCCCTTCACCTGCCAATGTTGTCATAAGAGACACTGGTGTTTGGTTCAGCTATATAGAAGAAGAAGATAAGAAGGCAGCAACAGCGACATTAATAGATAGAGGAACATCATCAACAACAGAGGCACCACCCCAAAACTAGCTCGATAGCCATGATGCATCAAATTTTCCTTCCCTGTTATCGAATCATGAAGTCAAAGGGACAACTATCCTCTTTTGTTTCTGTTATGTAAAGGGTGCCACGAGTCACTTAATTTTGTAAAACATTTAGAAGAAAATTAAAATATTTTAAAGAAAAAAGAGAAGACAAGTGGCATCACCGGAGGCAGTTGGTAAACTTATAAATAGATAGCTAGTGAATAGTATAAGGAACTTTTTGTAGGTGAAAGACTTTTTCTGTCTTGTACATGAACCACTTCTCTGCATGTATAAGGAATTCGATTTTGCCTAATGAAAGCCTGGGACACCACATTTTTTCCTGAAAGATGTGTTGAATGTGTGTTGGATTACTCTTGTATCAGTCATACACTTCTGTGAGATATTTCCTTACTATTTTGAATTAGTTCTCTGTAATGAATGATTTCTATATTTTATGTGCAAAGATGTCTATCTCAAATGAGTAATTGAATTCATTATTTGAATTAAAGCTATCTTTAATATCTTGTATCTCCTGTCGTGGATGCATCTTTAGGATTGAATAGCTATCTGTTTGATCTTTAGATGTTTCTTTTAGTCTATTACTCATCTTTAATGTTCGATCCTTGCAAGGATAGGTTAGATTTGTTTATACAATCTTAAATTAGCTTAGATTAGCTACCTACATTCAACTTAGGGCACTTGCATATCATCTTTAAAACACAATACGTAAATGGTGGATCATGTCGCAACCAGTGCTGAGAATAAGAAATATTTAAATCTCACGGTAACCGGAACCGTTAACCAGATGGATTCCCTACAATCAAATGGTGGACAATCTAATTGGGACTATTTACCGGGGAGAATCCCTTATGGATTGACGCTACGATTTTGAAGGCATCAACACGGTGGTATGGACACTCTTTGGTATCGCTATCTCTTTGATAGTATATTTCACGTTCTTCCCGAGTTGAATTGCTGGTGCCCCTTCCTTATGCGATGACAAATACCCTGGTATGTCCGCTATTGTTGGGCCATGCTGCCCTCCTCTTGGCATCCTTTCTTCTTCTTCGGCACTTGATGTGCCTGCTTCTCCTGCTGCAGTTGCAACCCGTGCCGAAATCCGGGTATCCCTCTTTGGCCTTCGGTCGGTATCGATCGACCGACTATAACTTCTCTTCTTTCGGATTATCCACTATTATAGCTTAAAATGACACCTCTCCATCGATGACGACACTTGCATCCCTTGGTCGCATGACAACACTTCTTGAGATCAAGTTTAGTCACACAATAGAAGACTTGTGGATTGAGGGGTCATTTGGGACACTTAAAATGGTTGAAATTACCTCACTCCTGACCCATTTGATGGTTACAACCCTTAGGAATACTTTTCCAGACCAAACCATCTCCTGAAAATCATTGGAAAACCCTATTTTTGGCCATTTTTCCACATGTGCGCTAGTACACAAGCATGATAGTAGCGTTTGATATGCAACTTTGCTTCATTAAAGTAGCGCACACCTCCATAAATGCGCTAGTTTGTCTACTGCAGAGTAGGGAACCTTCCTCTACTAGTCAAAATATCAAATTTTGGGTAAGTTAAGTTGGTTTGGGAACCTCTTGATTGGTTATAACTTCTTTTCCTCTCCTTCATTGACTATATAAGGAGGGTAGAAGGGCCATGTGAGGGGATCAAGCCTATAACAATGTTATGATGGAGGAATGGAGACCCTCATCCCCCTCTCTTGTGCCTCAGTTTCTGATAAACCCTAGCACAACTGATTAGAGGCTGGGATCCTTGGAGAACAGAAGCAGGAGACCTTGAATCTAGGTTTCATGAAGTGCCAAGCTTGAAGGAAGGTATACTTTGATGTACTTACTTCATTCATTAATAAAGATCAGAAATTCTTTCCTTTCCAAAGATGACCTATTTATGTGTGTCTTAGATTTGATTACTGTTTGATTATAGTTTGATGTCTTATTATGTCATGGATATCAGTCTTATATATGTACTCAAATGTATTTGAGAAAGGTATCAAGTTGTTTTGTAGGTGTGGGCATTGCGATACTAGATAGCATTGAAGAGAAATGAAGGGAAAGATTGGATCAACCTTCTTAATAAGGTACTCACCTTTCTAACCTTAAATATATTTGCTTACTAGTGGCACTTGCAGAACATTTGTAGGTCTATCTTTCATACTTGTAAGTTGGTAGTTTCTCCCCTGAAATATAGGTGCATTTTCCTCACAACATCTGCACTGATGGAACCTTCGGTTTCTTGTGGACAATTGTCATTGGCTTGGGTTAGTCTTGTGTACTCGTGATGGAAATGAAATGTTCCATTGTAACTCTCTAAGCTCACTCTTCGCTCGGCTACGTTCTACAATTTATTCACTAACTCTTGCAATGCACAATGAGTCAAAATGTCCATCTGTGCATCTATTTATAACTTCAATTTCCCGCTCTCCATCCATCTTGTCAATCTTTGGACAATGATTTCCAAATCCTTCGTCGATTTACTAAATCTTCCATCGATTTACCGAATCCTGCGCACTCATTGTCCATTAAATGCATCTTCAACCACTTTCATCGTCGTCCACCACGCCTTAACTACTACATTTATTACTGGATTTGACCCATTCGCCCCTTGCTAGATGTCGACAGGCCCCGAGCCTCGTCGCTATTTTGAACTTTGTCGTTGTTCCATCAACATACATAGTGTTGTCGACGGACTCCCAAACTTTGCGATGTACTTAGTTCATTTAATTTTATTTTTTTTCATGTTGAATCAATTGATTTTTCACTCGATGTGCGCGTGGATATCCCGATAGAGATTTATTAGGATTCTGTTCACTAAATTTGTCAACAACGTTCCATCTAATTTTTGCTGCTATACTGCACCCCCATCAGTAATAAAATTTATAATGTATGGACTCAGCCAATGCATCTAGAGCTTGACTGGGCGCTTCGCAAAATTGCTATTGTAAAGGAGAACCATGTCTCCGTGCTAGAAGTTCTTTTCCTTTATGTGGATATCATGCCATGCTTCCTGTCGGTCCTTTTCTACATGTTTATTAAATCCTGCGATGAAGCAATCCTCTTCAAGCTGTAATAGCTGTGCCAATATTTCTTCAATGGCTCTGTCATCACTCATTCCTGTCACTATTGCGATGCACAGACTCAGGACAATGTACTCCATCATCACCATTTCTTCTTGTCCATATACTAACTTGAAAGGAGTTTGTCCTATCAACCTTTTTGCATGTCATTCTATAGGCCCATTGTACCACTAGAATTTTCAAGTCCTAGTCGTCCTGGTTTATGTTACACACCTTGGTGAGCGCATGCTCTGATATCTTGTTTAGTGCTTCAACTGCGCCATTTTCCTGTGGGTATTATGGAGTACTCCTTCGATGTTGAATTTGAAATTCCTTAGTCATTGTACTAATATTTGATTGATGAAGTGTGTGCCTTGATCGCTCATCAATATCTTTGGGCACCCAAATCTGGTGACCACATTATCAAAGAGAAACCTTATTTCTCTCGTAGCTATGCAATACTTCACCAGTGTTGCTTTAGCCCATGTCGTCAAGTAATCAGTCACAGTAATGATGTATCTCGAACCTGTTCTTCTTCCTTGTGGGTTTATGGGTCCCATGAAGTCAACTGCCCATTTTTCGAAGGCTTGTAACGTTAACTGAGGTATTAGTGGAATAGCATCCCTTCACGACGGTTTCCTTGTTCTTTGACATATATCGCATCTCTTATCATAATTTGATGCATTGCCATGCATTGTTGGCCACCATAATCCATCCCTAAGTATCTTTCTGGCAGTTGCACGTCCTCTGTAGTGTCCTCCTGCGATCCCCTCATGAGCTTCCTCCAACACTCTTTATTTCTCATGCAGAAGGACACAACGACGGAGAACTTCATCTAGCCCCATCTTATATACATGTCCTATGATTAGTTGAAAATCAATGGCCCTAACGACTAATTGCTTCTTCTGAATGGTGTTGAACTCCTTAGGTGCTCTTCCTGTGGCTAAGAACTGAATAATTTGTTCGTAATGGTCATCGACCATTCCAATCTTGAATAGCTGCGCGTCGAGCAAGCCTTCATCGATCCTCCTTGTTTCTTATCCTAATTCAATCCTTTATAGGCGATTAGATCCTACATTTAATCACCTTGGTTTCACAATGATCTCAAAATTAGAATCCTGGAATAGCAATAGCCATTGACAGATCTTCCTCCCCAACACAGGCTTATTGACTAAGTACTTTAATGAGGACTGGTCAGTAAACATTTTGAAGTGTTCTCCAAGTAGATAATGTTGGAATTTCTAAAGCACATATACCATCGCTAGGCCTTCTCTATATGTCATCGTATAATTCTTCTCCATAGTTGGCAACTTCCTGCTTGCAAATGATATCGATTGGTCAATCGACCCTTCTCCTAGCTTTGCCAATATCAAACTTAGCGCTACTAATGAAGCATCTACATGGACATGAAATTCTTTTTTCCACTCGGGAAAGACTAATATCGATGCTGCGACCATCTTCTCCTTCAGTATTTCAAGGCTCTTCTGGTACTCGTCGTTCCTCTTGAACTTTCCATCCTTCTTTTACGGCTTCTCCATCAATGTCATAATCACCGGGTATCCCCTTATGAACTTCCTGTAATATCCTGTATGTCCCAACATCTCCCTTAGTTTCTTTACTGTCATTGGTGAACAAGTTATACAACTTGACGAGAACCGGTCATTATTCTTGTTTTTTGGGGGGTCAATTTTAGTAGCTATTTTTACCTCCACTTCAAAAAGTGTGTATACTGGTAGCACTAGTTTTCATTTTGAGCCATATTTTTGCGATTTTGAAACTTCTTAGTAAAAAAAATAAAAATTATTTACAAATGCATTTTTTCGACTTTTATAAAAAAATATGCATTTAGTAACTAGTTATAATGAAAAAATATGTACATTTACAATTTTTTTAAAATTTTAGAAGCTAGATAGAATGAAAAATATATATATTTTCGAAGTTTTTTCTTTGAACTTTTATCTTAAAGAAGTAATATATATGGCAAATTTGTAAAAAAAATAGAAAAAAAAAGACATTTTAAACCATTTTAATGTATTTTGCACTATTTTGGTTATGTAATTTAAAATTTTAAAGATAAAAAAATAATAATAATTAAACACACCCCAAAACAAAATTAAAAAAAAATTGAAAAAAAATAAAACTTAAAAACAAAAGAAAATAAATTTAAAAAAAAATAAAACTTAAAAACAAAATGAAAAACAAATTTAAAAAAAAAAAACAAAATTTTAATAAAATTTAAAAATAAATTAAAAATTCATAACAAAATTTTAAAAATCCAAATTTAAAAAAAAAATTAAACATTTAACAAAAAAAATTTAAAATTAACTTTTGAATTAAAAAAAACAAAATTTAAATTACAAAATAAAAAAAAAGTTTACAAACAAAACAAAGCAAAAAATTTTAATTTAAAGAAAAAACAAAACCTGGCCTTCCACTCCCCTGCTTCCCGTCCCCACCCCTCCCTCACCTCCCATCCCCCTCCCCCCGCCCCTTCCCCCCCCTCCCCTGCCCTCCCCTCCCCTCCCCTCGTTCCTCCCTCCTCTCCACCCCACGGACCCCTCCCCCCCGCTCCTCCCATAAACTCCCCCTCCCTACCTCTTTCTCCAACATCCCCTCCCCCTCCCCACGCCCCTCTCCCCCCTTCCCCTCCCCCTCCCCACGCCCCTCTAGCTGCCCACGCAGCCGCCCCACGCTGGCTACACGATTCTCAGAATCGTGCCGCCAGCAAGGGGCGACGCATGGGTGGAGCAAGGAGCGGATCCATGGTGGGGAGAGATAGGAGGAGCGAGGGGGAGGGGAGGGAGGGAGGGAGGGAGGGGCGGCGAGATATGGGGAGGGGTGGGTTAGGTATTGATTTTTTTTGTAATTATTATTTTAAATATAACATTTTGTTGTTTTTTTTATAATTTGTTTTTAACATTATTAAATTTTAATTTTTTTTTTTGTTTTATGTTGGGTTTTAAATGTTGTAATTTTATATTTTTAGTCATTATTTCTATTTTTTTGTTAATTTTTTGTTTTAATTTTTTTAAATAATTTTGTTTGTTTCGATCTTTTTTTTTTAAATTGATTTTTGTTATTTTTTTTATAAAATTTGTTCAATGTTTTTTTTGTTAAATGTTTTGTTTCTGTTAAATTTGTACTTTTTTGCAATTTTAAAATTTTTGTTTCATTTTAATTTTAATTTTCTTTTATGTTTTTTAGGATTAAAAAAAAAAAAAAATTGTTTATAATTTTTTTTAAGTTGTAAATAATTTTTGAAATAATTTTTAATTTGGTTTTTATTAACTTTTTAATTTTTTAATTTTTTAATTTAATTCTAGGGGGTCCAATTTTCAATCTGGGTGTCGATTTAGGGATTTGTTGCAATGATACTACCCATTTTCAATCTGGGTGTCGATTTAGGGTTTTATTACAATGATACCACCCATGGCTCCTTTTGGGGTTGTTTTTTAGTGTTTTTGATTAAAAAATATGAAATTTTTATGGCTAGAGTTCTCGTTGTTTGCAATTTGCGCCAAAATATCATATCTTGTGCCTTTTATGGTTTAATATATGGTTTTATTATGAAAAATATCATAAATTTGTTTATTTTATATAAAAAGAGAGGTGATATAATTTCTTGAATAATTTGTGTTTAACTCCGTGCTATTTTTACATAATGTTACTAAGAGAATTAATAAATACAATTTTAAATTATGATACAATGATATAATAATGCCATTTTCTAAAAACGTGTGCTACTGGTAGCGTTAGTTTTCAATTCAGGCTTTGATTTTAAGGTTTTTGTAAACAACAATAATGATTGTTTTTGTCCACTTTTTTATTTAGGGTTGTTTTTTGGTGTTTTTAAAGCAAAAATGTGAGTTTTTATGGCTAGAGTTCTCGTTTTGAGTATAAAGTTATCGTCAAGTTGTATAACATGTTGGTGGTGGTAAGTCAACGATGATCACAATCTTCGCTATGTCAACTAACATCCCCTCCTTGCGTACAATATTTCCCAATAGGATTCCAAATGGTGCACAAAAAATACACTTTTTTAAATTCAACAAAATCGGATGTTGTCGACACGTGGTCCTTAACTATCCCATATATGGTCCAGTCGTCCATATATAATGCCATAAATTTGTGAATGAAATCCTTAAACGCGGTGACAAATAGCCTTGAAAATATTGTAGGGGCATTTTTAAGATCAAACAGAATCACTGTGTACTAAAAGCAACCCCATTCTGTCACAAAAGTTGTTTTATGTCGATCTTCTTTCGCGATCCTTATCTAGTGGTATCTAGAAAATCCATTTGTAAATGAGTAGAACTCCTAGCCTCCAACACCTTCCAGTAATTCATTAGTGAATGGCATGGGGAATGGATCGTGAAGGCATGCATCGTTCTGTTTCCTTATATCGACACAAATATGGATTTCACTAGTCTTCTTATCTTGGACGACCATTGGGTTGATGCATTCCAAATCTTCGACAGGTTATATTATTCCCGCGTCCAACATTCGCTCTATCTCAACCTTTACTCGCTCCTTATACCTGGGATTCAGTCTATGTGGTTGTTTCTTTACTGGCTTCACATTGGGTTTCAGAGGGATCTTCATCTCACACAGGTCCCCACAAATTCCCTTCATTTCATAAAATTTTGTTGGGAACAAGTCTTGAAATTCATGCAGTAGATCAGTAACTTTTCCAATTTTCGAATCATCCCAATAATATCCAATACTAGTGAACTTGGGAGTTTCCTCTGACCCAATTTAACCTTCTTAGTTTTCAGCGGCTATTGGAATTTCTCAAATGGAATCTCTGGTGCTTCGACATCATGGGTTCCTTCTGACTTTGGACATAGACAGATCTAGGATCATCCTCTTCGGTAGGTCCTCCCAACACATTATAGCATTCCATCATCATTTTCGGTGTCGTGGTCCATTGTAATACCATTGGTATTTGTCGGAACTGTCTTGATTACCTTTTTCACGGATCTTCTATAGTGCACTGTGGATGAAAGGATTCTCATCCGTGAAGATGTATGTATGAATTAAAATAATGGTGAATTATTCCCATGTAGCTGTGCCACATCGTAGTTCTGTTGCAATGTACCAACTCCGTGGTACTTCATATAGAGTATGGATTAACGCATGAACCAATTCCTACTCCAGTCACATTCCCCATGCACTTTGACACTCTCCCATGAGGTGATCCCTTGGATCACCCCGTCCATTGTATTTCTTCCCATAGTAGCTTTCAGTCTCCCCAAAATTGACTTCCATCAATTGTTGACATAATTTCCAGCTCGTTATCAACGACTTGTGCACATCCCACCACCTTGCTGGAGTAGCCTTCAATGCCTTTTCAAATGCCAGAAGTCACTGTGGTTTTGATACCTTGTCTTTGAATTCAATGATGAAAATAGCCATATTAGGTAACCCTTCATTTTTTGGAAGATCACATACCTCCATCGCTACCCATATCAACGATTGAGTGATTCGTGCACACTTTCTGAATGACACCTTGTGAAACCTATTCTGCCAATTTTCTAGTGCCTCATCAGGGTTTGACGATGCCGAACTGATACTCTGCCACCCCAATTCTCGGTCGACGGTGGGGTTGATTTAGTCATCTGAAACATTGAATACTTTGTCCCATCCTTCCGTAAAATCACCCCTCGTTGGTTCGACATATCTTTTACCTTCGAGTGGATCAGGCGAGGCGATGAATCTCATGTTGCAGTTTTCACATGACATTGTCCTTTTATTAAAATTGATGATGGCCTGATTCTCCATTTCCCAGTCTATTCCCAAAAACACAGGATATGGGCTTGTGTTTTCAACTATCTCTATAACATTAAAATCTGCATAAGTCTTCAGTTCTTCTACTTCGGCAGGTAGATGAGGCAGTCGACCAATCGATGTAACTTTTCTCTGATTTTCCAATTGAAGTTGCAGGTGGTACCATACCAACTGTGGCTTTCCCATCATCTCCTATGTTTTCTTAGTCAGGATTTTTATGTCCGATCCTAATCCAAAATGATGGAATATATGTCGTATGCACCAATCTTGTCATTCATCCTCATTTCTCTAATCGTATTCTTCCTGTGCAACCTGCCTATTGTCTGATCCTGTCGCCCTTCCTCCTATCAATACAATAAACTATCTATCTCTTCCAGTGCATCTTGATCCTTCACTAACGTCAAACAACTTTCCAAGAAATTTCTTAGGGTGCTAACCTTCCCTGGTGACCTCTGCGGATTTGTCGTATCAAATATTGACGACATCTCATAGACAGGTTCTTTCTGGCCTATAGGTGGAAAGTTAGTATTATTCTTTCTCATCGCATCTCGTGCTTCCAAAAATGTTTCCTTCTCTACTTCTGCATCAAATCAAACATGTTTCCGGGTTGTAGGACATACATTTGGCAGTGGCCTATCTTCTCCTGTCATAGCTCCTCCCCTAGTTACCAATGCAACATTTATGGGTTGACTTTTGATCTCAACTAAGATCTTCTGCACATTTGGATTAAGGTTTTGGTTCTGATTTCCATTCAGACTTGGTTGTGGTTGTGACGCATTCTTGGTCTGCCACTTCACGATTAACTAAGGACAATCTTCAACATTTTGGTTCGCTGCACTATAAGAGGTACATTGCGGTGTTGGATTTGGGCAATCTCTCTAATAAAGTCCAATCTTCTTACAATTGTAGCACATAACCGGTCCTCGAACTCAACCAAAAGTTCCTCTGCGACCAAAACCTCCAATGCAACCTTTGCAGAATCCTCCTCTAAATCCTCCTCATGGATGATTGTACTGTTGTTGATTATATTGTTGTAGTTGATAGTGCAGTTGGTTATACTGCATAGGTGGTTGGTTATATTGTGGCTGCAGTTGATTATAATGCGGTTATGGTTGATTATAATGAGGCTACAGTGGATTATACTATTGTTGCGATTGTACAGGAGGTTTCTCCTCTCCCTTCGTAAAATAAGTATCTGCATTTCTTTCTTGGAGCAAATCATATTCTCTACAATCCTTCTCCTCATGACCGACCGACCGACTGAGAGCATTTACAAAAAATATTATCCGGCTTAAACACAAACTTTTGTAAGTACACACATTCTTCCGAGTGATGTCCCCTTTGTTTGACAAATTCGACACCGGGACATTCCTCCTTGATTGAGTGGATTTGGTGCACAGAAATGTAAATATTCGGGGAATTCAGGACACTAATCCTTATGGTGTCCTTCGGACTTGCATCGAATGCACCATATTTATTCACAAGATTCCTTCCCCTTTTTGATATCCCGTAGTTCAATAGTCAAGTTCGTTAGCTGCACTTGGATCTGGTTCATCCCAATCCCTATTTCTACAATCGACGAATCCTTGAGCTTCATCGCAATTTCCAATGCCTCTACTTGGGAGGCAATCTTCTGCTGCATCAGTGGCATCTAAATTTTTGGTATCAATCCTACAATAAACCATTCTTTATGTTGTATGTCACTCATTCCAAAACTCACTTTGGCCATCAGATTTTTGTACCTCTAATCAAACTCCCATACTGACTTGTTAAGGAATTTATTTATTTCCTTCAACTCCGTGATATTCTGTGATTCTGATTTTGGTTTCATGAATTCATGGATCAATCTAGCTCTGATTTCTGCCAAGTTTTTCTATGGAATCCCTATAGGTACTTGTACAAATTTCATATACCAGTCCAGTGCACGGCCCCTAAAGGTCATCACTAATTGACCTTTCTTAATGTCGTCATCCTAGACTTGTTTCATTTTTAACACTGCTTCGCATAAGAACCCGTATTGTTTGGGATCCTCGGTCCTATCACCTTGAAAAAGAGGCATCTTATGCAATCTTTGGTTTTCTATTGGTGTTTGTATATCCACTACTCTTACTACTGTTTTGACACATAGGGAAACCCTACGAAGAGCTTATATTTCTTCCTCCAAAGTTTGGCACAGTACACGGGATTGTGGGTACGTTGTAGTTTTGGGTTTGTCCTTCCTCGGGTTTAGGGGTATCCTGGTCATCCTCTTCATCCCAGTAGGGTTTCTTAGTCCCTTGTGGTCCCGTTTCACAGTTTTCTATTCTGATCGCACTAGGAGACTCTCTCTCTATATCTCAGTCCTCCTCTTCTTCTTCGGCCGGAACCTTACCCCACTTCCCAGGAGACCACAATATTCCGTAGCTTCCCTCAAAAACATTTCATAGCTCATATCCATCTACCCTCCATCATTCTATCAGAGATGTAGCCGTGCAGTACCCAAATCCTCCAAACAACCGAGATTTACTTGTCAGATTTCATCTTTAATATGCCCTTCTCACAAAAGAACATCTTGATCCACAATTTTAGAATAATAGATACCTTCCTATGGGTCCCTTGAAAATTTTCCTTTCTAGGTTGTTGTATGACTTAACTGTGTCTACAACAAATTCAGTAATGTATCCTTCCAAAATGTTGTCTACCCAAACCTTGACAACCCTTAAAGCTTTGTTGTTCACCCATTTCAACTACTGGATCTATTCTAAGGTCCAGTGTTTAGGTTCACCTCCTTGGAAATTCTTCTTCTGAAAAGTTAATTGTGCCAACCATTCGTATAGAAATATAGGAAATTAGTAGAAGAATACTTCATGGATATCAAAGTAGATGTGCTTCTGCAGCCAATCGGTTGTCGACCATCTAGGATTCCTATTTTCTTCCTTAGCAAATTCTCACGTCTTCTTATGGAACCATTCCGTGATATCCGACTTTGTTGGATGCCACAACATGTCCCCTCTCCTTTTCGCAATAGGGTCCCGACAACATAACCATTTGTTGGCGTAGATCTTTCGACAAAGGTTCACTTCGCATTGTCGTCAACAAACCTCGACACAGACTTCCATAGACATCAGCCCAAAAAGGTTTTACCCTTTCTAGCAACACCTGCAGACATAGTGAAGTCTCACCCGAGATATATAAGGGGGATGTAGGAACCACGTTTCCACAGATGAAATAGGACACACATCATTCACAATCAATCGCTAAGTAGCTCGAAGATCGAAAGAATCATTGTTCACATAAAAAATTATCATTTCACAATCAACAGACTAATCGGGTCTATGCAATAGTAGATTATCGAAACATACTTAACATATATGATATACATAACATAACTACGATTTCATTCATAAAACATATAGAACCATGTAGAGACATCAAACATTGTGACAATGCATATTCAAGCACATTGCGATAACTCAAAAGGATACAAATACATAGATCAATCAATCCTTCTCATTATTCATCAACTTGTCTAATACATCGCAGAATTCTCCGGAATGCATATCGCAGAACCATTACAAACTTAGAACAATGGTTGCGATCCAAGAAATCAAAAGACTATCTTGGAGAGATGCTAGACCTATCATGCAAAAAGAACCAAAAATAGATGCTCTCCAAAAGATGATGCCCTTAGGCTTACAATTCTCTCCTATTTATAGGCTCACTTGGCTATTACAAATTGGTCCAAATGACCCATTAACTAACTAAATTAACCAAATATTCCACATTTTTTGGCTCTTTTACACTTCGTGATTGGTCCGAATTTGTTCATGTCGATGACCCTTTCGTCACTGGAGGTACCGTAGTTGTGCGCTTTGGACCCGTGCCAACATTATGAAATAATTCATTTCTAGTATTTCATTTTCCTACTTGATTTATACTGAGACCCAATAATAAATTAAGAAACTAATACTTCAAGTAAACTAGTCTATCAATTCCCATTTAGAACTAGCTTCTCAATAACAAATATCCCTTAATGTCCTTAAGTCTTGAATTTTGTCATTTCTCACTTGATTCTTAATACATAAATAATAGAATGATTGTTATATTCATTAAAAGAAAAGCCATTATTCAAACCTTTGTTTTCTATAGATGCTTGGTTAACCTCCAAAAGGAGGTCACATCTTCCATAAAGACCACATCCAATGCATTTTACAAAGAAAAATAGCCTAGGTATCCTCCCCAAAGAGGATGCACCCATCTAACTAGGACTTTTTGTTACTTTTTGTACCTAGGGAAGTGTTCCCCAAGTGACATTTGCCTAAAGTCACTTAGAAAGGGGAAAAAGGTGACCCTCACATCAAATCACTTAGTAAAAGCATTTAATGAGCCTTTATAAACTCAAAGTCACCTTTTGATAAATTTAAGTGGGTGATGAAAATTAATATTTATAAAAGGTAAATGGAGCATTTAATTTCCACTGTAGATCTCAATCAACCTCGTCCATCAGATTAGAAAAACCCTAGGGTTTGATAAAAAAAGGTACGAGGGAGTCAATTATCCTCACTTTTGTTGATTGAAGTGAAGAGAGGCAAAAGAGACAAGAGAGACCGACTCTAATTGCAAGGGTTTTCCAGCACATTTTTCGAGAGAGCATCATGGATTCCAAGGAAAGGAGACAATCCATATAGCGTGATTTTGGGCACATTTATCGAGGCAAAAATTTATTTCAGTGGGCACATTCTCCCAAATCCATACAGCAGTTTTAGTGGCACAGTTTCTCAAGCACATTGCAGCAGGAAATATGCACAGGTTTTCGAGGTTCGTACAACTGCAGGTTGGCACAAAAATCGAGGACTATACAGCTCATTAACTGATGTACCATACAACACATTTACCGAGGCATTTAATACATGGCACAATTTTTAAGAAATGGCACAGAACTTGAGGTCCGTACAACATCATTAATTGCTACTATACCGTACAGTATTTTTCTAGGTTGTTGGCACATAAATCGAGACTAAGTTTAGAACATTTTTTGAGAAGAAATTTATGTACAGAAATCGAGGCAGCCTTGCACAAAAATCGAGGAAGTTGGCTGGGTGATTTGGTTGGTTGAGATAAGTACATTTATGAATGTAAAATTGATGTACTGAAATCTTGGTAATGAAATAAAAACTCTCTCTCTCTAACTGGTTTTCCCCATGGGGGTTTTTCCAGGGCACAGTTGCCGAAAATTCTGAGTCTAAAATTTTTATGGTGTGCATGTTAAAATTTATTTTCGGTCTATTAGAGTGATTTTACAGTGTGTTTAATTGTCTACAAATTTCATAAGTAATTTCCATCCTATGCAAAACTGATTGGAAGTGAAAACCATTGAAACTATGACATAAACCAGCAAGCTGCAAACTCAAGAAAAATTTACATGGTATCAGAGCTTGGGGGCAGAAAACAGTGATATTTTACAGACACACAGAAATTTCCAAACTCAGTAAATTCATTGATTTTCTTCTGTTAGTGAACAACACTTTGTTGGGTTTAAGTAGAAATAGCTACAGGACTTAGGTTGGAGGATATGATGAATGAGACAGTGGACTTTGTGCCATGGAAGGCCAGAATTTTGCTTCTATTAGAGGAGAATGAACTATGGGAGGAAGTGGTTAGGAATACTACAACAAACCCCATTCAGATTCCCACTGCAACAGATGCAACCACACTATCAGCCTTCAACAAGAAGGACTGTAAGGTTAGGAGGATAATCCTTGATGCAGTTAAAGACCACATAATCCCTCACATTTCAGGCAAGGCCAGGGCACACTTGATGTGGACTGCTTTGACCAGTTTGTATGAGAGTACCAATGAGAACTGGAAGCTGGTTCTCAAAGAGAAACTCAAGAGTATAAAGGTGAATGGTGGAGAGGGACTGATAGCATACCTTACTAGGATATCGACAGTTCGAGATGAACTGGCAGCAGTTGGGGAGGTGGTATCTGCTATTGAGATTGTACATACAGCAGTGAATGGGGCTTCAAAGCCCTAGGGTGCATTTGTGCAGGCCATAGTGGGTAGAGAGAACCTACCTTCTTGGGAGATACTGTGGGACGACTTTCTGCAGGAGGAGATCAGGAGAGGTCTCGTACAGGGCAGTTCATCATAGAGTGGGGTAGATGAGGAGAACATGGCTTTGACAGCAAAGGGGAAGAAGAAGAAGGGTCCCAAGAAGGGTGGGGCCAAGCAGCAACAACAACAACAACAACAGGGTGGGAAGAAGAAGGACTTGATTAAATCAAGTGTTATGGTTGTTATACATTTGGGCACTATGCTTCACAGTGTCCAAACAAGAAGAAGAAGAAGGGATAGCAGACTGTAGCCTCAGCGGAGGTTGATGAATTTGGAAATAGGTTTCAGAGGGAGTTTTCCCTATGTGTTGGACAAATTGAGAGAGAGAGGGCCTCTTTAGCCACCAGCACAGATGTGGAGATGGAGATGGAGCATTCATTGTTGGCAGGCCATTGGACGAGTCCATCCACCACTAGTACAACAAAGCCTTGAGCCACATGACAGGAGCTCGAAGGATGTTCTCCGAGCTATCATAGACAGGTACATATGTGGAGGTTGTACTAGGTGACAACACCATTGTTAGAGTAGTTGGTCACGGGACTATTACATTTCAGAGGGAGTCCATGAGTCCCATGACTCTGAGGGATTTGTTATATGTTCTTGGGCTGAAGAAGAACCTTGTTTCAGTTTCCACCATTGAGGAAAAGGTTCTTGGGGTGTGTTTCTCATATGGGAGAGTATAGGTATTCCCCAGTACTATAGGAGTATCTACCCCCATGGACATTGGGGTTAGATGTGGAAATTTGTACAAGCTCTTGGTTCAGCTGCAGCATGCTCTAGCACATAATAGTAGCAGTGAGCTATGTGAGCTATGGCATCGGAGGATGACCCACCTGCATCACCCAGCTCTGCGATTGTTGAGGATCATGGTTACAGGTTTACTCGAGTTCGGCACTAAGTAGAGTGATGTGTGCAAGGGGTGTGATTTGGGAAAGTACACCAAGACTACTTTTCCAAGCAGTGACACCAGAGCAGCAGGATTGCTTGACATGATCCATTCTGATATTTGTGGTCCTATGTCATCAGTATCTTTGACTGGTTTTGAGTACTACATCATCTTCAATGATGACTATTCCAGGAATACCTGGATCTACTTCTTAACGAGAAAGAAGTCACCCTTAGTTTTGAGTGTCTTCCAAGGGTTCAAAGCCCTTGTGGATAAGCAGGCAGGGAGGAAGATTCAGATGTTGAGATCGAATAATGGGGGTGAGTATACCTCCAAGGAGTTTGATGCTTTTTGCAGACAAGAGGGTATATAGAGACATTTGACAGTTCCCTACACTCCTGAGTAGAATGGAGTAGCAGAGAAGAAGAGCAGGTCGATTGTGGGAGCAGCGATAGCGATGCTTCATGATCAGGGGTTACAGTTCTTTCTATGGGAAGAGGCATGCAGAACTATTGTTTATCTACATAACAAGATTCCTCACCATGCTTTGGGGAGGAAGACTCCAGAGGAGATGTACACAGGAAAGAATCCTGAGGTGAGCCACTTTCATATATTTGGTTCTTTGAATTACTCTCACGTCCCTTCTGAGAAGAGGACAAAGTTTGAGCCCACTGCAGAGAGAGGCATATTTGTGGGATATGACCAGACTTCGAAGGCCTATTGGCTTTACCTACCTGGCCAGAAGAGAGCTATTGTTAGGCGGGAGGTGAAGTTTTATGAGGAGAGAGCCTTCAGGAAGTTGACAGAGATAGAGCAACGGGAGCCACCAACTCTCACACCTCAATTGACACAGGCTTCTTCAATACAGGTTTCAGGTCGACAGGTTTCCGGAGTTACTGGATCATAGAGTACAGGCACAACTCCTGCAGGTTTAGTGGTTTAGGTGATAGGTACTTTAGGGATAGGTTCAGGTTCTATTTCACAGGTTACAGGTTCATCAGGCACTAGTTCATCAATTACTGGTCCTCGGGGTGTTGGACCTTCTGCTTCCGGGAGTTCCTCAGATGAGGATAGACTAGTTTGGGAGGAGCCTTCAAGGAAGAGGAATCCTATATGGCTTCAGGATACCTTGAAAGAAGCAGAATCATTTGGTAGACCCGAAGAGGAGATCAGGATAGTAGTGATGCCAGAAAAATTGGGTATGGATCTTGTTGCGAGTCTTCGTGACTCTAAGACTTCCACATTTGAGGAGGCTTCTCAGCATCAGGTATGGAGAGATGCCATGATGGAAGAGTACCATTCAATCATGAAGAATGATGGTTGGGAGATAGTGCTGGGAACTGAGGTGAAGTCAGTTGTGACTTCCAAGTGATTTTACAAGACAAAGCATGATGTAGATGGCAGTGTGGAGAAGTACAAGGCCCGGTTTGTGACTCGGGGGTTTTCATAGGTTGAGGGAGTTGACTATGATGATACTTTTGTGCCATTTGATCGGTATTATTCCATCAGAGCAGTGATATCTATAGCAGCAGAGATGGGTTGGAAGATCCACCAGATGGATGTGAAGACTGTAATTCTCAATGTTCTTCTGCAGGAGGAGGTGTACTTAGAGCAGCCACAGGGATTCATGATTCATGGGAGAGATTCTCATGTGTGCAGGCTGAGGAAAACCTTGTACAGACTGAAGAAAGCTCCTAGAGCTTGGTACTCCAGGATCGATACATACTTGACTTCAATGGGTTTTCAGAAGAGTGAGGTTGATCCCAACCTTTACTACATTGTGGTTGGTGGAGATCCTCTCATTCTTTTGTTATATGTTGATGACTTGTTTATCAATTGAGAGGAGCATCTCATTACACATTGCAAAAGAGACCTTGCAGCTGAGTATGAGATGATTGATATTGGGATGATGCATTACTATTTGGGGATGGAGGTTTGGCAGGAGCCTGGACATATTTTGTTGGGACAGGAGAAGTATGCAGTTGATATTCTGAGGAGATTTCGGATGGAGGACTACAGGCCTATGTCTACACCTCCGATCACCAACTGGAAGAAACTTCATGCTTCTGAGGGTAAGTTGGTGGATCCTACACTTTACCGTCAGCTCATTGGTTCATTGATGTACCTGGTCAACACCAGGCAAGACTTGATTTTTGTGGTGAACACTCTTAGCCAGTTCATGGTGGAGACTAGGAGTGTACATTGGATTGCTGCAAAATATGTGCTGAGATACCTAGCAGGCACAGTGGACTATGGTTTGGACTACAGGGGTTGGGGTGGAGTCAGCTTGGTTGGTTTCACAGATTTAGACTGAGCAGGTTGTGTGAGGGATCAGAAGAACACTTCTAGTTGTTTTTTTCAGTTTGGGATCGACAGTAGTGTCGTGGTTCAATTGGAAACAGAAGTCCGTTGCATTGAGTTCTTCTGAGGCTGAGTATATGGAAGTTAGTCAGGCTAATTGCGAGGTACTATGGCTTTGCAATCTGTTGGTAGATTTATTTGATCAGGAGCTTAGACCTACGGTGATCTATTGTGACAATCAGAGTTGCATTCAGCTCTGTGAGAATTCGGTGTTCCATGACCGGTCAAAGAACATTGAGATCAGGTACCATTTCATCCGAGATTATGTCCAGAGAGGAGTAGTTGAGTTGCAATATATTTCCACTGATGACAAGGTACCAGATATCCTGACGAAATCTTTGGGGAGGGGCAAGTTTGTCTTCTTCAGAGACAAGTTGGGAGTGGTGCAGAACACCTTCCTCGGTAAGAGGGAGTGTTAGTTTTTGTACCTAGGGAAGTGTTCCCCAAGTGACATTTTCCTAAAGTCACTTAGAAGAGGGAAAAATGTGACCCTCACATTAAATGACTTAGTAAAAGCATTTAATGAGACTTTATAAACTCAAAGACACTTTTTGATAAATTTAAGTGGGTGAGGGAAATTAATATTTATAAAAGGTAAATGGACCATTTAATTTCCACCATTGATCTCAATCAATCTCATCGATCGGATTAGAACAACCCTAGGGTTTGATCAAAAAGGTATGAGGGAGGCATTCATCCTCACTTTTGCTAATTGAAGTGAAGAGAGACAAGAGAGAGACTAGTTCGAATTTCAAGGAGGGTTTTCCAGCACATTTTTTGAGAGAGCAGCATGGATTCCAAGTAAAGGAGACAATCCGTACAGCATGATTCTGGGCACATTTATCGAGGCATAAATTTATTTCAGTGGGAAAATTCTCCCAAATCCATACAACAGCTTTAGTGGAACGGTTTTCGAGGCACATTGTAGCAGGAAATAGGCATGGGTTTCGAGGTCCATATAGCTGCAGGTTGGCACAGAAATCGAGGACCATACAGCTCATTAACTATTGTACCGTACAACACATTTCCCGAGGCATTTAATATAGGGCATGGTTTTCAAGAAATGGCATAGAACACGAGGTCCATATAGAAGCATTAATTGCGGTTGTACCGTAGAATATGTTTCTGGGTTGTTGGCACAGAAATCGAGATTGTGTTTAGCACATTTTTCAAGTAAAAATTTATGCACAGAAATCGAGGTACCCTTGCACATAAATCAAGGAAGTTGGCTAGGTGATTTGGTTGGTTGATATAAGTACATTTCTGATTGTAAAATTGATGTACTGAAATATTGTTCATGAAATAAAAACTCTCTCTCTCTAACTGGTTTTCCCCATGGGGGTTTTTCCAGGGCATAGTTGTCGAAAATTCTGAGTCTGAAATTTTTATGGTGTGCATGTTAAAATTTATTTTCTGTCTGTTAGAGTGATTTTACAGCGTGCTTAATTGTCTGCAAATTTCATAAGTAATTTTCAGCCTATGCAAAACGGGTCGGAATTGAAAACCACTAAAACTATGACATAAACCAGGGAGTTGCAAACTCAAGAAAAATTTACACTTTTTATCTCAAGAAGCCAGTTGTTTGAGGGATTCTCCTTATTTCCGTTTTTCTTTTACTTAATTTTATTGTGTGTACTTAGATAGGTGAATCTTCCATCCCGTGGCATGAGTGAAGTATTTATTTATTATGATCTTTAATCGAATGGGGACCTATTGTAGTAATATATAAATTCAAGTTGGCCATCATAATAAATCTAAGCCATTATTTCTTAAGAATCTCTTGTTATATTTCTTATCACATGTGGATATTTTTTTGAGTATATTTCAATGTTATATCTTCACCTCTAACCTAAGGTTTTTGCATGTTAATAATTTTTCATATACATCAATTATTGATATCAAAGCATTACTCCAAGACCACCTCTTCTTCAATTTGTGTTATTCTTATTGCCTCAATTGTCTTGAACAATTCACATAAGAAAATTTATAAATATAATGCACTGAAGTGTGCCCTCTCACCTAGATCTACTTTAGTGCTTACTCTCAATATCTCTCCTACTTCATTTCTACACTGAACCAGTGGAATCCTTCCTTAGGTAATAGGATTTTTAGTAGATCTGGTCTATGGCATCACAAACCTCCCACCTAGATCTCAATGTTTTAGGTTAGTTTCAATATTTGCATTAAGTAATTTTTCTATGCTTTTAGTATCTCAATTCCCTCTAACAGGTTTCATGATGCCTTGCCTCTCTAGTTTTTTACCTCTAGTGCACCTAACTCCATCCCTACCTTGGTCACAAGGGGTTGTTGTTGTAGGCCATATCACCTTATCATCTATTCATCTAAGTTGCTAGGTTTTAGTGGGTCATACTATCTATTATTTCCATCACCCAAAATTTCTCATGGACCCTTGTAAAAAACTTCCACTAAAGAGGTTGATTCTTCCTATGCCCCATTGCATCTATACATCATCAAGTTACTACATGAAGTTCTAATGCGTACACTCTAGTTGTTTGTATTCTAGTTAGACATAAAAATCACCCTCCCCAAGTATGATGGTTAAATGAATAATGAGGCTTTAGATTCTTGGATCTATAATCTCACCACCTATTTTCAAACTAACCCTAATGTGTCACAAGACCAATTATTTTTGTGGAAAAAAATAATTTATAGGGCATAGCTTAATCTTGGTGGCAATAACATGCCTCAACCTAAAAGGTTTGCATTGAGCTAAATGATTAACCTAGCTCCACTACTACTTCAAAGTCCATCAAAATATGAGAGGGATTTTGTGATGTCCTTAAATAGTGTTTCTACATGTCAAGATATCTTACCAACCTACTAGCTTGATGGTTTCCGCTCCGCCAAGCATATGGATAAACCATGCAAAAGTTCATTGAGGTGTTAATTTTCCTTCACATTCATCTACAAGTTCGAATTCCATATGAGTTACTCATTTCTAAATTTAATTTAAGGTTTTTTTTAATAGAGTTGAAGTTTTTATGTTTGAAAGAAGTTACTTAGACTAGGCACTCCAAATTTCCTTAGTAATTGAATGTAAGGTTCATTGCTACCCACATTTTCCATCCCTCGTAATCCTTAATTTTGTTGTCAACCTTCATCCTCACAATTATCCCATATTCCCATACCCTCTTCCCTCATCCCCCAAACCCTAAGTTCACTACCCTTGTGGCTACTTCCTCCAAATAATGGTTTCACTTCCATTGTATATACACCCACTTTATCACATAATTTTTTTCTCTCAAGTTACAAGCAACATCCATAGCATTCTATATAGAGAAGTCATACTCAAAATTTCAAGTCACCCTCACTGAACCCTCCCCTCCAACAACCCCTAAAGTTGATTCCTTGCCTAACCCTAACTCTATTGATCCATCCCTCCTTCTCCTCACTCACGACCACATTATAACCTCTCCAACCTACCTCTTCACACGTAATTGGAAACTTAAGGATCAAATAGCCACCATGATCCTTGATAACAATAGTCAAACAAATATTGTTTCCCATTATTTTGTTCAACTTATCAAGTTTCTTATAACAAATCATCCATCTCTCTACCATTTAGGTTGGGTCTAATAGAATGAACCTTGGAGTTGCAAGAGGTCATTATGCAGGAAGGGCTATTGCACAGAAAATACTGTGTGCAGGGATATGGTGGCCTCCAATCCATAAGGACTCCAAAGAACATTGCCAGAACTATGACGTCTGTCAGAGGATAGGGAAACTGTCAAGAAGAGATGAAATGCCATTGAATCCTCAGCTGACCTTGTAGGAATTCGAGAAATAGGCAATTGATTTTGTGGGACCTATTAACCAACCAGGGAAAAGAAGTGGTGCGAGGTACATTATTACAGCAACTGACTACCTCACCAGATGGGCAGAAGAAAAACTAGTCAAGGACTGTAGCGCAGCTACAGCTACATAATTTATTTTTGAGAATATCCTTAGACGATTTGGATGCCCAAAAATTTTGATGACTAATCAGGGTACTCATTTTTTGAATAGAACTATTGAAGCTTTGACTGAAGAATTCCACATCTATCATCAGCGCAGTACACCTTATCATCCACAAGCGAATGGCACTGTTGAAGCATTTAATAAGGTAGTTGAGAATGTGCTAACCAAGGTATGCAATGTAAGCTACGATGACTGGGACCTGCGCATTCCTTCAATGTTATGGGCATACAAAATGACATGCAAGAAATTAACTAGGCATACACCTTTCAGATTGGCTTACGGAAAAGAAGCAATAATGCCTATGGAGTACATTATACCCAGCTTGAGAATAGCTGCATTTACAAGGATGGAAGATCACGCGGCACTAGAAGAAAGGCTATCACACTTGGTTGGATTGAAAGAAGAGCGCCTCATCGCGGGATTCCACCAGCAAGTATAGAAAGAACGAGAAAAAGCATGGCACGATCGCCACATCAAGAATAAGTCTTTTCAGGTAGGTGACCTAGTCCTACTGTATGATAGTAAATTCATGAAGTTTCTTGGAAAATTTAAAATGAATTGGCATGGACCATATACTGTAATAGATGTTACTAACGGTGGCGTAGTCCAGTTAGCCACTTTAGCTGGTGATTCATTACCCAACCTGATAAATGGGAGCAAACTAAAGCTTTACCGCGATAGTCCTGCTTCGTAGCATCCATAATGATGAAAAGAAGGAAAAGTTCCTAGGCACCAAGTATGGTCGGAATTGGGCACTAGAAACTAAGAAAAAGTCTGTACATAGATTGATAGAGATAGATCTATAAAGCACCCCGCGTAGAAAAAAAAAGAGAGAAAAAGAAAAGAAATTATATGTCGCGAAATCACTGCACAAAACCAACGATTGCCTTCCGCGCACTTCAATATAAGAATAAAAAAATAGTCGTTACAAGTGTCGGTTGGGAATATAGCCATTATATAGTAATTCCCTACCGACCGCTTGGGCATTTAAAGCACAGATAGTCGTTTTGATCACAATTTTGAAGACAAGACAACAAAGGCAACCAGATTTGGCCAACGGATACCACCATTCAATGCATATATAGCCGTTCAATGGCGTGGAGGAGGGTCTGCCGTGCCTATAAATAGCATTGCTTGTCATCTCGCGGGCGTATCAAACACATAGAATTTTCCACAAATACTTCTGTCTGAGCTAGTTTTCATAAGCTTTCTACAACCATTGAAACTGTTTGCATGCCTAAGAAATGTTTATTTGAATAAGAGTTCATGGTTGAAGAGACTGTGAGGTTGTTCCAACATGGAGGAATTGACGAATTAATGAGAACCCCAAATAAGAAAATCATTAAGGAATCAGAACAAAATCCAAGGAGATCACCATGACACGCCCCCTTAATGCAAGACAAAGGGAAAAATCCAGCAGCACCCAGATCAAAACTACCGCAGACAAGTTCGATAGGGCCAAAAAAGCCCCTTGCTGATAAAGACTTACCGTTAAATATGACTCCAGAATACATATCGCTGCGTGCAATGGATGCACCGGCCAATAGACTACTAAAGAGCCCAAAGTATGAGATACCATTCTCACCTATATCGAAGCATGTTGAGGTGGACAAAAATATGTTAGGAAAGACTCCAGATTGCAAATGGGAGGATTATGATCTGCTAGCAATGCAGAAGGAGAAGCCAACTGAACCAAAGTTCCCACATTTCCAGCCTGACAAATACATGTGCTGGAAAAAGAATGCGAAGGGTAACCTAACCTTGCTCACCGAGAGATGGTTGTCAGGAGTAGCCAAGTCGGGGCTGCTCAACCTACTAAGGCTTCCACATTTTGACAGATCACCTGAGCTCAACGTGGTGGTGCATACTCTTATGGCTCGCATCCACCAAGGATATTTATAGCTAGACCAGAATATCGACCTAACAATTGACTTAATCCACCGAATAACTGGATTAAGCAAATGGGGAGAAGACCCAAGGAAGTTCTTCCAGGGAAAGACAAAAGATAAAGAGGTAGCAGCATTAATGAAGCAAACACAATCTATGGTCAAAGGGATGCAAGGCTTCCAGATGGATGACATAAATGATGATGGAATAAGGTTTGTCACACAGCTGTTAGTAGGAAAAATCTTAAGGAAGTGAAAACCTTTAGAAGTAAATGCAGGCGCAGTACTTCTTGGCATTGCAGCCTCTGAGGGACAAGAATTCAATTGGTCCCAATTTCTATTAAATGAATTCCTTGAAGAACTCAATGATACACAAATCAATGGTGGATATTTTCATTTCACCTGGCTAATCATATTGGTTGGCTTCCTGGGGTGGAGGGAACCAAAGCACTATGTCGGAGTGGTCACAAACACTTCGGACTACAGAGGTGCTAGATTTCAGAATCTATGTGTGAGCCTGAATCCAGAAAGACAGCATGAGACAGCACTAGTGTTTTACACACATTACGACTAGCTGCGCGGGGCCATCATGCTTACACCTTGCACACCAAAGCAAGTGACAAGCAAATATATCCGCATTATAATTTTTTATGCTGCGATGAAATGCATCTCCATTTCACCCAAAGTGCAGAGGAAGAATGTTGATTGGTACCTTGGAAACTACCATATGTACGAGGAAGATATTGAGAACTTAATGAGAGAATGGCCAGCTGAATTATGAGTCGAGGTCGTGGACATCGAAAGTGATTCTGGTGAGGATAACCCTATCCCATGTCCCATTGTAGAATAAAAAGAGTCAGGCAAAAGTAAGGACGTTGGAAGTCCTTCAGGACGCAAGGAACCAAGGAAAAAGCAGAAAGCAAACAAAGATCAATTAGATACAGTGCTTCGTGAAGGAACTCTCAACAAACAAAGAAAAGAAGGAAAAGGAAATTCAAGACAGCTTAAAGCAGAACCTGACTACAATGCAAGGAATATCCAAAAGATTTGATGAAGTCAACAAAAGATTACCATTGCACCATGATTCAGCAGTTGGGAAAGGGTATGCGGGGACTTTGCAGGAGCAAATAACGGTTCTCGCGAGGTCCTGTATTGTCCATTTGCAGCCACTATCTATCATATTTCCATTACAAGATCAAGTAATGCTAGATACAAAGAATGTAGAGCTCGTGGAGCTTGATCTTGCAACCATACCATTTCCAGGACTCCATTACTTACAAACTCAACTAGGTGAAGAAATGCATGACAGAACCATAGAAGCATTGAAAGGACAAGCAGAGTTACAAAGGCAACTTGAAGAAGAGAGATCACAAAATTATATGCAATTACAAGATGAAATAGATTGTCCGCTGAGATTGGAGAGCACGATCACTGCCATTGCAGGTAATATAGATGAGTTTTAAATTCAAACAGAACCAGCAGATACCATCTTCAAGATTGGCGATTTTTTCAATAGCCTAAGGACCGAGAAGGAAGACATGGAGATTCTCCATGAATCTGAAATTGCTGCCCTGAAAGCGTAGATCAATCCACAGACTCCACCAGATGAACAACAGTTGAGACAAGGAGTAGTGAAGACCGCGGCGTGAAAATACTCACAGTAGATCTAAGAGATGATGTATGCCTCACAAGAAAGTAATTGATTAAGCAAGAAAATAGAAGAAGAGTGGTCAATGCAGTATAATGAGCAACAGAATAATAATACAATAGAACTCGAATAGAAGTAAAAATACTTCACACACACTAATTAATTCATCACAATATGGACAATAAGTAGTACAATGCATGAGGATTCGAATTCCTAAGGTGGAAATTCGAATTAGCCTTCATGTAGTGATTAGAATATCACTGGAGTGTCATTGGAGCAGAACTAGTAGTCTATATCATCATCGGTGGAGTCATCAATGCACAAGTAACTGTCAACCGTCAATCAAACTGAGTCTAACTGAGTGTGGTAGGTGTAACTAAATGTAACTCGCACATGGAGACACTAACTGAATGAAGGAGGCTCAGTGGAGGGTGCATGAGGAGCTAACTGGAGTCAGAACAGGTAGTCATGTCTCATCAGAGGTCAATCGGAGTGATAACAGTAGTGAGGAGTCAATTTGTCCTCAAATCAAGGAAATACTTGTGGTTAACTGAAGTAAACTGGACTAGTAGGTGAGAAAGGTGCCCTTCTCATGCAGTAGGTGAAAGGATGGCACATGACAGGCTAGGAGAGTTGAAATTGAGTGGAAGGAAGCTCCAGGGGCTAGATAACTGAGGGCTAGGTGTTGGGACTGATGACTAGAATGCATGAAAATGCATGCAAACCCTAAATCATGCATGCAAACCCTAAAAGTGCATGCATGACTAAAAATGTAAATGATCAAAATACTGGTGGGACTAGGATGGAGTATAGGAATATCCTAACACGCAGCACAAAATATTGCTCTCGAAGTCACTAAGTTCTAGAGTCTACTAGAAGCAGCACTGAAGGCATTTACTACCCTTGAAGAAGATCAACAATTATAGGAAGTAAAGAAGGAAGTGAAGGAAAAACAAGAAGTACTAGAGAAGATGGGTGAGGAGGTTAAGCCGCTGCTAGCAAGGGAGAAACTCCTCAAGTATATGGAAATCAACAACCTCAAGAAGGAAGTTAAAGCATTGCGGGAGAAAGAGACATAAATGGGCGATAAGTCATAGCCATTACTAGAAGACACCGGCACGATCTCACAGGAGATCAAAGAAAAGTTAAAGGAGCTGAACCAGAATCAAGAGCAGGTGGAAGGCCAGATCGGCGAGGAGATAACAATAGAGATGGTGGAAACAATTGGGAAAATTGAACAAGATATGAAGGCCACAGTAGAAAAGATGACTCACACATTCAAGGAGTTCACTGTGAAAATCATCCCACAATCAGCAGAACACCTTCAAGGAATTCCAGGTGGCTCGGGGGTGAGCCACAAGTAAGTGTTAGGGGCCTGTTGGGCCTGGCCCAGATGGGGCAATTTTGAACAGGAAGTATTGTGAGAACTGTGGAGCTAAGTGCAGTTAAGCTTGAACAATTTTGGGATATTTGGTATGCTGCGAAGTTGCGTGTAGCATAGTGTCAGAGGATCTACGAGGTTGGTGCTGCGAGCAGTACAGCACCGCGATGTGCCATGTCAACGAAGATCTAGCTAAGCACAACATCGATGGATGAAGGCAGTTATTTTGGTTAGGTCACAAAAGACCTATTTTTGGAAAAGATCATCGATAACTACCAAGCAGTGGGTAGGTGAATATCAGAGGTAGGTGACTGATCACAATGAGAAGAAGACTACTACTACTCAAACCAGTCATCTAAGGCCAGAAAAAAAGGAATAGATCAGTGGAAGCAACCTATCGGCGTGCATATAACAGAAGATCCGCTGTCAGATATTAGTAGTTCGGTTTTGGGAAAACTGCAAAGGTTTTGTAAACCTAAGGGTTCTGCCTTCGTAAAATGTAAAGACATGATCTACAGGTCTTGATCTATATATAAGGCAATTTTGTAAAGGAAAAGGGTTAATTCTCAGAAGTTAAGTGAGGTTAGGTTAACTCTCATTTTGGTTAATGTTATTAAAGATTGTGAGATCTGTTAGATAAGGCATTGTAAAGACTCTGCAGCTGAGTGCGCAGAGACCTAATTTTGAGAGAGAAAGAGAAGAGCGTCTGCAGCTAAGTGCGCAGGAGAAGAATTGTTGTACTCTTTCCAAGATAAATAAACAACAGCTCTTGTGGACATAGCTTCCCATCCGGGGGGGTGAACCACGTTAAACCATTTTGTTATGTGATTGCTGTGTATGATTGCCATTAATTTGTGATCTAATTTACTTACAGTGCATGCATGAAGTTATTATTGCTTGTTATATGTTTACTTTGATTTGTATTCGCCATGGAAAGGATGGAATAAGATGCTAAGTAATTCATGTATGGAGGAATATTAAATAGTAAAGCACCTACAAGTTTTGAATGAATAGATCGATAAGATAACCACACGGTTAAGTGTTAAGGATTAAATCGCAGTATCAAAGCACACAACACGGTGCATCTCACATATTTGCATAAGTTATGGTGTTTATCAAAGCTATGTAAGGATGAATGAGTAAGGTTTATCGACTAAGAATTGACTAAGAAGTGATCATATCTCATAAACCCACTATACGGCTTGGGGCAACACTAAGGGTGCCAACATCCTGTGACTTGAAGAGTCTTGATGCGAAGTAGAGGACTTCGCGCAGTCACCTACGTAGTTGCGCAGTCTGTCACTGCACTGCGCATTAATCAACTGAATCAATCGCACCACCTGATTGTGGAAACCTGCTTCTGCAACCACCCTTTCAACTTCACCTTGGGTGAGACCTCAGGTTGCTTGTAGTTTGTTGCCGAAAGGGCCGGTCAATAGGGGTTTTGTTGGTATTTTGTACCATGAAGTACCTGGGTCCACATTGGAAAACCTATAGAACAGTGTTGTGACCAACAGCCAACACATTCTCCCACTACTTGTGTCTGTCAGCTGCTAGACATCTCAGAAGGTTTCCCAAACTTCTGTTGACCACCTCGGTCTGTCCTCTATCTGCGAATGGTATGCCGAGCTAAATTGCAACTTTGTGTCTAGTTTCTTCCACAGGGTTCTCCAAAAATGCCCTATAAACTTGGTATCCCGATCCGACGTGATACTCTTTGGAAACCCATGCAATCTGACTATCTCCTTGAAGAATAGTACAACAATCCCTGTGGCATCACTTGTCTTCTTACATGGTATGAAATGCACCATCTTCGAAAATCTGTCAACACCAACAAATATCGAATCGCTTCCTTGCTGAGTCTTCGGTAATCCTAACACAAAATCCATGCTAAGATGCTCCCAAGGGTTATATGGTACAGGCAATGGTGTATACAACTGTGTGTTCTGACTCCTTCCCTTTTCCAACTAGCAAACTTGACATTGTCGAACCCATCTTCCGACATCTATCGACATCCCTGGCCAGAAATACTTCTCATCAGCCAGTGCTTTGGTCTTGTCGATACCAAAGTGTCTCGCTAACCCGCCATTATGAAACTCTCGGATTAGGTTCTCTCTTACTGATCCTATGGGAATACCCAATTGACTTCCCTTGAACAGATAGCCTTCTTGGATGAAGTAACTCAAATATGGCATTCTGTCAATACTCCAAGGTTCACGACAAGCCTTCTATGCTTTCGCAAAATCCTCATTGGTCTCATACTCTGTCTTTATTGACTCTATCCCTGTTGCTTGAATGATCGTCATGCTTAATAGCGCAACTCTCCTGCTCAATGCGTCGGCAACTTTATTCCACTTTCCCGACCTATGTCGCAACACGAATGTATATCTTTGAAGTAGCTCCACCCACTTCATGTGTCTCTGATCCAATTTTGACTAAGTGTTCAAATACCTCACTGCTTGGTGATCTGTGTACAACACAAATTCCTTAGGCAACAAATAATGCCTCCACTTCTTCAACGCTTGAACGATAGCATAAAACTCCTAGTCATAGACCGAATACTTCTGCTTCGCTCCATTCAGCTTTTCACTAAAGAATGCAATTGGTCGGCACTCCTGGATCAACACTGCTCCAATTGCCATTCCACTCGCATCACAATCGACCTAGAAAACTTTGTCAAAGTCTAGGAGTGCCAAGACTGGGCTCTCAGTGACCTTTTCCTTCAACTCGTCGAAAGCTTTCTGGGCTTTGTCCGTCCACTTGAACTCACCCTTTCTCATGCATTCTGTCAGTGGTGCACAAATTCGACTGAATCCCCGAATGAACTTCTGGTGGAGACTAGCAAGTACATGGAAACTTCTCACTCCAGTCGTACTTGTCGGTTCTGGACACTCCACTATTTCCTTCACCTTCTCCGGGTCCATCACCAACCCTTTACCCGAGATTACAAATCCCAAGTACACCAATTCCTTCTTCATGAAGAAACATTTTTGCAGGTTTACCATCATCTTTTCTTCCTGCAATTTCTGCAATACTTGTCGAACATGTTTCAAGTGTTCTGCCTTGGTTCAACTAAAAATCAGAATGTCATCTAAATAGACTATGACAAACTTTCCTAGAAATGGTTTCAACACTTCATTCATCAATCTCATGAATGTGCTAGGTGCATTAGTCAATCCAAATGGCATGAATAACCACTCGTACAACCCTTCTTTTGTTTTGAATGTTGTCTTCCATTCATCTCCTTCTCTGACCTTAATCTAGTGATATCCACTCTTAAGGTCTATTTTTCTGAAGTATGTTGCTCCACTCAGGAAATCCATCAAGTCATCCATCCTTGGAAATGGAAACCGATACTTGATCGTGATCCTATTGATGGCTCTGGAGTCGGTACACACTCTCCATTCCCCACCCTTCTTCGGTGTCAATACTGCAGGTACTGCACATGGGCTCAAACTCTCTCTGATTAATCCTCTGTCCAACAACTCTTGAACCTGTCGATTTAGTTCCTATCTCTCTGTTGGACTCATCCTATAGGGTACTTTGTTTGGCAGACTCGACCCTGGAATCAAGTCGATCTGATGGAATATGCTCCTTGTCGGCGGCAATCCTATCACTTTCTCATTAGCCATTATGTCCCTGATTTCTTCGAGCAACTCCTCGATCTCAACCAGAATATTCTCCTCCCTGGTCGTTCTTTCGACATATGGTCCTTTCAGAATGATCGCAAAACATCACGACTGCCTCTCCTCTTCTGCGAGGAATTCCTTTGTGGTGCTCATCAACACTCACTTTTCCCGTCATTCTTTCAACATATGGTCCTTTCAGAATGATCACAAAACATCGTGACTGCCTCTCCTCTTCTGCGAGGAATTCATTCGCGGTGCTCATCAACACTCACTTTTCCCAAAAATTGCTCTTGCCATCCCTTCTGTCAGCTGGCTCTTCTCACCTCGAATTAAGAGTCCTCTTCATGCCATTCTTCCACACTGTAACTGTGTTGGCTCGACCATCATAGATCATTTTCTGATCATACTTCCATGGCCTTCTTAACAATAGATGGCATGCATCCATGGGAACTACATCACATAGTACATTGTGCTCTAATCCTTCAACTCTGAAGTTGATCAGGCATTGTCTGATTACCATGACATGGTGTCCTTTCTGCAACCATGAGATCTTGTAGGGGTGTGGGTGCTCTCGACACTTCTACCCGATCTTGTCGATGACTTTCGTCGACACAAGATTCTCCGTGCTTCCACCATCAACTATGGTTTTGCAACGCTATTCCTCAATCCGCACCTTCATTCGAAAGATCGCCTTCCGTTGTGTTGGTTCCATCAGGTCACGTTGATCTTCCTGGATTAAGGTCCTCTAAAACCACCAGATTTTGGTTCTTCTTCTTTTCACCTCCACTACTGTCGGATGCTGATTCTTTCCTCTCATCGACTTGCTCATCCTTCCGATGTCTAGGTTTCGACTCCTCTGCAACATGTAGGTTTTCTAGACACTCATATGCCTTATGTCCTGTTCCTCGACACTTGTAACAGATTATGGCTGGTCTGTTAGCTCCTTTCTTATCAGATGGACCACTTCGACTATACGCACCTCGACCAGGGTTCTTACAACCATCGCGTCGGTTTTCTTGCGCCTTCCCTTTCGATGTCCCTTCTGTGTGTCGGCTATATTCAACACCTTCTCTCCTGTACCCACTACTTTGGCCTTTCGTGGAGATAGTTTTTGCACCCCGACCAGTCATCCTTCCCCTGGTCGCTATGGATTTTCTTGACAGGTTCTCTTCTACCTTCAAAGCTAACTGGTAGGCTTCGCCGACTGCTTTGAATCTCGACATGCTAAGTTCAGCCTGAATAACATATTTCAAGCCGTTCACTTATCTAGTGACAACTTCTTCTCCTTCATCAGTTTGTTTTGACTGAATCAACAATTGGTAAAACTCCTCTGTGTATTCTTTCATGGTCATTTCTTTCTATCGAAAGTTCTATAACTTCCTGAACAAGGAAATCACATAGTCATTTGGAAAGAACTTTCCCAAGACTTGATTTTCTCCTTGCCTTTCTTGAGTCTATCGGCCTATACATTGTCCCACCACAACGAGGCATGACCCTTCAACCTTAGACATGCAATCTTAACCTGTTTTGGATCCTCGATCTGCTCGATGTCGAAGTATTTCTCCATCTCTCTGAACCAATCGATCAAATATTCTGGGTCCAGGCTTCCCCAGTACGTATGTACATCTATCTTCGCCTGACCTCTCATATCCATCAGGAGTTTGATCAGTTGTTCCTCTGGTTCCTCTGCAGCTTCTTCCCACGTTGCCACTTCTTCAACTTCCTCGTCACTATGGTCTAGTGCTTTAGGAATACAAGCACGCCTCTGATTTTCTTTGATCACCGCGACTTCATTTGTCAAAATTCCCATCATTTTGACGCATTTGTCAAACATCTCACGATCCACTGTGATGGCTGCTATGCCACGCGTCCTTCATCCTCGGACATTAATGCCTCTATGAGCCATTTCCAACCTCTATTGAAACTCTCATGCGTCCAATCACAACCAAACTTAAAAAAGTCATGCGCAACTCTACCCAACCACAGTTGGAGCTATTCAACTCACTTGCAGGATCACTATCACGAACTCAACAGATTCTTCCGCTCTGATACCAACTGACGCAAGTCATGGTTGCTACAGTCGTCTTCTCAACCAAACTTTCTTTCGGATCTTTGTTCCCGCTCTGATATGCTATGATCCGCTCTGATACCAACTAACGCAAGTCACCTTACTAGTTACTTTCTTGCTTAACAATACACATGACACAAACCACAATTCTTACACAAATAGGTGTAAAACAGGATGCCAGAAGTGGCTTTATATTACTTCTCTAAATTCAGTTACAATGCTGAATAACTGTAAACAAATAACTAACTACAGTCGGCCTCAGCCGTTACAACTTAGAAGTAATTGTGGTTTGTTCTCCCTATGTGTCGACCTCACCCTCTCCTAGTTCAACTCTGAATGCTGAGCTATGGCTCGATCTCAACTGTCTTCTTCGGCCGGTGTGACTCTTCACAACTTCCCTCGGCTTTGTCCTCTGATAATGCTGATCCAAAGACTGAAGATGCCCCCTTGTGGGTTCCTCTCCCACGTCTTCTACCCTGCTGCTGCTATTCCCGAGACACGCATCCTCATGTCCACCAATCCTTTCAAATCCTTCGAACTTGCAACTGTTAGCTACCAGCCGTGCTGCACAACCTCTGTCTGTGACGTCACCTGTCATGTCTTTCACCAACTCACAATAACTGTATTAACTTCCTCAGCAACCCTGAATGGATACCAGGTACAGTACCTTGACTTCCTATCCTTCCAACCCTGCTATAGTAGTTGGTCACATCTCGACCTTCCTGTCGGTTTTCTCCTCATCAACTACGGTTTTCCAGTCCTCCCCTTCCTCCGCACTTGGCTCCGCCAAACCTTTCATGTCGTAGGTTTACCACTCATCGAATACCCGACGTCTTACTCCACTTGTCGTCTATCGACTAATCCCTGTTGATTCTCAACCAATCGCAACATCTACTGTGCTGCTCCAGTCAGTCGCACTCCGACTGCTTATGCTTGACTTGTTGACTTCGACAAGTCAACCTGCTCTCCACACCAGTGGTCATCGACAACCTCGCTGGTCGGCTCCCCTCCTATCAATTAACTTTGACTGATCTTCCTAGGTCCCTATGCTCCTGCATCAACAAAGCATATATCTGGTCTTGTGTTCGTCAGGTACATTAAGGACCCAATCATCTGACGATACACCATGACATCAACTGGCTCAGATGAAGCATCACACAAAAGCTTCAGGTTCGATGCCATAGGTGTGGCCATGGCCTTGCAGTCCATCATCACGAACCTCTTTAGGATCTCTACTGCATACTTCCCTTGTCCAAGGAATATCCCATCTACACCCTTCCACACCTCCATGCCTAGAAAATAGTGCATCATCCCCAAGTCATTCATCTCGAACTCGGTAGCAAGCTTCCTCTTTGTGTTGGCAATCAATCTATCCTCACCTGTGACAAACAGGTCATCCACATACAAAAGTAGTATCACTGCATTACCTTCCTCAACCTTGTAGTAAAGGTTGGAATCCACTTTACTCTTGGTAAAGTCCAAACTGGATAGAAAGCTGTCTATCCTACCATACCAAGTCCTAGGAGCTTGCTTCAAGCCATACAAGGATTTTTTTTTTTTTTTTATCCTACACACATATGACTCCCTATCTTTTGTCTCAAAACCAAGTGGCTGCTCCACATACACTTCCTCCTCGACTACACCATTCAAGAAAGCTGTCTTGACATCCATCTAGTGTATCTTCCATGTCATCACTACAACCAAAGCAAGTACTGATATGATGGAAGTGTACCTGGCTAGAGGTGCAAAAGTCTCTTCATAGTCAATTCCTCTTTCTGGGAGAAGCCATGAGCTACAACTTCGCTTTGTATTTATCCATGCTACCATTTGCAGCATGCTTGATCTTATAGATCCACTTGGAAGTCACAACAAACTTCCATTCATGTCTTGGGACCACATCCCAAACATGATCGATTGGTACTTCGCAACCATGGCATCCTTTTATTGTATCCCGTATCCTAGGAACTTCAGATTCTTCAATATCTTGATAGTTTGAACTTCATTGCTAGAACAAATTTTGTAGTTCTTCTTTTGTAGGTGATGGTATACGATCTTTCCTACAAAACAAGTTAAATTGCATGATTAGAAAACATCTCATAGTTTTCAGAACAAATTCTTACATATAAATAAATATGTCATACATTCATGCAATTATTTAGCCAATGCTTGAATACAACATTTATCCATTTCCCATAACTTTCTAGATGCCTTCCAATCTCTACCAGAACATTGTTAAGAGTGTGCACAACTCCCAACATGTCAGCAAAGAGGTTTCATTCTTAGATAAGTAGCAATGGAATGTTGTACAGTGCCATAGGCCACTTACCCATCACATGCATATTAGTAGTATATTGTTCATTAATGCAATTATTCTAATATTCATAATACACACCCTAATTCTAGGAACATAAGCATATACATCATTGAAAAATATTATTTAAACAAACAAGTATGAAAGAAATGATAATTCAAATACTTATCTTTGTTTGGTTGTAGGGTGGACTCCCTCTCAATATTTGCTTCCTTGCAGGAACTACTCAAGTGTGCTCCCTCTTGATCTTTGCTTCCTGGATTACCTGTCCTTGAACTTATATCCATCCTCGATCACTTATGCATACTTACTAGTATCATCATTGTGTTATCCTCGAGGTCTCATACACAATCATACATTCATTAGTATAATATCAATACTATAAAACAACATAATCTTAAACATGTATAGTCATGATCATTTCAAGCACAGATAATAAGCATTAGTACTCAAGGTTTCAGGGAAGACTTCTTTTACTCATGCATATTCTTATTTGACCATAGGACTCTTCTGGTTAGTCATATCATCAATCAAGATAAGAGACAAAATATGCATAAATCCTTGCTTACTTAAATTTCTAACTTCATGAATAATCATTATCAATCATACAAAGGTATAAGATCCTTGATATAGGAAAAACATACCTGGATTATCATGCTAGCTAGTTATGTCTAACATACCCGCATAATGTCTTCTTGTTTTCTTCAATGACTTGTGCTAGTAACCTGCACATCTCATAGGTTAACCATTATAGAAGCAACTTATACATACCTCGTAAGTAGATCTTCTATGTGATCCATGACAATGGATGAATCTTTGTCTTCATGTCACCATGGTGATATGTTCTTGAACTAGAACATGATTTGTCTTTCTTGATGTACCTTTCATGTTAGCAGACATTATCAACCTCATACAAGACCACAATGCATTAGTACAATCATAAGTATCAAAACCCTAATTAATGAATATCTACATTCATAATTCTATTAAGGTGATACGACAAGGCTAAAGTTAATCAAGATTGTACTAACCTTAATGAAGACAAACATGCCACAAACTTAATCATGAACAGATCTTGAAACATACCTGGATAAGTCATACCTATCGAGATTGCTTGTAATCTTCTTATGTAAGGTCTTAGCCTCATCTCCCTTCGAAACAAGAACTTCTTCACTTATTTAGGTGACCAATCCATTCTCTTCTAGGATTAACCCAATCCACTTTGATTTGATAAAAATGGATCTGAAGCTAGATGAGGGTTTGTCAGAGAAACCCTAAAAATTCAAACTTTGAATTTCAAGCTTCTGAAAGGATAGAAAGATGTGCCTTTTTGAGCTAGTCAAGCTGGTATACTCAGAATTTGAAAACTGAAAAGTTTCACCCCTCAAAATTGCCTTTTAGATTTCTAGATTCACTTGGGAGGACCCTAAATTAGGGTTTAATTTTCCCAGAGATTCACCCAACCAAAAGGTTTGATCCAAAGCTCTAAACTTTGATTTTCTTGAGGAGATTCCAGCCATGTTCACAGAATTAAAAAATTCCAACTTTTGTAGAAGCCCTAATTTTCCATTTTTATGATCAAAGTCCCGAACTAGGGTTTGATCAATCCCGACCTTCTGCCCAACCAAAAAATTTGATCTTGGTCTCTAAATTCGATTTTGATGCGGAGCATCTAGCCATGGCATTCGATTACAAGAATTCCAACTTTCTCAGAAACCCTAAATTCCCGAAGCCATGAATGAAGGTGCTCAAAATCCAATTCTCTTTTGACAAAAATATGAACCTGTTTGTTTCTGATGTAAATCCGAAATTATGAATCCACAGGGTCTGAAAATGCGACCTGTTGTATCCTGACCTGTCATATTTCCAACCCCATAGGTCTGATCTCAATTGGATTCTCTGAGAGAGAGTTATTCCAAGTGTCGCAACGTGACCTATTTATGGGTAAAACAAAAGAGCGAACTTGTACGGAGTGCCACGTGTCACTGGTTCAGTTTCTGCCTCTAAAAATCATACCTATGAGAGTACAGTCTGTACCCTACCTGCCACCATTTACAAAATTTCATTTTGAGCTTCCTAGCCCAAGTTGTGACCTTTTTTCCTAGGTCACTTGTTTATGACTGAGATCTGGAAGAGGCAGAAACCCTATATTGTACAGATCATAAATCTGAAAGTACAAAGAATTAGAGGCTCTCCTTCGGAAAAAAGGTACATGGGGATCTTATCTTCGACATGTAAGATTTTTAGATCCTGAAACCTCGCCGAAATGGATTTATAGTGAAATTTCTACGATGACTGGTTTTTTGCTATATCAAGCCCTAGCTTCACAAGTGCAACAAGTGTCATAAATGCCATATCATTCCTTCTTTTATGCTAGCTCTGATACCATGTTAGTTTTTCATAATTTAATACATTTTTATCTAGGATCTTAACTAAAAGAATAACATGTACAGCATATCAATCATAAGAGACAAGAGACACAAAACATTTCATCGAGGAAAACCAAGAGGGTGGAAAACCCCGCAACTTCCTTAGAGATAGAATAAGCATCAATACAAGGATCACCATGATTAAAACCAAGAGATATATATCTTCAGTAGCATGCTCCTCCTCCACTTGTGCACATCCTCCTCTTCTCTCACTAATTCGAAGTGAGTGAACAATAGAATGTGTAAAATGAGAGAGACACACTCTCTATTTATACACTACATCACTTGACCTTTACTCATCTGGGTCAGCCCTAAATTAACCACATAACATAATGATGACTGGGTCGACCCCCAATAGGGTGATCTAATAAATCTTTGACCCACATGACTCATACAGGGCTGACCCCAACAAGGTTGTCTAATAACCCATCAATTATAAGTTACGACACTTACAATATAACTTGCGACACTTGCAAGTACACATGATGACACTTCCAATCAGAGGAATAATACATCTTCATTGGGGATACAATAAAGTACAAATGTAATACATACAATATACAACTGAATATCTTCTGAAGTTACAAATACATCAATACAATATCATCTAAAATAACCATGTTCATCCATGCAACAAAAATTAATCTCTCTCCTATGTTAAAGTTTGAAGAATTAAATAATCTTGAATGCATTGCATAAAGAGAAGTGCATTAATACTTAAAAATGCAAAATTTGATGTGAATCTAAAAGTAGATCCTTACTCAAGGCAAGCATGGACTAACAAGATAGATATATTTGAATTAGTGGGAATACTTTTATTTATAGTGCAAATGTATGTATTTATGTGTTACGAATGTACGTTGGAAATAGGAGTTTAATTAGTGATTTTGATAGCTAATAAGTTATTTAATAACTTAAAAATTAAGTAAGGACAATCTAAGGTTTAGGTTAAAATTTGAGAATATAATAGTATAATCTATAATTCTATTGGATATCAGACAAAGATCTATTTTTAAATTGAAATTAATTGGAAAATATATATATTTGTATAATGAGACACATAATCCTTTAATTATGAAATCATAATTAAAGGATTAAAGAATTATATATGCATTATTACACTCTAACTCAAATTTATTTATAAAGAAGAGGATCTCATGTTATCTTAGGTTAATGTATTAGAACAAACATTAGGAACTTGGAAAACAAACAACCATATTAAAAAAAATTCGAGAACCATTATGATAAATTACTAGAGAACAAATGGTTAATTGCCATTAATTGCAATATTGGTGTAAAGAAAGAGCATCCCCTTTATTCTATCATTTTTTCCATCTATGTGACAGAAATTGGGAAATGTTTAGAAGAGGATGGATGCATTCGTATTAACATGGTTGGACTTGTTATATGTTGGTGATATTTTTCTCCTTGGAAAAACTATTGAAGATATTCATGAGAAAGTCAACATTATCCAACAATTCTACAAAATTTGGGAACTTGTCATTAATATCAATAAAACCAAGATTATGATAACTAAATAAAAAAGTTATATCATGAAGATAATACATAAATCCATAAAACAATCCTCAAGATTCAATTATTTACAAAAGCATTATTTGATCCATATGGTTATGTCTTATCTATATGTTATTCCTAGTCACGAAAATGGGATAGGTCAATACATTATAGAAACGCCTAATTTTCAAGTGACGTATGGAGTTTTATTTTCTCTTTAAACTATCCCTAGATGCAAGTCTTTTTTTTTCATTTGAAAATGTATCTCCAAAAAACTCCTAGGAACATCCCCTAATTTAAAATAAGGTATTTAGTGTAAAGAGGACAAGGTAGACTTAGCGTGTTTGAGCTAGTAGGGAATCAAGTGAGGCCCATAAATATCAAGTATATCATGGAGGCATCCAACCTCACGACTTGATCTTAGGAACTTTTGCTTCTAATTTGTAGCACTCAACTACTTGAGCAGTCCCATTGAACATAGCTATCAAAATGGTATGATTTAATACATTATATATGAGTTATTATGTAAAATAATTAAATCCAAGAAAATAATTTATCATTTAATTGTGTATGGTGATAAAACCTAGGACCTTTTGTAGTGCCCCATTTTGCATAGACATTTGTCTAAATATCTTATGTTATTATTTGAGGGCATTTGATCACAAATGAACCGGATTGACACTATGCATCTTGACACTAAAACTTAACAATTATGTTACAAGATGATCACCATACAATCTTGCTTAGGTTAGAAATAAATTCAATCATAATGGATTAAGGAATGATAACTAGCCATCGGAGATATGATGCATGAAAATGATTATGAAAATATATATATATGATTCTCAGATGCTTTGAAAATTTCTTCCAAGTGTGATAGAAAAGCACATGTGAGAATTAACGCAAGATGGTATAAATGTCGCAGCTCCAGATTGAGCATGGATATGGTATCGAGTGATACAATGTGATAAACTGATATTTGATTATTTTGCATGAGCTATTTGATGCAAATGGATTTAATGTGTGCATGTGTAGGATCATGATTGCTAATGAGTCAACACATGGGTAACAGGGTTTTATGGGGGAATGCACACCACAAATAACACAGGTTTCCATGCGACGAGTTGAAAATTGAGTGACACTTTTTCCTGTCAAATGCATGTTTCCATGAGGATATGCCACGGGTTCAGTCACTCATGAGGCTTGAATGAGGGGCACACAATAATGTGTCGACCTTATTCCTTAGTGACCATTAGTGTATCAACAGGATACAAGTGTCTTGAGTTAACATGGTATCAATCATCGTATCACTCGCATGATCACTGTCTGTGAGTTAAGCAAAGAATATGAAGCAAATGAAGTAGATCAAAAAATTTACAGATAAATGATTGGTAGCTTGTTGTGTGTGACAACCTCAAGAGAATATTTTATGCAGGTTTTATGACTTGTTGCAAGGCTTCAAGCAACACCTAAGGAGACCCATGTTCAAGCTGTAAAAAGAATAATCAAATATCTAAACGTAACCTTGGATTTTGGATTATGGGACCCACGAGGTAATGACTTGAATATGATAGCATACGCTAATATAGATTGGGAAGGAAGTATAGATGATAGGAAAAGCACAAGTGGAGCAGTATTCTTCTTAGGCAATTGTCTAGTATCCTCATTGAGTAAAAAATAATCCCCAGTCTCCTTGTCTATAGAATATGCATAATACATTGTAGCAGCAGCATGTTGTGCCCAATTTCTTTGGATGAATGAAATATTCAAGGATACCCAAGTAGAGTACGATCGAATTATTCCAATTTTGTGTGATAACACAAGTGCAATTAGCATTTCTAAGAATCCTGTAATGCACTCCAAGATAAAACATATCCCTATCAAATATAATTTTTTGAGAGAACAAGTCACTGAGAACGATGTCAGGTTAGAGTATGTTTCCACCAAGGAGAAGATTGTAGACATTTTGAAAAAGCCTCTTTCCAGGGATAAATTCTAATATTGTAGATGGAAATTGGGAGTAATTCCCACTCCTCATTAATTTACTCAAGCCTAATCAAAGTCAAAATTTTTGGGAACACAACAATGCTTAGGAGTAGTCAAATAAATTGAAAAAATTAGATATGCATTCAGATAGGGGGGGAGACTAGAATAATAAAAATAAGTATGAGTCCAAGGGGAGTCTCCCTTTTCCATTTATGTCTAAGGGTGCAAAAATCGTAGATATTGCACAGGGGGGGAGATTGCAAATATTATGTAGAAACATAATTGCGCAACAACATAATTGTCTAAAGGTTTCCATCAATGACAAAGGGGGATATTGTTGAAAATATTATTTTCATTGATGTCAAAGTTAAGGAAACTAAATATAGAGATTGCGACATGAAGCTTATTAGAAATATTGTTTTTTGATTCCCAGTTTGGATACCCTATCTTTGAATGAATTTTTACTCTAGATACCTAACTTAAATTGGAGTATAGATTACTTAGTTGGAAATATTGTTCCAAAACCTCTCCAACAGTATATGGAAGTCCCTCTAATTACATAGGAAAGAGGAGATATGAAATTATTTGTAAAGGAAACCCAGCCAAAGTGTTAGGTCAGCCCTGCTAAGATAATGTACAATGTTATGTCGGCCCAGAAAGTGATTTAAAACCTATATAAATAAGTCGAGCGCTTGTAATGTCCCCATTCAAATAAATTCGTAACAAGGAAATTCCATCAATCCTACTAGTTCCCTAGGTTGGATGGAGACATGAGGATTTGCAATAAGGGAGCTAATAAATGGTGTTTGGACATTAGAATGGAATAAATATTTAATAAAGGAGATAAATAAATAAATACAAGGGAAAATGAAAGTGGCAATGGTTCATGAAGACACATGGAGGTTGTGGGACCCACACAAGCTAGAAATTTTGTGCCACATGGCATCTTCCTCTTGTAATTTTGAATCCATGGGAAGCCTAAGGTTCTTGGGAGGATTTGGAAGGTTCATACACTTGGAAATATGTATCATAGGTCGAATTGGGATGGAAATGTAACTCCCATAGAAGAGGAAGAGTCAAATGAGGAGTTATTGAACACTTGGACTAGATTCCCTAACCTATATGACAACAATGATGAAGATGCTATCACACCTATGACAAATTGCAGACCTAGTTGCTAACATCTAACCATTATGACATGTCAGGACTAAAAATAGAATCCAAGAGAGTGCTCATGAGATTTAGATAAGCTCAAATAATTCCTACTCGAATTGGTGGAAGGTGGAAGACTAGGAAGTTGAGGATACATGGCAAATCATGAACCACTCCCTAATTCGAATTGGATTGGAGTCTTTGGATGGAATTGGAACCTTAGAAGGATAAGGATGTTTATAAAATGCAAGGATCAACCAAGAAAAGGGATTTTTATCATTTTCAGAATTTGCATTTGTGAAGCGAACTAGTGGAGTGCTTCTCTACTTGCCTTAGCCAATTTCGAGGGTGAAAGATTCCCATCCTAGTTGGTAGTTGGAAAGGCCATTAATACCTTTCATGGTAGATTAAATGGATTCATAAGTTTCATATGTAAGCTACAAGACAAATCGTGGTCACTTCTGGTTCAGCTCATTCCTCCAACCATTTCCAGTTTGCTTGGCATATTCATGATCCTTGAGGGAAGGCGCACTTGGTGAGCTATTGTACTCTTTTGGGGAGCTTATAATGACCCATTTATTTCCTAATATGAACTAAATTATCTGTTATTCAACTTGATAAAGTTTCATTCCAAGTGGAAATGTATAAATATGATCATTAATGAGAAAATGGTTCCCTTTCCCCACTATGTTGATTTTTTCCAATGTTGTGATTATAATTTTGAATGAATAAGTGAAAAACTAATGGAATAATGATATATGGACTATTAATAATGTGTATTACAAGTTTCATGTTCAGTACCTAATATTTTGGAGTCATTTGGTTAAGTTTAATAGCATTTGGAGAAGTTTTCCTTTCATTTCACCCAAGGTTGAAACTAGTATTTTGCTTCTGATTTTGAGAGTGTTGTAGCAGACCAAATTAATTCAATGGAGATGTATGAGAGACCCTGTTTATGTACCCTTTATGTCCCCTGCATCATTTCAGAAATTCGAGAGGGTTCAATACCATTTGGAGACCCATCTTCATCCCTTACCCTAGGGGGATCTGAACCTCAAATTGCTAGTTAAGATCCCTACTTTACACAGAACTTAAAAGCAAGTTGCAGAATCCTATTGAAGAGTATAAAGAATCCTTGAACCTCATATTTATGTGCGAAATCCATTCATACACCTTCAGTGAAAATTTGGGAGCATTTGGAGCATTTGGAGGTCAAGAACCCAAAACTAGTCAAAGGTTGAACTAGTGCAAAAAGTTGAAAAATTCACCATTTTAATAAAAATAAAAAAAGGTACATTAAAAGTGGTATCAGAACATGGTCTTGGCACCTGATGTGGTTAACCATTTATGAAGACAAGGAGTCAAACAAATAAGCCACCACACTTAGAACCTGAAATTGAAGGTGTTGTTGTTGAAGAGGAAGAAGTAGGAGAAGAAGAGGATCTTGTTGAAACTATGACTAAGGGACTCTCTAATGATAAGGAGGAATATATTAGACTCGTAAAACCCCTCTTTCATGACATAACCAAGAACATTACCCAATAGCTTATGAAAGGATTCGAATTGATGGCTAGCCAATTTGGAAACAAAGGGGTAATGGGTGTTGGGACTCAGAAATGTCATATTTCCATCCACCTTACCTTTTGCTATTCCTCACATTTCATCATCCCATTATCCTCTCATCATATCATTTCCATACATATACTTGAGTGTCATCTTATTATTTTCCACTTTATTCATTTTAGTATTACAAGTGAATTTATGATTAAATATTGGAAAATAACATGTTTTTCACTAATATCTCAAAGTATGTATGAGCTTTGTAATGTGTAGGAATATGGAAGGATCAATTCAAAGAAATACTCCTCAAATATCTCCTCCACCATTTCGAGATAGTTATTCAAAGAATATTCCAAGGAGAAAATCATGGAGATTTGGTTGGCATATCTTATCTAGGATGTATGAGAAACATGTGGAGAATTTGTGAGAGACATGTGGAGGATTTGAATGAATCATATTTTGTAATAATAGGAAAGTGGTTGAGAGTGGTTGAGAGAATAGTGGATCTATCATTATGAGTTGGTTATCTCCTTCTCAAAGAAATTCGTCTATAAAAGAGAGTGCTCTCGCTTCATTTTGGGGTAGTAGATAAAGAGTAGATTGATAGGAGATTAGAGAGTATATTAGGAGAAGATTAGTCTCAGGTTGTAGAAGTTAGTTTTGACTTTGTAATATGGAGAAGGGGATTCTTAGCTTTTGTTCATAATCTTAGTTTTGATGCTTTCATGATTTGTCATTGATTGGTGTGATGTAAATTAAGATTTCTTTATTGTTAATGTGAGCTCACATGTGTTGTCTCGTTGCTCGTCATATGTTGTCTTTCTTTTATGCAATTTACTTTCAGCAGTGTGGTGTGTTTCAGCTTACAGCATTAGATTAGTAGTTGTGTGTTTCAGCTTAAGGGGGAATTAGATTAACATTTAGCAATTAGCAAGGGGGGTTAGACTAGATTAATTCCACTTCAATCTTGCATATATTTTGCATGTGCTTCGTAAGCCTACAAACCTCAGATTGACAAATTAAATGGTTGGCGAATACTACAATGGAATTAAACAACAATATTTCTGCCTCACATTCTGGCGCCGTTGTCGGGGAAGCACGATGGATTGAATTGTAGATTTCAATTCCTACAAGTGTGGTAGTGTAAATTTCAATTCCTGCAAGTGTGGTAGTGTAGATTTCAATTCCTGGAAGTGTGGTAGTGTAAATTTCAATTCCTGCAAGTGTGTTTTTTTACAGCTGTGAAGAGTAATGTTTTTTTGTACAGAGTGTTTTTTTTCTGGAGTGTTTTTATTTTATTTTTTTATTTTTTCATTTAGATTTGGGTGCTGTAAGAATCCCTTTTTCAAAATGATTTAACAATTAGTTTAAGCTTGAAATAGCTCACTCAGATCCTTGCAAAAGTAGGGATCTCCTCTTCTCACGAATGGAGATCTTGAAAGCAATCGAGAGATTAATTACTACTCCAGAAACAGATCAAGAATTAACATACGAAGAATCCTGCACATTTGATGACGAACAATTATGCGAGTAGGAGGTCGAGGAAGACATCGAGGAGTTGCAGCATGATCTGAGGAGTGAAAACTATTCCTATGAAAGCCCTATCGAATGATGGTTTCAAGCAAGTACAAGGTTAGAACAATTTAGTTTTTCTTTTCTTCTAGTTAATTCATAGTCACAACAACTAATTTCACACATTTATGTTTATCCTCACTTTCTATTCGCAAAATTGACACAAAATATATTCTTATTACTATTACGTGAATGGCTACACTGGATATTTAACTACAGATAACTGCTTTCTGAATTTTAATTAGCATAGAGTAGGTAGGATTTTATTTCAGTTTTTGCTTTCACCCAGAATAAGTATGCTCTCCTCTACACTTCATGCGATCTGAGGATTAGAAAGTAGGATGTTTTTTAACGTTTTTCAGGAATTAATAATTTAATGTTTTGCAACCATGCTTAATTGATTCCGTTTTTAAATTTGCAATTCATTTATCTCCATTTGCTAAAAACTTTTCAATTTACAAAATAAAACTAACTTGCAAATTCATGTGGGTCGCGAATGTATTCTTTTGAAATTCTAAGCTGAAACAGTCGCTGAAATTCCATGCTGAAACTGTCACTACATGCTGAAACAGTGGCTGCAACTGTGTCACAAATGAATTGAGTCTGTTTTGGTCTGGTTTATTTCTGGTTTGCATAATGTCGTCTCTAATTCCATGTTGAAACAGTAACTCCAAAACAGCAGCTGAAACAGTGTTACGCCTGCAAATTTCTCATTGATTGGAGTCACAATGTTGTTTACTTTTTTCCTTTCATCATGTAGCTGCCTGCAAACTAACTCTGCAATAATGCCTCAGCCAAACCATTTCTGAAATTTTATGTATTTTCGCACTCCATTCACCTGCAATTCCTTAAAAGATCCTTCGATCTAAAGAACAACCTACATCAACAATGAAACAACATGATAATTTAGATCTGCATGTTTGAAGGCGCATTGTCTAGATCGGCCCAAGAAAATAGTAATAAAAGCTGAAACTGTGATTGGGATTGATTGAATTACATTGTTGAAATTGTGCAAAATATTTCCCATTTGCATTCCAAAATAGATGTTCAAGGCTATTCACGATTTCAATTTGGTTACCATAGATTGTCAATGTTCTCATACTTAGAAATGAAAACTCTTCATGTCACAACTCCCCCCAACTGGTAATGAAACGGTTCCAACAAAAAAATCATGCCAGATAAGAACATATTGATTCGCGTCGCGATTTACGGGAAAATGGAGAAGAATCGCGAAAATCAGGGACATGGGTTTTGTGCGCAACGGCCTCATTTATTTGACAATGCAGTAATTTTCCAAACAAAGCTATGGTTTGAGCTATACAGTTGGTTCTCTAAATGTGTAATTCTCAGATTTACTGTTGCGGCCAGTTTCCAAATTAGCAAGTTTGTTGAAACAGATCACAACAAACTTTCTGCCAATTCATCTCTTCCAGACTTAGAACAATGATTGTCATGTGAGATCCTCCATTTCCATCAACAAACATTTTTGTGCTTCTGTATCCTACACTGGCCGTTGAAAACTACCAACAATCCAACCGAAAAGGCCAAGATGTTGCCTGCAAATACCACTGACAGCAACAAGCTTATTCTACATGCTCTTTATAAGAAGGCGACTAATGGGAAATGCAATACCTCTCGTCCAGAAATATTTTGATTGATGGAAGCAATGAGAAATTTGTCACTTCATCCCTAAAATTGTAGAGGTTGACATTGTTACATGGAGAAATAATTACATATTTGACTTTTCTCTTTGCTGGGTTATGAATGGTGTAAATCTGTTGCACGATATTGACTCTTTGTTGTGACATTGGTTTCAGGAGTTTGGTACTCGCGGACCAAAATGACAGGTGCAAAAAATTCAAATTGCAATTATCTATAGTCTGTATTAAATAATGAAATGCTATGTCTGCCTATTAATAAAGAGATGAGAACAGCGAGCCACAAGAAGGAATTTGAACTTCTGTGATTATCGACATCTATGGACTTGTGAAATTTGACAGTGCAGTACAAATTTGCTTGAATTTGCTTGACCGATTAAAATCCTTTCATAATGCAATCTTCTTTTTGCAGATTTGCAAATTTGAATTTTGATTTTTTATAATATTTTGCAGATATAATTGAACATGTGCATACCACGAGACCATGCTGTTAGAAGATTGCCACAGATGCAGATATTGATGCTAACCATTTGTGAAATTATACTCATCAAGCATGTTTTAACCGCAGATTTTGTGTTAGTGTGCATATTCTTTCATTTGACTACACCAAAACAAAGGATAAGTTTGCAACACAATAGCATTGCATTCAAGGCATGTCTTAGAAGAGATGGTTTGGCTTGCAAAGGATTTTGCATTAGAAAGAAACTGGAAATTGGCCACGAGCTTTGTGTTGATTCCTGTGCCTATGTTGGATTTTATGCAGAAAGCTGATTCTTTTCTCACGCTCACTGAATATCTCTATTACACACAATGTTTCATGACACTAATGTTTTTGATGCCAAGATCGTTTGCTTGATAATTGTTACTTGATTCTTAGAACGGTAGAATTGAATTCTTTGCATATGCATATTCAATTATATCTGACGATGTACAGGTCTGATCATGCAAGGAAAACATTTGGAATTAATGCCGCAATTTAATGAAGATCATACTCTTGCACAATTTTTCAAATGTTTGATTTCCAGAACTTTACTGACAGGTATCAGCAAACTGTTACTCATGCACATGGGAAAATTTGATGAAGCCGAGACAGTATTGCTATTAAAATATTTTTCAAAGAATGCCAAGGAATGCAGATCCGACTTTGTTTTTCTTTTTTTTGCATTTTCTTTTGGGTTTGTAAAACAAAAACAATAAATTTTATCAAATCATAAAAAGAAAGAAAAACATTATAAAAATCAAAATTCAAAATTGCAAATGGACATTCCAATTTCCTGAATATCGAAAATGTTTTTTACATTTAAACGCTGATTTGTTTCTTGGAGTCACTTTAGCAGTAATCGACGACGAAACAAGTGCACAATGGTAGCAGGTATAAAACGTATTTTATTTTTGCAATTTACTGCATTCATACTTATTTCTGCATGCTATGTTTTCCGAACTCCTCACAATTTTTCATGCAGGATTTGTACTAAGCTTTTTCAGGTGCACAGACGATCAATTTTGATGCTGCAGTGATTTTTCAAGAATCACAAATTTTTTTGTTGAGAAACATGGTTTGATAAGACAGCTTGAAGGAGTTGTTACTCATGAGAAACATCATGACGTTTGTTGTTACACATAAACCATTCATAAACCCATTTGCATCATACCTACATCTCTCCTTCAAAGCACATTAGTCATCCATGTGAAGTCCACTTTCCATTTCCTTATTTGTCATGACTTCACACAGGCCTATCTTTCTGAGTTGCATACATCCCTTTATCTTTTTCAGTTCATTTTTTTCCATTTCAGTTTGCCTTCTGAGTAAGAAAATCCAAGTTCCCTTTCCATAATTACATTTTTCCATAAACACTGTTGCTACTGAGATCTTTCCTATAGTCCTACCAATATTTTTGTAAAAACTCGCGTTGACTGATGTGGGATTCCTTAAGGCCCACCTTTCAACAAGTCTTGCCACATCGACCTTAGCACCTTATCTGGGATATAGACTAGAGTTCCTTTTTGAGTACCTGGAGGCTTGCATTCCTTAATGGCAAGTTCTCTCGCTGACAATCATGGGAATACATCAATGTCCCTTGATCGTCATATCTTTCAAGTGGATCGACATCAGCACATCTATTCACGCTTTGCAAGATGTACTCAGGTATCTTGGCACTCATTGACATCAATGGTGAGTTTTCCTTGCATTGGTTAATGGCATTCATCAATGGCCGGTAATCCAATGACTTATTTTCATGCTCGACATCAACACATTTATTCGCATGACTAGAATTGTACCATTAGGTTTTGCAGTGGGTGAAGACTATACACTTTTTCATGACTCCCTTAGCAGTTATAGCAGCATGACTTCAGCTATATGAGAGTACCACAGTTCCACTTTCTCCCTTCGACATTTCCCATGATCCAGTTATAGCTGCAGCAGATTTATTGTTACATTTTTATGATCCTGCAGCAGTTACAGCTCCAGCAGTAGTCACATTCTCCATAATTCAGTAGCAACAATTTCAGTTACATTTTTATGATCTTGCAGCAAGGACATCTTCTTTGATCCAGCAGTTACAGCAGTTGCACCAACAAACATCACCAACCATGTTCCTATTGCATAGTTCATCATCATTCTTGGGTAAGTGGAGGTATGTTGTTTTCTGAACTTTAATCATGCAATTCCTTATATGCTAGCAATGAATAATTTGGAAAATTCCCTCACCATGCTCCATTTCCTTTTTCACTTTCATAACCCATGCCGAGTTGCACGAGGACATGCAACAAGTTCATTTGGGGAGGATGAAGATAGAGGTTGATGTACACTATAGAATCTCAAATGCAACCATATTTTCAGAGGACATGAAATCTTTGTGATAGTTTATTCATTTTCTCATGCATATTGTTCCTTATATAAAATGCAGAATTTGAATTGAGTATATCTCACAAACCACACATTGGATCCTCATGATTTTTGTACAGGGAATGGATAATATTATGATGAACAAAATTGGCAAGTTTTAGCTCAATCCAATGCATGGATTTCAAAAAAACAGCCATCATCACCTACAGCCAATTTGCAATTTTCTCGAAATCCGTGATGTGGGTTTTTCTGATTTTTGGTGTGGAGATGCATTGGACTAGTAAAAACTTGCTTGCAAAATTTCAGCCAAACCCAATTTGTGATTTGAGAGAAATTCAATTGTTTCAGCCAACTGTAACACCTACCTGCAAAAATTTGTCACCTGTAGCAATTTGCATTTTGCTCAAAATCTATGATGTGGGTTTTTCCGATTTTCGGTGTGGAGATGCATTGGACTTATAGAAACGTGATTGCAAAATTTCAGCCAAACCCAAATCGTATTTTGTGAGATATTATCTAAGGAAGTTTGTTGCAACACTAGCTGTTACACCACCAGATTTGCCCACTTTCGCAGCTGTTACTCCGTCAAATCTTCCATTTCACAGCTGCAACTCCACCGAACATTCCATTTCACAGCTGCAACTCCGAATTATATTCACTATCATCATTTCACTACCATCATTCCATTTTTCCACTATCATCACTCCATTTTTCATCTCATTTACCATTCACCAACATTACTTTCCGACAAACCCTTGTTGCACTTTGCTTCATACACACTGATACACATATTGGCATGATTCATAAAGATAAAGAAAAGGATTTCTTATGCACAGTGATGCTTTATTATGCACACTAATGACTTATTATTTCTAGTGAGTTTATGGTTAAATTATTATTGCAGCAAGAAAATAGATATTGAGATAAATGTTGTTAACAAAAGAACCAACATTCTTTGTATTCATGGTTGTTACACAAGAACCAACCATAAGAAAATGCCAGCTGCTACTCACACCCTGGAAACATTCATTGTTGGAAAGACATCATCAATCAAAGCCAAAGTTCAGATCCCAAAATTTCTTAAGAAGATCCATGCACGGTTGCATGAGGACATGCAACAAGTTTAGTTGGGGAGTATGTTGGGACTCAGAAATGTCATATTTTCATCCACCTTACCTTATGCTATTCCTCACATTTCATCATCTCATTATCCTCTCATCATACCATTTCCATACATATACTTCAGTTTCATCTTATTATTTTCCACTTTATTCATTTTAGTATTATAAGTGAATTTACGATTAAATATTGGAAAATAACATGTTTTTCACTAATATCTCAAAGTATGGATGAGCTTTGTAATGTGTAGGAATATGGAAGGATCAATTCAAGGAAAGACTCCTTGAATATCTCCTCCACCATTTCAAGGAGATAGTTATTCAAAGAATATTCCAAGGAGAAGATCATGGAGATTTGGTTGGCATGTCTTATCTAAGATGTATGAGAAATATGTGGAGAATTTGTAAGAGACATGTGGAGGATTTGAATGAATCATATTTTGTAATAATAGGAAAGTGGTTGAGAGTGGTTGAGAGAATAGTGGATCTATCATTATGAGATGGTTATCTCCTTCTCAAATAAATTCATGTATAAAAGAGAGTGCTCTCTCTTCATTTTTGGGTAGTAGATAAAGAGTAGATTGATAGGAGATTAGAGAGTAGATTAGCTTTTGTTCATAATCTTAGTTTTGATGCTTTCATGATTTGTCATTGATTGGTGTGATGTAAATTAAGATTTCTTTATTGTTAATGTGAGCTCACATGTTTTGTCTCGTTGCTCTTTATATGTTGTCTTTCTTTTATGCAATTTACTTTCAGCAGTGTGGTGTGTTTAAGCTTCCAGCATTAGATTAGTAGTTGTGTGTTTCATCTTAAGGGGGAATTATATTAGCAATTAGCAATTAGCAAGGCGGGTTAGACTAGATTAATTCCACTTCAATCTTGCATATATTTTGCATGTGCTTCGTAAGCCTACGAACCTCGGATTGACAAATTAAATGGTTGGGCGAATACTACAACGGAATTAAACGAAAATATTTTTGCCTAACAATGAGAGGCAACAGTAGTTCACATTCAGAAGAAAGGAAGACAATGGGTGAGCATATTTTTTGAAGCACATGACCCCATAATTGACCTAATGAATTTCAAAGCACACTAAGGCCTACTACACCTAAATTTCGTGTGCCCAAAGAAGAACCTAACACCCAATTTGATATGAATGAAGTGATAAAATAATGGGAAAAGTTGAGTGAGGATTGTAAAAGTACTCTACCATTTGACCAATAGTTTACTGTCTCAAACAAACTCAAGAAGACAGAGGATAATAGAGATCTATTCCAAAACAAAGAATTAAATTGTGCTATTGGTAACATGCCACTTCCTACTTTTGATGGTTCCTCTCAAAGTTCTTCTGACACTTGGGTGCAATAGCTAGATGTGTATTTTAAGCTGAATCCAATGATGGAAGAGGATGCCTTAAAAATGGAAATTTTGCATCTAGAAGGAGATGCCACTTAATGGTGGTTCCATGGTTTAAAAACTTTGGGACATGGTCAGGTTACTACCTATGGAGAATTTGTTGACAGAGTAATAGAGAGATTTGAGCAAAAGGAACCAGAATTACCTTTCAAAGAACTAGCCCAATTGAAGCAAGTGGGAACCCATGTTGATTATATGTTGGAGTTTCAAAAACTATCAGTCAAGGAGGCTGATGTATCTATGGGAAGGTTAGTATTGATGTTCACTGAAGGTTTGTCTGAACTCATAAAAGGTTTAGTTAAATCCCACAAACCAACTACATTAAAGGATGCTTTGAGCTTGACTAGAGATCTCCAAAATGTGCTTCCTAGAACAAGGTTTCCTCCCAAGCCTAACTTCAGATTTGAAAAGAATCCTTGGAAAAGAGATGCATTTGAAAAGAACCCTTGGAAAAAGGATGTATTTGAAAAGAATAAGAAAGAGGGGATAAACAAGGAAGAACTTAGAATAATTTTTTTTTTCTACACATGCTTTCAACCATGGGCACCAGGGCATAAATGTACTAAGGGAAAAGCTCAATACATTGAAGTATTTTATGATAATGATGAGTATGAAGGGGGTATGGAGGAAGAAGGACATATTTCAGATCAAGAAGAGGGATATGATACAACAGAAGAAGGGAAACAAGAAGAAAATCATCCCTCACCTGACAAAGTAAGAATGGTAGTACTTTAAGCAGTGCCTCGTTATCACACTAATTGATGCAAGGGTGTAGTACTAGGACAAAGGACCTCAGTTTTGGTAGATGGAGGAGCCACACATAACTTCATTGATGCATACATGGTGGAGAGAAGGAAGATACCTACACAACCATTTGATGGCTTTACAGTTGTCATTCCAGGTCACAACACTATGGAATAAAAAACATGGGTTCCAAAGCTGCAAATCACCATAGGTACCTATACTTTTTCTGTTAGATTTTATGTGGTTGATGTTGCTAATACTAATGTGGTTTTGCGAGTGCAATGGCTGTACTCTATAGGGGAGCGTACAGTGAACTATCAAATTCTTGAAATGAAATTCCAAGATTCAAAAGGAATACTAAGGGTTGTGAGAGGGCATCACACCTATCCGAATCAAGTGGTGACTTCACATAGTATGAGGTCTATATTGAGGCATGGAGATATTGAATGGGTTGTTGAATGTCACATCACCTCTCCCAATACAAACATAAAGGTTATTGAACACCTAAAGGAGATAGAGCAACTCCTACAAAAATATGAATTTTTTTTTAGAGATCTTCCACATGGTAGACTACCTGATAGGGGGGTTGAGAACAACATTGTTTTGGAGGAGGGTACTTCACCCATACAAATACCACCCTACAGACATTCAAATAAATTAAGAGATGAAATTGAAAAGGCCATCCAAGAACTCCTAGATTTGGGACTCATTAGACCAATCTCTAGCCCTTATGCATCTTCAGTAGTGTTGGTGAAGAAAAAAGATGGAACCTTGAGGATGTGCATAGACTTTAGAGCTTTGAACAAGAAGACAATCAAGAATAGGTATCCTATTCCTAGAATTGATGAGCTCATGGATGAGCTATTTGGGGAAAAATATTTCTCTAAAATTGATCTTAGATCAGGTTACCATCAAATTTGAATGAAGGAAGAAGATGTGCAAAAGACTGCTTTTAGATGCCACTATGGTCACTTTGAGTTTTTTGTTATGCCTTTTGGATTAACTAATGCTCCAACCACATTCCAAGCATGCATGCATAAGAATTTTTGCAAGCAGCTCAGAAATTTTTTTTTGGTTTTCTTTGATGACATTCTCATTTACAACAAAACTTGGGAAGAACATTTGCATCATTTAGAGGTTGTGCTGAAAATTTTGCATGAACAATCCTTGTTTGCTAAGTTGTCTAAATGTGAATTTGCGATAAAAGAAATATTGTATCTGGAGTACATTATTGGATAAGAAGGAGTGAAAGTTCACATTGAAAAGATAAGGGCTATCCTTGAATGGCCATCACCAAAAAACATCACAGAATTAAGAGGATTCATTGGAATATGCACCTATTATAGGAAGTTTGTGAAAGGGTTCTCCAAATTGACTTCTCCATTCACTGATTTGACAAAGAAAGATGCTTTCAAGTGGGATGAGGAATCTGAAAAGTTCTTCCAAAAAATGAAAGAGGTAATGAGTAGTTGTTCAATACTTGCATTACCTAATTTTACTAAACCTTTTGTTTTGGAATGTGATGCTTCAGGTGAAGGGATAGGGGTTGTCCTAAAGCAAGGCCAACACCCTATAGATTTTGAGAGAAGAAATTTGCAGCCACATGAAAATATTTACTCCATCTATGAAAAAAAAATGTTGGCCATCATGCATGTATTGGCCAAGTTTAGACAATACTTGGTGGTAAACAAGTTTGTGGTGAAAACTGATCACAACAGTCTAAGGCACTTCCTCACCCAAAAAGATCTTAATGAGAGGCAAAAAAAGTGGGTAAGCAAGATCCAAGCTTTTGATTTTGATATTGAATATGTGAAAGGGAAGAATAACTTTGTAGCTGATGCATTAACTAGAAGACCTTATTTTTCTCTCATGGACATTGCAAAAGATTGGAAAAGCATGCTAATGGTTGAATATGCAAAAGATGGATTTGCTTGTGATGTATTAGATGGGGTCAAAGGGGATGATAACTACGAGATTTTGAATGGGCTGATATATTATAAGGGAAGAACTTATTTGGTTCAAAATTCAAAACTCAAGTACAAGATTTTGCAAGAAGCACATGATTCTCCACTAGCTGTCCATCCGGGGATCTTCACAACTTATAAGCAATTAAGGAAATGGTTTTTTTGGAAAGGGATGAAGGAATTTGTTCTGAAATATGTAAATGAATGTAAGGTATGTCATCAAAACAAATATGAACTTACATGCCCAGCTGGTTTATTGCAACCATTTCCCATTCCAAAACAAAAATGGGAGAGTATTTCAATGGACTTCATCACAAGTTTGCCCAAATATTTGGGAAAGGATTGCATATATGTGGTAGTGGATAGGTTGACCAAATTTGCTCATTTCTTTGCTATTACATCATCTTTTAGTGTTTGACATTTTCTTTAAAGAAATATTCATATTGTATGGGCTCCCCAAGAGCATTGTAAGTGATAGAGATAGTAGATTCATGGGTGCTTTTTGGCAAGAAATTTGCAGATTGGTGGACACTCAATTGACTCCAAGAACAAGCTATCATCCACAAATTGATGGCTAAATAGAGAGGGTGAATCAATGGTTGGAAGGGTACCTAAGGAACTATGTGGGAAAGCAGCAAAAAGCATGGGAAAAATGGCTACACTTGGGTGAATTTTGTTACAACACCACCTTTCATATGCAAATAGGAATGTATCCTTTCAAAGCATTATATGGTTATAATGCACTTACTTTTGTTGATCTTATATTTGGTGATAGTAGAGCCCCAAAAGCTAAAGATTGGGTGGAAGAGAGCCAAGAAATTTTGAAGCTCTTGAAAGACAACTTGTAGGTAGCCCAAAATCAGCAAAAAAAATATGTAGATCAACATATGAAAGAAAGGACCTTTCAGGTCAATGATTTGGTATATTTGAGGTTGCATCCATATAAACAAACATCCTTGAAAAAGAAGGGAGCAGGAAGCTAAAACCAATATACTATGGCCCATACAAGGTATTTTGGAAGGTTCGAGAGGTAGCATATGAGTTAGAACTTCCGGAAGGAAGTAAAATCCATAATGTATTTCATTTTTCATGTCTCAAAAAAGCCATTGGTCAGCAAATTGTAATTTCAGAAAAACTTTCTCCTTTGGATGATGAAGTTCAACTCACACTTGTTCCAGAAAATTTTTTGAAGACTAGGGAAAGAAGGTTAAGGAGCATAACTATCAAAGAATACTTGTTACAATGGAAGGATCTCCCAAGTGAAGATGCCACATGGGAGGAGGAACAAATTTTGCAGAATCCAAATCTGAAATTGCTTGAGGACAAGAAATCTTGGGTGGGGAGGACTGTAATGACCCCATTCAAATAAATTCATAACAAGAAAATTCCATCAATCCTACTATTTCCCTAGGTTGGATGGAGACATGAGGATTTGAAATAAGGGAGCTAATAAATGGTGTTTGGACATTAGAACGGAATAAATATTTAATAAAGGAGATAAATAAATAAATACAAGGGAAAATCAAAGTGTAAATGGTTCATGAAGACACATGGAGGTTGTGGGACCCACACAAGCTAGAAATTTTGTGCCACATGGCATCCTCCTCTTGTAATTTCGAATCCATGGGAAGCCTAAGGTTATTTGGAGGAGTTGGAAGGCTCGTACACTTGGAAATATACATCATAGGTCGAATTGGGATGGAAATGTAACTCCCATAGAAGAGGAAGAGTCAAATGAGGAGTTATTGAACACTTGGACTAGATTCCCTAACCTATATGACAACAATGATGAAGATGCTATGACACCTACAAAAGATTGTTGACCCGATTGATGACATCTGACCATTATGACATGTTAGTCCTAAAAGTAGAATCCAATAGAGAACTCATGGGAGTTAGAGAAGCTCAAAGGATTCCTGCACGAATTGGTGGAAGGTGGAAGACTAGGAAGTGGAGGACACATGGCAAATCATGAACCACTCCCTAATTCTAATTGGCTTGGAGTATTTGGATGGAATTGGAACCTTAGAAGGCTAAGGATGTTTATAAAATATAGGGATAAACTAAGATAAGGGAATTTTATCATTTTTATAATTTGCATTTGTGAAGAGAACTAATGGAGTGCTTCTCTACTTGCCTTAGCCAATTTCGAGGGTGAAAGATTCCCATCCTAGTTGGTATGTGGAAAGGAAATTCTGATCTTTCATGGGACCTTCAATGGCATCATAATTTGCATATGTAAGCTACAGGATAGCTCGTGGTCACTTTTGGTTCAGCTCATTCCTCCAACCATTTCCAGTTTGCTTGGCATATTCATGATCCTTGAGGGAAGGTGCACTTGGTGAGCTATTGTACTCTTTTGGGGAGCTTATAATGCCCCATTTATTTTTTAATATGAATTGAATGCTCTTTTATTCACCTTCAGAAATTTTCAGGTCGATATTCCAAGTGGAAATGTATAAATCTGATCATTAATGAGAAAATGGTGCCTTTTCCCCACTATGTTGATGTTTTCCAATGTTGTGATGATAATTTCGAATGAATAAGTGAAATAATAATGGAATAATGATATATGGACTTTTAATAATGTGTATTACAAGTTTCATGTTCAGTACCTAATATTTTGGAATCATTTGGTTCAATTTCATAGCATTTGGAGAAGTTTTCCTTTCATTTCCCCCAAGGTTGAAACTAGTATTTTGCTTCTGATTTTGAGAGTGTTGTAGCATACCAAATTAATTGAATGGAGATGTATATGAGACCCTGTTGATGTCCCATTGATTTCCCCTACCTCTGTTTATAAATTCGAGAAGGTTCAGCACCATTTGGAGAGCCATCTTCATCCATTACCCTAGGGGGATTTGAACCTCAAATTGCTATTCAAGATCCCTACTTTGTCCAGAACTTAAAAGAGAGTTTTGTAATCCTATTGAAGATTATAAAGCATCCGTGAACCTCATATTTATGTACTAAAACCATTTATACACCTTTAGTGAAAATTTGGGAGCATTTGGAGGTCAAAAACCCAAAACTAGTCAAAGGTCGAACTAGTGAACAAAGTTGAAAAAATCACCATTTTAATAAAAATAAAAAAAGGGACATAGCAACGCTCTCCTCATTTGATCATCCGTCCAAGAAAGTGCGGACCTTTGAAAAGATGCACAATTACAAGGATAAGATGAATTTTATGGGGTTCTTGAAGATGATTCCTTGGGTTTTATTGAAGATGTTTTTGAAGGATTCTTGAAGATGTTTTTGAAGAATTTATAAGGAGGAGGAGGTGTGCCTTGTGAATAGGAAGGGATGGTTTATTGCAGGTACTTCGTTAGTTAATTAATAGTGTAGGTATTGCGATGGATCTACAGTAGTCAAGGTTATATTGCACAATGTAGAGTGTGTAGTGAAGAGTGTGACAGTTTGATAGTAGTGAAGTTTGTCTTGTGTAGTACAAAGTGCGACAATGTGATAGTAGTGAAGTGTGAGACAATGTGACAGTAGTGAAGTTTGTATTGCATAGTGTAGAATGTGACCATGTGACAGTAGTGAAGAGTGAGACAGTAGTGAAGTTTTTCTTGCACAGTGCAGAGTGCAATAAAACAAGAGTGTGAAAGAGTAGGTTTTGTGCATCAGTGAAGATTCTCTTGCGCAGAGCAAAGAGTGATAGAAAATTTGGTGTATAGTACAAAATATAGGGTTGTATTGCGTAGAGTAGAGTGCACAAAGCAATGTGAAACATAGCATAGTGCATAGAGCAGTGTGCGACAAAGTAGAGTACGCAGAGAAAAGTGTGTAGATAAGAGTGCACAAAGCAAAGTGAAACAGAGTAGAGTGCTTATAGAAGAGTACGACAGAACATAGTGCATAGAATATAGTTCACAAATCAGAGTGTGCAGAGAAGAGTGAGATAGATTAGAGTGCAACAAGTGAAGTGTCATGCAGTACATAATTATAGAATTCTGGGAGTTGGTGCTCCCTTACAGTTTGTGTTGAAGAATCATTGCAGAAAAAGGTCGCATGTGCATACCAAGAATATATCATAAACTAATCAGGCTAGCAATTAGTTAAAGAGAAGATGAACTAAAACACACCCTTAATCAAGGAGAAGAATTAAAATAAGAAAATCAATTAAGCAAATAATAAGACTCAACTGCACACTTGCATGTAGAAACAAACATGCAACAAAAACCTAAAAAACTCTATAAAAGAAAGGCAAGGAGATGAGTGAGGAGGATCTTTTAGCTTTTTTTCTCCGACGAGATGTTTGAGGATTGTTAAAATTTCAGTGAGTCTAGGATATTTTAGTCCTTGGAAGTGGTGGAGGTTGGGAAGCTTGAAAGAAAAAACCTCCACTTCCAATTGTGTTGATATTGTGCTTCTTCCATACAACTTCATTGCAGCTCGAGCATCCTTGGGGAAGAAGAGTACCCATAGGGAATAGGTAGGGTGGTCAACCTATGTATCTTATGATATGAAACTTGATCAATGTTTGTGGGATATCAATGAATGCAACAAAGGAAGATGTAAGAGCAAAAACGTGACAAAAATCTACTATAAAAACCAAGTTCAATGTATAATTCTATTTCATATTTTATATAAATACATACATTTATTTTGTAATGGTAATCTGATATGAACATATTTTTATTTTTAAATGTCAAATTATTAAAGTATCAATGATATTATACATATATGACGTAGAGGAGCAACCCACAAGGGTCTCGACTCCTTTTTCTTTAAACTATTTTATCTGTCCCATCGAACATAGGTATCAAAATGATATGATTTAATACATTAAAGATGAGTTATTATGTCAAATTAATTAAATCCAAGAAAATTATTTATCATTTAATTGTATATGGTTATAAAACCCTTGAAAAGGGTGAAATCTTACAAATACTTCTAGGCGTTGGAATCAATTGTCATTTGAATTAAAAGTGCAGTGTTAAGAAGAGAATAATTGACAGATGGAAACATTATTATGGTCTTGAAAAGAAAGCAGATATTATCAACTCTAGGAATAGGATAATAAAAAATTCATGTTCAACACTTCATTTATCTAGTTAATATTTATTTTTATGAATTTTGGGTTTGTAGCATCGAGCATGAAACTTGGAATAAAATTAAGAAAAAATGAAAAATTTTAATAATGGATAATATTTTTAAAATTAAATTTAGCATTTATTTTCCCATTATTATTATGTTCCTGAAGGGGATCATATATGTTTTTTTGAATGCTTATTAATTTGGGATCTAGCTTATAAATTTTTTTCTCTCCCTATAGTTTGGATAAAGGTTGGACTAATATTTTATAAAATTTGAATTTTATAAATGATTTAAAAAAAATTATTCGCTGCAGGGACTGATGTCATCCTTGTTTTTTGGTGCCCAGAGGGAGCGGCGAACTGATGTAAGTAGGTTTTAATGTTGTTCAGACTATGTCGTCAGGTCCTGCACAAAAGACATACACCCTTCAAAGGCATCAGTTCTTCCAGGATTTGATAATATTTTTTCTGTATTGTTATGTTGTGGGTTTTCAGGCTTTAATGTTCATGATGGAGAGAAATGCAGCCTAATTAACAAATGTCAATTTAACATTAACACTTGGCAAAGAAAAATGTGCATGGTATTATAGTTTTCTGATCCATGCAAACAACCTAGCCATCTGCCACTATCCGTTGAAAGACTCAAAGCTTGGTTGTAGATCATTGTTGAGAGAAGGAGGTACACAGGGACTTGTGGTTCAGGCTACTCAGAAATGCATATGGTGGAAACACATTGTTTACAAATATGAATATTGTTGAGGAGAAGATTAGTGTATCTGAAGAGGAGCAGTAGCTACGCTGGAATTTCAAAGCAGATAACCATGCACCCAGCTTGTTTTCAAAGTAGCACACCATCTTTCAGTCATGTTCAAACTCATGCCATTATTGATTTATGTTTACAGCGGTGGTGTTTCAGTTTGTCTCCAACTTTGTAGGGTTGTTGGGGGAATAAGCAACATTCCTCTTGCTTTTATGTACCCTTGCTTCATGTGGCTCTCATCAAAGCTTCTAATGCCAAGAAGATGGGATTTATCTGGTTTGTCAACAAATGGCGACCGCATTTCAGTAATTGGTCTTTTTCACCAATTGGATTACAGATTTACATAAGTTATTGGAGATACAAAGATGCAGGTGGGGAATTCAGTAATAATGTGTAGTAACAATGCAGTGGTATCAAATATTGCGACTATTTATAAATTGTTTTGGGTGTTTTTATTATTTTATGAGTAGATGAGTAGCTACATTGTAACAATTCCATAATATATTGCTTCCTTTCTTTTCAAAGAAGAATTTGGCGTAGCGTGCAATGCATGGTGGTCAGAGATGGTGGGATGTGTGAGAGGGAGGCTGCCAGTGCACGGGAAACACCCATCACTTCTACCAAGAATTCATTCTTATTAATATAAACACTCTAGAATCACTGTTAAATGGATTTTTTTGGTCACGTTGTGTCCTGCTCCAGTAGTGTTGCTTGTTGGTTGAGCTGCTCCACATTGCCTTTGTGGATTTCGCCAGGAACATCCATGAGGCTTAGGTTGGTCGGATGAATGCAGGAAGTTGGCAGTGCGGGATCCAGGAATCCCTTTTTTTAGTGTTTGCCAAACCTCTAGCTCTAGCTTCACCAATGTATATCCCATAGGAAAATATTTTCCCATGTTCTTCGTGTTTGAGGATTTCCCTACAAACATAATTAAACCCTTTTCTTGGGCGCAATATGCAAAACGTGCTGCATAAGTTTTCGGCATGCAACTAATAACCGACTCAGCCGCCTGTTGTTTAACTTGTTCCACATTTACTTTTTCTTCAGCTGCATTGTTTTGCCTTCCATTTCCTATATAACTAGGGTATTACCATATGTAATGAGTAGTATTAAGTGAGTTTTGTAGTGATAAATTTTTTTGTTTTCTTGTGCACAGTAAGACTACTCTGAAATTTCCTGTGTGTAAACAGAGCATTCTCTATTTTACAGATTTTTGTAAGAGAGGTACTCAGTACCCTTTTGTTACTGTTTGGAATAAAATATTGACAGTGATTTTCTGAATATTATTTTTTTATAAGCTAGTTGTTATTCACTGATTAGATTTTTCCAAATAGAATTTATATTTGAATTTGTAACTTTCTGGGTGTGACTCCTCAGGGAGCACTTAACTCCATTTGTTTAGTTTCTTCATTTGGTATTAGAGCATGTTTGTGGTTGTTTGCAGTTTGTGGTTGTTTGTAGCCAGAAGAAGGAGACAATGGCCCAAACTAACAGTTCAGTCCAGTACCAGATAGGGATAATTTTAAGGACCCATACTTATTTAACAGTGTATAAACCTTGGCGAATCTTACCAATTCTTAAAATTTCAACTATAAGATATTTGGCGATATATTTCTAAAATTATTTCAATTTCTAAGGATTTTATATAGTTTATATAATAACTTGGCGATTTTTAGAGTGAAAAAAGTTTACCCCATCAAAATTGGGCGAAATGGAGCTTCAAAAAATGCAAATTGGCGAATCTTTTTTTGGAAAAAAACATGGAAAAATAGCCCATGGGCTAAATTTCGCCCCTAAAATTATCCTTGGTACCAGATTCCTATTTTCTGTGGGGAAAATTATGAGTATTAGAGTGTGAAGATGAGAACTTTGCTCATCTCACAAGATTTATGGATCCTCGTTTCGTCAGGGTACATAGAGCCAACTGATCAAGCTGCTTATACTACATTATCAGTTGATCAGGAGTTAGAATTGAAGGAGAATAGGAAAAGGGATGCTAAGGATCTCTTTCTTGTTCAAACAAGAGTTGATATCTCTGTATTTCCAAAAATTGCAGAATGTGGAAATTCCTTTATTGCTTGGGAAACTTTGGAGAAATCCTATGAAGGTTCTGTTAAGGTAAAGATTGTTAAACTCCAGATGTTGAGATGTTATTTGAGTCTCTATCTCTGAAAGAAAGTGAGAATGTTGAATTTTTTATCACTAGAGTTTAGAATATTGTAAATGTTATTCATGCTCATGGTGAAATACTTGAAGATAAGAGGATTGTTGAAAAGGTTTTAAGAAGTCTTCCTAAAATGTTTGATCCAATTATTATTGCTATAGAAGAGTCAAGGGATTTATCTCAGCTAACCCTTACTGATTTATTTGGTTGTCTTCAAGTTCATGAAGATAAATTAAAAAAGAATGAGGAGCCTTTTGATCAGGATTTTCAAAGTAAGTTGAAAGTTGATGAGAAGAAGAAGCAACTTTCAGCTGCGATGACTAACACTTCTACTCCTTTTCTAGAGAAGGTAGAGGTCGTGGCAGAGGCAGAGGAAGAGGTGGCCGAGGTAGAGGAAGAAGTAGTAGCTCTGGTAGAGGCATTTTTCATTGCAGCTACTGTAACAAAGATGGTCACCTTGAAAGCTATTGTTTTAAGAAGAAGATAGACACCTCTCAAGCAGCAAATTTCTATAAGGAAGAAAGTGAAACCTCTCAAACTGTGTTTTTTACAAGTAATTGCCTTGAATATCAAGATGATTTTACATGGTATTTAGATAGTAGTTGTTCAAATCACATGACTAGAAACAAAAGTCTGTTAGTAAAGTTGGATGAGAGTGTGAAGGGAAAAGTAAATTTTGGCAATGATAATGAAATTGATATAATGGGTAAAGGTACCCTTTCCATAAAATTCAAGAATGGAGGTGTTATGTATGTACAAGATACTTTGTTTGTTCCAGGTTTAAAGCACAATTTGATTAGCATAGGATAGCTAAATTCTAAAAATTACAAGACTGTTTTTGAAGGAAGGGTTTGTAGGATTTTTAACAATACTGCCCTAGTTGATGAGGTTCCTATGACATAAAATAGGATGTTTTTGCTGAGAATGGAATCAAATGTAACTTGTTTCAAGGCCTTTGTTGATGTGTCTTGGCTTTCGCACAATAGGTTAGGACACCTTAATTTTTTATCTCTTTCTATGCTGCAAAAGAAGAATTTAGTAAGAGGTTTATCCCCTTTCACAAATCCTGATAACAAGCTATGTGAAGGTTGTGTAATAGGCAAGCAACATAGAGATAGATTTCCTTCTCATCAATTTAGAGCAGTAGAGAACAAATATTTCCTTCTTTTTCTCGATGATTTTTCAAGAATTTCCTAGGTTGATTTTCTAAGTGAGAAGTCTCAAGCTTTTATCTTTTTTTTCAGAAATTTAAAGCACGTGTTGAGAAGGAATCAGGGTTCTATTTGAAAGTTTTAAGAACTAATAGAGGAGGAGAGTTCACCTCAAATGATTTTAAATATTTTTGTAACTCTCATGGCATCAAAAAGGAGTTAACTGTAGCTTATAGTCCTCAACAAAATGGTACAGCAGAAAGGAGAAACGGAACAATTGTAGAGATGGCTCGATGTATGCTAAAACAAATGTCTTTTCCAAACATATATTGGGCAGATGTAGTGCATTCAACAGTATATGTATTCTCAATAGAAGTCCTACAAAAATGGTAAAGAACTCTAGTCCCTATGATGATTGGTTTTGTAGAAAGCCAACTATTTCTCATTTGAAATTTTTTGGGTCTGTATGTTATGTTCATATCCCTTCTGAACTAAGACAAAAACTTGATGGAAAGTCTGTAAAATGTATTTTTATTGGATACTTAGATGAGAGTAAGGCTTATCGAGGTGTTATGATCCTCTCACGGATAAGCTTTATGTAAGTAGAGATGTGATATTTGATGAAGGGGGAGTTTATTTTAAGAATGAAAGTGAAGATAAATTGGTTACTCCCCATATTAAGAATTTAATCCTTGATGACAATGATTCATCAAAGCATCCATCTACATTGACAATTTCAGGTTCATCTACAAGAGGTTCTCCATCAAAGGCATCTTCATCTAGTTCATCTACAATTAGTTCTCCATCAAAGGTATCTTCATCTAGTTCATCAAGAAGTTTTGAGGATGATACACAAGGAGCATCTCCATCTATTTTTCCTAGAAAAACCAGAAATTTGAAAGACATTTATGAAACATCAAGATATGCTAATGATCAATTTGCTCTTGTTTCTTCTGCAAATGTTGGACCTTTCAATTTTAAAGAAGCTTGTTTTGCTAGGCCATGGGTGCAAGCAATGGAGGATGAAATATCTCAAATACAGAAAAATTACACATGGGAGTTAGTTGAACTTCCTCATGGAATATCTTCGATTGGAGTAAAGTGGGTTTACAAGCTAAAATTTAATATGGATGGAAGCATTTCAAAACACAAGGCACGTTTAGTTGCAAAGGGGTATGTGCAATAAGAAGGCATCGACTTTGAAAAGACATTTTCTCCTATAGCAAGAATGGAAACTGTAAGAACTTTTCATTCCAGAGCATCTCAGTTAAAACTAACAGTTTATCAATTGGATGTTAAATCTACTTTCTTAAATGAATATTTAAAGGAAGAAGTTTATGTTGAACAACCTCAAGGTTTTATTTTTCAAGGTAACAAAGATAAGGTGTATAGGATTAATAAGGCACTTTATGGTCTTAAACGAGCTCCTAGATCTTGGTACTCTGGGATTGATAAATACTTTCATGATCATGGTTTTGTTAAGTGTTCTTCTGAAAGTGCAGTCTACAAAAAGGCCATTGGATCAGATTTTGTTATTCTCTGCTTGTATGTAGATGAATTAATATTTATGGACACCTCAATATCACTTGTGAAGGAGTTTAAAGAAGAGATGAAATCAAAATTTGAGATGTCTGATTTGGGAAAAATGCAATATTTTCTGGGTTTGCAAATCTGACAAACAACTCAAGGTATATCTATTTGCCAAACCAAATATGTTGAAGACATGTTGAGGAGGTTTAACATGCAGAATTGTAAAGCTGTGAGTACTCCTCTTGTTGTTGGGAGCAAATTGATGAAAGAAGATGAATCCTCTCTCTATGATGCCACTCTCTATAGATCCATGATTGGAAGCTTAATGTATCTGACCACTACTAGACCAAACATTATGTTTTATGTAAGTCTGGTTGCTAGGTTCATGAATCAACCTCATGATTCTCATTGGCAAGCAGCTAAAAGAATACTCAGATATGTAAGTGGTACCAAATTTTTTGGATTGATTTATAATGCTACTAATGGTTTCAATGTTGTAGCATACACAGATGCAGATTCGGCAGGTAGATTGGATGATTGTAAAAGTACTTCAGGATATGCCTTTCTTCTTGGAGGAAATCTTGTTTCCTAGAGCAGCAAAAAGCAACCCACAGTTGCTCTTTCTATAGCCGAAGCGAAGTACATTGCAGCATCATCTACAAGCACTCAAGTCATTTGTATGGCAAGATTGTTAGAAGAATTGGGCATGGAAATTTGTAAACCTATTAAAGTTTATTGTGACAATCAAAGCACAATATATATGACAAAGAATCCAGTTTTCCACAGCCGGAGTAAACACATTGACATTCTCCATCACTTCATTAGAGAGCTTGTCCAACAAGAGTTCCTATTTTCGAATTTTGTAAATCTGAAGATCAACTTGCAGACATTTTTACGAAGGCTCTTCCAAAGGATCGATTGGAGAAACTCATATCACAGTTGGGAATCCTCAAACTTGACATCAAGGGGGAGAATGAAAAACATGTTGCCTAAGTTTTCGACATGCAACTAATAACTGACTCAGCCACCTGTTGTTTAACTTCTTCCACATTTACTTGTTCTTCAACCGCACTGTTTTGCCTTCCATTTCCTATATAACTCAGGTATTACCGTATGTAATGAGTAGTATTAAGTGAGTTTTGTAGTGATATATTTTTTTTCTTTTCTTGTGCATAGTAAGACTAGTCTGAAATTTCCTATGTGTAAACAAAGCATACTCCGTTTTACAGTTTTTTGTAAGAGAGCTACTCAGTACCCTTTTGTTACTGTTTGGAATAAAATATTGACAGTGAATTTCTTAATATTATTTTTTTATAAGCTAGCTATTATTCACTGATTAGATTTTTCCAAATAGAATTTATATTTGAATCTGTCTCTTCACAGGTTCGGATATGCATCACTCATTGAGACTTGGGCATCCCACTCTTAAAACTCTCCGACAACTCCCTCTCACAGGGTGCAATCCTATCCATACATGGAATCCTGGAAAGTTTAAGCAAACCTGCTCTGGTAGCATGTTAATTTGAAAATCATGGGAACCAGATTCTACACTTGGAAAGAATAACCTAAATGCTAGGTAGCTCAAAACTTAAAAGCAATATTTCATTATTAAAAGACTTTTGTATGGGAAGGGAAGACTCTTCAATGAAGAGGGATGGAGGGTACGGGGTTTTCAGGTTTTTGCAGGGTTTTGGCGCTGATGGGACTGTGGGGAATGCCTTTTTGGGCATTTGCCTAAGTTAGTTTGGTTCCTAGGGGTTTATTTCTCCATTTTTTTGGCCCTTAGTGCTGCTAGGGTTCCTTTTGAGTTGATGTGACTGCAGTGGTGGCCAGGTGTCGTGGTGTTGTGGTGTCACTGGACAGGTGTAGGTCTTACCTATTGCACCGGTGCTCTCCCATTATGGAATGTTCCCGTAAGATTGATCCCATTGCGAATGAGGGTTTTCAGTGTGTTCTGCCGGAGCCCGTGGCATTGCGATCGTCGGCTCTGTCAAACCCTAATCTTGTTGGTGCAAGGGCGAGAGTAAGGCGCAGGTTGAAATCCTACAAGGCTAGGGTTTCATTATCCAGATATGTGATTGTTGAAGGTTCCAATCTTGACAGAGTGGCTATGCTGGTGGAGAGGGCACTAGTCAGTCGTTTGGAATTTACCTCTGGTTCTAAGGAAGATATTTTAGAGTGGGTTAGGGTGAATTGGGGGTCGACCACTAGTTTGGTCCCGCGGGTGAATTTGTTGATGAATCGCTGGATTTTGTTCGTCTTTCCTGATGCTGAGATGATGTTGAAGGTGTTGGAGGGCACCTGGTTATTCAAAGAAGGTTCATTGATTTTGAAAAGGTGGCATTTGGCGTTTGATCCGCTTACTGAAAAGCAGCGTTTCAGGCATCTATGGATGTTAATCCCTAGGTTGCCAATTGAGCTATGGACTGAGGAGATAGTTTGTGGTTTGGCTAATACAGTTGGTCGATTCATCTGTATTAACAGGAATTCACTATTTGGTATGGTAAGGAAATATGCCAAGGTTATGGTGGAGATAGATATGGAAGCGGGACTACCGGCTGAGGTAGAGGTTGTTTGGGGAAGCCGTTGTTGGAAACAAAGATTGGATTTTTTCAGAATCCCCTTTCGTTGCTTTGCATGCAGGGATCTTGGACACACGCGGGCAAATTGCCCTTTTATTCAGAAGACTGGGTCGCCTTTGAAGGAATTTCCGGGTCTGCATACTCCTTCGGCTGCTCCTGGTAAGTTCAAGCCCATCCCTGATTCTGTGTATTCAGAGGTGTCTAAGGAAGAAATTGCTTTGATTGAGGTTTCGGAAAGGGAATTAGACGTTCGTATTGCTTCAGGGGATGTCGTTCTGAGACATGGATTACAAAAACCCTTAGTTGAGGGTTTTAAGTAGTCGGGTGATATGCTTAAACCATCCCATGTGCGCAATCTGTCTTCTGAGTTAGCCTCTGTTGGGGATAGGGTTGATGAGGGTTTGGCTTGTGTTGAAGGCCCAGATATTAGTGTTGTGCATCGGGGTGCTGGAATTCCTTCATTCAATTCTGATAAGGGTCTGGGTCCTGAGTGTACTGGGGTTTCGGCTTCTATTATGTGCCTTCCTTTCGAGTCTGGGGATGATGGTAACTGTGCCCTTATGGTTAATGGGGTTCTTAAATCTTTAACTCCGATACCTTCTTTCTCAAAAAACCCTCCTCCTGGTTCGGATGCCCTCCCATTTCATGATGTTAAATTTCAGAATGTAACTATTCGTAGGGGTAAAAAGAAGAAGGAAGGGTCCTGTGGTTCTGGGGGTGGTGAATCTTGTTCTCAGCATGAGGTTGGTTTGATGTTGTCTGGGGTTAATTTATCTTCTGGTGATTTGGGTCTTAGAGAGGAGAAGCCATGTGACACAGTTTCATAATGTCTGTTTTATCTTTGAACATTCACAGTTTGGGGAAGGTTTCCAGGGCAAAGGCCTTCTCCAAATTATTCGCTGCTATTTGTCCTGGAATTGTGTTGCTTCAAGAGACTATGTGCATTAGTTCGGTGGCTGTCAAGTGGTTAGGTGATTGATTACCTAGTTGGGAGGTTGCGGCTGTTTGTTCAAATGGCCTCTATGGTGGCTTGGCTGTTGCATGGAACCCTGCTTTGTATACTTTCAAGGTTTTTGTCACTCCTTGGGGATTGTTGATGTATGGTATCTGTATTGGGTTGGACATACAGATCCATATTCTAAACTGTTATGCTCCTTATGATGGTCGCCGGTTGTTCTAGGATGCTTTGGCTGTTTCTGGGATTCTTAACTTGCCCAATCTGGTGATTGGTGGAGATTTGAATTGTTCTTCTTCGGCTTCTGAGATCTGGGGCTCGGGGGCCAGGTTAGATCCACTGGCGGATTATTTCTTGGATTTTCTTGGCAGGTTTGACCTGGTGGATATGGTTCCTACGAAGTTAATTCCTACATGGACAAATGGTAGACAGGGGGATGCTGGTGTTCATAAAAGACTGGATCGCTTTTTGGTAAAGTCATCTTTTTTTATTCCTTTCAAAAGTCTAGATCCTAGGTGCATGAGGTTAAATTCTCGGATCACTAGCCTATTATTTTACAGTTTGAAGAATATGGTCAAAATGTTGTTTATCCGTTCAAGTTTAATAGCTCATGGCTATTGGATTCGGATTTTTGTGATTTGGTGAAAGCTTTCTGGGTTAATTCGGAGGTGGAGAATCTGAACCTTGTTGATTATTTCTGCTTGAAAATGAAGAAGCTTAAAGAGGTAGTCATTGTTTGGATTAATGATAAAAAGAAGTCTGATGTTGCTGAACTGAAAAGGTTGGAATGTTGTATACAAAATGCGTGTCTGAAAAATTTTGATGGCACTCTGAATCATGATGAATTTGACATTTTAAAGGCTTATGAGAAAAAAAAGGAGGATATCCTTTTGATGGAGGAAAGAGAGTGGAGGTTAAAAAGTAGAGCGGTGTGGATAGGTCAGGGGGACAAGAATACGAAGTTCTTTCATGCTTATGCTTCTGCAAGGATAAATTCCAAATTTATTTGGGATATAAATGATGTTTGTGGAAATTCATTAAAAGGATTGGAGTCATTGAGTTCTGAAGCTTTCAGGTTCTTCAGTAATAACTTCAAAGAGGATGGTGGTCGTGATCTGTTGGACCAAATCAGATTGGCTCAGCTATATCCTAGATGCATTGAAGATAATGTTGCAGAGGTATTGGGCATGGAGGTTTCATTAGAGGAGATTGAGAAAACTTTAAAGCTATTTGCCAGGGACAAAAACCCGGGCCCTGATGGGTGGCCGGTGGAGATTTATTTGCATTTCTTTGATCTAATGGGGAAGGATATCCTGCGGCTTGTGGAATTCACTAGGGTAAATGGTTTCATTTTTGGAGCTCTTAACGCTACCTTCCTCACTTTGATCCCTAAGAGTAACAAACCTGTTACTTTTGGTGAATACAGGCTGATTGCGCTGTGTAATCTTATCTATAAACTTGTTTCTAAAATTATAGCACAGAGACTAAAGGCTATTCTATCATCTGTTATTACTCCTGAACAATTTGCTTTTATAAAGGGTAGGCAAATTCATGATTCCATTGGGCTTACCCAGGAATTGCTCCATACCATCAAGTCCAAGAAGATGAAGGCATTAATATTAAAGATGGATTTAGAAAAAGCTTATGATCGTGTAAATTGGTCATTTCTCAGATTGGTTTTGATCCAAATTGGCACTCCTCCTCTTGTGATTAATTGGATCATGGCCTGTGTATCTTCGCCTAGTATTGCTGTTCTGGTTAATGGCAATCCTACCTCCTTCTTTCAATGTAGTAGAGGTATTCGGCAGGGATGCCCGCTGTCTCCGCTACTATTTATCCTTATCATTGATGGTTTCAGTCGCCTTATTAATCAAGCTAAAGAGATGGGACTCATAAGAGGAATAAAGGTGGGTGCAGAATTTTTCCTGTCGCATCTCCTCTTTGTTGATGATGTTTTACTTGCAGGTATTGATTCTGTCAATGAATGGAAGGTTTACTCAAATATCATCAATTTTTTCTGTAAGGTCTCGGGGATGAAAATCGGCATTTCAAAGTCATATTTTTATCATCACTTGGTGGATCCTGGTAGAAGAAGTGAAATTGAAGCCATCTTACCTTTTAACTGTTTGGAATTGATTAATGGTTTGAAGTATTTAGGTTTTATTTTAAAGCCTAATTCATATAAGGCGGAAGATTGGCATTGGTTAATCAGGAAGTTTGAGCAGAGAATTGATCATTGGGCATTTCGTTTACTATCTACTGGGGGCAGACTTGTTTTGGTCAAAGTTGCTTTAACTAGTATCCCGGTATTCTGGTTATCACTTCTAGATATTCCGGTTTCTATTATCAACAGGATAAGGAGGCTTATTTTCATTTTCCTTTGGTCTGGTTCTCGTAGTGGCACTAAGCTGGTGATGGTGAAATGGAATGTGCTGGCTCGACCGGTGAAATTTGGTGGGTGGGGTATTATTGATATTCTTGCTTTCAACAAAGCTCTTAGACTAAAGAGTATGTGGAGAGGTTTATTTTGTAAATCTCTTTGGTCGCAAGTTCTTCAGCTCAAATATATAAAACCTGACTTTATTAGTTGTTTGAGAAAACCTAAGCGGATCTCGGGTTTGATGTCTCCAGTATGGAGAGGTTTTCTAAAAGTTTATGACTGGATTGCAAGTGATATATGCTGGAGGGTTGGTAATGGAAGCAGTATTCTTATAGGGGTGGATCCTGTGCTTGGTTTGGAGGAATGTTTCAGATTATCTGATAATCTGGTCTCTACGTTGAACAGTTTGGGATATTATACATTTAATGATATTTTTGATGCTAATCATTTTATTGTATCTGGTAATGGTTGGCTGGAAACATTACCGTGGGAGAATCAGGATCATGAGTTGGAGTGGGGCCGTTTTATACAGGCTATTAGAGCGGCTGGTATCTCGATTACGGGATCCCGTGATTGTTTAATCTGGGCAGGTAATTCAAAAGATGGGATTGTTACAGCAAGTTCTGCATATAAAAGGATTATTCAATCTCAATGTATTTATCCGTGCCAATGGTGGTATTCGAAGATATGGAAGTGGCCTAGACCATTGAAAGTGATATGTTTCCTCTGGCATGTGTTAAATGGTTCTCTTAAGACTTGGGAAAATTTAATCAAGCGTGGTTGGACAGGGCCTAGCTGGTGTTGTTTATGTAATTAGGTCCCGAATCTGCTGAGCATCTTTTTGTGAGTTGTTCATTTATGCAAGATATATGGAATTTATGCTGTAAAGAGCTCAATATACAGGTTGTTTGGGATGACAAAGATTTTGGAGCTGGACTGTACAATTGGATTAGGGGAAACAAGAAGCCTATCTTTCTCCCTATCTTTATTTCTTGGGTCATTTGGTATACAAGGAATGAAGTGATATTTCAAAACAAGAAAGTTGATCCTGTGCATTGTGTAAATATTGTTCGCATGATGATAGAGAGTTATCCTGAAGAGGATTCTGGTAAGCAAGTTATAAGGGAAGTTTCCTTTTCCTTTGTTGTCTCTTAGCCGATTTTATTCTTTGATGGGGCTGCTCAGGATGGTTTGTGCGCGGCAGGTGGGGTTATCTATATCAATGAAAACCATTATTTTTCTCTTCGTCTCAATGGAGGTAGGGGAACCAATATGAAAGCTGAGGTGATGGTGCTGTGGATGGGTCTAAAGGTGGCAAACTCCTTTGGATTGGAGAGTCTCAAAGTATTTGGAGAATCTAGGGTGACTATAAAGTGGGCTTTGCAGGAATACATTATTAACGTTATTGATCTAAATTATTGGTGTGATAGAACCCGGCAGGAGATTTCAAGGATGAGATAGATTTCTTTCGAACATATTTATAGGGTACACAACACTCAAGCTGATCAGTTATCGAAAGATGCTTTTGTTGGTCCTGTAGGGGGTCTCTTTTGGGAGGAATGGCTGGATGCTTGTCTGAATGACAGGGGTTTTGTATATTTCTTTTAAGAAATTTTGTAACATTATTGTGGGATGGATCTCTACTTTTTGATGTAATTACCTTGGGGTGGGCGGTTATATTTTTGTAATTACTGTTGGATGATCTATTGAAAACAGTATATGATCTGGATATCATGATATAGGATATTCATATTATCTTTGTACTATTTGATTCTATGGAATAGCAATAGTACGATTTTTTTCTGTTGGAAAAAAAACTTTCTGGGTGTGACTCCTTAGGGAGCACTTAACTCCATTTGTTTAGTTTTTTCACAGTAGGAGTCTTTGGGATCCCTGACTTTGAGTCGTGATATATTTTCTATCAAAACCACTTTTTGTTATTCTTATGATAAATATGTGGTTTTTGCAACCCAAATCTAGTTCTAAGAGGAAGAGACGGGCCCAAGAGGTGGGGAGGGAATGAATAAGAAGGCCTATAAGCAGTGAGACCAGAATTAAAAAATATATGAAGCAAACTCCACCGGAAACTATGGGGTTTCAAGCGGGAGATTAAGACCTGGAGCCTTTTAAGGGAGTGGAACATTGATAACGGGAAGGAGGGGTATTGACCCGTTGAGGTATATTTTACGATATTTGGTAATTTATTCTTGAGCGGAAAATGACGATACACGTGCCTTTATTCTTTGGCGAACAATGACGAGACTAGTTACTTTCTTTAACAATATTTGAAAAGATAAAAGCCTATGAGCTTATATAACGGAATTGAGAGAGAGCCTGCCCCTCTATACTCTTCCCTTCTGAATTCTGCATTGGTGGATTACTCTAGTAACCCTTTTATGCTTTATGTGACTCCATGCAGGGTCAACGTAACCTTACTGATAATGCTACATTCATGTTTTGCGGGCAATGGAAATAAGGAACCCCTCATTTTTGAATCACCTATTCTCTCGGGACCACGAACGTTGGGAGTCGGGACCGCCTATGCACGAGTGTCGGGGATGAAAATGAGGGTACCAGTTCTAGCTCCTTCAATGGCTAAAGCAATGGTTAAAATTGACGCCTGTATACCCGTTTTTTAGTTTTTTCCCCGTAAAATACAGGTCCACTTGGAATATACACGTCATGAGTGAAGTTTAGTTTAATTTGGGAGCAGTCAATTTGACAGGCACTCTAAAAAATTGCCCATATGTAAATTTTATATTATTATAAATTTATATATAAGAGTGAGAGTCGTCTGTGAGACTGGAGTTTGACTTTGAGTAATTGTGTGCACGGCCGTAGCCACTGGCCAGTGGGCTGTGGGCCGTGGTTGGCAGCCTGGCTGGCTAGAGTAGTTGGGTTTAAATTATTGCACAGAGCCATTGATAAATACATTAGAATTTAGTGCCTGGCAGTTGGCGCCAACCTCCTTGAGTTCTCGTGAGTCCGATCGCCTCGACATCAATAGCAAAACAAAAAAAGAGTGGGAAGTTCCGTTTGCACTTAACACTGAGAGCTTATCCTACAATATCTTGGCCTCTTGGGGAGGCGATTCTCTCTCTCTCTTAATCACCAGGACGGTTGCAATATCTTGGCCTCTTAGGGAGGCGATTCTCTCTCTTAATCACCAGGCCGGATTCAATTACATGAACCTTGGATTTGGAAGCAACATTGTTGCAACATAAATTATTGCTTTTAGGGCCCATTGGTGTCATTAATGTATCACTTAAGTTATCATATAAGATTGATATTTGTTTCAATTCCTTCGACCCGGGGCGAGACTCCTTCATGGCATGAAGTTTCTTTGTCAACCTTAACACCTACAATCTATTCCACCAACATTGGTGTTTCTAATTAGATGGACATTCCTGCAAATTAATGAAGTTAAGCTAGAAGGGAAAATGAAAGAGAAAATGAAAGTATGTATACATTATAAGAGTTGAAGTCAGTGGGAAACTGGCCCAAGTTAGAATTTGGGAAGTGAAAGTAGAACTGTGGAACGCGAACTCCAGAAAACCCTGCTAGTAGGCTGGTCCTGAGTTGTGGCTAGTGAGAACGCAAAGGAGCGGCAGAGAACACAATCCATGCACCTGCAGCCCAGACTCCAATATTGATTAATTGGCTGTCAAACCTTGCAAGGTTAGTACATTTTGAATTTCATTTATTTTATCCATGAATCCTGATTATAAAACTAGTTATAAATTTATGCAGCCAACCTCATTGTGAATATAAACGAACCACTCATCACAGATTTTTTAAAATTCTTAGAATAAAATACCCAACTAGCTATTTGTATTCAGAGCAAAGGATTCTTGAATTTTGCAAACAATTGTGGGTTCTTTGGAAAAAACAATGCCTCCCTTATTTCAAACCGTAACTTAATCCAAACCCCAAATTGCTCGAGGCAAATCCATTCTTTAGGCCATGGAAGCCCATTGGAAATGCGCTTGGCCCCTTCACACTCATGATCATTGACAATGTGCGGCTTGCAGTGGTCACTGCTACCAGCGTTCCATTGCTAATACTCCTCTTATTTTGATATCCTGAGACAATGCAGCATCTAAATCACAACAAAGGTTGTATGGCACTGCTTTCTTCGTGTTCAAGATATTGTTTTTGTTGTTTTGAATTTAATGAATATAAAGATATTGTTTTTGTTGTTTTGAATTTAATGAATATAAGACATGGCCATACTTACTTCAGCGTTAAGGAGGATGTCAAAACTGCCATGCCCATTGGGTACATAGAGTCTATCCATTATTGCATTCATTTCTAGGTCAATGCCACTCCTCTTTTTTATCATAGCCATGGTCTCCTCCCTCACATTTGTTCCCACCATCTTTACTTCTCCTTCCTCTCCTCTGTTCCGTTTCCTAATGCTTGTGTGCACTAGCCTTTATTACCTTTATAGACAGATGATAGAGAATTTGGAATTATTTATGGTTTTTATGGCCTTTACTTGTTGTTTTTCGGGGTTATGATCTGCTCTCTCCCCGTATTCTCTGGGTTCCGTTTCTTATCCAATGGAAAGAATAGAGTTGAATTGAAATATAGGCAAGTTTTCGTTGAAGGTTTAAATTATAGAGAGCATGAGCTTGCATGTGTTACCAGCTTCGAGATAGTAATTCAACGGACTCTATTATGTTTGATTTGTTTTCAACTATAGTCTAACTTCCTTGTTGTTCTTCCTTTTGGCATTCAATCCAATCCCAACTTTCAAATTTGAATTCCCAATTTGGTAACCCTTATAACATTATGGTAATTCTCTATAAATTAATTCATGCTTGTTTTTTGTTTTTTTCCATGATAGGAGGAAAATAACAGGGAAAACTTGGGGCATGTGTATGTTGAGGAGGATTAGAATTAAACAAATTTGGGTCTATTTAGTGAAGTCAATTAATGAAATAATTTTAGTAAATTCTAATGGTAAATTCCTTCAGGGTAATAAGTTTACCATCCTCATTATTATATATAATGCATTAGTGAAATGACAAGCTATAGAAAACACGGTGATTCTTAAAATCGAACACATTTTTGGGATCATTATATAGGTAAAATGAAAAGCTGCTAAAAACACAGGGTTGGAGCACATTTAGTCAATTTCATGTCCAGCTCTCTAGGTAAACTGGAAAGCTGCTTAAATTATGGCGATTCTGGTAATTTCCTACTTTTTGAGGTAATTATATAGGTAAAATGAAAAGCTGCTTAAATTACGAGGATTCTGAAGTTGCATCGAGACGTCTTCATTTTCATTTAAATACAAAGCCTCATAAGAAACCACATGTTTAAAGCACATAGATAAGTTTCAATGAATGTAAGGACAACCTTAATTTCACACAAAAATCCCAATTTAAGAACTTCTTGGACACCCAGGAATAGGACAACCTTAATTTCACACAAAAATCCCAATTTAAGAACTTCTTGGCCACCCAGGAATAAATTTCAATAGAAGTGTAAATTTTTTTATTAAAAGTTCTATGCAGGGCAGTTTTGGAACCAAAACTATCAAAAACAATTTCACTGATGGGTAGGGTTGCCCGTCAAATTTAACCCCTGATTTCGACCCATTTTTTACTTGGTTGGAGGCTTGGTGCTTGAGCACCCTAGCTTGTATGGGTTCTTTTTACACGGATGGTTTTATTATGATGTTGAGATTGGACTTAACTAGAGAGATCACCCTGATTGGCACATGCGTTCAGGTATCTTTACACTTATTATATTTTATTGCTTGAGTGATGGGGGCTTCCACGAAATATATTGAAAAAGTTTACAGCTACACTCGCCACCCAAGAAAGTTTATGTGTAAAGTTTTGTTAGGAGCTATTATTCCCAATTTTAAACATATCAATAACTATGAATTAATTATAGAACTTGAACGATTAAACAGTAGTCAAAGTTCGATTTCATGTTTAAGAGCCCTATTAATAAGTTCCACAGGGATTCTTTATTTATTGCAGCAACTCGTTTCCAAGTTTTAGATAGAGAGATTACTATATATACGTTTTTAAAGCCTAGCTAGGTGTGGGCCTATTCTAATTCTTGACAGAAAGCGAGTCATTGGCGGGGAATAGCTCAATCTGGACTTGATTCCCACCCCTCTATGCCGTTACAAATATGTATGGAGTTTGGGTGCTCCATGCAATGGGATGAAAGGATCTGCAGAGGGAAAATCAATGACAGATGGGGATCTCAACCTTTCCTATGTAGGCGAAATATCTTTTGCCCAGATAGTTACAATAAGTGTAATTTGATATAATACCTTGGTCACCTTTTTGCTTTAGAGGCTTCTATCTATGCCAATACTCGTAGATTGTTATGGATATCATAGGATTTAATGCTCAACCAACTGATTGCTCTTTTTGAAATTGGATTTGTCTTCTTGTTTATAGCTTAGTGGTATTCATTTTGTGGCTTTTTCATTAGACTTTACAATGATGGTCTCTGATACCGAAAGGCATCATACTTCACAAAATTACGAGGTTAAAAAAAAAAGTATTCATTCTACATACCCATGCCAGATCCATTTTAGGAAGAAATCTATTCAGGGTATGTTTCCTAGTTGATTGTTGTCAATACCTAGAGTTGGTATAGCTCGAGGCCATTCCAAGAAGAAAATTTAGTGATTCCCATAAAAAGTCCTTTACAAACATTAACTGTGAAATGAAATCAGGTAAGCTTGACAATATAATGTTGGGCACATTATTTATTAGAAGATTATTGAGAGTGCTTGTGAAAATGATTCTCAAGAAAAGGTTTATTGGTTGAGAATTGAATTTCCATTTCAGGAAAAAAAAGGCTAATTTGGGTGGTAACTACTTTCGTGCATTTCCTTAAAATGACAAATACAACTACATGAAAAAAAAACTTTATTTCCTTTCTGGTTATTGCACTACTTTCAACTTGTACACAACGTAGCTTCAATTTTAATGGACAAACAAATAAGATACCATTTATTTGTTTGCATTGATTTTCATTCTCTTAGATGAATTGAATTTTGAATACTGGAAAGGGTATATATTTTTCATAAAGTGTATATTTCTGGTAAAATTGGAATGATTATTGTCAATACTAATTCATGATCCATCCCCCTTTATAGGTGTATAATTCTTGTTATTATCATTTTTAAGAGTGTACTCTATTACATCTTTAAGGGAAAAAACAAAAATCCAATCTGAATAACACTATGAAGATCCTCACTATGAAGATCCCCATCCCAAGCATTTGCACCCTATAAAAATTTAGAATTCAAAAGTTGCAAAAATTGACAGTTAGAATCAACTCCATAATGTTGCCAAAAATTAAAAAAGAAAGCCAATATAGGAACAAAGTAGAAGTTTCAAACAAGTTTGACACTATAATTTCCACATGTGAGCTGAGAAAACAACTTCCTTTCCTTCGTCACCCCTCTCATATTGCTAAACCTATGCCCCTTCAAACCTCTTGCTCCCTTTTCAACTCTCAACATTGTAAACCCACCAGAGCTTGACCGCATAGAGAGCAACCTCTTTAGAATAAAAATTCGGCGGACAGGAAGAATGCAATCTTTGGTTTTAGTTAACCATAACCACCCTTCCTTGCCACAAGTTGAGTGTACGCCAGGTTCACTAGAATGCAGGTGCCTTCATACCTTTGATCTCCCTTACCTCGTCTTTGCATGAAAGATTTTGAGCCTTCGCACAACTGAGTCTGCATCATTTCCTTTGTATGCATGTACCCAGTCCCATCTACTTGCCACATGTCACCTCAAAATAAGTGCTAGGCTCCCCACCCCTTGGTCTATCTTGTCCTGTGATGAGCAACTGTCGTGGGGGACAATAGAGCATTTTTTTATGATTGATCTACTAGGGAATTACATTTTCTATAGACATGAGTAGAACATAGGAATTGAAAACTCTACTTGACCTGCAAGAACTAATTCATGAGAGGCTTAAGCAACATATTGTTTAATATACAATTATGGTTTTCCCAGTGAATGCCTGGTACTGGGTACACTATCTAAGTGAGTCAATCACAGAATTCTTAGTTATGTGCCTTTATTGCCTACCCGAATAACATGTATTACTTGATGTATATCCAACAATACACTTTCTATGTGAGGCATTAAATTTAGCTATACATAAACTTGATCATCGGATCAATTCCATATATATGTATTGATACATATTTCTTTTGATGATATTGATCAGGGAAGGCAAGCTAGTTGAAGGCGATTTTGTTTAAGGGTGGCAGTTGATTTTGATGTTGTATTTATGAAGAAGCTTATACTTATTACATTATGCAATCTGTTGTTGTTATTGTTTCTATATCGAGACACTAAAAAATATTTGTTTCTACATATGGACACTAAAAAATCTATAAATTCAAAGACCTGTAATCTGAGTGTACGGTCATTCAATTTCTGGCCAATTAAAAATTGTATATATTGATGTTTATATAATAGAATAAGTAGATTCCAATGAAAAAAAAAAACTAATACCTATGTATACTTACCCTTTTTAATATTAAGATTAAATCTTCAAAAATATGTTGGGAAATCACATAATCATGTGTCATTGTTATGTAAGCCAAAGGTTGAAGATTCTATATTTTTTTCCAGCGATTGTTAGAGAAGGGCCTCATTCATGTCTCTAGGGGTTATGAGAAATTATTGAGAGTTTAGGGTTTGAATCAAAATTCCAATAGTCATTTGCGAGGTTCAATGTTTATCTTGACTTTGTTTTCACAAGATATATTACCTACATAAATCTTATTTTGAGTATGATATTGATACTAGTGGCTGGAAAAAAAGTTCCATGGTCGGAAACTAGGCGCCTTTGCTATTGCATACTTTCAATAGATTATATCTATATGATGATAATTCATCGATATTGAAAAAAACAATAAATAAACTTGACTTCTAGAGCCTGTGATTTAAAAGGTCCTTCATCCGAGACAATGGCAGGGCTTCATAGACGGTGCCCAAAAAATTACTGATATCTATGTCTTGTTAGTTAATCAAGTTTTCTAGTCCATTGCAACCATCGATATCTATGTCTTAATCATTTTCCTACATTATTAAGTTAGAACATTTTTTATTATGGTTATGCCTTAGTTATGTTTATGTGTACTAAAATGTATTAGTGTGCATACTATACTTAGGGTATACCAACAACAACATTGAACCTAACAAATTTGATTACCATGTGATCTAATGATAGATACGGCATTATATATGTTTTTAAACTTATCTAAAAGCATATATCATATTCTCAAGTATATATCATATTCTCTCTTAATTCTTTTAAGACATTTAAGTATTAACCCTCTCAAATCACTAAAATACATTTTCAGGATCGAATCACTAAATAGAATCAGATTGGTTCCTAGAAGCAACATTGCAATCTTTAATTGCAAATGGATATTTTGCGATACTAAAGAATCATTATTCCGATAGTGCTATTTGTTCAATCATTTCAGGCCAAATGCAAAAAACTAGCAACTAGTCCAGGTGGCAATGTCAGGAACATTGCCACCTTGTGGCTCTTGTTTTGATTACAGATGGATGAACCTCTCTAGAGTCCAAATCCATGATTAGATAGTTAGAATATAAAGATAAATTAATCAATTTGAGTAATGATAGGATCTCAATTATTGTTTCTAGTATGCAAAGTAGCCTCTAGAGGTGTAAAAGAGGTTTTGAAAGAGATTTTGAGACTTGGTTTAATTGTTAAACATAAATTAAGAAATTCAAATTATTAATATTGATAGTATTAAACCATAAAACCCTATGAATTTTAAAAATAAGACCTAGAACAACATTGAAATCATTAATAAGAAAAAGTTGAAACACTACAAAGAGTTTATAAATTTTATTTTGGATGATCAAAATTGTTTTTCCAATATCATTATCTTGAATAAAAAAATGTGTATTTCCAAAATCAAAATCAATGTTCATGACCTCCATAGTGAAACATGTTACTAGACTAAGTCTAAAACGCCTTGGAATGAGAAAACTTGAAAAAAATGTGATACAAAGGAAGTTGATGATGAACATCATTTCCATTTAACATGCCTTATCCTTAATAATATAACACATAACTTTACCCAATTTCATAATTTGAATTACTCTTGAAGGTATCTGCCTTACAAAAAAACATAACAACCTTATCACTCTCATTTCCTCCATGTATAAATTTAGAAATGACATTCAATAAAATATTTCGCCTATTGCATGCGTTATCATCATCGTCGTCATCATCATCATCATCATTAAGTTTTTATATTTCAATTTCAACATTAATCATATATTCCTTTAAATTTAGAATCATATAATGAATATATAATTTTATATTTTAGTGAGCTTGATGCTTTATACTTGGATTGTTGAAAATTCCTTAAATATTGTGTTTATGAGATTTATCTATGTTTTTATGAGTAACTCATATATGTATGAACTTCCTGACCTAAATATTACCTTTATTTCGATTAGTATTGTTAAATTTGGAGAGAATATTAGAGAGAGAGAGAGAACATTCAGGGAACTATATCTATATCTATGTCTATATCTATATCTATATCTATATCTATATCTATATCTATATCTATATCTATCTCTCTCTCTCTCTCTCTCTCTATATATATATATATATATATATATATATATATATATATATTTTCCGAAGATAGAAAAACCTATCATAACTCATTTTCCAAACTAGCAGTGAGTACACCCATTACTGGCTTATAACCACAATGGCTTATGACCACAAACACAAGTTGACTCATCACTCTTATGCAAGAAAAACCATTTCACCTGAAATAACCCAATCGTGGTTTGTAAGGGGCGAGGCTTGGACCACTCCTGCTAGATACCTATGGGTCTTGGGTCGTCAATTTGTTTCCTTACATCCAAGGAAGATGAACTCTTAGTTAATTAGAAGCATTTTTAGGTCTTACTATAGGAACAATAATACTCTATCTGTGTGTGTGTGCATGAACATGTGCATTGTTTTGTGTGTATCCATGAAAATTGTGCTAGAGAAAAGACTCCAAATGCTTCCTCACATTTCGGGAATATAGCCTAGGGATAATACATCCAAATTATAGCATGGAATCCTAACCTAGAGGAACTCTACTAGACATGAACCCATGAAATCTTAGCGATATCCGCCTTGAATCTAGTTTGTTTAAACCAAATGAGATAACCCAAGGGGTTATTATAATACTATTTTTATTAAAAAATGTCTCCTACAAAATGGGGAAATAATGGAACAATTGTAGATCATGCATGTATATTTTAGGAGGTTTGTAGATAGTGCCTATAGTATAGTGAATTAGTACATAGTTTCTACATTAGTTCTATGAACATAAATTAATATTAAACCTTTTATTACAATGATTTTACTAATAAAATACATATTTATTCTCATTAGAGGAATTTTGGGGTCTCAAATGGGCCCTCTAGGAAAATGTAAATTTTGTTTTTCTAAAATATAAAAATGGCATTCATTTCACTAAATTTGGACTAATAAGTAAGAATATAGATGAAGAAGCTGTAAATTTATATTTTGAAAGTGTGAATATTGATGTTTCTAGAGTGCAAAATTGGATTCCAAAAGTGTGGCTAACGATTTTCGAAAGTGTGATTTCCAATTGTGAACATATGAATTTTGAATTATTTGGATTCCAAAAGTCTAAATTTTGATTATGAAGGTATGGATTTTGAAATCCAAAGTGTCAATTTTGATTCCAAAATTGCGAATTTTGATTCTAAAAGTGTCAATATCAAATTTCTACAATGTGTATTCGGATTTCAATAATTCAAAATTATTTTATAATGTGCATATATATCTAAATCCTAAATTAATTATAGTTGTTAGCATTTGTTTTTTATGTGCATGCATAATATCACTACGACATGTCACTTGCTAAATATATTGAGATTGAATATATGCAATAAAATAAAAATATGTTATAATAATCATCACAATACATAGTTGTACTTTTTCATAAACATTCAAGGCAGTGTACAATAAAGTTTCATATAAAACAAAATGACAACTACAAGTATGAATTAGTTCATTTTACCAAGTTCCCGACTTAATTATTGCAAACAATATAACTTATTTATTGTGTAAACTTTATTCACAACCCACATACTAAGCTAGGAGAAAAGAGAGCAATTGACCTTCAATAGTTTTAATTGTATTAATGGATAAATAATATCAAATATTAATTTATGAGTTCTTACATAACATATGTCACTAAAAATGACAATTATGGAGGTTCTTCTCCAATGGCCATCAATCAACCAAGTTACAACTAACATAATCATAATTAAAAAAAAAAAATAGTATCCTAACTAAACAATTCTTTGAAAGCATCATATCATACCGATTGGAAAACATGGAAATCATGTAACTATATAACATCTCAACACAATTCATCACATCCAATCTTGTCAACCACAAATACCATCCATGCCATTTGTACCTATTAGCACTCAAGGCACAAAAGACCAAGAATCTAAAATTAATATGAACACAATTGTTGGGATCCATGATGGTGAAGATAAGTAAGACCCTCTATGGTACCAATTGCTATGTTAATTCATTTAGACCAATCAAGAAGGAATTCTAGAATAGATTAATTTAGACTTATTATTTTGATGTATTGATGTAAAGATGATTCAGTATTCATTAATATCTCTTTCACTTTCACCATTATGATCCATCTATTCTTATTATTCCTTGATTATTCCAAATCCCTTCATGGTTATTTTTATTTTCTCTCATATCTAGCTTATATTTGGTGATCATACCCATATGATGATATTATCATTAACGAACATATCTCCTTGTGTACCAATGAACATTGTTGAGATGTTTTAAAATAATTTGTGTACAAAAATTTGCTTACCTTTAATGTTCTAGTGTGGTTCCAACCTCTACCTTGTAAGACTCAATAGTAGCATCTAAACCTTAGTAACTATTTACCTTTTACCTACACAACCATATCACATAATCAAGATCTAGTGATTGTACTATGATCATTTTTCCTCTAAAATATCATCCCTTTGAGAGAATGGATCCCTAGACTTGATACGTAGAGGTCCTTAATAGTGTGGATAGTATCTCTCATGTCGCCTTCCATGATTTCATGTGTGGGTTTTGTATTAACATTATTTATTATTTATTTCACTATGAATGGATATAAATTACTTGTTGAGTCCTCAAAGATCACAAATGGAATGTCCAATGTAATGCCCTCCTCTAACTAAGTTTGACTCATGAAATTTTGACGGCACTTATTTGAAAGTGACCCGGTTAAATAAACTAGAATAAATGTTTTATGTTTTTTTTTTAATAAAATTTGTTGACTCACTAGCAACTAATGAGTATGTTCAATAAATTGTGAAATTAGAAATAGAGAAAAAGAATGCTTATGTTATGAATAAATGGAAATAACGTTTTTTTATTCCGTAGATGTGAATAAATGTTGCTTACTGATTAGCAATGGATGAAATTGAATAAAGCATAGTGATCTTTTATATTATGTAGTGCTACTAATGTGCACTTTGAGTGTGTGCAGTGGAAGGTAAAACAACTTACCGACTGACTCTCAAATGGAAATAAATGGAATCGTAGAGAATGGGAAAACACACAGAAGAGTGTGACGGCTGACTGTAGACTCTTAACATCAATCCATGCATGAGTTGAAAGCCCTATTAGCTTTTCTCAGGCGACATGTGTTGTATGGTTAGGCCATAATGATTTGGTCACATACAATGAAGTTGAGGGGCACGCAATAAGAACGATCTTATTCCTCAGTCGCCATTAGTCTCACATAGAATGTGGAGGATCAATTTAAGATAACGACTCCTAAATCGCTACATCACACTCCCCACACAAGGAAAACAATTACTTATTTGTCGGAAGAACCCATAGATGCAGTACTTAGACAATGATGAGAAGTAATTTATGTTCATGCTTGTACTAGCATATAGGTATGCATTTAGTTTATTTGTGAAGAAAAAAGAGAGAAAAAGTAATATATTTATCTCATGAAAATATGTGCATTAAATTAAATATCGAGAATAAATAAATAAATAATATTTAGATTTGGAGCAAATATAGACATGGGATATTTTTTAATTAGATTCCACTTGCACCCACAAATTTGGGGATTGGGATCCTAGGATAAGAGAACATCTAGGAGTAAATTGTGGGACTTATGTGCACCCTCATGTGAAGGTGACACATGGTTGGATGAAAAATAATTTGGAAATTTAATAAAAATGATAATTTGGCATGTGAGCGACATGTGTCGCAAATGATTTTTCTATTTAAGAAAGAAAGCATGGAAGGGAAAGGAAATTTTTGGCTCCCTAATGCTAGATGGCTTTCATAATGAAAAAATAAGAACTTGTATGACTATGTGAGTTTGGTGTTGGAAATATCCTGGTGATTGGGAGATCATTGCTGGATAATATTGGCTTATGCGTTACTCTTTACGACCCCTAATAGCTTGGGGGATTGGGAGGAATACGATTACTCCTAGTGTGGTAGGGAGGTCAACCGAGGAGTCGGTTGGTATTTGGGTAATGTTGGATTCGGAATCGGGACTACTTGACCTTCAACAACATCCTTGACACCTCGACAGCCGTGGTAATCAGGTTTCATCTTTCAATACTACTTACTTTTATAGCTTTAAAATGTTATTTCTTTTTCATTATAAAGATTACATGCAATGAGTTACAAGTAGAATTGTATATTGTTGAGAGAGTTTGAAACTTTGCTTCTTAGAGGATTATTTAAGAAATGCATCTATTTTTGTTGAAATTTTGAGGTTCCCTAGATAAGGGTCTATACATTTGGTATCAAAGTAGGTCAATCCATGTAGGATGCTCATTAGTTTTCAATGCAAAACCTTTGTTGGATAATAGATTTTAGCAGTTTCTATGCACATTCTCATTGGGTTATAGAGTTTATTAGTTTATGCAAAATATTTGTTGGGTGAACGATGCACTAGTTTTGAATTGTGTATATAGGAGAATGTATGCTAGATCCCTTTTATAATATAAGGGCTTCTGGAAATTGTACTACCCATCTCTACTCGTGAATCTACGTGACAATATTTGAATACGGTCTGGTTAGAACCATTTAGACTTGTTGATCTTCTACATTCACCTTAGAGTTATTGGATCTAGGGTGTAAGGTTTAATGAAGTTCGTACAACTCCGAGTAGTAGTTGAATAAAAAAAAATTATAGAGATATGCATTACATATTACTGAAGTAATAAATCTATAAAATCGGGTTAAGAGAGGATCTTGATCGCAGCATTACGCCTTCATAGAAACTCTTTCTAGATATGCCAAGTTAATGATTGAAGTTTTATGAACTAGTCGATTTGGTTATTAAAGTTTATGAATTTGTAGATAAAATAATTGAAGTCTTATGAGTCTGATGTAGAAATCGAGTTTTAGACCTTTAGAACATTTATAGACTGCATATATGTCATCTGGATTACGTGCACATAATAAAGTAAGTTATAATTCGTTTGTATATCTCGGATGGAAATATATCCAACAACTTGTATTCGTTTGTATATCTGGTTTATTAAGTTCATAGTTTTATTCAACAACTTGTTGGGATATTGGTCCGACTGGTCGTTTTTATCTTATGTTTTGGCTCTATTGGATGGTGGCCGTGGTGTTTGGTTATCTGTCTTGATGGTTGATCGGTGGGCCTGTTTCTATGGCAATGATGATTATTGATCTATGGTTTTTAGTTTATGTTGGAGTGCTATGTCCCGGTATCTTCCTTTGTGGTTTCTGTTTATCTGATTATTGGACTGGTGGTATGGGGCTTATTTATTGGCCCATTGGATATTTGGCATGAACATATTTTGTTGGGATGTTTTCCCGAGTTTGTTTTGGTTTGTATGGATCATTTTACTATTTTACATTATTAATAATAAGTTAAATTTTTCTTTTGAAAAAAATATATGGAAAAGCCTTGTAAAATAAATTATAATTCGTTTGTATATCTGGGATGGAAAAGCCGTGTAAATGGAAAACCTTGAATCAATAATGTTTTAGAGTATTTGTTGATATTTAAATGTTAAGTTTAAATTTAGTTTAACTATATAAAAAATATATTTTTAAAATATCAAATATATTTTTAAAATATCAAATATTAATTTAAGAAATAAATGTTATAGGTTATTAGATATGTGTTTAGAAGAATGTTATTCTCTTATTTTGTTTTCAACATTAAAGAAATTCTAATATTTACTAAATACAATAACTTACTTATAGTTTTATATTTTAAGATTATTTCATGTAGGTATATTCTAAGGGGGAACTTTTATTTATAGTTTTATATTGTAAGATTACTTCATGTGGGTGGAACTTTTAGTGAGTATATTCCTTTTAAAATTTTAAGATTACTTTATATATATATATATTAAAATGGAACTTTTGGTTAATATATTTCCTTAAAATTTGATAGAGGAGATTAAGTTTCCACTAATATTTATTTTTGGAATTTGATCAAATTTGAAAAAATATTAGAATTTGTAAAATTTTTGTAAGAGTTATGTATTTGTTTTGGTATAAATATACATTCATTTTTTTTTCAATGTTTATAGTAAATATTTATATGTTTTCTTTTCTTCAAATTTTACTCTTAAAAATCATAATTAATTTTAGCTTATCAATATAGAAAAGTTAAATAGATAATAATTTTTTAAATTGAAAAAATATTTTACTTTTCAAATTTCATTCATAAATCAATGAGATTGTTTATATCCAACATATATTGCAATCATTTGAATATTAGATTGTTTATGTCCAACATATATTGCAATCATTGGGACATTGCATGATGCTTAGTCTTGGTTCTCTAGTTCGATCATCAATATGGCTACCTTTAAAACAATTGTTAATGAGATATGAAACACATGCCAAGTTTAATGCACAGGGGGTTCACTAGTGAGGCAATATCATATCATGTCCATTCATAATGGGGGTTTGAATACTCTTAAAAACTTCAAAATTATATTGCCCTGTATTAAGGGGGTCAAGGGAGATTTTTAATTTGACATAATAATATAAATATTGGGGGTTATTTTATTTGGGTGGGCTCAGGAATAACCTCCAAATTGTGGGATGGGTTCATACCTCCAAATTATGAGATCAATTCATACACACCTAAAACTTATGGACCCTCCATCTTTATTTGATATTGCATATGATGCTAAGTTTTGCATAAATCTGATAATAGTGTACCAATGATAATATCGATGGAAGTCTCTTTGGATTATTGGCCTTGAGAAATCCTAATTTAATACCTTATTTATGCTTGGCTTGAATTGATGTTATATTTTTTTCATCTTTAAGTTAAGATATGTATCTAATTGGGAGTTCCGAAGTTGAACATGTGTATTGTATTTTTTGAAGGCATTCGAGTAAAACATCTAGCTCTTCATTTTATAGGTTGGGTTTTAGGTGGGTATTGAGATTCAATCAAACCTTGCTCCACGAGAGCCAAGAAAAGTAAGATCAATCTTTCTTGGCTCACTAGAACCAAGATGTTTGCTTTGATAGGAAGGTAGGGGAGTCCATCCACGAAAGGGTTTCAATTTTGCATTTTTATGGAGTTTAATTTATTAAACTTATAGAAAATATGAGCTCTCTATGGCTATACTTATATCTACATGATATAAAATTGGTAGATTGGCAGGATGTGGTGTGAAACATTTTCAATTCTCATCTTTTCTAAGCATTGCACTAACTATTGGGCTATCAGTCTTTTACATTCTTTGTTATGTTTATCTCTTAAATGGGTTTCATTTTACACATTTTTCCTTCCCCAATATTATTTTGTTGTGTCTTCCACTATCCAACGTTACAAATTGATTAGTCACCCCTACAATCCTGGTGGGATCATTATTAGCATTATATTATTATTTTATTTAGCATCTTGTTTGCTTATACTAAGATGTGTTAGGGATCTTATTTGTTACAAATTAATAATATGATATAAATGGCGTATTAAAATTGGGTTAATAAAAATGGATACCTACAATATCTGGTGAAACTAGGGGTTTTCTTAATTGAAAAGGCATATTAGGAGGGGGTTCAACAATACAATATTAGGAGGCATTTTTCCAATATTCAATGAAATTAAGGATATTCTTTAATATCATGCGAACGATTGTGCTATGTAACAAGTTCACTGAGTGAATCCCCCATGATTTAATTTGTGGTTTATTAGGAATAATCACATCCTACTTCCATTCAAGCATATAAATGGATAGAACTTCACATTGAATAATGAAGTGTTCTTTTTTTTTAATGTGCCACGAGGACATATTTTTCTTTCATTATTGTTTCACACTATCAATGATATAATATGTTTCCCATGGATATATAAATTATAGCCATTCTTCATAAGTGCAACTGTACCAAGAATTAGAGAGGTGCTTTTTAGTGTAGTATGAGGGAGTTATTGTCGCATATATACCTTACGAAAAAATTTATGGTATCTTAATTTTCAATTTTATAGTACACAAAAGCTAAAAATAAAATATAATCTATATACATGCACCTTGATCAAGCACCTAGAGAGATCAATTTTTTGTATAATTTTTTTAATTGTTTAATAAAAAGGAATTTACACCTTGAAAATTTTGATCCATCTGGGTGTTTGATAGATATGAGTTTAAGATGGATTTGTGCTAGATAATGTACAACTAGGTTCAAAATATTCAACCATTTTCATGGTGGAAAGAATCTCTTTGAGAAGTGGTGGTGCGGTTCACTTATATCATTAAAATTAAATAGGTTTCTACATAAAGCAAATATCACAACATTTGTTTTAAAGCTGCAAAGTTATATTAGATGCTTGAAATAAAAAATACATAGGGAGGAGTTGTCCATGGTGGTCTAAGACTGTGGAACCACCAACCCAGAAAATAAAAATTATCTGAATGACTGCAACCGTAGTTACTAGACTTATGTTCAAGGAAAGGGGAATCAGTATGATCAGGGGAGAAACATAGTTTATACAAGATCCCATAAAAACAACTGAAATATACAAAATTTGTGAGCATGTTATAACAAAAAAACTAAAAATCACAAATGGCTTCTGGAACCTCTTTAGCTTGTTGGTTTTTCATTGGGGGCAGTTTCTTCAATAATTGGACAACTGAAGTTGTCCTCTTCCGTCACATTCTAACACCAGTGCTTGGATGGCTGAGGTTCCACCTTGCACCATGGAAGAACCCTCTTCTTATTTTCACCACAGACTCGTTTCACTGCCACTTGTCCAAATGTTGAAGGGATGGGGAAGGAATGCGTGGTAGTCTCCTTGCCATGAGGCTCGAAGAACACAGGAGCAGTGTGCCACTGCAGAATTCCCCCCCAGGCCTCCCACTGCACCAATGATGCTTCCACTAGCTTGGATACCACTGGCTCGGATACCATCGACATGGATTCCAACAACACTAGTATGGCTCCCAAAGGTGGTTTCTAGATTACCTAACAGGCCTTCTATTTGATCCAAGTGAGCCTTCATGGATTGGGTGGTGTTGTTGGCCTTGGCCCAATTTTCCTTAGTGTCCTCCATGAGGGCCCCCAACATGTTCTCGAAAATCCAATAATGGTTAATGCGACCCTCGTTCGCCCCAGAAGGGAAGTGGTCTGTGAGTAGGCAAGCTTCCCAGTTGTCAATGAGAAACCGAACTGGGATGGAGACCCCTACCCATAGCCATCAGTAGCTACTTAGTCCCGGTTGGTGACAGTTCTTCCTACTCTCCCTCTGTGCAATCTTCCCCTCTATTTGGACATGGTGACAAAGAGCCAAAGACTAGTGCATGGAGTAGAATTCATAGATGAAGGCATAACAACAAGGAGCACGAAAATGATATCTGGATTCCCCCCCCAAACGGATTGAACATAGCGTAATGATACTCGACAATATTATTAGTCTTGTGTCCATAAGCGGCTATTAGATCTGCACGCATGAGTGGCATGGTTGTGGTACCCGTAGGCATAGAACATGGTGGTCGATGCAACATGAGAGCTACTAAAATGAATGCTCAGGGGTGTGATCCCCACGACGCATTAAACTCCCATCAGAATCCCTTCCACGGGTCGGATGCATTGGCTGGCTTGTCATGGGCTCGCCACGCACTCCTTCCACCATGACACTTGCATACATGTAGCTTATATCACAACATAGACATAGAAGAGATGCATGTTTTACTTTAAATGTTCGATTGGACAATAAATTTACCATATAAAACTTTGTAGAAAAATAGTCCATAATACTAATAAATAGTCGATGGAAATTTAAGGGATCCTAAGCAATTGGCTATTAATTCATTCTTCCAATGCAACATCTTATGAGTTATTAAAATATATAATTAGTTAAAGAGAATCTCTCACATTCAAATAGATTAAACAACCTCCTAATATAAAGTGGAGACAAACACTACATCATAATAAATAATAAAATAGCAAACCATAACCCACTTTTACAATCATAAGTATCACACATTGTTCCACAAGACAAGTATGAGTTAATAATCCCATTTCTCCCCCTCAACAAGTACTTGTCTTCATTTCTTTATAGGTTTGATTTTTATTGTCATATTTCATTGACCTTAAATGCATCAAATGATCCACCTTGAATTGAAGACACCCTTGATTAACAAAGTCTATATGTGGTTTGACTTGGCACTTGCATCTCATGCCTCAAACATGTAGGAATCTTGAAACCTCGAAGCTCATATAAAGGAATAACCATCCACTAGAATACATTATCATTGCAACCATCGGTCTTTTAGGATTTCCTTCAAGTAAATTAGGTTTCATTTAAATTCTTGATGAATTCTATGTGAATGTCGAAAAAATAGTTTTCTATGGCTACAAAACCTCCCAAGGTATACAACCAACATAATCCACTCATATGGTTTACCAACATATGGTATACACACACCATCCTAGAATTGCTACACTTTTAGAGTTAACAGTTACATAAAATATCCATATAAATCACTTGACAAAGTTTTAATCATTAAAATTAACTTGCTCAAAAGAGGGGGAGAGAGAGAGAGAGAGAGAGAGAGATGGGGGGTGGTTAGTGGTAGGGGGATAGGGGTATTAGGAGAGTCAAAGATAGAGTGGGTTTAAGGATAGGGATATTATGAGAGAGAAGGGGGGATAGGAGTAAGGGTTATAGGAGGGGAGTGTAACATCCCTCTTTTTCCCTATTCTTTTGTAATTGAAAAAAGTAACTATATACTTGTTTCTGGTAAGGATATCAAGGCCAAGGCCCCATCAGTAAACCTAGTAAGTTTTGTTATTTATTCCTAATTTGTAATTCTGAATTTTAGACTTAGGAGGCTGAGGATGTGATGCAACTTAAAAAAAGGAGGGCACAAATCCACTAGGGGGAAAGGGACAAGTGAAAGGCAGGGTAGCCATGAGAAACCAATGATAGATAATGAGGAGTCATCTTAGTGCCACAAGCACTTCTACTTGATAACATTAAGTTATATGTATTGTCGTCCTAGGTGGATGATACTGACTATTAGTCACAAAACTATTATTATAGATTCTATTAGCTTTTATTATCAAAAACTAACTATTATCCTAATTTAAGACTAAGTAATCATTCTTATTATAAGTAATTATCTTGTTTCGTGTTTAGATACCAAGATATACACTTGGTGGCTTGAGAAGGTAAAAGAGATAAATAAAACTATAAATATGTGTATATGTATAAGTCATCTCTTATATAAATAATATTAATTGTTATATATATATATATATACAATACAGGGTAATGGCCAACATTTTAATGTCTAAGAAAATATATTTTTGCAAATGTAACAAAAAATATATATATATATACTCGATGACCGCGACCTTGCCATAGGATTTCCTCAATGGAAGGCCGATGCCTTTTTAGGAGCGGAGTTTATTATGCTACCATGTCATATTCTGATTGGGCTCGGCGAGTTGTGGGGACATATTCTTGAAACTCGACAACAACATAACTCCCACAATCTCCATAAAATATTACTTTTGAAGACCTTCAAAAGGGGGATTCCCTCATGGATTGGGAAGAGTCTCCTAGAAAAGAAATAAGAAAATGAGCGTATATAAGTGGGAGGTTGCAGGTTAGGATAAAGGGGTAACTCCTTGTTCTGCATTTATAATATTTTCAATGTCGCTAATTCTTGAGAGGGACGTCTCTCTTGGAGTCTTATCCCAACGTCCCTTTTTGGGTGCGGCTTCCCTCAGGAGAGATAGCACAAATATCTACTATTTTCTACGTCTTATTTATGTGGTGGATCAACTCATGAAGCTCGACCTCTACCTATTTTGGCTTCAACGTTTTTAGAATGGAGGATGACTCTCTCAGTGGGGGCTAGATGTTTCGCTTAAAATAATATGCAGTGTGGCTTTCTTAACCGAAAGGGCATAGCCATCTTGGGAGCAGCTCTGAGATCCGCATTGCTATATATGTTTTTGTTTATATGCTTTGTCCTTGTTGCAAAGTCCAGATTGCGAGCTCTGTGAGGGCACATGTTTATATATGGCATCTGCATTTATTTTTATATATTTGTGTTATTTCATTTCAGGTCTGTGCGTAGTTCATTTTATAACCCACACAAGTTTGGGAAGGGATAACTCATTTAAAGAGCTCAATCCCATTGCCATTCCTGGCACTTTATGTTATAGTTGCATGAGTTGGGAAAGGACAACCCGATCAAGAGCTCGATCCCCATTTTTTCTTGTTACTGTCATGATTACATTATAGTTTGATAGCGTGTAATTTTGTGTAGTTTCTTCTATCTCTGAAATATGCCAGAAGAAAGGTGTAGTCCCTTGTGCCGTGTGTATTTATATCTTTAACCGTGATAGTTCATTTAATATACAATGTATGTTGCTGCACTTGTTGGTAAAAGGCGTAGTCCCATGGAAGTAGGCCCAGCCCCCTAGTAAATGGTTGAATGTATAAGTGGTTTATAAATACTAAAGTTACACAATAGAGTAGGCGAGTATCCCTGCTATGCATTTGGTTGCTGAATGTTGCATCCAGAATCTACATACAGGTAGGATTTACCCCAATTTTCTGATTGAATACTTGCATTACTATACTTCTCCCTTGAATCGCATTTTGATAATTGCATGTTGATGTTTATGGAGCGTAGCCTCCTTTCAATTGTTCATTGTATTGTTTATCAGAAATGATATTCATTATATTAAAATTGGTGCACATATTAGAGGTCGGGTATACATGCCCTTTGAGTAATACTTTTAATTGTTCTGTGCAAACCTATAGATTTGGTATGCTTCACTAGATCTATGCACAAGTATTTGTTTTAGATGTCCAAACGTGCGAGTGAAAGATATTTATCTCGAGGCAAAAAAGGTAGATAAGGGTGAAACCCTTGGAATAGATTTTGGTTTACATGTGAAGTAAAAGGCGTAGCCCTTGTTCTTAAGTCCTTAGTGGTTTTTTTTAAAATACAAATCAATATTATAATATGAATATTTAAGTCAAGAATGTCGTAGCCTTGGTCTTGGTGCTTTATTTCATTTTAACGTACTTTTTTATGTTATATATGTATATGAAATGAGTCCATAATGGTGTGGACCTAGACTCGGTGAAGGTATAAATATAATCCTAAGGTATAAATATGATCCAAAGTTTAATATGATCAAGTGAACCAAGAGAGGGTGCAACCTTGGTTCCGTAACTTTCTTCTATGTAAGAATTAAATGTTTAGTGTGTGTTAAAGAATATGTCTTACTCTTAGAGAACATGAGAGACCCTATTTGTAATATTATTCTACCCTAGTGGATTCGATGCTCAACTTGGGGGTGGCCTCTCGGTAGTAGTAATATATGCCGGACAGAGAACCAAAAGGTTTGGTGGAAATTTGAAGTCACGTCTATAGTCACATGAGTCTATATGTATCCAGATAGTATTTTCAATATTGTATTATTGCAGAAGATGTCAAGTTCATCATGTGTTTCCTTATTAAGTGATTTCATTACATATGTAGGTGTTGTTTTGATTGTAGCAATAAAGTGTGTTATTAGGAGCATATGTGTATTCAAATAGCTTATGATCAGCATAATGTGTGACTTACTTATAAAATATTCCCATTTATATCTAGTTTAAGTGATTCCCTTGATATGATTATAGTGCATGTGTTGTACATTATAATTAAATGAATGTTGCAATCTACGTAGAAGAAATAAAACAGTAGTGTCTTGTAATGATTAATGGTTTTGATTGGAATATGGGGAACAACAAATGTTATGAATCAACATATAAATAATTAGACTATACTAACAAGGGTTAAATTGTTAAGTCATAAACTCCTAGTGAGCCTTCGTATCCAGTGTACAGGACATATGCATGGAAGATCAAAAATTTATTAAGAAGGCCATGATGTAATTATTAGACATCTTTAATGTGAATGTTGGACTTATATAGGTGTTTCTCTTATGTTACCTAGAGATGGACATGAAAGGTAATTACTCTTTTTATCATGATTGGTAATATTGGAGTCTTCCTTTTTGCTTTGCAACTCTCTAAAATTGAAAGAAATCACGAGCACTCACCTTCCTGGGCTCGTATAAATCCACATGACAGTACCTTCCCACCAGTTCAGAGTCTTCTTATCGCTTTTAGACTCCTTAAAATTGAAAGCACCCATGAGCGCGTACTGTCCTAGGATCGTACAAATCCACATGACAGTACCATTTTGACCACACTTCTATCCCTTTTTTGAGCTCCTTAAACCATGAAGAAGTCCCAAACGGTGCCTCTCGGTGGAACGACATATCATATCTAGTCCCACTATTATGGAAGCCTCCCCAGTATGGTCTCCTTTGTTTGTATTATTCTGCTATGTGCCACCCTTAGAGTCTCCTGATATCACTTATCAGTTCCCCCCTGAGTCTCCCCCATTGCAGTCACAATCCCTGTTCCCTCAACCTATGATCCCCTTCCCCGAAGTCAGTTTCATATGCTTCCAGGTCAACCTTTCCATCATACTCTGAACAAAGAAAGTTTGAGTCCCCCCCCCTTTCTGCGACCTTTGTATTCCCCCCACAGTCTGTCAGTATCACATCTAGTACTATCACCTCTTGGTTGTACACCTCGCACTCCTATCAAGGGAACATCGTTTCCTTTGTAGTTGCAGGTCTCCCTCTATCGATTCCAATCCATCTATTCCATAAGATAGACCCAGAGATCCCTGTACCTTGGACTCGTCTCCATCAATGGTGAGTGCCTACAGACAATGTTGGAAGCCCTTCAACTCTGTGATTCCTAGAGTATCCAGTTGAGATACAGTTCAGTGTAGCTTTAAGATTCTAACACTCAATCATCGAGTCCATACAGTTGTTGAACACCTTCATATCCAGTAGAACATTAGTCGTTATGGTACCACATTCAGTATGGATGCCATTGTTTCCATGTATCAGTTCTTCAGATCAGTCATGGTCAGACCATGAGTATGCCGCATATTTGTGTTCCCTCTAGACCACTATGATGTACACAACAGTTCTCCATGTATTTTTCAGGTCCCCTTTTGGGCCTCATTATTATTTTTATATATTGATACAAGCATGGTGTTAACACCCAAAAAGTCCTAACTAGCTCACTCCCTTATTCACATGACCCATTTGTCCACTTTTTCCACCATTTGAGCTTCTAAAACCTTCAAAAGGTCACCAAAAAGACCATAATACCACTTTTCCCCCCTCAAAATATGTATTTTTCCTCAAAAAACACAAAAAACCCTAAAAAAGGGTCCAAAATTCCAAAAAAATATTAAAAGGGAATAAAAATATAAAAAAATATTCAAAAAAGGAAAAAGAGGGAAAAAGAGACCTAAACCATGTTGGTTAATACCATTGGTTTCCTCAAAACAATAATGGTATTCCCCATCACCAAAACTATAAAAAGGTGATAGGGGCTCCTCACTTTCGATCCACATTTCATCCTATCCTTATGCTGCCAAATTCCCTTTGAGAGCCATTGCCTCCCATTTCGAGTTTGAAGACCCCCATTTCAATATCTTGGAGAAGAGACCATTGGAGCTTGGAGCACCTCAACCTTGGAGCTGCTCAACACCAAACATCCTTACCTTTGAGGTAATACAAAAAATCTATTATTTTTTCTCTTGTTCTTCCCATAGATTTCTTGTTATTGATTTAGTTCTTGTTTATTTACACATGTTTATGTTAATGTTAGATTAAATTTATAATTGTTTTTGTTTTTCATTTGAAACTACTATTACTTTGTTAATAGGTGCATCCTTTCACATGCTTGGTTGAAAAACCAAGCAACAGTTTTTGGCGACTCCGCTGGGTTTCGAGCTTTAAATTTTTGCTTTAAATCTTTGTTTTTTACTTGTTTTCACCATTCCAATTAGCAGATCTACCATACTAGACATCATATTCATTGCTGCCCTAGCTGTTGGCCCTTTCTGTAACCTTTAACAGACCTAAATTTCACTTTTTGGTTTCGTTTCCGGCAACCATTTTTTCATTTTCGCATCGCAACTTTTCCCCCGACAGTCACATGGTTCATCACGGCCTTTTTCCACGCTCCACATCGCGGCTTCACATCCTTTTTTCGTGCTGCACATCGCTGCTTTGCGACATTTTTTCGCGTTGCACATCGTGACTGTGCGCTTAATACCCACGATGCACATCATGACTTTTTCCCTAAAACCCGCGATGCTACTGTTTTTCGCTCGACCCAATTTTTAGAAAATTTCTGTTGCATTTTTGCCCATTTAGCCGATTTCGTCCAGCATCATTTTTTCTGCAATTTTTTTCCAGCATTCTGTTTTAATTATTGCAGCAATAGTGAATCTTTTTTCTACTACATATGCTCAAATTAAAATCTTTTCAAAAATTTTCAACAAGTGAGAGAAAGGTTTTTAGCACTTTGTTTAGATCATAGATTTCATTTCTTTGCATTTTTCGAACCATCTTTCCGATTTGCTTAATAGTTTTTCCCAAGCAAGCACTTAGAAATCCATTTATTTCTTGCAATTTTTTCGATATTTGCTTTCCTTTAAAAAATTATTTCAAAAGTCCATAGTTTTTGAATTATTTTTGTTAAAGCATTTACATTTCAGAAAAAAGCCTTTTATTTTTTGCAAATTGAAATCGTTTTTTTTTTTAATTTGTAATCAATCGCCCAAGCGAGGAAAATTAATTTTCAATTAAATAATCACACTTGCACCCAATCTGCCACATTTTTAATTAACTGAGCCTTAAAATCTACCGAAACTCAACAAACAATTTAACCCCACTTGGGGAGCACTTAAAGAACCTTGTAGCTAGGTAGGATTGGGGGGATAGGTGTTCCAATAACACCCTTCAATTATTACATCCGAGACATAGTGTTTTGACTTTTAGGGTCCAAAAATCCCTTATTATTTGTTGACACGGTTATACACCAAATTATCGGGAAGGCCTCTCCCTTAGGAGGGTTGAAGTAGCCAGACTGGTTCCCGGAGCCTGAGTGGAATACCGCTGTCCATTCAGTAACTGAAGGATACCTTTTGCAGTTCTCAGTGTACCACCCGTATGGAAGTACAGTGGCAATAGAACCAAACTGCAGATTCACCCAACTGAACGTGTCATGAACGGGGTATCTTAGTGGCGAATTTTTAGGATTGTCTACTCAGTGTCCCTGTCGGTAGGGGGATATCTAGCCTTTGATTCCACTACTCATATTGTCTGACTTGGATTTCATCACTTTGCAGAGAATATGTTTTGTTGAATCATAATACCACTTTTAGTTAGGCGTTTGCATGCTCTGCTACCCCCCTTGGTCTAGTGAGCACCACTTTTTTCTAAGAGGCATTTGATTTTTGGTATTCTGACCACTTTTCTTGATTCCTCCACTTATTATAGCACAATTGTTATAGTAAGTTCTTTTGAGGTTGGTTGTTGGCCTGAGAGCCATTGCTTTTTCACACTCCCCTCCTACACACATTTTTGCACTAGGGTCTTGAGTTTTTTTATCTCACCACCATCCATTGGCATTTCTAGACATGTCTCACCATTGAGAACTTAAGACAATCCCACCGTTTTCAGGGTGAACCCCCTCAATTCAATACACTTGACTCTACATGTCATAGACGTAGAGCATTATCCCTTGACTCTACGCATCATCGTCATAGAACCCAATCATCCGATTCTGACGTGCCTCATTTTACATATGATTCTGAGGATGAATCCGAACACCCTACCGAGACATCACCAACCAACCCCATGGTGGGATCACAATATGACCCCCTTTTCACCAGTGTTGTTGGAGCTACATCAACAAACCCCACTACTACCGTGACACCCACGGTAGCCACAATCCCCTTAGGCATGCCTAATATGGGGGCCACCCCCCCTTTAGGAATGCCCAACATAGGACCACCACCTATATTAGGTATGCCCAACATGGGCATCACCCACCACCCTCATCGCCACTACCCAGATCCCAGTGATTACTAGAACCATTCCTAATCCATCTGCAACCCATGTTGCACTTGGGAGCGTAGGCCCCTCCCACACCACATCGATTGGAGGACACATCCCTTTCACAACTAACATACCCTTAGGGGGCACTGGACTAATCCACAATGCTACCATTAGCAATTATCCCCCAGTGACCATGCAACACCCATCTGCCAGTCTGACATACATGGCTAGTCTAAACTTACCAGACCTGGCAAGGTTAACCAATGATCCTATTAGACATGAGCCTACGTGGCCCCCCATGCCCACAAAGCTTCCCTCAGATATCCCAAAATTTGAAGGAAAAGCTGGAGACGATCCCCAAAACCACATCATGTCGTTTCACCTATGGTGTTCCTCTAACTCCATAGTATATGATTCCATTAGACTGAGACTTTTACAAAGAACTTTCACTGGCTCTGCAACCAAGTGGTACATTGAGCAATCACATGGGACACACCCCACTTTTACATCCCTTGCCTCAACGTTCCTTCAGTTCTTTCAGCTACCTGTACGCTATGATGCAGGAGTGGAAATACTTTTGTCTTGTAGATAGAACACCGCTACACACATCACTAATCATATCCATGAGTGGCGTAAGCATCGTAGTCTTTGCAAGATAAAGCTTGATGATCGTATCTTTTTGGATTGGTTCCTCAAATCACTCCTCCCTCTCATATCCAAAGACGTAGCTTCTAAACAACCCCGGTCGGAAGAAGAAACCATTCTAAAAGCACAACAATTTGATCTGATCTACGCCCAGTGTGGCTACTTGTATACCATCTTACCCGACACTCCCCGCAGTGATTCCTCCTGGACTGATGTGCCAAGGGTATCCCACGCCTCCAACGGCATCATTGGACAAGTTGCATCCCACAACCAACCCTTTTCCATTATGCGCAATAATACCGGCCTCGATCTTTCACGAGCCACATCTCACTCCGGAGCTACAACTTCGTATGCTCCCATGGCCCACCCCCACCACACTCATGGACCCTCATGTCCACCACAGTGTTATGGTCATGCACCTTTAGCCTTTCCACCTCCGGTTTCACCCCCTATGTATTACCATCAATAGGCCACACATGCTCATGTTCACTCACAAGCCCCAGCGGCTTATTACCCACCACAGGCAGCGCTTTCTGCACCACAACCTCCAGTCGCTCAGACTTATCCACCAAACAACAACACTGCCCCCCGCCAACCAAAACCCTAATCGACCACCGAAAGAGTAATAACCCCAATTTATGAACAAACCACCCATGTTCCATATGCGGAGTATATGGCCATTACACACACACTTGCCCCCATTTGGAGCGAGCGTGCCAACTATGGAATGATGACGCCCAATGCCAAGGGCACACGGCACAACCAGCGCCACCTACTCAACCACAACCCATGGTGCTACAGACTCCTTTTCCCACACAACGAGTGGTGAACACTCATCCGTTGGATCCTCCTTAAGGAACCACAACACCACAACAGCAAATCACATATGCTGCACACACAAACCAACCGATGGATTCAAGTACTCATCATCTCCTTATGATATCATCATCCGACATGAATCTCCAAACGCATCGAAACCAATATGCCCCCACTGCACCTAAAAATGTTCTCCCTATGATTGAACAACTAGTTCAGAATGCACCTACATCGTTCGTCTCCACAATCAGACCTAGATTATACTCAGAATCACCTATGACTTCCACATTCCAATCCATCCCACCCCCTTTGAAGATAACTATGATATTTGATTTGTGCACCCTCTCGCATAACACACAGGTACCAAACCAACAACCCCCTTTACTCCCGTAACCACCCTTAGTGCCAACTCACGTAGGAGCCACACCAATTCATACGATCCCATTTTTATTTCCCCCTTCAGGTTCCATCAGCACACCAGTCATGGCTACACTTAATCTCCCAGGATTAACATTAGGACTACCTGTGTGGTACCTACCTGCCCCAACCCCTCCCCCTGCACCGAACGTCATTTTACAACCGGTGCAACCCATCAATACTTCTAACCGTCCACTCCCTGGTGTAGCAAACATCAAGAACTCGGCACCTCTAACAGGGGCCACTACATCAGCATCTAGTAATGCTCCCCCTGAACTCCACTACAATGGGGGCATAGGCCCACAAACCTACACCAATGGACCCACAACCTACACCACTGGACCCACAACCCGCACCCCCCCACCGACTCCCAAGTTGGCGAAGAATCCCCCAACAATCCGTGCTCCCCCCAAGTGCTCTTTGTGCAATGATATAGGCCATGCTACCCATCAATGTCCACAATTACTGGCACTTCAAGAGCATATGCAAATGTTGGATGATGACACTAACATTCTAGTTGTCAAACTCAAGCTGCCTCCTCAGCCTCGTGATAAATATTTGCATACCAACCACCCTTGTGCAATATGCAGCATCTACGACCATTATTCACATCACTGCCCTGATCTCCCAGATTATAGAGCAGCACTATACGAACTAAATAATGTCGAACTAGAGATATCCCCTCTTCTAATTGAGGAAATATATCCCCCAAAATCTTCCTTCTCTGAAGAAATTAACACCATTTACACGGTTTCCATTGGAGACCCCTCTGTCCGATCGGCCCCTTCCACTGATCCCTCTGACACACATGTTCAACCCTTTCAAATCGATGAGGAAACCACATGTCCAAAACATGGGGCAGGCCCAAAACCTTGCCTACTCATCATCATCGTGATTCTCGTCGGAGATACTAGGGGCATCCACCTCGCAAGGGGAATCCCCCATCATCATACTATCACTTTAGTATGCCACCATGACCCACAGCCTCATGGTATACCCCCCTGCCAGTAGTTGCTCAATGCCCTATTGATCCCTCTCTGAGACAACATTTGCACCACATTGACACCTCTAAGTTAGGGGGCATAATAGATTACCTCGACCCCGGGATAGGGGTAATGATCAATCATTTTGAACCTTCCCCATCACATCTATCTCAGTATTTCAATGATCCCATTGTTTAAACCAACACATATGTGATCCACAATCATAAACCCCATGCACATAGCATGGGGGTAGGTCATTAACCCTGCTCACTTTTTCACATGCGTGATCTCAACCATTTTTGAGGTCACATATCACTTGTATATTTGATTTTATTTGATACACCTAGTATTCTTCCCCCGTGGGTCATCATTTCTCCCCACCACTGCAGCATTGGCTGGGTGGGCTCACCTTTATTTGTAGCCATTTTTTAACCTAGTTATTTCTTTCGACCATTCTGGAGTCCTTATGACCTCCGTTTTTCACACCATTTGCACCGCTGGATTCATATTTCCATACCCGTGATGATGCTTGAGATCATTTCTCACTCTCACCACTAGATTTTTTGGGCATTTTTCCCATGCCCCTCACTGCCTCAATTTGCGTGCCACATCAGCCATGTTCCGTTGTTGACGAGTTTTATATCATCGGATTCAGTTTTCCACGCTCGTGATGATGCTTGAGATCATTTCTTGCTCTCACCCCCATAGTTTTTGGGAATTTCTCCAAAATGCCCCTCATCGCCTCGATTTTCCTGCCACATCGATCGTGGTCCATTTTTTTACGAGTCTTATATCACTAGATTTAGTTTTCCGTGCTCATCACGATGCTCGAGATCATTCCTTGCTCTCACCAATAACCTTTTTGTTCCGTATAATTTTATCCCTTTTTCGGGCCGAGCAATTCTTTTACGAAAAAGACACTTATGGAGTTTCTGTTAAGCTCTTTTCTGACTCCTAAAAAAATGAAAAGATAGCTGAGCAATCTTGCTTCCTTTCATGCTCACTAAAAGTATCTGAAAGGGCATCTACCTGGTATAAGTTTACCCCTTTTTCAGACCTTGTAAACTAATTACATAAAATGAATACTCTAGTCACTTTGACTAGAAGAGTTATCCATTTGCATCATTTTATGCTTTTCCAAGCCTTGGAGACTAACACACGAAAAAGAACACAATTGGAGTCTCCTTACTGCTTTCAAACTCTCTAAAACTAAAAGTAACCACTAGCATGAACAGTCCTGGGCTCGCATAAATCCATAAGATAGTACCATTTAAGAGCACACTTTTATCCCTTCTTGAAGCTCATTAAAACTACAAAGAAGGACCCAACGGTGCTTCTCGGTGCCACAACAGATCATGTCTTCTCATAAGGAAGCTTCCCTATTATGGTCTCCTTTGTTCAGACTATTCTGCAGTATGTCACCCTGAGACTCTCCCAAAAGCATCCATCAGCTTGTCCCCCCAGAGTCACTCTAGTATAAAATACAAATCAGTTTCCTATGCTGCAAGGTCAACCATGTCATCATGATTTGAACAAAGGAAGTTTGAGTCCACCCACTATATGATCCCAGCTATTCCCCATCACCACAGTATGTCAGTCCTACCATCAGTACTACAACACTTCAATTGTACACCTAGCGCTCCTATCAAGGAAACATCATTGCCTTGATAGTTACTAGTCTCCCTCTGTTGATGCCAACCAAAATTATTCCAGAGGATAGATCCAAAGGTCGATGTACCTTGGACTCATCACCATTAGTGATGAGTACCTATGGATCATTTCGAAAGGAGTCCTCAGTGCCTCTCCAAATGATTGTTTCTCACATGCTCAACTTCAACACCTTGATCAAAACATTGAGACTCGTACAAAGTATCGATCCTTTCAGTTATTTGTTGAAGACCCCGGATATCACCTGACTCTACCACATTGGAGAGCCTAATTGAGCAAACAACCAGTTTCATTTTCCTATGGACATTCGGGTTGCGCTCAACGACAATTTTCAAGATGTACCCCAATTTTATACTCCCTCGAGTATACAGTTACATAAATTCTTCATAGATTGGGTCACAATCTTTGAGTCCTTATAGATATTGGACACCTTCAGGTCCAACAGTTCATCAACCCTTCTGAAACCTTTTTCAGAACCATTGTTACTTTTTCCAGTGTATCAGTTATTGAGATCAGCCATGGCATGATCATGAGTACATCCCAACATGGTGTCCCCTCTAGACCATTATGATGTACCAACATATTTTTATGTATTATTCAGGTTCCCCTTCTTGGGCCTAATTGTTATGTAAATGTCTTGACACGAGCATGGGTATGCCCGCCTCGTCCATTATCAGAGATTATTCCTCATTCATTTTGAGGCCATGTATTTTTTCAGTTTTTGCAGCTTCCAATGGGCCGTTGTTCCAGTCTCTAATCGGTCTCTTCTCTTCTCCAAACCCTAGGAAAAAAGACAAAAGAACTCTGATGTCTATCGGCCATATGATGAGCTCCTACCCTCACACATCAGGGGGCAATCTGTTAACACCCAAAAAGTGCTCACTAGCTCACTCCCTTATTCACATGACCCATTTGTCCTCCTTTTTCACCATTTGAGCCTCTAAAACCTTCAAAAGGTCACCAAAAAGACCATAATACCACTTTTCCCCCTCAAAATATGTATTTTTCCTCAAAAAACACAAAAAACCCTCAAAAAGGGTCCAAAATTCCAAAAAATATTAAAAGGGAATAAAAGTATAAAAAAATATTCAAAAAAAAAAGAGGGAAAAAGAGACCTAAACCATGTTGGTTAATACCATTGGTTTCCTCAAACCATAATGGTATTCCCCATCACCAAAAGCTATAAAAAGGTGATAGGGGCTCCTCACTTTCGATCCACATTTCATCCTATCCTTATGCTGCCAAATTCCCTTTGAGAGCCATTGCCTCCCATTTCGAGTTTGAAGACCCCCATTTTAGCATCTTGGAGAAGAGACCATTGGAGCTTGGAGCACCTCAACCTTGGAGCTGCTCAACACCAAACATCCTCACCTTTGAGGTAATACAAAAAATCTATTATTTTTTCTCTTGTTCTTCCCATAGATCTCCTTTTATTGATTTAGTTCTTGTTTATTTACACATGTTTATGTTAATGTTAGATTAAATTTATAATTTTTTTTGCTTTTCATTTGAAACTTCTATTACTTTGTTAATAGGTGCATCATTGCACATGATTGGTTGAAAAACCAAGCAACACATGGGTATTCCCGCCTCGTCCATATATTGATATTGTTCATCATTCATTGTTGAGGTCATGTATTTTGATTTTTAGCGTTTGTAGTTTGTATGGAGCATGTGTTATGGTCTCCAACTAGTTTCTACTCTCTCGCATCATAATGCTCATACACCTAGAAAATGACAAGAACCTATGATTTCTATCGGCCATATGATGAGCTCCTGCCGTCACACATCATGGGGAAATCTGTTAACACCCAAAAAATTTTCACTAGCTCATCTCCATAGTCACATAACCCATTTGTCCACTTTTCCTACATTTTTGGCCTCCAAAACCCTAAAAAAACCTCAAATGGTAACCAAAAAGGAAAAACAAAATTATTTCCCTCCTCAATTAATGAAATTCCTTCAAAAAAGGTCAAAAACCCTAAAAAAAAGGTCCAAAATCCCTAAAAGAAAAATAAAAAGGGAAAACATTCAAAAAAAACTCAAAAAGGGGAAATATCAAATACTACAAACCAATACTACTTGTTGCCAAAAACCATGGGTCAATACTCCACCACCAAAAATATCTATAAAAAAGTGATGGAGGCCCCCCATTTCACATCCATGATCAACTCTTTGCACCCTTATGTTGCCGAAATTCCTATTGAACTTTAGCCTATCACCTTGAGCTTTTGTTTCCCATTTAGTTGAGGTTTGGCCAACCCATTGAGCATTTGGAAAAAAGAAAGGAACCCTAGAGACTTGGTGCACTACTCAACGTACAACTGCAAGGGCTACTACAACCTCACCTTTTGAAGTAACATCATATTGTAAACCATTTTTTACACATTAATACAGAAAATCAAATTTTCATTCACGGGTTCCTATTTATTTTATTATTGTAGTAGTTAATTTGTTTATTTTTTATTTCCATTGTTGCACTCACATATATTAGTTATATTTTGTTTATTTACTATTTTTTACCCATTGACATGAACTGCTACTAAGGGTTCCTGAATCCTTAGTAGGTTCTCTTTAGCATGAGCTAGTGTGAAAACACTAGCTACACTATTATCTAGTTTTTATGAGTCCTCTTCATACAAAACATTTCTGCAAAATTACATCTTCCTTTATATAGCACCAAATATAGTGATCAGTGCATGGAGTCTATCATATGTAAAAGATACAAAAAATTAACGATAAGGATCATAAGGAATCGACATGATTTGGGGCCTCTCCAATATATTCAATGAATGTCATGTGGTAGAACTAAAAAAAAACAACATTCCTATGTTCTTCTATTAACCTTTGATCGTGAACTAGCTGCAAGACTTCCTTAGAAAGCGCATTGACCTACGCATTTATTTCCTTATAGACATGTTTGCAATAGAAATGTTCAAAAGATTTATTTAAATGATATATTTCTTCCAAAATAACATATAAAAATAGGTTATAGCAATGTTGAGCTCCCGAGACCCAATTTATGAGATTCATGGAATCCCCAAATATTTGAATGGCGATAACATCTTTTTCTCTTGCAAAAAGTAGAAGAAGTTTTAGAGTCATAAGTTCAACATAATTCTTTGATCATGACCCCAAACCCATTTTTATTATAAAGAAATGGTTTTCATAAAGGTAAAGCATTGCGCCTCCACCATATGAGTGATCATTTCCTTGGGATGCACCATCGAAAAAATCCACAACCTAGTATTGTCAATATGTTCCTCCTGGATATCTCGAATTGTGGCATTCCCCTTTTTTTAGGAAGTAAGATTGGATACTAAGACTTTTCACAGCAACATCCTTTAGGATCGAAGGTTTTTCCTATAAGATTGTCTTCTTTCAAGCAATCCAAATGCCCCAATTTATGATCATAGTTAAATCCCTTATATATCCATAGGTTGTATTTGAAACCCAATGGTTCCATCCTTCTTCCACTAAGTTTACTTTCCATTTAAAGTCCATATCTGGCCTCCTTGATCACTCCTTCCAAATCAAATTAATAAAGGTACATAAAATGAAAATATGGACCACATTCTCCTCGTCCCCTTTACATAGCAAGAACCATCCTGGACCTTGCTTCTTCCTTTTTTTTTTAGTATGTCCCAAGTGGGCATTTGTTTTTTCAATCATACACCAGAGTAACAACTTTGTTTTTGGGGACATTTGGATTTCCAAAGGCCTCTCCACCACCAATTTTGCTCCCTTAAGCACAAGTCAATAATCGGGTGAAATCGCGAACCTGGGAAACACTTTGGTGACAAACTGAGTGAAAAAAATGGAGCGCGAGTGGATGATCATGTGGAAAAAAGTCAAACTCAAACTCTAAGCCAAGATTTTTGAGAGTTCAAACTTTGGGCCAAGAGTTTAAAAAAACTCTAGAGCAAGAGTTTTGAGAGCTCAAACTCTGGGCCGAGAGTTTAAAAAAACTCTAGGTCGAGAGTTTGAACCAATCGTCGGGCTGTATTTTAAAAAAAAACTCTTGGATGCGAGTTTGAGCTAAACTCTGGGCCAAGAGTTTGGAAGACATTTTCTCGCCCGAGAGTTTCTGGTCAACAATTCCAGTACCATTTCTGCAGAATTCAGAAATGTGTCACTTTAACAAGGTCGGACCACTGCAAAACATGATAATTACATGTCGGAGTTTATACCAGTAGATTCACCATTCAATCTACTTTCTAGTAATATAAGTTTTTTTCAATTTCATTTAGGATTACTATTTTTTTCTATTTTTTTCCTAAACTTTATCATTAAAAAATTAAGTGACCGAAAAATCAGTCACAACGAAAACTCAATATCATCACAATGACGAAGCCAAATTTTTTTTTAAAAATACAAGGATGTTCCTTGAAGTGTCCTCTTCAATTGGTTGGTTTTAGTTTGTTTGATAAGAGTAACATTTGAAAGGAAATGTGAAGACAAAAACATGTGTCGATAATGCACCATTTTCAGAACATACGTTGTTTCGATAAATAATAAAAATTGTTCCCAAGTCTTAAAAAACTTGAAATATAGTCCAAGATCAAGTTTAGTGTGTGTAGATTATAAGCATACAATTTTTTTCCCTAAAATGAATAACCATCTATCAAAAAACCGTTGTCAACACAGGTCACTCATTATCCATACCAAAAATTTTCAAGTATATGCCGTTGGTTGACAACAAATTTGTCCCAGCATATGTCCATAAAAAAAATTAAAAAGAATACGAATAGAAAGCTAATTCAATTATGTAAAACCTTTTGTTTACTTCAAGTTGAAATTAATAAGGGAGATATGGGTTTGAAGAGTCGAAGTTGAAAAACATAAAAATTAGCAGTTTTTTTTGTCAAAAACAAGCCAAAATTGTTTCCCAACTTCATGTTTTCACCCAATCAAATGAGAATAGCCCATTTTTGGAGTATAACGTCTGTTGGCACATTTATTTTTGAAAGTTTTGTTGAAAATGTTATAAATGATATGAAAAAAAGAAATAAAACCTTATACTCTGTTTCCACATAGCCAAGAGTAAATGGAAAAATGCTAAAGTAAAGAAGCGCCAAGTCCCGAAAAGAAACATTCCATATGACCGGTGGCCACATTAAGTTAGAGCTAAAAAATTGAATGAAAAACCTTGAAATGTCACATAAGGAATTTAACGGCCCATATTAAAGCAGAGAGATAGTATCAACGATGGAGAAAGTTTTCTCCAGAGAACATACAAGTCATATAACACCAGCAAAGGTCTTTGAAGTGACCGTTGGAGCGTTGTTCAGAGGAAGACAAGATCAACGGTCAGTTGATTGGTTGATGAGAAGATCGACATCTTAAATGAATTTTTCATTACCAACATGTGTGTAGAAGTTAAGCACTTGATGGTTGAGAAATACCAAACCAACTTCCATGTGTCAGCATCATAACATTTTGCAACTTGGGAGAGTGGTAAAGGAAACCACCTCCCAGCGTTGCGAAGCCACTTTCATAGGATATAAAGGCCAAGCACACCTGAAAAGTTGTCATTTTTCATTTAGTATCAGATTGATTGGAATGTGTCATGTGCAGTGAAGAAGATGAAAACATGTACCTTTCCAGCTCATCCGTTGTGCCACATAGATTTTTCGAAAAATCCAGCGGTTATTTTAGAAGGTTTTCATGAAGGAAAGTGTTAGTGAAATAGGAGGTCAAAATAATGAAACTATTAAACTGGAAGAAGTCCTAGAGGACATGGATGGAGATATATATGACATTGTTATGACAAGAGTTTTAGCCTCAGAGATAAAAAATAAGTTGGAGGGTTTGCGGAAACATAATATAAATATACATAATGTTCATGAATCCAGTTTTATCCATTTCTTCCCTGAACAAACACTAGGTTTTCCTAACTTCGTTTCTTGGTGTGCTAAAAACTACTCCCAAACTGAAAAATTTGTCATGAACTTTTCAAGAACTAAAATTTTATGTCTTGTCAATTCGTTAATTGTTAGGAAATCATTAGAAGTCCCTTTATCTTTCTCCCAAAACCAAGAATAATTTTCCAAAGAGAGTTTGGTCAGCCTATACAGAAAATTCCTCTGCGAAACCAAGCAAGCTTTTCTATCAAATTGCCTCAAACTAGATATCGCAATGGATAACATACCTTTCCCACTAGATATCACCTTTTTCAATGAAAATTCGGAGCTTGTTTTGTCATTAATTTGTCAGTTTTTAGGGCTTGATAATGACCTAATGGTCACTTAAGTTCAATTAGGTCTACTTTTTAGGTTGAGTTCAGGTTTACCAGGGATAGAGTCCAGTAAAATCCCTTGTCTTGAGTTTGATGAATTACTAGCTCAAAATATTCATTCTCAGTTAGTGAATTTCCACAATACAAACATTTCATATTTCAATCATACTTAATGAAAATGTCTATGTTTTCGAGTGAAGGGAACCTCCATTTTCCAGTGGTAGTGTTTTCAGCTACAATAGAAAATAAGATGTTCAACTTTATGAATCTCATACTATCAGAGGTGTATAGGGTAATTTTTGAGGAAAAATTGCCAAGAGTGTTTCTAAAAATGAAGACCTTATTGCAGTTGAGTCCAGAAAAGGAAGTAGGTGACTGGTTCTTGCTAAAACAACAGACATTGATCATACTCTATGGTTTTTCAAAAGAGCTGTATGTTTTACTAGTATTCTTGACACTGAGGGTATTTTCCTTAGAATTAATCAACCAGAAGTTAATAGTTGAGAATGATCATTTTTTGGCATTCAAAAAGGCTTCAGATTTGAAATTCCCATTGAAAGTAGGCCCTTTCATCATAAAAAACAGAAATGCTCTTTCATTTATAGAAAAACAGTTGGAGATGATGAACTTCAAGAAAGATATTTTTTGTTAATTATGATCCACGCCATATCATATCACAGAGGAGGCAATGGAACAAGAGTAGAGATTTTGACTATTGTAGAGAAAACTTCCTATGGCTTGGGGTAGACCACAACAGACAGCTGAGTACCCGAAAATAACTCAATTCTCAATGCTATTCTATATAAACGACAATGCTAAGATAATGGAGAATATAACCAACCTCGATCCGGACGTTCAATGTAGATCCCCATTGAAGCTTTCAATTCGTGCACTTGAACTTGCAAATTAGTCTTGATAGCCAATATACAACAAGCGCATATAATATATGAAATATACTAACATCATCAATAGAAACGGTCCATGATATCATAAGTAAATGCAACCCAATGTAATATAAACAACATTCACAACATTAATGGACGAGAATATGAGTTTTTCTATTAATAAATGACAAGAAGTACAATGTGATACGACCTATTGTCGGCAACCAATTTGAACCAAGAATTGGGTCTCTCCACTTGTGCCTCCACCACTTCAATCCTCCATGGAATAGAAAACCCAAACTATGAAAGGAGTTTGGAAGGTGAACATAAGAGGTTCACAACAACAAGGATCAATGAGTGTAGACTCAAGATATAGAAAAAATCCACTAGAGTAAACTTGCTCTCTATTTCTCCTCCCTTCAATATGCCATAAGAGCTCAATATATAACCTTCCAAAGGTAAGTGAAAGGACACATCGAGGCATTTCAGGGAAAATGGAGGGCCAGAGGTCACCCTAAGACCGCTTTTTTGGAGTAAAAAGTAATTTTCTAGTCGCTTTTACCATTTTACTTGACACCTGCGGGCTATAGTGGAACAGCTCGTGGCTATGCTAGCTAAAATGTAACAACTAGCATACAGGAAGAAAAATAGGGAAATAGTGTGTTCTAAAGGACATAAAGTACATCTAAGTTAGTGAAATGGATCCTAAAGGGCCAAAGAGTGCTGAAGCTCACAGGATGGAAAATTACGTTGTAACAGATTCCCCCTAATGTGTGAGGTCAGAGAATGGTGCTACGATGGCCGAAATACATTATAAATCTCAGAAGTGGAGTGATGGAGACACAAGTTGAAGGAGCAGCTCAATCGTCATAATACAATAATATCTCTGTGTACATGTTGATACAATACAACAATCTGATACAATGGCCATGAGTAGGCAATACATAGTGAATACATGTCATAAGTGATCATAGCCATGATCCCTCTACAGTAAGATATGGTTCCTTGTCGAAAAGGAAACAACTAGTACAAACTGTTGATATCTGAGAGATGATATCTCAGATGTAAAGTCACGATCATAAGTAGCATACTAAATGCCACTATCGCCTAGGGTCTTCTACACAAATCATCTACGGTGCAATTCCCATAAAGTGAATAAAGGTATTGAGGTCGAACCTGATGTGACATCATTTGATTACCGATCAATGATGTATACCGTTAATAGACGCGAGAAAACCCACCAATAATGAAAATGGGCATTAAGGCACATAGTACAATTATCAGAGTGTGAATAGATGTGTTGAAGTCGAACACTAAGATGAATCCATCAATGAGGGGACATTGATGTATTCCCAAAACTGTCAATGACGAGAGAACCTACCACTAATGAGTGCAAGCCTAAAGGTACTCAACCGAACTCTAAGTCTCAAATTCCAAAATAAATGGGTTGAAGTCGACGGAATGAAACTCGCTAGAAGTAGGGCATTAAGAAATCCCCCATGAACCAGCATGAGGTAACAGCTACGCTGAAATATTTGGAAGAACTCAGGTGAAACGAACTAACTCAATAAGGATGGCCGACATGCAATAGTCAAGAAATATGAAGAGTGGCTGACTCTGGTTTCAGGACTTCTTTTGAACAAGAGCATGAGAAGATGGATAGACTCAGGCAGCATAGACTTGCGATGCAGGAGGGATCAACAAAGGGCTCCATAATGACTAGAAGCTTAACCAATCGATGGAGTAAAATTGAGAAACAAGTATATCTCCTAAGGTCCAACTATAGTCCCGACTCATAATGTATGGAGTGGAATGAATTCTTTATTCAAAGGCGACACAACAACTACCAACTAGAAGTAGTGACCATAATCCCGTCTGGATTTTTGGAATATTTAATTTTTTTTGTCTTTTTCATATTTGGAAAGCTTGAAAAAGAATAAAATTGCTTATAGTACAATAATTGAGGGAACGAGTGTCAAATGGCGAGCAGACTAGTTCCAAGCAATGGAACATACCTATGATAATTGCAAGGAAGCATGTGCAGGATGTGGACACTCGGGGGGGTGTTCCCTCAGGGTCAAAAGGTCATCAAATTTTGAAAGGTAAATGGAAGCTCTGCAGGGCTCGATAGGGAAAGTGCTCAGGCACCGGGCTAACAATTGAGTAAGTGGGAGCTGGCACAAGGCTCAAGCGGCAAGTAGGATGATGCAATGCAATCACAACTAGATATAACTGGGAGAGGCCTTGCAGGAGATGGTTAGCACAAGACAAAGTAAATCATGAGTCTTTATCGCAAAGTCATGGCATAACTACAAAGGAATCTCGATCTTAAGGACAAACAATGGCATGGGAACCAAAACGCAAAAAGGGGTTCTGACTAGGGTACCCATGTTTGGAAAGGCCCTACTACCCCATAACGACACTTCTATAAGAGTGTGAAAGCTCTGTGTCAGTTAAGAAGCGGGGTCACACCTAGGGTTAATGAAAATGGTCAAAAGGTCAAATGCATAATGCATGTGAAAATGACATCTAACCTATATGCCAGGTGTTAAATATACCTGCCGTAGGCGCGAAACGATAAAAAAAAACTCTTGCCAAAGAAATATGGTCAAAAAATGCTATTCCAAGACATTATATTAGTCCAAAACCAAAAGAAGCGAATCAGCAGACCCGAAAACCAAAAGAAATCTAAACTATGTACAAAAGCAACTATATAATAGTATAGAAAAGTATCATCTCGAACTAGAAGTTAAAGCATAATACCGCTTGAGGTAGAGCCCATTTCTAGGCTCCTTCAAGATGTTCCCTTCATAATCTTCTAATTCATAGGCTCCCTTTTCCAAGACATGTCTCACGATGTAAGGACCATTCCACATGGGATTAAACTTGCTTTCCCCCAGGGGTTCTTTAGCTTGATCGTATAAAAGGACCAAGTCACCTTCAGCATATTGTCAGGGACGGACAGACCTATCGTACTGAACCTTGATACGTCGTTTACTGGCATCTATAGCCACAACGACATCTTGACGTTACTCGTCAAGCTGCTCAATGTGGATTAAACGTTGCTCAATACCCATCATGTCAGGGAGGAGCTCTATAGCTAGTTTTAGCGAAGGGATTTCACATTCAATCAGTAAAATAGACTCCACACGGTGTACCAGCTGAAATGGTGAGAACCCGATGGCAGTCTTTACTACGGTTCGATATGTCCACAAAGCAGGATATAACATAATATGCCAGTTGTTCTTTCTCTGTTGGATGGTATGTTGGAGAATGGTCTTTAAATACTTATTAACTACTTCAACCTGACCATTTGCTTGGGGGTAGTAAGAAGATGAGTGTTCTTGATGAAACCCAAGCTTGATTGACAAATCCTCCATCATTTTGTTCTTAAAGTGACTGCCATGGTCAATGACAATCTCTTTCAGAATATCGAACCGAGTAATAATATGATTGAATACGAAATGGGCTGCAGTAGCACCATTGGATTTTACGGTAGGCATGGCCTCAGCCCATTTGGAAAAGTAGTCCACGACCACTATGATATGGTGATGCCCCACAGCCAAAGCTGGTTTGCAATCCATGCACTATTACATATGTGTGGATTGTGCCACGAAATATTTCCACATTTTCAACATTCATGGGTTAAAAAAATGAAATTTTAATTTTTCTTTTAGGGCAGAAAAACCGTGGCAATATCCACGATTTTTAAAGTTCCACGAACTTTTGTCGATATAGGGACGACATATCTAGGTTTTAGTTTTCATTGCAATATAGACGAATATCGAGCTATATATACTACATACTCTCACCATTATTTACACATTTTCTATTCTTTTGACATATTGAGCTCGGATTTTGGACTTGTGGGGTGATTGTTTGAGCATGGATATTCTACATAGCTCTGATTTTGAACTCGAAAGTTTAGTAATGTGTGATTTTTTGTCTATATTTTTATAAGGGTTGGAATTTAATATTGTTTAGTAATGAGGTTTAGGTCATGTTAACCTGCTTTTTTGCCTTTCTAATATTTTTTTCAAAAACTTGCTTTTTTGGCTTATAGGTCATGTTAACTTGTTTTTTTGCCTTTCTACCCACAAAAGGTCATTATAAAATGGTTGTGGCAAGGAAATTCATGGAAATGTTATTTTAAGTCCAACATACTCCTAGCTTAGGAATTGCATCACCTTGTCAAATCTAGATTCTAGTTAAATATTTTAGGTTAACAAGTTGATTTTCCTGGTAAATAACATTCATTCTACTACTAAAGTTATTTTTTTTAATTAAATTAAGTGCTACTTTTCTTGCTTGTGATTTTTGTGTTTGTGATGCTTTTTTTTGTTATGAAAAATTTGTGATGCTTCTTAAATAAGCTCACTAATTATTTTTGTTCCTCTGCAATGACCCTAATTATAACAAGGTGGTCCACAATTGAGTGATAGATCCTAAATATGACGTAAAGAATTATAAAAAAGAATTATTTTATTTATGAAAAATGAATGTTATTTGAATAAGTATGTGACTACACATTTTTTCTTAAAAGTATTCAATGTTTATATTAATATTCACTAGTACATGTGGACATTTTTCCTACGGAAAATCATTGCTATTGCAACACTTTTCCGTTGCTATAGCGACAAACAAGACTCTTTGTTTTCGTGGCACTAATTTCGTTGTTGTAGCAACACTTTCCAACATTCGTGGCTATAGCCAAAAACGTTCATGGCTATAGCGACGGATGTTTATATTTAAAAAAAGAGTAAATGAAGCAATCTACGTCTCTCTAGCCACAAACGTTCATGGCTATAGCACTGACAGTTCGTGTCTCGAGTGACGAATGGCCATATTTAAAAGAAATAAGTGAATTGATCTCTGTCTCTCTAGCAGTGAAAGTTCGTGGCTATAGCACCGACAGTTCATGGCTATAGCGACGGATGTTCATATTTAAAAGAAATAAGTGATCCGATCTCCGTCTCTCTAGCAACGAAAGTGCGTGGTTATAGCACTGATAGTGCATGGCTATAACGACGGATGTTCATATTTAAAAGAAATAAGTGAACTGGTCTCCGTCTCTCTAGCAATGAAAGTTCGTGGATATAGCAACAAAAGTCCGTGGCTATAGCACCGAAAGTGCGTGGCTATAGCAACGGATGTTCATATTTAAAAGAAATAAGTGAACCAATCTCTATCTCTCTAGCAATGAAAGTTAATGGCTATAGCACCGAAAGTTCATGGCTATAGAACTGAAAGTGCGTGGCGATAGCGACGGATGTTCATATTTAAAAAAATAAGTAAAGCGATCTCCGTCTCTCTAGCAATGAACGTTTGTGGCTATAGCACCGAAAGTGCATGGCTATAGAGACGGATTCACATATTTAAAAAAAATATGTCCGTCGCTATAGAAACGACAAGCCCCGGCTACTTTCGACGAACTTGCTATACTAGCGACAGAAATTTCCGTCGCTAGTATAGCAAGTTTGTCAAAACTTGCTAGCACTTGTCGTCTCTATAGCGATGGACGTGTCTATTTTTTTAAAAACTAGCAATTGTACCCCGGGGTGCAATAAAATAACGCCATATTGCTTCGGCATACCCATAATTTGTTGTTTAAAATTGTTCTTGCTTCAACAAAATAATACTATCAATTAAAGATTCCATTGAAGAAATTCTATATGCAAAAGCCATGGAAAGCTCCTCATATTTTTCTCACCAAAAAAAATTAGCTGATAGAGCCAAGACTTGAAATCCCAATAGCTGATAGAGCCTTGCATATTTACTACTGTGAAGGCTAGGAGGATAGAGAACCTAACAGCCATAGCATTGCTAGAGTGAAGTCCAGAAGAGTGGTGAATTTAACCACTTTGTCACTATGAATTTTATCATTTTTGTGGCATGTTCATAAGTTAACTGCCCATTATAAGTTGGAAAGCTGACAAATGCTTAACTACAAGGTACCTATATATAAGAAGATATGTTGAAATGCCTATAACTTCTTTGCGATGTTTGTTTCCACAACTGGAACAAACAACCAAAGTATGTGCCAAAGAATTATATGGCAATGGCATGCTAATATATTCTGAAGTTAACCACCAATTAGCTGTTCAGTTAAAAGCCTGACAAGATGCTTTATTACAAGGAGATATGCTGATTTTAAGTGTGGTGATGCTATCATAATTTTTGTGAGTACACCTCTTTTCCATTTCTTAAGTTAAGGCAACATCATACACAGATCTCAAGAATACAGAGTGTAGTTAAATAGCAAGTAGCTCGGTGAGCTTATTTAAATATAGAGACATGGATTCAAAACTTTTTGTGAGTATCACTGTAAATATGTTTTTATAAATATAAGAAGTATTTATAATAAAAAAAATCTAATTTGTTAATGATGTTTATAATAAACACATATCAACTAATAACTATCTTTCTGTCTGATCAAATCTATTTAAAATAAATTATTTTCTAAAATGAAATAACAATACAATGTACATTAAACTGGTTAATTTTTTTTATAATGAAATGACAATACAATGTACATTAAACTGGCTTTCTTGTATGGTTCACAAACATGTCACCCAACTACATTTAATACAAAATGATGTAAAATTCAAAGTATTCCTTGTTCATATATTAATATATCTAATGCTTGACCTCTACTAAAACAACAGTATGCCCTTCCTCAAAAGAGAAGAACATCAAAAAGCCCAAAATTCAAGGTTATTGATAACAACTACATATAACATCGTCAACCCACAGGTTTTGATAAATGTAGAAAGTACACATCGGAATTATTTGTGCCTTCTAACACTAAACAAATGTAGATCTGGTCACCCCTATCCTTTCGTCATGGACGACTGCCTCTTTGATAGCAACACCAATACACGATGGCTAGGCTGCATCAAATCAGAATTATCTGTCAAATTGTAAGCCTATGTACGTATGGTAACTCTAAAAAAATCCACATGAAATAGCTGGATTACATAAAAAAAAAACCATTAAAAACTAAATCATATTAACTATTAGAAGAAAGGAATCTCTTTGCAATTCTGTTTGACACTATTTATGGTTGTTTCCTTTCAAAAGAAAAAAAAGATGTCATCTATCTCAATAGAACTTTAGGTGCTTGAATGTAATGCATGAGTTTAGGAAATCCTCTAGGGAATAGAAATAAATTTTGTAGGTTGGAGTCTTGACAAAATGACACATTTATGAAAAATATTACTACGATAATTGTTGAAATCATTCTTTAGTGGATACTTGGCTTTGGGATAAATAAATCAAGAAAATCAGTCAAGCGATAATGAAGCGGAAAGGAGCATAGCATAATAGAACATAGCATAGAGTGACAGAGTGGAGCATAACATTATGGAGACTTAGTTATTTTTGGAAATCAGAAGGACAAATGGCAGGGAATTTATTTTTCCTGCATTTTTGAGGTAGATCAAGATGAGCAATTGTTCGAGGGCTGGGGGACAGAACCCTCCCCCTCCTACTGTGATGTAGTAACAAATCCAAAAGGTCCAATACAGAGGTTTTCATGATATTCCTACAAGGATAATCAAAGAAGAAGATCCCACCCCGGCTCCAGAAAAGAGGGTAACTGGACAAGAGTTCAAACTTCAATTAAAGCCATCATCACAATTGATCCCTAGGTAGAAGCAAACCATATCATAATCTTGCAATCTCAATCCTCTCCCCCCAACATATGGCAATGTTGGCCGGCGTGAAGAGGAAGACAATGCTTTCCATATGTAAGAGGAATTTAGTTGCTGCCCATATCATTCCCCAACACTCCTTCCACACTTTCAATGCCACTGCCGAGACCCACATCAAATAATTATGTCACACCAACAAGATTCAAGAGGCATTGGAAACCTTCAAGCATATGCTTTCAGCTAATTCTAAATCCAAGTCTGTTGTCATCACAAGCAATCTTTTGTTAAGTAGCCTAGTCTGGTGGAATCGACATGAATCAGCATTATCTGTTTACAAACTGATGATTAAAGTAGACATTGTTCCAAATTTGATAACTTTGAACATTATCATCAATTGTCACTGTCAAACAGGTTGAGTGGATTATGCATTCAAAGTGTTTGAAGAAATGGAAGCACATGAGTATATTCCAGATGTCATAACCTTCAGTACTCTCATCAAAGGGCTTTGCAAGGAGGGCAGGATAAAGCATGCTATCAAACTTTTTAATTAAATGGTAAGTAAAAGACAGGCTCCTAATCTTTTGACATATAATACCCTACTCGACGGACTCTGCAAGATAGGGAAAACTCGTCAGGCATTTGTGTTATTAGCTATTATGCTGCAAAAAGGCCATGAGCCTGATGCAGTCACATTTACAACCTTAATGGATGGTCTATGCAAAGAAGGTAAAATCCAAGAGGCCAAGAAACTATTGTATCATATGTTGAACAAAGGTTATGGCCCCGATGTCATTACATATAATGCCCTTATTAATGGTTTTTGCAAAGAGGGCAAGTTGGACGAGGCTATGAATTTCTTCTATGACATGTCCAACAGAAGCATATATCCTGATATTGTCACATATAGTATGTTTATTGATGGTTTTTGTAAGAAAAACAAGTTGGACCAGGCTAGGAAACTCTTCCACGAAATGACCAGCAAAAAAATATGCCCTGATATTGTCACATGTAGTGTGCTTATTGATGGTTTATGTATGAAAGGCAAGTTGGAGGAGGCTATGGAGCTCTTCTATGAAATGTCCAACAAAAATATGTGCCCTAACATTTTCATATACAATGCACTTATTGATGGTTCAAGTAACAGAGGCAAGTTAGATGAGGCTGGGAAGTTCTTCCATGAAATGGCTGACAATAACATACACCTTGATGTTGTCATGTACAGTGTGCTCATTAAGGGTTTTTGTAAGGAAGGCAAGTTAGAGGAGGCTATGAAGCTCTTCCATGAAATGCCCACCAAAAACATATTCCTTGATGTCGTCACTTATAGTGCACTTATTGATGGTTTATGTAAGGAAGGCAAGTTGGAGGAGGCTAGGAAGCTCTTCCATGAAATGTACAGCAAGGACATACACCCTAATGTTGTCACATACAGTGCATTGATTGATGGTTTTTGCAAGGCAGGCAAGTTGGAGGAGGCTATGAAGCTCTTCCGTGAGATGCCAAGCAAAAACATATTCCCTAATGTTGTCACATACAGTGCGCTTATTGATGGTTTCTGTAAGGAAGGCAAGTTAGAGGAGGCTATGAAGCTCTTCCATGAAATTCCTGCCAAAAACATACATGCTAATTTTGTCACATACAGTGCACTTATGGATGGGCTATGTAAGGAAAGCAAGTTGGGGTAGGGTGTGAAGCTCTTCCATGGATGGCTGATCAAGATCATATGACCCAATGTTGCCATATACAATATGCTTATTGATGGTATGTATAAGGCAAGGAAGCTCTTCTATGAAATGCTCAACAAAAGGATATGCTCCAAAGTAGTCACATGCACTGCATTTATTGATGGTCTCTGTCAAGAAGGGAAATGGCAGGAGGCCACCAAAGTGCTTCATAAAATGATGGATAAGGGATACAATCCAAATGATATTGCATACGATGCTCTTATTGATGGTCTTTGCAGAGAAAGAAAGCTTGAAAAGGCTTTGCTGGTTTTAAATGTTTTGGTGCAAATAGAACATCAACATAATGAAATCACATACACTACAGTTATACATGGGTTCAACAAGGTGGGTGATTTAGAGAAGGACAGGGATCTCCTTCAAGATATGTTGAAGAAAGATTGCAGGCCTGACCTGGTTAGCTATAATACATTAATTGATGGACTCTAAGCATTACAGGATAGATGAATGTTAACACATTTTGCTCACCTTCTGTATGAAATTTTCCATCATGAACGGAGACATTATGGATATTGGAGGATGTGCAAATATTTAAATTGATCAATGTTGGTATGTAGTTGGGCTTAGCCAACCCACAATTAATAATGCATATCATCCATTTGTAATAGAAAATTAGAAAATCATCATATTCCAAGTTGCTATTGGAGGATGCAACAGAAGAGCAGGAATTTTTTATTTGAATGTAACTGAAAATAGATCATGATGCAGCTATAGAAAGTGCAACAAGCATTTTTGGGCATGTTTTTCAATTTTTGGAGCAAGAAGTAGGGAAAAGGACTGATAATTGAGTTGAGTTGAGTGATCATAGCAATGGAAAGGTTACCTTATGGTGTCCTCCTCCCTTACCTTATGGTGTCCTCCTCCCATTCCCTATCATATATTGTAAATAGTTTAGTTTTTCTAAAAATGAAGGACAGCCTGGTTCTGTTGACTGCCAATTTCATTTTGTTTTGATGTTAATGCCCTTTTTTGGAATTTGATTATTTTCAGATCTCACTTTATGAATTTGGATTTCAATGTTACTTGCATTGAGCATCTGCAAATGAAAAAACCAGTGCTATAATATTTAATTAAAAAAAGAAAATTGGAATGGATAAATTTTGTATGAAAAGGGACCTGTGGTTGAACCGAACAGTGAGATAATATAAGATAGGAACAAATAGTCTGATGAAAATGATTCAAACATATCCAAAATTTTAAAAAAAAAATGCTAATTATCTCAGAGGATTTAGAAGTTCTGGCACAGTAGCTAAAAAGTCTGTTCGTATAATGCCTGATAAACTAGTCTAAAATTAATATTGTTTTGAAAAACATAAGAGAACCTGAAATTTGAACGAAAACATGACCCCTGATGGCCTCTTGGCTGATGTCTGCCTGAAGAGAGAGCTTCAGAGATGGATTTGCATTTTGCATATCTTCATAAACCTGCTGCACTATTTCCTCTTCTCTGGCAACAATTCTCACAGACCCGATGGAGATCTTCAGTTGAGACACCCAAGACTGAGAGATTCTAGCCAAACCAAGAATCAACTGATGTAACATGTTTATATCTACTTCCAATATCTCAATCTTTTGGTTCTGGAAAGCTACCAAGTCAGATAATTCGTTAGCCTTGGCCTTTCAAGCATCAAGATGTTTTATTTCTACTCACATGGACAATAGGGGGGTGCCACTTTTGTCTTTGCCAAATTTTCTTTTGTTGTTGTGGGGTGAGGCACACAAACCCATTGTGGAGACTTGTTTGGATCATGCTAAATGTAGATGAATGATTGCTTGACCTTTTTAACATTTATGTGCCAAATGTTGATGAGGAAAGGGCTACCTTTTGGAATTGGGTGTTTAATGAGTTGTCGAAATCTCTTTGGTTGGTCTATGGGAACTTCAGTATGATTGCAACTCAAGATGATAAAGAAGGTATGCCACCTATCAGAATGCCCCAAAGGAAATAGGTAGCTTAGAATGGCCTGAAGGCTAGGTTCCACCTTTATGGCCCTAACAAATTCAGGATAAATGAGTCATCTAAGCTGTGGTTCACTTGGTCAAACTTCCAAAGAGGCAATGAAAGAGTTCTTGAAAGACTGGATAAGGCCATGGTCTTGGAGCATAATATCACCTTCTTTCAGTGCAATAGAGGACGACCTATTTAGGTTTTGGGAGACATGATTCTCTTTGACCATCATAATCAACCTATCATCTTCTCAATCTCTTAAAGGACAAAATAATGAGGATTCACAAGACTAGCTTCTTGCTTAATGCCTTAAATGTTCAACACCTTTGTTGTTTGAATTCCATGAAAATATTTTGGAATCTTATTCCTAGGACATGAGGTGAGGCGAGGATGGCTGGATAGTTTGGTGGGAGGATGGAATTAATTGTGTGGTTACCTTCTTGTGTGGATTTGGGAGACAAAATTGCAGCTGTCTGGAAAAAATGCCACAAGGCTATGAAGGATGAACTTGAATAGCTTAGCCAAAAGTTTCATTTTAGCCTGTTTGATGAGGAACTTCAAGTCTGTGCATGGCAAGGCCTACCATATTTTGAGCATGGTCAAAGTTTATGGAGATAGAGGGGCCCAACTTCATGCTAGAGTCTAAACCACCTTGGAAGCGGCGTAGACTTGAGAAATTGGACAGCCAGAAGACACCACAGAACCTTGGTTTGAATAAGAAAGAAAACTGCAATATACAACGGCCACTTGAAGAAGAAAACAGACAAAACAATAGTGGATGTCCAAACACTACTCATCGTCCTTATGTTCGTGAAGGGTATGAAGGGCACATAGAAGTTTCCCATTCAACTCAATATAGTAATACTGGGAACGACTATGCTACCCCAAATTTTGCTCATGCTGATCTGCATAATGGACAAATGGAAGTGACCTCTAGAAGTCAAACTATGCATCAGTACCTTGCTCATGCAGAGCCACAGAGGTTGGGCCAATTTCATCCTGCAGAGAACTATCAATTTGGTTCAACCATTAGGAGGCCAACACTTGATTACTATAGAAACCCATCTTCAGTTTGGATGCCATTGAATCCAGTTACAAATAACCATTTCCTATCACCAATTCATGCAAATTCTAGAACAGAGAGGGAAAAAGAGGGGAAGAGATACCTCTTCCCTCCACCCCAACTAAAGGGAATGCAAGAGGATTGAAGGGATCACTCCAAGCCTCATAGCTAATAACCATCTGCCATGTGGCAAAACAAAAGGCTCAAAAGGCCTTCACATACAAAGTTAAAGCATGGGTGTCCAAGGAGGGAGTCATAATGTCTCTTGGAGTCATTTGGCATTCCAAAGGCGTAGGGAATTGAGGAAAACTTGGAAGGATCTGATTCTTGGGGACCATTGGCCTTTTGTTTGGCAGGGAGAAGGAGATAAATCAACCAAGAGATGAGAGAGAAGGCGTTCGTTTCAGGAAGTTGCAGAAAAAAAATATCTATCACGGTTCTAATCAATGTTCAGATTTGCACATAGAATGTAGACAGAAAGAGATTGATTCAAATTGATACCAACAGAAGATTGGTTCATGGAAAAAGGTTGTTTTGGAGCAAAGCAGTTAATCTTTCCGCTTGTCCTTGAGATTTCCCATGACCATAAAGCTCCATTGAGCCTTTGTTTCTGTAACTGTGTAAGATTAATTAAGGTATGACCATACGCCATTTTGTTGCAGGACTTTTTCCACACTGGGTTCTTCAAGGGACACTATAACAATTAGGCCTTTATCAAAGAAGGTTCAAAACTTATAACAACAAATGAACATGATAAGCATTTCTTAGCATGCTTATGCAAGTGTTAGTACAAGAATTCATATCACTCAGCCTTATAGCTAAGGATTCCCTCTAACATTTTCACCTCAACCTTGTCTCCATAAGAATCAATTCAAACCTTCCAAATCTTCTAGGATAACACAGACACAGTGGAAGGATGAGATTGGAAGAGAATCTATTCTTATGAAAATTGTACCTCCATAAGAATGGATGGATTTCAAGCATCTGCCATCAGGGGCTTTGGTCTTTGCAAGTAATGTGGTTTCCACATTCTTAAATTATGGGAATTTTTATCCTCAAGGAGCATTATTAATTTCCCTTGCCATATAATTACAATCAGGTGAGTGCACCACACTGAATGTATGTGACATGCAATGAGGCATTTGGCCATTACAATAGAATCCCTTTCCTCCAACATCATACTGTTAGAATATAAAGCTTATTATGTAATAAAATCACTTTGACTTTATGTTGCGTTAATATTCACTTTATGTGTAGAGCATTTTATCCCACATTCATAAATGGAAATAATTTGCACAGTGAATATTAGTATATAGGGAGATGAACTCCATTGTAATATGTGCACCTTTTATTCTTAACACCATATTGAGTTATTGTGTTTATCTCCCATGTTCTATTATGTAACCTTATTGTTTCTAGCTTTATAATATGGTATTGGAGCAAGTGCCAAGGGCTTGTCTGCCAAATATGCCCTTCTATTGCATTGCATGATGATCTGGAAAATTAGAAAGGCATGATTAGATTAATGGGTTAGCAAAGTTGACTGTATGGAAGCCATGGGATCCAAGAAGTGAGTTGATGTTGAAAGAAGATGTTCATGTAGCCACAAGTTAAAACAATCTTGGTGCTGCCAGGATAGAGCTGACTAAGAAAAGGTAGCATAGCCCACCATCGGGTTGAAGGAGCAACCACCATTTCAAGATTGAGAGAGCCTGTGTCTGCAAATCTTAGTTGTCCAGCCACCTAACAGGAATACATGAGACAAACTCAAATTGTGTGGAGAACCTATTGCTTGTGTATTCATAATTCTACAATAGCCATACATCAACTGCCAATCAGATTTCGTACAGCAGCCATAATTCAACCACCAATTAGAGATATTTAGGAGCCATTAGAGAGATTTAGTAGCCTCTCTAATTCATCCATATATTCCCCAAAACAATATTTGCAACATTGGTTCAAATAAAAGATTCTTTCCCCGTATGAGTTATTATACACGTAACAACATTCAAAAACATTAAATAGCAAAGATGTTTGCTCTACTAGATGCAATCCTTCTCCTAAATACATATAAGATTCCAAAATACAATGCCAAGAAACAGTTGGAAAAATAATATGAAGTTATTGTTTATTTCAAGGAACACACCTCTCGTGAAGGTATACCTTACTATTATTTCCAGCCTAGCCTTTGTCATTTATTATTCCACACAATGGTAGTCATCATACACCATGCGAGATTGCCCCCAACCAAGGAGCAAGAGAGAGATACTTGTACATGAAACTTTCTTATTTGTTTCCTACAACTATTTTTTTTCAAGCTCAAATGCACCTGAACTAGGAACCATCTGTAGATACCTTGAAATCATCTTTGGTTCTCTAGGAAGAGCTGAAACTGGGCCTACAATCAAGTGGGAGAGCCTCCTTTGGGGCCTCAGCTGCTGCTTGTATTGGTCGACTTAATGCATATGGGATGTATTCTACTTGCAAAATGAATCAAACCTTCAGTGACAATGGCAACAACTTTCAGATTATACAACAAGTTGATTCAGTAAATTCCTTAAAGGGTCACCCTTTCCAGATAGATTTATCCAAATCAAAATTTCAGAATATCATTGCATGTTTTCAAACAAAGTCTCTCCATTCCCAACTTGCTCACTCTTTCATAATATGAGCTTTAATTACTGTTAATATCTTGATGAAGATTTCCAATATTGCATCCCCAATAATAATGGACTCAAATTACTTTACAACTGAGGATATTATTGATAACAAGCATTATTTATGCAAATTCCACAAACTGAGATAACCTAAATTCAAATTTAGCTACTTGCTAATGGCTCCAACCCTTTATCTTTGTAATTTACAGAACTTAAAAATCTTCTAATCAATCGCCCTTGAAAAACATCCTTGTACAAAAGATAAAATGGCTTCAATCTAAGAAAAGCTAAGCAATTTCTTCCTATTGCATATGTTTCTAGTAAGCTACAATCAATTTCGAGCTACATCTAGGGCATGCAAATGATATTTTTCAAAAATTTAGAGACAATATTAGATAAGAAAAATACCCAAAATAAAATTTTCTAAGAGGTTAGGACAGAATTGAACATACCAAGTTGAATATGCTAGTATGTATAGGAAATATAATTTTACCAATATCTAGTATCACGTAGAAAGATTAATATATTTCAGAAAAGATGGAACTATATTTTCTTTTCTCATCACTTAAGGATTGATATAAATTACGAAAAAGGGGAGAACATTTAGGCCCAACTCAACTATTAAGGCACTTGGAGCCCAAACCTCTAACAAAACAATAGATTCACATAAGACTGGATAAACTCGGATCATGAAATAGCAAGGAATGCCATCACAAGACCTAATTGGAAAAAGGTTAAATAAAAGAGGCATCAGATGAAAATATGCCTCAAATAAGTTGCAATTTGAGCCACGATGAAGTAAGCAATTTTTTTACAACTCGAAGCCTGTCACTATATGAAATTGATTCTTGGATCAATAAACTACAACCAACCTCAGAGAAAATAATAGGAATACCAGAAAGCCATTCCATTGACATCCTATGCTTGAACAAACCTTTATAGCAACCCAAATTGATTCTAGCACAATAAGTTCAACAAAAAGCCCGCAAGATTGATAAATTGAATCCTGTAAAGAACACAAAGAGATTTGTTGCAGCTGCTCTCTATGAATTTCATAAAAATCGCATTTTACAGCAACTGCTTTCACTCATTAATTGTTTTTGAACCAATGTAGCTTCTGCAAATTATTGGTAAATAGGAAAGCTTACAGCAGTGTCACAACATTACCCACATTACTTGGAGATGACGATGGCTTCACAACATAAACCTGCTTTGTCTTTGAAGTTGTGAAGTTTTTTTCCCCTGACATCTGGGATCTTCCTTGGCCCCCTATTTTCTTGTGGCTTTGCCCCGACCATTCATTTGCAGCACTTGTCTTATGTCCCATCTCCTGTTGGGCAGTTCCTCTCTGCTCCATGTAACCAATTGGGTGGGCATATTTCCCTGATGTTTGTTGAGTGCTGCCTTGAGATTGGAAAGGTGAACCAACAACACGGCTTCCATGTAGAGATTGGCTACTCGATGTGCCAGTATTTGTTCCAAGTGCCAAAGCACTATTCTCAACACTACTTCCAATACTGCTGGAACGAGCAGACCTAGTTGTATTCTTACTTTTTTGCACCTTAATATTAGCAGATGATACAGAGCTGTAATTTGTCCAGTCACGAGGTGTGTTATTTGAAGGCAAAACTGAGCTATTATTGTTGGAAATTGAATATGCTAATCCAAGTTCATCAGGAAATTGTGCAGCTGCATCTACTGATCAGAAAGGCACATTGATTGTTGTCTTAGAGGCAAGCACCTAGTGAAATCTACTCCCAGCCGACTCAATTGTGTGAGGAGGATGGCTCAATTGTGTTGATATGCCATATGTTTGCTGCAATGACATTGACAAGTTAACCATAATACTCGACATTGGCATAGAGTGCATTTGAGGAGGCCCAGGAACATGAGACCATTGGGTTTGCATTGGCAAATCTGCAGATGATTGTTGGACATAGTAAAATACAATGCAAAAAGTATCAGTACCTGGAAATGGCATTTATTAATGAGATAAAATCATAAATTCTATTGTTTTCCACATTAATACTTCTAAGGATACAATAGACTTCACCTCACCACCAATGACATAATGAAGGAAAAACCATGCTTTCCCATATCATTGGTTAACATTTTAAAGATTCAAAACTAATATTAAGATTCCAAGAAAAGTTTATCAGTTCAACATTTTGAGAAAAAAAGATACCATTCTAACAGACTTCTGATTTTCCCATCCATCAATATAGTTTCTTAACTGCATCGATTAGTCCAACCATGGCAAAGGCTATCCATCTATAAAATAGATTTTTTATTCAACCCCAGTCTGGAACAGAGCAGTGTAGTCGAGACTAGTGCAAGCAGTCTAATTTTTTCCTAAAGATCACCAGACCATTTTAAATAATAAATAGCATTGAATTATAAACCTCAGGTTTAAAGTGATGTGTGTTTTTTCATATGAAAGAGATTGGCAAAAATATTGACTGATATCATATTAGTTTATTGAGAACAATTTATTTCTTTTGAATAATATTAACGAGGAAAAAAAGTAAATTTATTAACTATCCATTACTTGGAATGGGGATGATAGGTTCATATAAAACAACCCAAGAGGCTGTACAATTGACATCATTGATGTTCCAGAAGGCATATGTTGAACAGGTGTTGACATGTTAGGGTTGTGTTGAGCAGATATCATACCTAAGTGTTAGCTCTCCAAGAAACTACCTAGGGTTATAAGCTAGGTATGCCTGGTAACTTAAGAATTCAATGTTTTTGTGTTTTCTGAAAAGGTGGATCAATGGGATAACTGAGAAGACTAAGCAGTAAGACAACATGACATGCCTCTAAATAAGCCAGTGCTTCGAGAAATTAAATATCAGCCACAGTAAATAATCAAGGTATGAAGAATATTGCCTAGACAACCAAATACATTAACATGCAGGGTTTATGCAACCAAGTACATACATAACGCAGGGTCACACTAAGCAATAAGAAGTTCCTCCGTTCAAATCATGAGCATAAGCTAAGCTAATTCAAACAGGGTGCAGAATAATGGAAAATGTAGACAGACTGATATCTAATGACCAAAGAAAACTGTGATTCATATAGCAAGAAAGTGTCAAGTACATAGCCCCAAATGTCTCCAAACTTGACCCCTTTGTTCTCCAAATGACTTTGGCTTTATAGCCTTACAAGATCAAATCTAGATCCATGAAAAATGGATCAGATTTGCCCAAAAATAGTCAAACCAACAAGTGTAGGATGAGATCCTATAAAAATGGATCTGGAATGCTAATAATGGAAAATCAAATCAAAATAGGAAAAGATCATATCCAATGAGTCAAACTCTATCTTGAAAGCCCTGATATCCTCCAATCTCTTTGACAGGTGTAGAAAGCCTTCCAAGGCTGATGAATCATCATGAGAAATTCGAATTTGCCTCCTTTGGCAAAAATACAATATTTCTGCTCATTAACTAGTTCACCATTTTCACTTTTCAACCTTCTTAACCATCAAATACATCAAGATAAACTCTTAAAACTGATGTATTTAATTTTTATACATCATTAGAAACCAACTTCGAGAGATTTGGTTGAGAAAAAGTCAAATCTGGGCAAAAATAGAAAAAACTGCCAAAAACAGGCTTTCGGCAGCTAACAATTCTGCTGATTTCGTGCCTTAGCCGCCGGAAGTCAGACCTTTCGGCAGCTAATGAGCTCTGTGGGGCTCGCCTAAGCTGCCGAAAGCTGTAACTGTTTCAAAAATTAAAACCCAAAACGCTGCTTTCTGCTGATTTCGTGCCTTAGCCGCCGGAATTCAGACCTTTCGGCAGCTAATGAGCTCTGTGGGGCTCGCCTAAGCTGCCGAAACCTGTAGGATTCCTGAAAAAACTGCCTTTGGAAAAAATCGATTTTCTCAACCGTCTGATGTCCGGTTTGCATGTTCGAATAGTCGATTTTGATCTACAGATCATAAGCTATCCATTGGTGCTTTTAGATTTGGATTTGGAGCTCGGGAAGGCCGTCGAAATTGCCCCGCAACATCACGTGATTTCAGCAGAAAATTCCTCTTTGCCGATCTTTGTTGTTCTTCGAAAACACTTGCAGACTTGAAAAACTCGGCCACTTGTGGGCGAGACTTAAAGTACCAGACCCCTTCTAACTCTGTCCTCAGTGGGATATTTGTTTTCACCATGGAATGATGAACTGTCACTTAATACCTGGAGATGATCTGTGCAACCAGAAGATATGTTTCCTCTGTAAGTTGAGTCACAGGCAGAGTACAGCAACTGTAGATTAACTAGAGAGAGTAGAGGTGAGTGGTGACTATGAGGCACTTCAGTCGACTAGTCTTGTGGCTGAATTAATGAGCTTCCAGACCGACAGGTGATACTACTTAATGATGATTAACAGCCCAAGTATATAGAGGATTTTTAGGCAGCACTTTCTCTTCAACTGCAATGATGAATCAGGCTTGCTTGACATTGGAGCGTGCAAAAGCAAGATTTTATTTTTTGCATATTGAAACATTTTCGGCAACTTATGTTTTGTCTGTTAACCCCCTTAGCTGCGGAAACTAATCCTTTTCGGCCATTAAGCAAACTTCCACAGACTCAGTTAACTGCTGAAAGCTTAAATTTTCGAATTTTGAAACCCAAGACTCACAGAAATAAAAATTTTACCCATTCTATCACCCAAAAAGACGGTGGTCAATTTGGGAGATAACACTAAGATACCTATGTCTGCTTCATTAAGGCCAATACCAAAACTAGATACAGGTGTGTGCTTCCAGTCTGGCTGTTTTCCAGATGGAATATAAACAGTGCCCATAAAGCTTAAACCCAGTTTCCCAAACTGCCCAACTGGTGCAAAATGACTTGTTTACAAGACCATCAGTGGAGGTCCCTGCATGCCTGGAATACCTCCTGGAGGACTAATGAAGGGACCTGTAAAACCAGAAGGTTCCCCATAGAAAGAATCTACACTAAAATGACATGGCTGCCATCCTCCTACAGGTCCTGTCCCATGCTCGGAAGTCCCTGCTCAACAGAAGTGTTGCAATTCTGACCTTGAGATAACGAAGTTGCTTCCTCGTGTTGTCCTAATGCAAATATGTAGCCACCTAACATTGGACTCATCTCAAAACATGGGAAATGTGAAGGTGCACTAGGAAAATGAGAAAGGACTGGACCAGAAGGACTTTGCCTATTTGAAACAGGAGGCGGCCGCAGTGAAAGAGATGGGGTCTCCACAGAAAGATCTGTTGGAAGTGATACTTCCATGGACTCTTCACCTCTTGTTTGAATCACTGTTGGGTATTCAGTAGATATTCCTGCTTGAATGAATAAAACACCAGGATCAGATAAATAATCCCTTGCTTAGTTGAAGATCCTATTAATCTCACCCTTGCAGACCTCAAAAATCAAATATTAGAAAACAGATAGCAGGCAAACCAACTTTGAATACAGTTGAAAAGTTTTTTAATATAAGGGGTTAATAAATTGCTTACCTACTGGAGCTGCACCTACATCTGAATTCCCAAAACCCTTATTTTCTGCCACAGACATCGTAATACCACCTAAACCACTCCCAATAGATTCATCACTACTAATTGCAGCAACTGCAACTGCTGAAGCTGCTACCTCAGATTCTGCCTCAGGGTCCACCATTTGTTGACATCTATCATCTGTCTTGTTGAAAAAACTTGTGGAATCACTTTCAGTTGTGGATAACTGCTCTCCCTGGATGTATCTGGTCTGCAAGGCACAGAATGTTCTAGCCCAGTAATAGGAAATACTGGAGCGACTATAATTCATGCTATATCAGTCATTACCAACTTAACACCATTTCGCAGAGGCTTTTTCTGTAGCAGAGAAGAGGTTCTCACCGATTTGGGGGCCATTGCATCTTAGCGACCTTGCCGATCCGGATGACCTAGGGCTCGGGCTTTTGAGCTGGTAACTAGCCATAGGATGGATCTCTCTTCCTCCTCCCCTTTGCGACCTCAGGCTCGACTCGTTGAGCTAATAACTGGTCGCAGGACAGAAAATGGTAAGTGGTCGACAGATGCAAGTGGTCGACGGATGTAGGTAAGTGAACCAATATTTAGCCGGAATGTAATGTTATAATGAATTATATGTTTTATGTTTTGAATTTTTGTTTTCATTTTTATTTTTTTTATTATTTATTATTTTCTATATATTTATTATGTTTATCCCCATCCCCATCCCCATCATAGTTTGGGTCTTTTCAAGACTATCAAAAGTATATTATGATTTCAAACTTTAGAATATTGAATATAATGATTTCTTTCTTGGAAAAAAATAATATAAAAATTAAAGAAAACCAAAAATTATTTTATTTTTAAAATAATTAATTTTAGTCACATCCTAAACTATAAAAATCCATCTTTTTATAATTTTAATATTTTCATGATTACTTTAAAAGTAATAAAATGTGCTTATTTTTTACAATTTGATCTAAGTATAGTTGTATCCTCAATTATAAAACCTTACATTTTCCAAAAGTGTAACAAAAATCAGAAAATGTTATAAAAAAAACAAAACCGAGTTGTATTTCCATTAATATATAAAATGTTGTGGCCAAATAGAACGTGTAGTATCAACGCGACATACAAATTTCAAAGAGTTGCTCAAAATTGTCAACTTCATCCTTAACCCTATAATCCAAGTGTTCCTAATTCTAACTACTAAAAAACTACATGCTTTACAATTATATATCCAAGTACGAACTATCCTCCTAAAAAAATCACATAGCAAAACATCTAAAATAAACTTGGTCAAAATTATTCAAAACCATGCCCAATATGAGCTTCCTACATTTCTTTGTCATTCTTCTTCTGTTGTTCACTCTTTGATTGATTGGTTTCTTCATCTTCCTCCCTAGGAACCCATTGGATTGCAACATCCTCCTTTCATTCTTTCAAGTATGAGACAACAAAAATAGAGCATATGTCCAACATGGATTATGAATTATGACAAAAACCCAATATGATATTTTAATGCATATCAATGTCATCATTCAACTTTTCCAATTGTTCGTTATTGGCTTCCATTGCCTTTTCTATGCTAACATTTGTTCATTTGGGTGTCAATATGATTCCCTAGACTCTAATTCAAGTGCGAGATTGCTACTTGAAGAGAATCTAGTTGCTTTCTCACAATCGTGATGATATTTCATTGGTCCCCACATTCATAGTATGTGCATTTTCCCATATGCTCATGCTCTTCCATGGTGACTGGATACTAGGCAGAGGAATGAAGAAAAAGAGGCTTAATCTCCACTCTGATTCAATCATCGCTTTGCTACTCTAAGAGTCCCGAAATCAAAACCGAGTCCACAACAATATGTGTAATTACCGACATAATTTCTTCAAATCAAACAATATTGTGATCTCTCAAATACATCAAATGCCAATAAGACTTGTCTATAATTCCATGCATAATATAACCAAGTGGGGCACCTATGAAACTAGAGATGATAACCTGTGTCTCGGCTAAGCATGTTATTCCACTTACATAAATTAACTCCAATACTCAAACGTAATGCTCCTATGAATCCTTCTTTGCATATAAGTGAGGTATGTCAGGAAGGGATGAACCTTAATGCTCTCCTTGATGCTCACCATTAAACACTTGTCACCCAAGTGGTCTTGCATGTCAAGTCCAATGTTTAAATTCATGGTATTAAACTAATGATTAGCCCCATTTTTAATGAACATCCCTTTTCTTAAATTAGTTGGTGCATTTTCCATTAAGTTCACATGAGAGTTATGGGCTCGGAGGATGTGGATAAATATGATATCATCCAAATATGGAACAAGCCCTTTTGTCCTTAGCAAATCATTGAAAATAATAGCACTTATTGCGTTCATATCCTATAATATTAACATACAATGATATAGGGCTAAAATTTCCACATGGTTATTCATTTCCTTTCTCAATCAATAGGTATAGATCATTTATTACTTTCCATCAAAGTTATATATAACCCCCCACCCCATCCTTGCATCGTTCCACTTACATACTAACAAAAATGTAAAAATAATAAAATCATCAATTTGTTTAAACTTTCATAAGTTCAATCACATTCTAAATTATAAAAAAATCTACACTTTCATACCTTTACAAGTACATAAAACCCATAATTTTTTAAGTTATAAAATCCTCCCTTTTACACTTTGTAGTTGGGTAAAAGCCAATTTTTTAACACGTTAATAAGAACATTGCATAAAAACAAATTTAAATATCATCAAAATTATTTATTTATCATTATACATTAACTTTATAGTTTTTATAAGAGTAATTAAAAAATAAAAGATAAAAATATTCAATTTTATTTTATAAATTATGTTTAATAGAAAATAATTAATCATTTTATAATTTTATGATTCATTATGTGTTAATGAGTTTTGACTTTACCTAGTCTAATATTTACATATTATTGAATGGTTTTCAAAATATATAGTTATTGTAAAAAAAACAATATATAAAACAAAATAGAACACTTAAGTTATAATTTAAAATAATTGATTGAAAAAGTCAATATAATTTATTTAACAATTTATTAGGTGTTTCATGATAATTTATAATCTTGACACTTTAACTAATACTTATCATCATCCCCATCTCCATCATAATCATTATCATCATCGTCATCATCATCGAGGTTATCATCATCAACATCATCATTGTAAAAAACATCATTGTAAACATCATCATCATAAGTAGCATCATCATCATCATCATCGCCATCGCCATCATAATCGTTGTCATGATTGTCATCATCATCAATGTCATTATCATCAACATCATCATTGTAAAAAACATCATCGTAATCATCATCATCACCATATTGATCATCAACATCATCGTCGTCATCAGGATAACCATCAACATCATCATCATCTATAACATCATTGCCATCATAAGCATCATCATCATTGTCGTCATATTCATCGTCATCACTAATCATCATCATCATCATCATCATCGCCATCATCATCATCATCATCATCGCCATCATCATCATCATCATCATCATCATCATCCCCATCATCATCATCATCATCATCATCGTCATCATCATGATCATCATCATCATCATCGTCATCATCATCATCATCATCGTCGTCGTCGTCATTAGACGATCATCATTGCCATCATCATCGCCATCCTCTCCATCATATGTAGCAGCGTCATCATCATCATCATCATAACCATCCCCATCATAATCATTGTCATCATTGTCATCATCATCACCATCCCCATCATAATCATTGTCATCATTGTCATCATCATCACTGTTATCATCATCAACATCATCATTGTAAAAAACATCATCGTAAACATTATCATCATAAGTAGCATCATCATCATCATCATCATCATCATTGCCATCCCCATCATAATCGTTGTCATCATCATCATCATCATCATCATCATTGTCATTATCATCAACATCATCATTGTAAAAAACATCATCATAATCATCATCATCACCATATTGATCATCAACATCGTCGTCGTCATCATGATAACCATCAACATCATCATCATCTATAACATCATTGTCATCATAAGCATCATCGTCATTGTCGTCATATTCATCGTCATCACTAATCATCATCATCATCACCATCATCGCCATCATCATCATCATCATCATCATCATCATCATCATCATCGTCATGATCATGATCGTCGTCATCATCATCATCATCATCGTCGTCGTCGTCATCATGAAGATCATCATTGCCAACATCATCGCCATTCTCTCCAGCATACATAGCATCATCATCATCACCACCATCCCCTCATAATCATTATCATCATCGTCATCATCATCGATGTTATCATCATCAACATCATCATTGTAAACATCATCATCATAAGTAGCATCATCATCATCACCATCCCCATCATAATCGTTGTCATCATCGTCATCATCATCAATGTCATTATCATCAACATCATCATTGTAATCATCATCATCACCATATTGATCATCAACATCGTCGTCGTCATCATGATAACCATCAACATCATCATCATCTATAACATCATTGTCATCATAAGCATCATCGTCATTGTCGTCATATTCATCGTCATCACTAATCATCATCATCATCATCATCATCATCGCCATCATCATCATCATCATCATCATCATCATCATCATCATTGCCATCATCATCATCATCATCATCATCGTCATCATCATGATCATCATCGTCATCATCGTCATCATCATCATCATCATTGTCATTGTCGTCATCAGATGATCATCATTGCCATCATCATCGCCATCATCATCATTGTCATCATCATCATTGTCATCATCATCAATGTCATTATCATCAACATCATCATTGTAAAAAACATCATCGTAATCGTCATCATCACCATATTGATCATCAACATCGTCGTCGTCATCATGATAACCATCAACATCATCATCATTTATAACATCATTGTCATCATAAGCATCATCGTCATTGTCGTCATATTCATCGTCATCACTAATCATCATCATCATCGCCATCATCGCCATCATCATCATCATCATCATCATCATCATCGTCGTCGTCGTCGTCGTCGTCATGATCATCATTGTCGTCATCATCATCATCATCATCATCATCGTTGTCATCATGACGATCATCATTGCCAACATCATTGGCATCCTCTCCAGCATACGTAGCATCATCATCATCATCACCATCCCCTCATAATCATTATCATCATCGTCATCATCATCGATGTTATCATCATCAACATCATCATTGTAAAAAACATCATCGTAAACATCATCATCATAAATAGCAACATCATCATCATCATCGCCATCCCCATCATAATCGTTGTCATCATCATCATCATCATCCTCAATGTCATTATCATCAACATCATCATTGTAAAAAACATCATCGTAATCATCATCATCACCATATTGATCATCAACATCGTCATCGTCATCATGACAACCATCAACATCATCATCATCTATAACATCATTGTTATCATAAGCATCATCGTCATTGTCGTCATATTCATCGTCATCACTAATCATCATCATCATCATCGCCATCATCACCATCATCATCATCATCATCATCATCATCCTCGTCGTCGTCGTCGTCATGATTATCATCGTCGTCGTCATCATCATCATCATCGTCGTCGTCATCATGGCGATCATCATTGACATCATCATCACCATACTTTCCATCATACGTAGCATCATCATCATCATCATCATCACCATCCCCATCATAATCATCACCATCCCCATCATAATCATTGTCATCATCATCATCATCATCAATGTTATCATCATCAACATCATTGTAAACATCATCATCATAAGTAGCATCATCATCACCATCCTTATCATAATCGTTGTCATCATCATCATCATCATCATCAATGTTATTATCATCAACATCATCATTGTAATCTTCATCATCACCATATTGATCATCAACATCATCGTCGTCATCATTGATAAATAATTGTCATTGAATCCCCCAAAACAAGGATGTTTTGTGTTCTCATATCTAGACTGCGCAATAAAACTTAGTATGGAACAAGTACTTATGCTTCATTATCGTACTTAAATTCCTTTGGGATCATGTAAGATCCCCTCACACCTACCATCTATTTTGAGAAAAACAATTTTATCATGCCAAGTGGGGAGATATTTACATTTTTATTCAACATTTATGTTGTGTATGTGTCATTTTATTCTAGTTTTTCGTAATTGGTCAACAATGTTAACTTTCTAGTTATTTAATGACATTTATTTAGAGAAGCGTTTGGACTAAATCATGGTAGAGAAAAAAGAATAGTTCAAGGTGATTTCACAAACATGTTTAATGAGTATATTTAGGTCTTATTAGTTATCACCAAGTTCAATCATTCCTAAAAGTTAATACATTACCAAAGACATGTTTTCTTCAATTCATGATGTTTGATATGAAAAATTAACATTTACAACCATCATCTTGAAATAAAAAAAATTAGTTTGGAACTTCAAGCTCTTTAATGAATTGTGATAATTTTTAATTGTAAGATCTACATGTTGTCTCCTTTTATAAGAATAATATTAATGACGTTTATCATTATAACTTTAGTTAGAGATTTTTTATCTCTTTTTTTTAATTTGATATAAAAAAAATTATTTTTATGATTTAATGAAACAAATTTTTTGTTCAAAATAATCAAATTTGATGTGGAATTGTTTTCATGATTTAAAATATAGTATGTTATCACTATTTCTCAGATTAATATTAACAACTATTATTATCTATGTCACTTTGCCTAGAGGTTTTTCAAACCTCTGTTTATATTTAATAAAAAAAATTATAATTATTTTTATGATTTAATGAAACAAATTGAAATTGTTTAACCAGAACAGGGATATTTTTATATTAAATAGAGATGCAATCCATAGCGATGAAAGTTCGTGGCTATAGGGACAAAAAGTCCATCCGTGGCTATAGCGATGATCGTCAGGGGAATTTTCAAATTTTTCCAAAAATTTAAACTGTTTTTCCACGAAAACATCAATTTTAACTGTTTTGTGGCAAACTTTCGTGGGACTTTTGAGCCATATGTAGTAGTGATTAAAAAACTTAATCTATATTATCTTATTCTTTATAATAATTTATATGTATATAGACATGTCTTAATGTAATATTTTGTTGTTGCAATGTTCATGAAGATTGTAAAATTGTATAGAAAATTTAAATTGATTTTCACAATATATTTTATTATATAATTAATTTTAATAATAATATTTTTTTAAATTATAATTTAAGAATTTAAAATTTTTTATTTTCTTCTAAAAAAACATTATGAATTTATATATCAATTAATATACATATCATGCATTATTATTAAATTAATACAATATATCAATGTGAATCATATATCAACCACTAGTTATAATCCAATACTCGCACACTATGTCTTAACAAAAGCATTCTATGATTTAAAGAAACCATGTTCAATAAAGGAGACCCAATCACCATAGGATTAATTATTTAGTGTGACCATATAAGCAATGAATATGGAATTTTCAACTTTAACGTTTTTTAAGACATGTTTACCTTTTTTTTCATATATTTATAAGGATGTGATTTAACAAGAATTAATATAATATTTAAATCAAGGAAATTGCAATGCTAAAATTAATAGAGAAATTACTATATACCAATTTCAAAACAAAATTACAATTATTTTTAATTCATCATAGATCCATTTTAATTCTAGATTAGATTCTTTCAGAAATATACTTATAATATCTGATGTAATTGGCAAGTTATTATTTGGTATGGTGTAGGTAAGACAATTACTTGTACCACTACAAGGATTTGTCACTATGAATGAAAATGCAAGGAAGCTTTCTCAGTTTAGAGCTTCATTAGAGGAGAGAGGAGATGGAAAATGTTATTGTCCTTGCTATGATTGCAGGGGATTGTAAAATAGAATACTTTTAATAACAACAGCTGAAAGACATTGTAGGGAGAAGGGGCACACCGAAGTGGGTAATGAATATCGTCCCCTGGTAAGAGGTCGTTATTCAATTTTTAATATATTCACTGTAATATTCATCATGTCATGAATTTCAGTAAAATGTCTTATTTTTTATTATATGTTCTATACAGACTAATTTTTCTACGTTGTTTGTAAACTTATAGACAATGCCCCCAAAATGTCTCCCTCCATAGAGTTATATGCCAAGTACTAGAAAAAATACTCACTCACATCCTGACGAACTTCTACATCAGAATATTGAAGATGATCAAGTAGTTATTTTTTATGATATGGATGTAGATAACATTAGTGATACAAATCAGGAAGATGAGATACATAGATTGATCCAAGACACATTTGCTCCAATGGATGAGGACAACCAGGATGATAGTCATGATGTTGATCCTCTACTCAAGAAGTCACGTCAACCTCTTTATGAAGGCTCAAAAACAAATCTTCTATCTGCTATATTGTTGTTAGTGAACTTGAAGGTTTTGAATGGTTTATCAAACACATGTCTGACACAGATACTAAGGTATGTAATTTGTTAATTATTTTTGTATGCATATTCTCAATATATATAGAAAGGGTTGACTTTTTTCCTATATTGTTTTCATTAATTTATTCTTTTGAATTTTGTAGATTGTTAGGTGAGTTTCTATTACCAATTTCAAATATTTTACCATGCACATATCGAGAAATATATGTCATTATGAAAGGATTTGATTTGGAATGGAGTATCAAGCTATTGATGCATGTCCTAATGATAATAACATATACTATGGACAATATGCATTAGAAAATGAATTCCCACAATGTCAAACAAGTAGGTATCAAACCGATAAAGTGACAAAAAAGGTGCCTCAAAAAGTTCTTCGATATATTTCGATAATTCCACATTTCCAGCGGTTGTTCAAGTGTCAAAGTATAGCACAGTTTATGGATTTCCATGCAAAGAACAAAAGTCGTGATGATGTTCTACGAATTCTTGTAGATGGTTCTGCATTGAGGTACATCGAAGAAAAGTGGCCAATTTTTAAAGAAGATCCTCGTAATGTTAAACTTTCTTTGGTAGCTGATGGTGTCAATCCATTTGGAGAGCTTTGTTCTACCTACTCAGTGTGGCCTATTTTTGTTATAAATAATAACCTTCCTCCTTGGATGTCAATCAAGAGAGAGCACACAATGTTGGCAATGATTGTTCCAAGTATTTAATTAATATGTAATTTTTTACTTGAAAGTCTGATCACTAAATATTTCATTGATTTGTTTCATGCATGATAACTATGTCTTTTATATATAACGACATATAAGCGCTAAATATAATTAATCATGTATGTTGGACCAATTAGGAAAGTACTAGGTTAAAGATATGAATGTATATCTTGAGCCTCTTATCAATGAGTTGTTGAAGTTATGGGATGGCATCGCTGTTTATGATATTTCTAGACCAATAGGGCAAAGACGATTTCAATTCCATGGAATACTTGCATTTACAATTCATGATGCTCCCGGGTTAACACATTTTTGTGGTATGTTGTTACTTTCTTTTGTTCCTTAATATTTTATACATCTGTTGAATATAATATCACGCATTGTTTTAAATTGTAATTTTAATTTGCTACACCAATTCATATATCTTGTAGGTCTTCAAAAAAATGGTAAATTTGCATGTCTAGTTTGCGGTGCCAGGATAAAATATCGTCATTGAAGGAGTTTAGCAAAGGAAGTGTTCAATGAGTATAGGAACTTTCTTCCTAAGAACCATAGTTATCGAACTACAAACAAAGAAAAATGTAATGGTAAAGAAGAGAATGGAAAAAAACCATGAATAATGACACCTCACCTATGGAAGTTGGAATATAATAGTGTTAGTTTTTCATAAATTTCAATTTGATCTAGGATCTTAACTAAGAGAATAACATGTACAACATATCTACATCATATCTATAGCATATCAATCATGGACACAATAATGCAAGCACACAAGAGACACAGAGTTTCCCCGAGGAAAACCAAGAAGGTGAAAAACCCCGCAACTTCCTCAGAGATAGATAGAGCAATGATACAATGCAAGTACAAGAGATAGTATTCTCCTAGCAGCAGCTTCTCCTCCTCCACAAGTGCGCCACTCTCCAATGAGAGTATGAGTGAGAATGTGAATGATAAAATATAGTGCGTCCCGCACTCTATTTATACTTGAATTGACTTGCCTAATAACCTTTACTAGGTCGGCCTTAACTTAACCACATAACATAATGCTGACAGGGCCGACCCCTAATAGGGTGGTCTAATAACCCTTTGACCCACATGACTTATACAGGGCCGACCCCACCAAGGTGGTCTAATAACCCATCAAGTATAAGTTACAACACTTACAATATAAATGACGACACTTCTGTATAGAGGAATAATAACATCTCTATAGGAATACAATATACATATATGAAATACATTCCGAAGATACAAATATATCAACACTCCCTCTTAACTAGGAAGGTATTTCTCGACAGAGATCTGCTAGCACAAGTCTTCTTCTCTGGATCATTGTCACTGGATCATCGTCATCGAATCATCATCATCGAATCATCGTCATCGTCATTGCTGCTGCTATCTCAATCAATCTCCGATCTACTCGTCATAGGAAGTTCTACAGAGCCAGTCCTTTTTCATACTAGATGTAGGCCCACCACCTGTAGGTCTTCATCATCACTGGCCATACTGTGGAATCCTCAGGACTGATTATGTGCGTTAAGCCAAAACCTCGAAAGAGCATCCCAGGACTGATTACGAGCATACTGCTCAACCTATCGGATCTCCCAGGATCTTTTACATGCAATTGCACAACCTATCCACGGCCATAGAGTATCATCCTGATACTCATGATCATACTGATCATGTCATCTCAACGAGCAAGCCATCAAGTAGGTACACCTCAAGACTGATTACAATACCTATGCAAGACCTGCAAGATCTCCTAGGACTGATTACATTGCCTCTGCAAAACCTGCAAGAGCATCTCAGGACTGATCATATGCCTCTGCAAAAACCTATGTACCATACTGTCACATCATCGTCTTTAGATCATCTTTATCATCCACGGAGCACGACCAAGATGCACACACACAACACTTACACTCACCGGCATGGAAGGACTTTCCTCTGACCATCCAGGAAAGGCTCAGCACTTACACTCACAAGCATGGAAGGAATTTTCTCTGACCATCCGGGAAAGGCTCACAACACTTACATTGACGACCATGGAAGGACTTCCCTCTGACCATGTCAGAACGGCTACAACAATTACATCACGACCATGGAAGGACTTTGCTCTAATCATGTCGAAAAAGCTCGGTAATTGCATCACGACCATGGAAGGACTTTCCTCTGACCATGTCAAAAAATCCACTCCCAACACTTACATCTGGCCATGGAAGGACTTTCTTCTGACCATGCGAGAATGGCTCTTACATCTCACCATAGAAGGACTTTCCTCTAACTATGTGAGAATGGCTCCGCCCAGCCCTTACATTTCACCATGGAAGGACATTCCTCTAACCATGTGAAAATGGCCCAGCCCTTACATCTCACCATGGAAGGAATTTACTCTAACCATGTGAGAATGTCCCTATGTGCATATGTGTCTCCAGAATCATCACTTCCCCTTGGAAGGTATCTCAATCTGAAGTACACCAAGTCTCCCTTTGAAGTATTCAAACTTCACTCTATCCAGCGGCTTGGTCAACACATCGGCTATCTGCTCATCTATCGCAACATACAGGAGCTTCACTGCTCCTCTCTGCACCATATCCATGATATAGTGATACTTGATATCAATGTGCTTCGACTTGTCATGGAACACTGGGTTCTCTGTCAACTTCACGCAAATCTAGTTGTCGCAATATATACAAGTAGCACTCAGTTGGAGATCAAACAAATCAGACAGTAGCTTCCTAATCCATACTGGCTCACAACTGGCCAAACAAGCTGCTACATACTCTTCTTCAGCTATACTCAGTGCCACACTAGACTGCTTCCTGCTAAACCAAGAGATCATACCAGATGTCATACTAAAGCAGCACCCCGATGTGCTCTTCCGATCAATGGCACTGCCTACCCAATCCGAATCAACATAACCCTCCAGGTTAAACTTTTGATTTGCCTCATACATGAGCGCATAGTCAAATTTACCCTTCAGGTACCTCAGAATATGCTTTGCAGCTATTAGGTGAACATGTCTCGGATCTGTCAAGTACTGGCTCAAGGTGTTCACCGCAAAGCAGATGTCTAATCTTGTATTCGTTAGGTGCATCAAGGACCCAATCATCTAACGATACATCATCACATGATCATCCTGATCATCATCACAGCATCATCCTGATGCATATCATCTAGATAAACACCCTAAAGCTCATCATCCATGATCATCTTGATCATACAGTGCATCCACCTGATGCATACCAAGTATCTACCTGACGTATATCATCATACATGATCTACTTGATCATACAATGTATCCACCTAATACATATCATCATACATGATCTACATGATCATAACAAGCATCTACCATGATGCATATACATATACATGATCCAACTGATCATAACAAGCTTCCAACATGATGCATATACAAAGCAGTAACTGGAGCATCGTTCTGATGCTCATCATCTAGCGCTTACATCCACAGCCATGGAACGATCCTCCTCTCACCATGCTTGGCATGGCTCCAACAAATGTGTCCATCACTTCTTCCTTGAAGTGTCGTCAATCTGAAGAACACCAAGCAAGAAATCTGTCTTGACATCCATCTGGTGTATCTTCCATTTCATCACTTGCTTTGTATTTCTCTATGCTTCCTTGTGTAGCATGCTTAATCTTATAGATCCACTCGGAAGTCACAACAAACTTCCCTTTATGTCTTGGGACCACATCCCAAACATCATTCTTCATGATCGAAGGATCATGGCATTCTTCCTGGATCCTAGGAACTTCAATATATTCAATATCTTCAATAGATAACTTTGTTGCTGGAACAAATTTTGTAGTCCTTCTTTTGTAGGTGCTCATAAACGATCTTTCCTACAAAACAAGTTAAATTGCATGATTAGAAACTTCTCATAGTTTTCAGAACAAATTCTTACGCATAAATAAATATGTCATACAGTCATGCAATTATTTTAGCCAATGCTTCAATACAACATTTATCCATATCCGATAACTTTCTAGATGCCTTCCAATCTCTACCAGAACATTGTTAAGAGTTTGCACTACTTCTACCATGTCAGCAAATAGGTTTCATTCTAGATAAGTAGCAATGGAACGTTGTACATTTCCATGGGCCACTTACCCATCACATGCATATTACTAGTATACTATTCATTAATGCAATTATTCTAATATGCATAATACACACCCTCAGTCTAGGAACATAAGTATATACATCATTGAACAATATTATTTAAACAAACAAATATGCAAGAAATGACAATTCAAATACTTATCTTTGTTTGGTTTGCAAGGTGGACTCCCTCTCAATATTTGCTTCCTTGTAGGAACTACTAGAGTGTGCTCCCTCTTGATCTTTGCTTCCTAGATTACCTGTTTTTTAACTTATATCCATCCTCAATCATTATGCATACTTACTAGTATTATCATTGTGTTACCCTCGAGATCTCATACATACATTCATTAGTATAATCTTAATACTATAAAAAACATTATGATTATAAGTAATCTTAAACATGTATGGTCAAGATCATTTCATACACAGATAATAAACATTAGTATTCAAGGTTTCAAGGAATACTTCTTTTACTCATGCATATTCTTTATTTGACCAAAAGACTTTTCTGGTTAGTCATATCATCAATCAATGTAAGAGACATAATATGCATAAACCCTTGATTACTTACATTTCTAACTTCATGAATAATCATTATCAACCATGCCATTTATACTTATATAAGAGATCCTAACACAAGGTAGGATTCTAACTTGATATAGGAAAAACATACTTGGATTAGCATGCTAGCTAGTTATGTCTAACATACCCGCATAATGTCTTCTTGTTCTCTTCAATGACTTGTGCTAGTAACCTGCATATCTCATGGGTTAACCATTATAGAACCAAGTTATACATACCTCATAAGTAGATCTTCTATGTGATCCATGGCAATGGATGAACCTTTGTCTTCATGTCACCATGGTCATATGTTCTTGAACTAGAACATGATTTGTCTTTCTTGATGTACCTTTTGTGTTAGCGGACAACATCAACCTCATAAAACACCACAATGCATTAGTACAATCATAAGTGTCAAAACCCTAATCAATGAATATATTCTATCATGCATTCATAATTTTATTAAGGTGATACGACAAGTCTAAAGTTAATCAAGATTGTACTAGCCTTAATGAAGACAAACATACCATAAAATTAATCATGAACAGATCTCGAAACATACCTGGATAAGTCATACCTATCGAGATTTCTTGTAATCTGCTTATGTAAGCCCTTAGCCTTATCTCCCTCTGAAACTGGAACTTCTTCACTTATGTAGGTGACCAATCCACTCTCTTCTAGGATTAACCCAATCCACTTGATTTACAGAAACAGGATCTGGAGCTGGATTAGGGTTTGTCAGAGAAACCCTAAAAATTCAAAATTTGAATTTCAAACTTCTAAAAGGATAGAAAGATGTGCCTTGATGAGTTGATCAACCTGGTATACTTAGAATTTGAAAACTACAAAGTTTCACCCCTCAAAATTGCTTTGAAACTTCTGGATCTTCTAGACACGATCCCAAACTAGGGTTTGATAAATCCCACCCTTCTGCCAAACCAAAAGGTTTGATCCAAAGCTCTAAACTTTGATTTTTCTAAGGAGCTTCCAGCCATGGTCATAGACTTAAAAAATTTCAACTTTTGCAGAAGCCCTAATTTTCCACTTTTCTAATCAAAGTCCCGAACTAGGGTTTGATCAAGCCCAGCCTTCTTCCCAACCAAAAAATTTGAACTTGGTCTCTAAATTTTGATTTTGATGAGTATCATTCAACTGTGATCTCAGATTACAAAAATTCCAACTTTCTCCAAAACCCTAATTCCCAGAGCCATGAATGAAGGTGCTCAAAACCCAATTCTATTTTGACAGAAATATGCACCTGAATGTTTCTTGTGTAACTCTGAAATTATGAATCCACAGGGTCTGAAACTTCTACCTCTAGTATCCCGACCTGTCATCTTTCCAACACCATAGGTCTGACCTCAATTGGATTCTCTGAGAGACATTTATGCCAAGTGTCGCAACGTGACCTGTTTATGGGATAAAACGGGGGAGCAAAATTGTACAGAGTGCTGCGTGTCCCTAGTTCACTTTCGGCCTCTGAATCTTCGGCTTGTGAAAGTAAAGTCTGTTCCCTACCTGTCACATTTTACGAAATTTCATTTGGAGCTTCCTATCCCAAGTTATGACCTTTTTTCCTAGGTTACCTATTTATGACTTAGATCTGGAAGAGGCAGAAACCCTAGATTGTACAGATCGTAAAACACAAAGTACAACGAATTAGAAGTTCTGCTTCGGAAACAAGGTACATGGGGATCTTATATTTGACCTGTAAGTGTTTTAGATCCTGAAACCTCTCCGAAATGGATTTATAGTGAAAGTTCTATGATGACTGGTTTTTTCTATATCAAGCCCTAACTTTGCAAGTGCAACAAGTGTCATAAATGCCATACCATGCCTTCTTTCAGGCTAGCTCTGATACCATGTTAGTTTTTCAGAAATTTCAATCTGATCTAGGATCTTAACTGAGGAATAACATGTACAACATACCTACATCATATCTATAGCATATCAATCATGGACACAATAATGCAAGCACACAAGAGACATAGAGTTTCATCGGGGAAAACCAAGAAGGTGAAAAACCCCGCAATTTCCTCAGAGATAGATAGAACAATGATACAACCCAAGTACAAGAGATAGTCTTATCCTAGCAGCAGCTTCTCCTCCTCCACAAGTGTGCCACTCTCCAATGAGAGTATGAGTGAGAAAGTAAATGATAAAATAGAGTGCCTCCCACACTTTATTTATACTTGACTTGAATTGCTTAATAACCTTTATTAGGTCCGCCTTAACTTAACCACATAACATAATGCTGACAAGGCCGACCCCCAATAGGGTGGTCTAATAACCCATCAAGTATAAGTCACAACACTTACAATATAAATGACAACACTTTCGTATAGAGGAATAATAACATCTCTATAGGAATACAATATACATATATGAAATACATTCCGAAGTTACAAATACATCAACAAATACAAACCGTTAAGGTATGCCAATTTTTTTTTGTATTGAATTATGTTCAGTGCAATATGTTATACCTATATTGATTAATTAGTTTTAATTTGATTTTGTTGATGTTTCATGAATGTCGTTAAGGCACGAATGGGCTTCTATGAGGAATCGAAATTTACCTGATTCAATTCAGAAGGTTGCCATACTACAAGCACCGACAAATAGTTCATTTGTTTTACACAATGCATATCGGCAAGAACATAATAGAAATGTTATGGCGAATATTAGATGGAAGGACTGACAGAGAAAAAATTGGAAAGATTTGTAGTACATTCAAGAAGCTAATCACGCATTGCAAAGTGTGATCGTTAATTCTAATAGCGATGGCCGTCAACATAATATTAGTCTTCCTTGGTGCTTGACGGAGCAACAGAACAATATTGTAAAAGAGGTCATAAAAAAAATCAGGTTTCCGACGGGTTTTTCGTCAAACATAAAGAATATCTTGACGAAAAAATGTGATTTTTCTGGGGTTAAAACACATGACCAGCATACATTCATTAAGGTAATCATAAGTCTATAGTATATTTCATTATCGATATGCACTATTTTATTAATTTTATTTTCTTATTTTGAAATAAATATTAATAATTATGTGTTTTTTCATACAATATGCTCTACCTTTATCTCTTCCAGAGAACTTTGACAACAACATAAAACATATTATTTATGTTCTTGGAGAATACATGAGGTAAGTAATGTTTTACTTGGAAAATGTACTTGGTCTATGGTTTGTAGCGGAACTTATTGACATATTATGTTTTTCCCGCAAATATTATATATGCCTTGATATTTTGTTTTATTGCATCATTTGCAGGTGGCTTTCATCAAAAGAAATCCATAAAGAAGATATAAGGCATTGGAAGAGAGAAATTCCCCAACTAATGTGTGAAATGCAACAGTATCTACCTCCAGCATTCTTCAATGCAAAAGACCACTACCTCATACACCAAGTTGAGGAGATTGAATTATGTGGACCAGTACACACAAGGTCGATGTGGATGGTGGAGAGGCAGTTGAAGTCATTGAAGGATTTTGTTAGACAAAGAGCGCGGACCAAGGGTTCTATGGTTGAAGGATATATGGTATATCAATGCATGGTGTACATTACTGAATATCTACCTAAATTAGTAGAAAATATGAATGTCCCTCGCATTTGGCATCTTGACTCCATCAACAAATTTGAAGGGGAGGTCCTATTGGGGAGAGGTACATTGAGGACTGTGAAAGGTAATTATTATTATACGTTGAATTAATATGTTACACATTTATTTTTTCCAATTTTATATTATCATACTATTTTTTAACTCTTGTTAATAATTATGCATTTTCAACTATATTACACTATGTGCCTTTAATGATATCTAATTAATGATATTGAATTGTTATTTTATCCTATAGTTGGTCGAGTGTGGGATGCTTTATATTTATACATTGCAAACAACCTTGTATGGATGGAGCATTGGATAAAAGATTGCGAAGAATTCTTCAGTAGGTTAGCATGGGAAGGGGTCAGTAACATGATTAAACCAACTCATCATCTTCGACATCAAATTCCTGACCTTATTGAGCAAAGGGAAGTTGATTTAGCCTATAGTTTAAAAGATAAAAAGGCAAGTAAATTTTTCACCCGCATTTTTTCTAGTTACTTCGATCCATTTTTCCAATTACATTTCGTTTGTTTAAGTTTTCAATTATATTTACTAACTCCTATATGACGTTTATTAATTCACAATATATTTTTAACATGTTGTCAATGTTGCAGTTGAAACATCACAAGGTTATGTGGTGTAATGGTCGTAAATTTCATATCAAAAAGTCGGATGATAACAGGAAAACCTTGGATTGTGGGATAACTGCAGTGTTTAAGGTCACCAATGTTTCCTCTAGAAGTGATAGACATCCAGAAGAAACCGAGAATAGGTACTATGGGCATTTGGAGGACATTATTGAGTGTGATTTTAATTCCTTTAAAATAGTTTTGTTTGAGGTGAAGTGGTACAGGATACGAATGCATGAACGTGACCCTGAAAGAACTATTATTGAGCATGCTAATGGATTTACCATGGTTAATACAAGGGCATTTGGAATGGGTACAGAGCCTTATGTTCTTCCAAGTCAATGTGAGCAAGTCCACTACTCCGAGGTACCAGGTAAAGTAGGTTGGTCATACATTGTTCAATACGATCCAAGAGGAAGACCAGTAAAGTATAATCATGTACTAGATGATGAAGATAATCACGAAGAAGAAGAAGATGATGATGAAGATAATCACGAAGAAGAAGAAGATGATGATGTAGCAGACGATGATCTCATTGACGATATGGATGACTATATTAGCGAAGATGACTTTGATGCTGATGACGATGTGAATGATCCTTTCATAAATATCTATTAAGAACAAAATCCTGATATAGATTTTGAGTTCGATGAATGATATTTAATTGTTGAGAAGTAGAGGTATGCAATGTTTATAGGTTAAAGTAAATGCACTCACCATATGTTGATTTTGTTGATTAACTTGTTAATATTTGAAATGTAGTTTTCTAATCTTATGTTCTACATGTGTAGTAGCGTGGGTGTTCCTGGAGGTTGTAGTGGTAATTTATGTTCGACTACAAAATGAAGTTATAATATTTATGTGTTAATTTCTGGGTTATTTCATATTAGAACAATTCTCATAAGTTTTATACAAATGGATTGGTAACTTAAATTGTCATAATATTTTGAACAATATTGTCATCAATGTTCATATTTTTAATACAATGATAGACCAAGTTGTATGTCTTTTTCAAATCATGAGTTAGAATAACATTTATTCAATAGGTTATGATGGTCACAAGACTTAAGGCTAATGACATATCAAGCAACATTAAATACTTTCTTTAATGAAAAAACATATGTTGTTTGTTGGTGCTCTTTATGGTAGATAGTAAATACTTTCTTTAATGAAGAAGCATATCTTGTTGGTGTTTTAATGGTAGATATAACATTTTTAACAATTTATACCTCGTTTTTATTTAATAACCATCTTGTTGCTTCCAAAGTATGTTGACCTTACCTTCTTCAACATATACTCTAGCCATGTGTATTTTATCTAACTCCTTCCTGTCAAATATAATAAACTGCTTTGCAAATGACTCCCTACTTTCCATCTAACTTTCCAAAATTCTTGTTGAAAAATCGTTTGATTGTTTGAATGTTTTTTTTATGGCAAATAGCATAAGCATTAGTGACGACAAGATTAATTTTTGGTTGATTGGAGGTAAGGATAATCCTTCTTGGTTAATATGTCGTTGGTGACACATAGGAGACACACTTATTGTTTGCTACTTAGAAATTATGTTTGGTGTGAATCTCTCTTTGTTAAACATGTGGGAATGGTGCCTTGAAAAGATGTACGAAAAAATGCATAGTTTGTGGTACAAGGATCTTCAATTGCTAAATGTTTCACAGTTTTTAGCATTTTTATGGAGGTTCTTGCTGGTTTGGAGAGGAATCTTGAAAATTTTTAATACAATTAAATTGACATCTAGCCAACATTCAAATATGTTGAATAGGCCTTTTATCTCAAACAACACCATTGCTTCACCACAATATTTTAGGATTGTTGGTACCATTGTGAAATTAATATATGAATTAATTATAATTAATGTATATTGGTGTTGTGAAATTAATATATGAATTAATTATAATATTTGTGAAATTAATATAATTATAAATAATTAATATATATTGTTGAAATTATAATATTGAAATTAATATGATATTCTAATTTCTTAAACATCAAACAAAACATACATGTCTTCATCGATACTTGTCTCCATCGAGCTTGGCGAAAACACTGATCTGTTGCTCTGGTTCGATGGCACCCTTGCATGAAACCGGCTACGATTCGGTGTCCTCCTTCACTGTGCAACTTTTACTGTTGAATTGCTATGAGGGTTGTTGAATTTTGTTTCTTTGGGGCAGCTGGAGCTCCTCCTTCACTGTGCAACTTTCACTGTGCTCCAGTCGTGTCTGCATATCCCCGCAGACCCTCAATGGAAACCATAAGTTGAAACCCTCCTCTATTCAGTCGAATCTCTGCATTTTTGGTGCGAATTAGGTGGTTGCAATGTATTTGCAGAGTTAAGGGTTGTCCCTTATTTTAATTTCTAAGTATTTTGTTGTAAGTATTTGTCAAGGTAGGGTTTAGGGTGAGGTTTTCCTAGTTTCGGTGTCTTAGTGTGTGGTCAAAGTCAAAGGTCTGCATTTGAATTCAGCAACCATGCATTTGGAGGAATCTTGGAATGGATTGCTGTCCTTGACTGTTCCAGAAGTTTAGTTATATTTCATAACACACATGTTTTATCTTTTCAGAGAGCTCAGTAGATTAAGAAATAGGGTAAATTTTTGTGTTTTGGATGATCATGCCCAGAAATAAGGGAAAGATTGTAATTAGATCTCTAGTTTGAAGCATTTGAATATGGTATTGTTGATGTATATGTAACTTCGGAATGTATTTCATATATGTATATTGTATTCCTATAGAGATGTTATTATTCCTCTATACAGAAGTGTCGTCATTTATATTGTAAGTGTCGTAACTTATATTTGATGGGTTATTAGACCACCTTGTTGGGTTCAACCTTGTATAAGACATGTGGGTAAAAGGGTTATTAGACCACCCTATTGGGGGTCGGCCCTGTCAGCATTATGTTATGTGGTTAAGTTAAGGACGAACTAGTAAAGGTTATTAGGCAAGTCAAGTCATGTATAAATAGAGTGTGGGAGGCACTCTATTTGATCATTCACTTTCTCTCTTATAATCTCATTGGAGAGTAGCGCACTTGTGGAGGGGGAGAAGCTGCTGCTAGGAGAAGACTATCTCTTATGCTTGGGTTGTATCATTGCTCTATCTATCTCTGAGGAAATTGTGGGGTTTTTCACCTTCTTGGTTTTCCCCGGTGAAACTTTGTGTCTCTTGTGTGCTTGCATTATTGTGTCCATGATTGATATGCTGTAGATATGCTATACATGTTATTCTCTTAGTTAAGATCCTAGATCATATTGAAATTTCTAAAAAACTAGCATGGTATCAGAGCTAGCCTGAAAGAAGGCATGGTATGGCATTTATGACACTTCTTGCACTTGCGAAGCTAGGGCTTGATAGAGAAAAAACTAGTCATCGTAGTACTTTCACTATAAATCCATTTTAGCAAGGTTTCAGGATCTGAAAATATTATAGGTTGAATATAATATCCCCACGTACGTTGTGTCCAAAGCACAATCTCTAATTCATTGTAATTTGTGTTTTATGATCTATACAATCTAGGGTTTCTGCCTCTTCCAGATCTAAGTCATAAACAGGTGACCTAGGAAAAAAGGTCACCACTTGGGCTAGGAAGTTCCAAATGAAATTTCATAAAATGTGACAGGTAGGGAATGGACTGTAGTTTCTCAGGTAAGATTTCCAGAGGCCGAAGTTGAACCAGTGATATGTGGCACACCGTACAAGTTCGCTCTCCTATTTTATCCCATAAACAGGTCACGTTGCGACACTTGGCATAACTCTCTCTCAGAGAATCCAATTGAGGTCAGACCTATGGGGTTGGAAATATGACAGGTCAAGCTACCACAAGGGTAAGTTTCAGACCCTGTGGATTTGTAATTTCAGAGTTACACCAGAAACAATCAGGTGCATATTTCTGTCAAAACAGAATTTGATTTCAAGCACCTTCATTCATGGCTCTAGGAATTAGGGTTTCGAAGAAAGTTGGTATTTTTGTAATTAGAGACCACGACTGAATTCTACTCATCAAAATTGAAATTTAGAGACAAATATCAGATTTTTTGGTTGGGTAGAAGGTCGGGCATGATCAAACCCTAGTTCGGGACCTTGATCGGAAAAGTGAAAAATTAGGGCTTCTGCAAAAATGGGAATTTTTAAAATCTGTGATCATAGCTAGAAGATCCTTTGAAAAATCAAAGTTTAGAGATTTGGATCAAACTATTTGGTTGGGTGAAGCTCCGGGAAACTCAAACCCTAATTCAGGGTCCTCCCAAGTGAATCGAGGAATCTAAAAGGCAATTTTGAGGGGTGAAACTTTGCAGTTTTCAAATTATGAGTATACCAGGTTGATCAGCTCATCAAGGTGCATCTTTCTATCCTTTCACAAGTTTAAAATTCAAAGTTTTAATTTTTAGGGTTTCTCTAACAAACCCTAATCCAGCTCCAGATCCAGTTTCTACAAATCAAGTGGATTGGGTTAATCCTAGAAGAGAATGGTTTGGTCACTTGCATAAGTAAAGAAGTTCATGTTTCAGAGGGAGATGAGGCTAAGGCCTTACATAAGAAGATTACAAGCAATCTCGACAGGTATGACTTATCTAGGTATGTTTCGAGATCTGTTCATGATTAAGTTTATGGTATGTTTGTCTTCATTAAGGTTAGTACAATCTTGATTAACTTTAGACATGTCGTATTGTTGATGTATATATAACTTCGGAATGTATTTCATATATATTTATTGTACCCTTATAAGAGATGTGTTATTCCTCTATAAGGAAGTGTCGTCATGTGGATTGACAAGTGTCGCAAGTGTGTGTACTTGCCGATGGGTTATTAGACCACCATGTGTGGGGTTGGCCCTAAAATATATATTATATTGTGGATGTATCTATATAGACAAGTCGTCCCCATAAGGTCACTGGGCAAACATGTTAAGTATAAATAGAGATCGGGAGATCTCTTTTTGGATCATTAGGAAACACACACTTCTTTCACTTAGAAAGTGGCGCACTAGTGAGGAGGAGGATCATCTGCTCTAGGAGACTATCTCAAGTGTATTTTGGTTGTACTTTGGTTGAGCCATTGCTCTCTCTATCTCTGAGGAAGTTGTGGGGTTTTTCACCTTAGGGTTTTCCCCATGGAAACTCTATGTCTCTTGTCTCTCATGCTTTTGAATCTTGTGATGCTTGTCATGATTATTGTGATTGTTATGCATTGATATACTATATATGTTATTCTCTCAGTAAAGATCCAAGAGTATTGTGAATTAATGCTCAAATTTTAACATGGTATCAGAGCTAACCTGAGAAGAAGACATTTTGCAGTGACAGAAACTTGAGTTTCTTGTTTATTGGGTTTCTCTCCACATTTTTTGGAAAATCAGTATAGTAGATTGACTCTACTCATCAAGGAGAAGCTATCTGTCCAATCAGAATTCAATTCTGAGTATTTTCAGATTTGGCCCTAAAAATTAGGGTTTCCATAAAAATAGGAATTTATGAAATCTGAAGCCATAGCTGGAAGCTCCTTGCAAAAATCGAAGTTTAGAGCTTTGGATCGAGATTTTTGGCTGGGTAGATCTCCGGAAAACTCAAACCCTAATTCAGGGCTCTCCTTAGTGAACCCAGGAGGACAAAAAGGCAAATCTGAAGGGTAAAGATTTGCTGATCTCAAATTCTAAATGCACCAGGCTGATCAGCTCATCAAGGCGCATCTTTCTATCCTTTCAGAAAGTTGAAATTCACATTTTGAATTTTTAGGGTTTTTTCGACAAGCCCTAATCTGGGACCAGTTCCAGTTTTCAGCATTTCAAGTGGTAAGACCTAAATATTTTCTATTTCATTTGAAGTACTCTTTAAGATGTCTCAGCACACCAAGCTTGAAGGGGCTAATAACTTCCGAGCTTGAAAGTATAGGATTGGGTTAATCCTGGAAGAGGATGAGTTGGACTCATATATAAAAGAAGACATCCCTATCCCAGAGGATGAAGAGGCTAAGGTATTTCATAAGAAGAACTTGGTCAAGGCAAAGAGAATCATTGCTGATTCTATCAAAGACCATCTCATACCCCATGTGTCTTCTCTAAAGACACCCAAGGCTATGTTTGACTCTTTGACCAAGCTATTTGAAGGAAAGAACATAAATCGGAAGATGACCCTACGGGATCAATTGAAAGGGGTCAAGATGTCGAATGGAGAAACCATTCAATCCTATTTCTCCAAGGTCTCTTAGATCAAGGAACAACTTGAAGTTGTAGATGAAATGGTGGAGAATGGTGAAATTGTTATGACTACTTTGAATGGCCTACCTAGGTCATGGGACTCTTTTATCCAGGGGATCTGTGCCAGAAAGAAGTTAATCTCCTTCAGCAGATTATGGGAGGAATGTTCTCAAGAAGAAGCAAGGCTTGTTGCAAGAGAAGAGAAGATGGGAAATGAGGATCAAGCTCTCACAGCTCACACTAAGAAGGGCAAGTTCAAGAGGGAGCCATCCCATCACAAGAAGAAATATTCTCATCATTTTCACAAAGACAAGAAAGATCTAAGGTGTTTCACTTGTAATGAGAAGGGTCACTTTGCTTCCGAATGTCCCAAGAACAGAAGGGACAAACACAACAACAACAACTCCAGCAAGAAGAAGAAGGGTAACAAAAGAAGGTACCATGCTCATGCTACCGAAGATGATGAACCTCCAAAGAAGAAGGCTAGGGCAGAAAGTGATGATAGTAATGATGACTCATAAAGTGAAGAAGAGCATGTTCTAATCTCTGCTCTCACAGGTACTATCTCCCATGGTTGTAATGATGGGTTAATTGACAGTGGGGCTTCCAAACACATGACTGGGTTTAAAGAATCCTTTGTAAATCTGTTTGAACATCAATCACCCCATAAAGTGAAACTTGGGGATGATTATCAATATCCCATCAAAAGAAGTGGTGAAGCCTCCTACAACCTAGATTCTGGAAAATCTTTGAAGATGAAAGAAGTCCATTATGTACCTGGGCTCAAGAAGAACTTACTCTCCATCTTTGCATTGGATACAAAAGGTATGAGGGTTGCATTTGTGGATGGCCAAGTCCTAATGTGGCCAAAGGGAAAGACCATAGATGATGCAGTTGTGATTGGAGAGCAAGAGGGAGGTTTGTATAAATTAAAAGGACAACCTGAACATGCCATGGTGCATGAATCCATGGAGCCAAGTGAACTTTGGCATAGAAGACTTGCTCATATGCACTATAGGGAACTTCCAATTGCAAGCAAGGATGTAGAGGGTCTTCCTGAAATCAAGACCAAACATGAAGGTGTTTGCAAAGGATGTGCAAAAGGTAAGAATATTAAGAAGGCTTTCCCAAGCAGTGAAAGCAAGGCAAAAGATATCCTGGAAATCATCCACTCAGATGTATGTGGTCCTATGTCATCCAGTTCTCTAAGTGGGTATATTTACTATGTCTCATTTATTAATGACTTCTCCTGGAAGAATTGGGTATATTTCTTGAAAAACAAAGATGAGGTGTTCGATAAGTTCAAGGAATTCAAAACCTTGATGGAGAATCAAACTGACAAAAAGATCAAAACATTCAGATCCGATAATGGTTGAGAATTAACCTCAGGTGACTTCAAGATGCTTTGCAGTGATTCAGGGATTAAGAGGGAGTTGACTGCTCCTTATAATCCTCAACAGAATGGAGTTGCAGAAAGGAAGAACAGAACAATCATGGAAGCAACAAGGGCAATGCTACATGACTAGGATCTACCTATGCATCTATGGGTAGAAGCAGCTAGAACAGTTGTATATGTGAAGAACAGAACACCCCACAAGATATTGGACAACAAGACACCAGAAGAGGTCTTTTCTGGTAAGAAACCTAAAGTCAGCCATCTCAGAATATTTGGTTGTCCAGTATACACTCATGTCCCAAAGGAAAAGAGGACCAAACTAGATCCTTCAGGAAAGAAGGGTATCTTTGTGGGTTACAGTGAAAGCTCGAAAGCTTACAGAATATACTTTCCAGGGTTCAAGAAGATTGATGTCAGCAAGGATGTAACATTTGATGAAAACTCAGCATTCATCAAATCAAGGAAGGCACCTATTAAAGTTTATGAAGAACCTAAGGAAACTAGATTTCAAGACACTACCATGACTGAAGCAATTCCAGAAGTTGTTCGTGAGTTTGAAGATCCGCAAGAACCTGTAGATCCACCCTGTGAGGATAACTCTCACAAGAGGAAACCTTCATGGGCTATAGAGCTCATTCAAGATGTAGAAAAATTTGGCATTCCATAAGAAGAACACAGAGCAAAGAAGAGAACCAGATCACATACTAGCTATGTTGCTTTACTCTGTGACATTATGAACAAAGAAGCTTCGAGTTATGAAGAAGCAGCGGAAAAGAAAGAATGGAAGGATGCCATGGTTGAGGAATACCAATCAATAATGAAGAATGATGTTTGGGATGTTGTCCCAAGACCTAAAGATAAGTCTATTGTGACTTCCAAATGGATCTACAAAATCAAGCATGCTGCAGATGGCAGTGTAGAGAAATACAAAGCAAGATTCGTAGCTCATGGCTTCTCTCAGAAAGAGGGAATAGATTATGAAGAAACTTTTTCACCTGTAGCCAGGTATATTTCCATCATAATAGTACTTGCCCTGGTTGCAGCAATGAAATGGAAAATACACCAGATGGATGTCAAGACTACTTTCTTGAATGGTGTAGTTGAAGAGGATGTATACATGGAGTAGCCACTCGGTTTTGAAATACACAACAGAGAGTCATATGTGTGCAGATTGAAGAAAGCCTTGTATGGCTTGAAGCAAGCTCCCAGAACTTGGTATGGTAGGATGGACAGTTTCCTATCTAGCTTGGGATTTACCAAGAGTAAAGCGGATTCCAACCTCTACTACAAGGTTGAGGAAGGGAATCCTGTGATTCTACTCCTGTATGTGGATGACTTATTTGTAACAGGAGATGACAGATTGATTGCAGATACTGAGAGGAAGCTTGCTGCTGAGTTCAATATGAAAGATTTGGGAATGATGCATTATTTCCTAGGTATGGAGGTGTGGCAGAATTTAGGTGGGATCTTCCTTGGTCAAGGGAAGTACATAGTAGATATTCTGAAGAGATTTGGGATGATTTTTTGCAAGGCCATGGCCACACCCATGGCATCGAATCTAAAGCTTCTATGTGATGCTTCATCTGAGACGGTTGATGTCTCTATGTATCGTCAGATGATTGGCTCCTTGATGTACCTGACGAACACAAGACCAAATATTTGCTTTGCAGTGAACACATTGAGCCAGTTCCTGATGGATCCAAGGAGTGCTCATCTGGTTATTGTAAAGCATGTTTTGAGGTACCTAAAGGGGATTATGGGCTCAAGTATGAAGCGAATCAAAAGTTTAACCTGCAGGGTTATGTTGATTCAGATTGGGATGGTAGTGCTGCAGATAGGAAGAGCACATCTAGGTGCTGCTTCAGTATGGGATCAGGTGTGATCTCTTGGTTCAGTAGGAAGCAGTCCTGCATAGCACTGAGTACAGCTAAGGCAAGGTATGTTGCAGCTTGTTCAGCTAGTTGTGAGGAAGTATGGCTACGGAAGCTACTGTCTGAGTTATTTGATCTCCCATTGGATGCTACTGGTATATTCTGCGATAACCAGAGTTGTGTGAAGCTGTCTGAGAACCCAGTGTTTCATGATAGGTCGAAACACATAGAGATCAAATATCACTATATCAGGGATATGGTGTAGAGAGGAGCCGTGAAGCTCCTGTATGTTGCGACTGACGAGCAGATTGCAGATGTGCTGATGAAGCCACTAGCCAGGGTGAAGTTCGAGTACTTCAGGGAGAGGCTTGGTGTTCTTCAGATCAACGACACTTCGAGGAATAAGTGATGGACACATTTGCTGATGCCATTCCAAGCATGTTGGAAGGAGGATCCTTCACATAGCTGTGGATGTAAGCGCTGGATGATGAGTATCAGGACGATGCTCCAGTTACTGCTCTGTATATGCATCATGTTGGATGTTGGATATGATCAGTTTAATCATTTATATTGTATGTATGTACGCATCATGTTGATGCTGGATATGATCAGTTGGATCATTTATATTTGTATGTATGTACGCATCGTGTTGATGTTGGATATGATCAGTTGGATCATTTATATTTGTATGTATGTACACATCGTGTTGATGCTGGATATGATCAGTTGGATCATTTATATGTATGTACGCATCATGTTGGATGCTGGATATGATCGGTTGGATAATTTGTATGTATTTGTATATGCATCATGTTGGATGCTTGGACCATGTATCTGTATCAGGTGGATACATTGTATGATCAGGTAGATCATGTATGTTGATATGTATCATGTATCTGTATTTGTATCGGGTGGATACACTATATGATCAGGTGGATCATGTATGGTGATATGTATCAGGTAGATACTTTGTGTGCATTAGGTGGATGCATTGTATGATCAGGTTGATCATGATGATGAGCTTCAGGATGTTGCTCTAGATGATATGTACCAGGATGGTACAAGTGATGATGATCAATATGATCATGGGCATCAGGATGATGCCTTGTGCGATGATGATCCATTGGATCATGAGTATCAGCTTGATACTTGGAGGTCAGAGATGATATGTGGCAGGTTGTTCAAATAGCATGTAATCAGTCCTGGGAGATCTTGCCGGTCATGCTGCAGCACATAAATGTTCCTGGGGTACTCTTTCTGGTATTGCTATGTAGTATGTAATCAGTCCTCAGATATTCGATAGGTTGAGCTATGTGCTCGTAATCATTCCTAGGATGATGTATTACTACGGAGACATGTAATCAGTCCTGGAGATCCGAGAGGTTGAGCTGTGTGCCCGTAATTAGTTCTGGGATGCTCTTTAGAGATCTTGTCGGTCGTGCTGTGGCACATAAATGTTCCTGGGATGCTCTTTAAAGGTTTTGTCTATCCACATGTAATCAGTCCTGGAGATCTGAGAGGTTGAGCTGTATGCTCGTAATAAGTCCTAGGATGCTCTTTAGAGATCTTGCCGGTCGTGTTACAGCACATAAATGTTCCTGGGATGCTCTTTAAAGGTATTGTGGAGGAGATGCATGTAATCAGTCCTGGGAGATCTTGTTGGTCGTGCTTAGGCACATAAATGTTCCTGCGATGCTCTTTAAAGGTATTGTGGAGGAGATGCATGTAATCAGTCCTGGGAGATCTTGCTGGTCGTGCTTAGGCACATAAATGTTCCTGGGATACTCTTTTCGGTATTGCATCCCCACATAAAATTAGTCCTGAGAGGCCACCTCTATCAGACCGTTCGCACAGATGCTGAAGACCTGCAGGTGGTGGGCCTACATCCAATATGAAAAAGGACAGGCTCTGTAGAACTTCCCATGATGAGTAGAGTCAGAGATTGGTTGAGATAGTAGCAGTAGTGACGATGATGATGACGATGCATCGATGACGATGATCTCGACAAGAAGACTTGTCTAGCAGAACTGTGTCGAGAAATACCTTCCTAGTTAAGAGGGAGTGTTGATGTATATGTAACTTCGGAATGTATTTCATCTATGTATTTCATATATATTTATTGTACCCTTATAAGAGATGTGTTATTCCTCTATAAGGAAGTGTTGTCATGTGGATTGAAAAGTGTTGTAAGTGTGTGTACTTGCTAATGGGTTATTAGACCACCATGTGTGGGGTCGGCCCTAAAATATATATTATATTGTGGATGTATCTAGATAGACAAGTCGGCCCCATAAGGTTACTGGGAAAACAGGTTAAGTATAAATAGAGATCGGGAGATCTCTATTTGGATCATTCGAAAAGATAGACTTCTCTCACTCAGAAAGTGGTGCACTAGTGAGGAGGAGGATCATCTGCTCTAGGAGACTATCTCAAGTGTATTTTGGTTGAGCCATTGCTCTCTCTATCTCTGAGGAAGTTGTGGGGTTTTTCACCTTAGGGTTTTCCCCACGGAAACTCTGTGTCTCTTGTCTCTCATGCTTTTGATTCTTGTGATGCTTGTCATGCTTATTGTGATTGTTATGCATTGATATACTGTATATGTTATTCTCTCAGTAAAGATCCAAGAGTATTGTGAATTAATGCTCAAATTTTAACACGTATCACCTTAATAAAATTATGAATGCATATATTCATTGATTAGTGTTTCGACACTTATGATTGTACTAATGCTTTTTGGTGTTGTATGAGGTTGATGTTGTCTGCTAACATGAAAGGGACATCAAGAAAGAAAAATCATGTTCTAGTTCAAGAACATCTGACCATGGTGACATGAAGACAAAGATTCATCCATTGTCATGGATCACATAGAAGCTCTACTTAAGAGGTATGTATACTTTGGTTCTATAATCATTAACCTATGAGATATGCAGGTTACTAGCACAAGTCATTGAAGAGAACAAGAAGACATTGCTAGACATAACTAGCAAGTATGATAACCAGGTATGTTTTTCCTATATCAAGTTAGAACCGTACCTTGTGTTAGAATCTCTTATATAAATATACATGGCATGATTGATAATGATTATTCATTGAAGTTAGTAATCATGGGTTTAGGCATATTATTCTTCTTACTTTGATTGATGATATGACTAACCAGAAGAGTCCTATGGTCAATAAGAATATGCATGAGTAAAAGGAAGTACTCCCTGAAACCTTGAATACTAGTGCTTGTGATAAATTATTTGTGTATGAAATTATCTTGACTTTACATGTTTAATATTACTTAGAATCATAATGTTTTATAATATTAAGATTATACTAATGAATGTACGATTGTGTATGAGACCTTGAGGATAACACAATGATGATACTAGTAAGTATGCATAGTGATCGAGGATGGATATAAGTTCAAAGACAGGTAACCCAGGAAGCAAAGATCAAGAGGGAGTCCACACTACAACCAAACAAAGATAAGTATTTGAATTGTCATTTCTTCCATAGTTGTTTGTTTAAATAATATTGTTCAATGATGTATATGCTTATGTTCCTAGACTTAGCGTGTGTATTATGCATATTAGAATAATTGCATTAATGAACAGTATACTACTAATATGGATGTGATGGGTAAGTGGCCTATGGCACTGTACAACATTCCATTGCTACTTATCTAGAATGAAACCTCTTTGCTGACATGTTGGGAGTTGTGCACACTCTTAAAAATGTTCCGGTAGAGATTGGAAGGCATTTAGAAAGTTACGGGATATGGATAAATGTTGTATTGAAGCATTGGCTAAAATAATTGCATGAATGTATGACATATTTCTTTATGTGTAAGAATTTGTTCTGGAAACTATGAGATGTTTTCTAATCATGCAATTTAACTTGGTTTATAGGAAAGATCGTATACCATCACCTTGTTGATATATATGTAACTTCGGAATGTATTTCATCTATGTATTTCATATATATTTATTGTACCCTTATTAGAGATGTGTTATTTATCTATAAGGAAGTGTCATCATGTGGATTGACAAGTGTCGCAAGTGTGTGTACTTGTCGATGGGTTATTAGACCACTATGTGTGGGGTCAGCCCTGAAATATATATTATATTGTGGATGTACCTAGCTAAACAAGTCGGCCCCATAAGGTCACTGGGAAAATAGGCTAGTATAAATAGAGATCAAGAGATCTCTATTTAGATCATTTGGAAAGTCACCTCTCTCTCACTCAGAAAGTGGCGCACTAGTGAGGAGGAGGATCGTCTGCTTCTAGGAGACTATCTCAAGTGTATTTTGGTTGTACTTTGGTTGAGCCATTGCTCTGTCTATCTCTGAGGAAGTTGTGGGGTTTTTCACCTTAGGGTTTTCCCCATGGAAACTCTGTGTCTCTTGTTTCTCATGATTTTGATTCTTGTGATGCTTGTGATGCTTATTGTGATTGTTATGCATTGATATAATGTATATGTTATTCTCTCAGTAAAGATCCTAGAGTATTTTGAATTAATGGTCAAAATTTAACATGGTATCAGAGCTAACCTGAGAAGAAGACATTTTGTAGTGATGGATACTTGAGTTTCTTATTTATTGGTTTTCTCTGCATAATTTTGGAAAAGCAGTATAGTAGATTGACTCTACTCATCATGGAGAATATATCTGTCCAATCAGAATTCAATTCTGAGCATTTTTAGATTTGGCCCTAAAAATTAGGGTTTCCACAAAAATAGGAATTTCTGAAATCTGAAGACATAGCTGGAAGCGCCTTGCAAAAATCGAAGTTTATAGCTTTGGATCAAGATTTTTGGCTGGGTAGATCTCCGGGAAACTCAAACCCTAATTCAGGGCTCTCCCGAGTGAACCCGGGAGGACAAAAAGGAAAATCTGAAGGGTAAAGCTTTGCTGATCTCAAATTCTGAATACACCAGGCTGATAAGCTCATCAAGGCGCATCTTTTTATCCTTTCAGAAAGTTGAAATTCACATTTTGAATTTTTAGGGTTTTTTCGACAAACCCTAATCCAGGACCAGATCCAGTTTTCAGCATTTCAAGTGGTAAGACCTAAATCTTTTCTATTTCCATTTGAAGTACTATTTAAGATGTCTCACAACACCAAGCTTGAGGATAAGCTTGAAGGGGAGGATAACTTCCAAGCTTGGAAGTATAGGATTGGGTTAATCCTGGAAGAGAATGAGTTGGACTCATATATAAAAGAAGACATCCCTATCCCAGAAGATGAAGAGGCTAAGGTATTGCATAAGAAGATCTTGGTCAAGGCAAAGAGAATCATTGTTGATTCTATCAAATACCATCTCATACCCCATGTGTCTTCTCTAAAGACACCCAAGGCTATGTTTGACTCTTTGACCAAGCTATTTGAAGGAAAGAACATAAATCGGAAGATAACCTTGCAGAATCAATTGAAAGGGGTCAAGATGTTGAATGGAGAAACCATTCAATCCTATTTCTCCAAGGTCTCTCAGATCAAGGAACAACTTGAAGCTGTAGATGAAATGGTGGAGAATGGTGAAATTGTTATGACTACTTTGAATGGCCTACCTAGGTCATGGGACTCTTTTATCTAGGGGATCTGTGTCAGAAAGAAGTTAATCTCCTTCAGTAGGTTATGGGAGGAATGTTCTCAAGAAGAAGCAAGGCTTGTGGCAAGAGAAGAGAAGATGGGAAATGAAGATCAAGCTCTAACAGCTCACACTAAGAAGTGCAAGTGCAAGAGGGAGCCATCCCATCACAAGAAGAAATCTTCTCATAATTTTCACTAAGACAAGAAAGATCTAAGGTGTTTCACTTGTAATGAGAAGGGTCACTTTGCTTCAGAATGTCCCAAGAACAAAAGGGACAAACACAACAACAACAACTCCAACAAGAAGAAGAAGGGTAACAAAAGAAGGTACCATGCTCATGATGCCGAAGATGATGAACCTCCAAAAAAGAAGGCTAGGGCAGAAAGTGATGATAGTAATGATGACTCATCAAGTGAAGAAGAGTATGTTCTAATCTCTGCTCTCACAGGTACTATCTCCCATGGTTGTAATGATTGGTTAATTGACAGTGGGGCTTCCAAACACATGACTAGGTTTAAAGAATCCTTTGTAAATATGTATGAACATGAATCATCCCATAAAGTGAAACTTGGGGATGATTATCAATATCCCATTAAAGGAAGTGGTGAATCCTCCTACAACCTAGATTATGGAAAATCTTTGAAGATGAAATAAGTCCTTTATGTACCTGGGCTCAAGAAGAACTTACTCTCCATCTCTGCATTGGATGCAAAAGGTATGAGGGTTTCATTTGTGGATGGCCAAGTCCTAATATGGACAAAGGGAAAGACCATAGATAATGCAGTAGTGGTTGGAGAGCAAGAGGGAGGTTTGTATAAATTGAAGGGACAACCTGAACATGCCATGGTACATCAATCCATGGATCCAAGTGAACTTTGGCATAGAAGACTTGCTCATATGCACTATAGGGCACTTCCAATGGCAAGCAAGGTTATAGAGAGTCTTCCTGAAATCAAGACCAAACATGAAGGTGTTTGCAAAGGATGTGCAAAAGGTAAGAACATCAAGAAGGCTTTCCCAAGTAGTGAAAGCAAGGCAAAAGACATCCTGGAAATCATCCACTCAGATGTATGTGGTCCTATGTCATCCAGTTCTCTGAGTGGGTATGTTTATTATGTCTCATTTATTGATGACTTCTCCAGGAAGACTTGGGTATACTTCTTGAAGAACAAAGATGAGGTGTTTGATAAATTCAAGGAATTCAAGACGTTGATGGAGAATCAAACTGACAAGAAGATCAAAACATTCAGATCAGACAATGGTGGATAATTCACCTCAGGTGACTTCAAGAAGCTTTGTAGTGATTCAGGGATCAAGAGGGAGTTGACTGCACCTTATAATCCTCAATAGAATGGAGTTGTAGAAAGGAAGAACAGAACAATCATGGAAGTAGCAAGGGCAATGCTGCATGACCAGGATCTACCTGTGCATCTATGGGCAGAAGTAGCTAGAACAGCTGTATATGTGCAGAACAGAACACCCCACAAGATATTGGATAACAAGACACTAGAAGAGGTATTTTCTGGTAAGAAACCTGAAGTCAACCATCTCAGAATATTTGGTTGTCCAGTATACACTCATGTCCCAAAGGAAAAGAGGACTAAACTAGATCCTTCAGGGAAGAAGGGTATCTTTGTGGGTTACAGTGAAAGCTCGAAGGCTTACAGAATATACTTTCCACGGTTCAAGAAGATTGATGTCAGCAAGGATGAATATACGTTCAAGGATAGGTAATCCAGGAAGCAAAGATCAAGAGGGAGCACACTCCAGTAGCTCCTGCAAGGATGCATATTTTCAGAGGGAGTTGACCATCTTCCTATATTCCACAATAGAAAGGTGTAGAAGAAGCTACTTCAGAAGCTCCTGCCAGGAAGCAAAGACTCAGAGGGAGTCCACCCAACAAACAAACAAAGATAAGTATTTCAATTATCATTTCTTGCCTATTTTGTTTGTTTAAATAATATTATTCTTATGTTCCTAGACTTAGGAGACGTATTGTGCATATTAGAATGATTGCATTAATGAATAGTATACTACTAATATGCATGTGATGGGTAAGTGGCCTATGGCACTGTACAACATTCCAGTGCTACTTATCTAGAATGAAACCTCTTTGCTGACATGTTGGGGGTAGTGCAAACTCTTAACAATGTTCTGGTAGAGACTGGAAGGCATCTAGAAAGTTGTGGATCATGGATAAATGTGGTATTGAAGCATTGGATAAGATAACTGCATGACTGCATGAAATATTTCTTTATGTGTAAAGAATTTGTTCTGAAAATTATGAGATGTTTCTAATCATGCAAAAAAACTTGTTTTGTAGGAAAGACCGTATATCTTCACCTACAAAAGGACTACAACATTTGTTCCAGCAACAAAGATATCTATTGAAGATATTGAAGATATTGAAGTTCCCAGGATCTGGGATGAAGAAATGGAATGCCATGATCCGTCGATCATGAAGAAGATGTTTGGGATGTAGTACCAAGACCTGATAGGGAGTCACATGTGTGCAGATTGAAGAAAGCCTTGTATGGCTTGTAACAAGCTCCTAGAACTTGGTGTGATACAAAGAGGAAGCTTGCTGCCGAATTCGATATGAAGAACTTTGGGAATGATGCATTATTTCCTAGGTATGGAGGTGTGGCAGAGTGCCTATGGGATATTCCTTGGTAAAGGGAAGTACACAGTAGATATCCTGAAGAGATTTGGGATGATGGATTGCAAGGCGATGGCCACACCTATGGCATCGAATCTGAAGCTTCTATGTGATGCTTCATCTGAGCCGGTTGATGTCTCTATGTATTGTTAGATGATTGGGTCCTTGATGTACCTGACGAACACGAGACCAGATATTTGCTTTGCGGTGAACACATTGAGTCAGTTCCTGACAGATCCGAGGAGTGTTCATCTAATTGTTGTAAAGCATGTTCTGAGGTACCTGAAGGGTACAGTGGATTATGGGCTCAAGTATGAGGCGAATCAAAAGTTTAACCTGCACGGTTATGTTGATTCAGATTGGGCTGGCAGTGTTGTAGATAGGAAGAGAACATCTGGGTGCTCCTTCAGTATGGGATCAGGTGTCATCTCTTGGTTTAGCAGGAAGCAGTCCTGCATAGCACTAAGTACAACTGAGGCAGAGTATGCTGCAGCCCGTTCAGCTAGTTGTGAGGCAGTATGGCTACGGAAGCTACTGTCTGAGTTATTTGATCTCCCATTGGATGCTACTGGTATATTTTGTGATAACCAGAGTTGTGTGAAGTTGTCCGAGAAACCAGTGTTTCATGACAGGTCGAAACACATAGATATCAAATATCACTATATCAGGGATATGGTGCAGAGAGGAGCTGTGAAGCTCCTGTACGTTGCGACGGACGAGCAGATTGCAGATGTGCTGACGAAGCCACTAGCCAGGGTGAAGTTCGAGTACTTCAGAGAGAGGCTTGGTGTTCTTTGGATTGATGACACTTCGAGGAAGAAGTGATGGACACATTTGCTGAAGCCATTCCAAGCATGCTGGAAGGAGGATCCTTCACATGGATGTGGATGTAAGCACTGGATTATGAGCATTAGGATGATGTTCTAGTTTCTACTTTGTATGATCAGTTGGATCATTTTTATATGTGTGTATGTATGCATCATGTTGGATGCTGGATATGATTAGTTGGATCATTTATATGTATATGTATGTACGCATCATGTTGGATGCTGGATATGATCGGTTGGATCATGTGTATGTATTTTGTATAAGCATCATGTTGGATGCTTGGACCATGTATCTGTATATGTATCAGGTGGATACATTGTATGATCAGGTAGATCATGTATGTTGATATGTATCATGTATTTATATTTGTATCAGGTGGATACACTGTGTGATCAGGTGGATCATGTATGATGATATGTATCAGGTAGATACTTGGTATGCATCAGGAAGATGCATTGTATGATTAGGATGATCATGGATGACGAGCTTCAGGATGTTGCTCCAGATGACATGCAGCAGGATGTTGCAGTGATGATGATCAGGATGATCATGTGTACATCAGGATGATGTATGGTGAGTATCAGGTTGATACTCTATGGCCGTGGAATAGGTTGTGCAGATAAGCATGTAATTTGTGCCCTGGGAGATTTGCAGATAGTCTTTCGAGGTTTTTCCTATGGCATGTAATTTGTACCCTGGGATATCTGGCAAATGCTCTTTCGAGGTTTTGCTTGGGAGGACATATAATTTGTGCCCTGGGAGATCTGCAGATAGTCTTTCGAGGTTTTTCCTATGCCATGTAATTTGTGCCCTGGGATATCTAGCAGATGCTCTTTCAAGGTTTTGTCCTATGGCATGTAATTTGTGCCTTGGGAGATCCGATAGGTTGAGCCGTGTGCTCGCAATTAGTCCTGGGATGCTCTTTCGAGGTTTTTCCATGACCACATGTAATTTGTACCTTGGGAGATTCGGTAGGTTGAGCCTTGTGCTCGTAATTAGTCTTGGGATGCTCTTTCGAGGTTTTGTAGTGACCACATGTAATTTGTGCCCTGGGAGATCCGATAGGTTGAGCCTTGTGCTCGTAATCAGTCCTGGGATTCTCTTTTGAGGTTTTGTGGTGGGGTCACATGTAATAAGTCCTGGAGATCTGGATAGGATGAAAAAGGCCTCAGATGCTCTTTAGGGTTCTTGCTAGTCAAGAGACTCTTTTAAGGTTTTGTGACGCACGTAATAAGTCCTGAGATTTCCACAGTATGGCCAGTGATGATGAAGACCGGCAGGTGGTGGGCCTACATCCAGTATGAAAAAGGACTGGCTCTGTAGAAATTCCTATGACGAGTAGAGTCAGAGATTGGTTGAGATAGCAGCAACAGTGATGATGATGAGGACGATGCATCAATGATGATGATCCTGAGAAGAAGACTTATCTAGCAGATCTGTGTCGAGAAATACCTTCCTTGTTAAGAGGGAGTTTTGATGTATATGTAACTTTGGAATGTATTTCATCTATGTATTTCATATATATTTATTATACCCTTATTAGATATGTGTTATTCATCTATAAGGAAGTGTCGTCATGTGGATTGACAAGTGTCACAAGTGTGTGTACTTGCCAATGGGTTATTAGACCACTATGTGTGGGGTCAGCCCTGAAATATATATTATATTGTGGATGTACCTACCTAGACAAGTCGGCCCCATAAGGTCACTGGGAAAACAGGTTAGTATAAATACAGATCAAGAGATCTCTATTTAGATCATTCGGAAAGTCATCTCTCTCTCACTCAGAAAGTGGTGCACTAGTGAGGAGGAGGATCATCTGCTTCTAGGAGGCTATCTCAAGTGTATTTTGGTTGTACTTTGGTTGAGCCATTGCTCTCTCTATCTCTGAGGAAGTTGTGGGGTTTTTCACCTTAGGGTTTTCCCCATGAAAACTCTGTGTCTCTTATCTCTCATGCTTTTGATTCTTGTGATGCTTGTCATGCTTATTGTGATTGTTATGCATTGATATACTGTATATGTTATTCTCTCAGTAAAGATCCTAGAGTATTGTGAACTAATGCTCAAAATTTAACACACCTACAAAAGAAGAACTACAACATTTTTTCCAGCAATAAAGTTCATACTATCTATTGAAGATATTGAAGAATCTAAAGTTCCTAGGATACGGGTGTTGTAGAAATTTCTCCCTACAGATAGGTAGAAACTCTCTTAGGTTAAAGTAGACTTTAACTAACTCTAAACTAAGACAAAAAGATAACAAATTCTACCTTGAATTCCTAGATCTAAACAAACATCTTGAGACTATATTTCTGAAAGAAATGGAAGAGATCTAACTGACCTTTGATCCAATTGCTCGTACTAATGGTCGCTTCAATCTCCAAGTCCTCGCGAATGAACCTGTCAGAATAAAAGCAAGATACAAGCATATACGATTCTATAGCAACTTGAAATATGAGTTAGGATCTAAATCTATAAAAGATACAAATCATATGATTGAAACAAGATCAACATACATGATCTAGGAAACAAGACAAGTTATGTTTTATTACCAACTTGAAGTCACTTACAATGGTTGCTTGATATCCAAGCCAACTCCCAGCTCCAAATGTTTTCTCCTCTAGCTATCTCCACAAAGATTCAAGATCATAAGTTTGATGTTTCCAAGAGTCCTCCCCCTTTGCTCATGGAATGCCTCTCTCTTATAGTGTGTAGTAGGGTTAACCATCAACAAAGAAGAATGGATCTTGGGAATTGTTGTGGGGAAAATGCACCTATAGTTCAGGGGAGAAACTACCAACTTACGGTGATAAAGATAGACTTACAAGCATTCTGCAAGTACAACAAATAAATGAAGAGATTAGGGTTTAGAGATGTAGGAACCTCATTCAGAAGTTTGATCCTAGCTTTGTCTCCCTCGCTCTTTAATGCTTATCCAGTGTCACAATGCCCAGACTTGCAAAACAACTTGATACCTTTCTCAAACACATTTGACTACACATATAAGACTGATATTCATAATAGAAGAAGACATCAGATTATAAACAAATTGTAATCAAATCTAAGACACATTAATAGGTCATATTTGGAAAGAGAAGAATGTATGATCTTTATTGATGAATGAAAGGAAGTACATAAAGTTACGCTTTCCCCAGTGGAGCCGCCATTTTGTTGTGGGGAAAATGAGCCTATAGTTTAGGGGAGAAACTACCAACTTACAGTGATAAAGATAGATGTACAAGCATTCTGCAAATACAACAAATAAATGAAGAGATTAGGGTTTAGAGATGTAGGCACCTCATTAAGAAGGTTGATCCTAGCTTTGCCTCCCTCGCTCTTCAATGCTTATCCAGTGTTGCAATGCCCAGACCTGCAAAACAACTTGATACCTTTCTCAAACACATTTGACTACACATATAAGACTGATATTCATAATAGAAGAAGACATCAGATTATAAACAAACTGTAATCAAATCTAAGACACATTAATAGGTCATATTTGGAAAGAGAAGAACGCCTGATCTTTATTGATGAATGAAAGCAAGTACATAAAGTTATACCTTCCTTCAAGCTTGGCACTTCACGAAACCTAGATTCAAGGTCTCCTGCTTCCGTTCTCCAAGGATTCCAGCCTCTAATCAACTGTGCTAGGGTTTACTAGAAACTAAGCACAAGAGAGGGGGATGAGGGTCTCCATTCCTCCAGCATAACAATATTGTAGAGTTGGTCCCCTCACATGGCCCTTACAACCTCCTTATATAGTCAGTGAGGAAGAGGAAAAGAAGTTATAACCGCTCCAGAGCCTACTAACTGATTCTAATCAAGAAATTGAACAAAGACCTTCAAACAAAGCTAAATAAATGACCTTGGATACCCCTAAGCAGTTAGGCTTTCCCCAGCGGAGCCGCCATTCTGTTGTGGGGAAAATGCACCTATAGTTCAGGGGAGAAACTACCAACTTACGATGATAAAGATAGACTTACAATCATTCTGCAAGTACAACAAATAAATGAAGAGATTAGGGTTTAGAGATGTAGGCACCTCATTCAGAAGGTTGATCCTAGCTTTGCCTCCCTCGCTCTTCAATGCTTATCCAGTGTCGCAATGTCCAAACCTGCAAAACAACTTGATACCTTTCTCAAACACATTTGACTACACATATAAGACTGATATTCATAATAGAAGAAGACATCAGATTATAAACAAACTGTAATCAAATCTGAGACACATTAATAGGTCATATTTGGAAAGAGAAGAACGTCTGATCTTTATTGATGAATGAAAGAAAGTACATAAAGTTATACCTTCCTTTAAGCTTGGCACTTCACGAAACCTAGATTCAAGGTCTCCTGCTTCCGTTCTCCAAGGATTCCAGCCTCTAATCAACTGTGTTAGGGTTTACCAGAAACTAAGCACAAGAGAGGGGGATGAGGGTCTCCATTCCTCCAGCATAACAATATTGTAGACTTGGTCCCCTCACATGGCCCTTCTACTCTCCTTATATACTCAGTGAGGAAGAGGAAAAGAATTTATAACCGCTCAAGAGGTTTCCCAACCAACTTAACTTCCCAAAATTTCGAGATTTTGACCAAAATAGGGGTGTACGCTACTATTTCAAAGTGGAGTAGCATACAAGAAGGGTTGAGCACTACTATTTCACAGTGGAGTCACGCTCAGAAGGTTTGAGCACTACTATTGTACACTATAGTAGGGTACACACGCTACTATCATGCATGTGTACCAGCGCTCATGTTAAAAAATGGCCAAAAACAAGCTTTCTACTCATTTTCAGGAGATGGTTTGGTCTGGAAAAATGTTCCTAAGGGTCATATACATCAAATGGGTCAAGAATGAGGTAATTTCAACCATTTTTAGTGTCCCAAATGACTCCTCCATCCACAAATGTCATGTTGTGTAACTGAACTTGATCTCAAGAAGTGTCATCATGCGACCAAGGGATGCAAGTATCGTCACGGACGGAGAGGTGTCATTTCAAGCTATAACAGATGCCCCCTAATGTATGAGGTCAGAGGGAGTGTGGGAAACGATGGCCAAAATACATTATAAATAACAAAGAGTTGAGTCATGGAGGAATGGAGAAACCAAGAATCATAGGCTCAAATGAAGTACCTGAAAGCAAAAGCAATGTCAGACAAACTCATCCTTGGGGTAACTTTCCATGTTCAAGTGGTGGAACATGACCTCCAAGAGGATACAATAATGATCCAAATACTGATGTATATATCATGGCCACTAGAATACAAGCGTGGATCCATGAGGAACATAAATGTAAACATAGCCACATAAATACAAGGTGGATCTATGTCAAAACTAGAGAACATAGCCATAGAGAACAAGCTAGATCTATGTCTCATCAAGAGCCCAAAAAGAGTGTGGCTCAGTTTTGTGCAACTTGGGCGATAACATAAATGAGGTGATGCTATCGAGGATCCCAAGGTCTTCATCCAAAAACAACCCAAGGTACAAACCTATCCATGCGAATAAATGAGTTGACGTCGAACATGGGAGGTATCGTTTGATTACCGGTCATTGATGTATACTGTTAACAAACGCGAGGGTGTCCTCCAATAATGAAAACGGAACCCAAGGTACCTATTACATTCAAGCAAGTGCGAATAAGTGGTCTTGCCATCGAACACTTGAAGAATCCATCGGATAGGAGACATTGATGTATTCCCATCTATCCAATAGCGAGGGAAATTGCCACTAATGACTGCAATCCCCAAGGTACTAACCGAAACTCTAAACTTCATTCCTAGAGCACAATGAGCTGAAGTTGATGGGAAGAAGTCTGTTGGAAGGGAGGCCTTAATGCATCTTCCATCATCCAACATGAGGGACACTCAGAAGGTATGAGCTGATTTGGAGTAGGACTAAACACATGATGAAACATACTGACACCAAGGAATGGCCGACACATGAGGTCAAGGCAATTGCAGAATGGCCGACACAGGTTATATCCTTGAACAGTGAACACGACACAAGAGTGACTTAGGCAGCTTTGAACACAAAGGGACCACGACGCAAGTCTGCAATGTAGGAGACATTAACATATTCTCCATATGATTGTAAGACTAACCAAACAGAGGAGTAAGAACTCTGAGATCAGGTTTATCCTAAGGCCAACACTAGAACCCAACTTGTTTGATAGACTCAAAACAGGTGCTTTGTTCAAGGAGATAGTTGACTTGCTGCCATCATATTGAAAGATATTTTAACATTCTTCCCTTCCCTTTCCTTTTTCATTTTTTAACGAGCTTGAAAAAGAACTAAAGCATGCTCGATGGTATTTTCATATTTAAGGAGTTTGAAAAACCTAGAAGAAAACTCCATACACCTATCCGTGGATTTTATATCAAGCCCGGATTGGTCTGTGCTCGGCGGTGTTTTCTTGCTTATAGAGTTGAAAAACTTAAACAGTCCTCTAAACACCTATCCATGGATTTTATATCGAGCCCGGATTGGTATGTGCTCGCTTGGTGTTTTCACATTTCGAGAGTCTGAAAACCCTAAAGATGACTCCAAAGGTCCTTTTTTGTAAAGTTAGTCTCCTTCCCCGAAAAAGTGTAAAATGATGGAAGAAGAACTCTTCTAGCTCATACCTTTTTCGTAAATTATCCACCAAGGCTCGGAAAAGGGGTAATTCTATACCTTAGTGGATGTCGATTCAGTTATTTTAACAAGCCCGAAAAGACAACTATGCTTGGCAAACTTTTCTTATTTAAGGAGTCTGAAAAGGGCTTAAAAGAACTCCATAGGGATCTTTTTCCGTAAAGGTTTAACGAGTCCAGAAAAGTAAACTCATGACCTCCTTACTGTTTTTAATGAGCTCAAAGGAGATATAGAAAAATGCTCATAACTTCCTTACTATTTTTAATGAGCTCGAAGTGAAGATGAAAGAAATGCTCATAGCCTCCTTACTGTTTTTAATGAGCTCAAAGGAAAGGTGGAAGACTGCTCATAATCTACTTACTGTTTTTAACGAGCTCGAAGTGAACGCAGAAGAATGCTCGTAACCTACTTACTGTTTTTAATGAGCTCGAAGTAAAATAAGAATGCTCGCAACCTACTTACTGTTTTTAATGAGCTCGAACGAAAAGAAGAATGCTTGCAATGGGAGGAGACGAGTGTCAGGGACATGCAAAACTAGCTTCAAGCGCATGGAACAAAGCTATGCCTAATGCAAGGAACATGAGCAAGATAAGGACACTCAGGGTGTGTCTCCTCCAGGTAAAAGGAGTCAAATTGCAAAGGCAAAATGATACAGTGCTTAGCGGAAATGAGATCAGAGATGGAGACTTATATAACGAGCTAAAAGCGTGGAAGCCGGCTTCAGGCTCATTAGCACAAGCGGTATCATAACAGATGCATATGCAATTTGAACATAAAGATGGGAGCTTTATCAGGGATGGGCATAAATATATGAGGAAGAAAGATATGAGGCTTCTTCTCAAAGTCATGGTAAATCTAAAAGGGCTCCCAAGCCTATGAGAAAAACTCAGCATGGGCACCAGAATGGCATAAGCGTGCTGACTAGGGTGACCCATGTTAGGTAGGCTCTGCTGTCGGACTGGTGCACAATGCATAAAGAGATGGCTAACACACCAATATCCAATAGGTTCGACCCTATGGCGAATTCGGATGGCAAAAGGTTCAAATGCAACATAACAGCGAGGAAGCCTAAACCTATATGCAAGGTTTCGAATATACCTGACATGGTTGCACAAGGTGTCAAAAAAGACCAATAAGCAAGTATACATCCAGCTAAGAATCTTGTCTCTAAGAAACATCAGTACCAAGATCATATCAAACCCGATACAAGTCACTATGGTAGAAATACTTTCAACTTCACTATCATCAACAACAGGGATAAACAAGGAAGAGTTTTCAAATGAAGACTCTATGGTACCCAAGCTCGAGGACTTACAAATAACAAGATCAACTTCAGGATGAAGATCAAAGTTGAAGGACATGATGGAATCTGCAGAAACAAATTCATCATCACGGGAGTTGAAAATTCTAGAAGCAGAATCAAACTCAGCAGTAACACCGATTTGCAGATCTATAGGAGAGTCCAAAGACTCAATAGTAGGAAGATCAGACTTTAAGGTCAAATCGGGGTTGGAGATGACTGTGACTGGATCAACATCCAAATGAATGGCAGATTGTACTATAGAATCTAGGAAAACTTCATCGAAAAGAAGCATATCATCCCAGATAGAATACATATCTAAACATTCATATGGAGGTGTCACTTGGTCAAAAGCTGGGACCAAGTCCCGAGAAGGTAAGCATGAACTCAGAGACTTCTTCTCAGTAGCAGTTGAACTCAAGGAACAATATGCCACAAAATTTCCATGTGACATAGTAGTGCCTAACGACGAGGGACCTGACTGGTCTATAGTTGGGTAATAAGGAGGACCAACGAATGCAAGCTGGTTGATAGTGACGATGCTTTCGTTATGAGGGAAATGCATCACACGAAAGAGCATAGACACCATAGCATGCATAGCATAAACGTAATCACACCCGAGGATCATATCAAAATCCACAGGGTCCTTTAAAACCATAAAATCAACTAAGACTGTTTTTCCACCCAAAGTAACAGGTGCCTGACGGAGGAATCCGATCAGTTCACTAGGTCTTCTATCAAAGGTCAACGACCAATTAACAACTGGAATAACATTAGGGAAACCCAAATCTCTCTAAGCATAAGTGGATAAGATACTAACAGAAGCACCTTCATCAACAATACATCGATCAACTGTATGGTTCCCAATATCAACCTTTATCTGGAAAGGTGTTGAAGAAGGAAGACGAGGCTCGGCTAGACTATTCCAATAAAAGGAAACAATCCTAGGGCTTGGTAGGGGTTCACATGGCATAGATGAAGTGCCCCCTTTTTTAGGAATATCCAAACTGGTAATGTAGAAGACTTCAGCAGTAGATGCATCAATCTCTGAAGGACTAATGGGATCGGTCGAAGATTGCATCGATTCGATCAGTTCACTCTTCGAAGGAAGAGTGGGGTTGACGAAAGATTGCATTGGTTCAACCACTTTATCAACCAAAGGTTGATCTGATTGCAGGGAATCTATAGATAACTCAGGAATAGAGGTTCCTTCAGACATGGACCACACTCTTCGTGCCTCTGGAATGGCAGGGCATCGGTGAGCAAGGTGATCTCCCTTACAAAGTTTACAAGGGAATTTTGGTTTTCGTCCTATAGGTTTAGACTTCTTTACAATGTCAGTACTCTCAGCATGACTAGCATTGGCTGACAGCTTTCCCCTAGCATGACTCACAGAGGCTGGTTGCTCAGAAGCATCAGAATTTTGAACTAAGGACCACACTTTTTGCACTTCTGGAAGTATAGGGTACAAGTAAGTAAGGTGATCTCCCTCGCAAAACTTACAAGAGAACTTAAGCTTCTGTTTGTTGGGTTTGTTGACAATGTCAACTCCCTCAGCATGACTTGTAGTGGCTGATCTGGTGTCTCCAGTATGACTCACAGGAACTGGTGACTTGTCATTAATATGACTAGCAGTGATCAATGATGTGTCCTCAACATGACTGATAGTGGTTGAAGACAAACTTTCAGTATGATTTTCAGTGACTAAAATTTTTCTCCCAGCATGACCTCCAGAGGCTGGGTAGGTGCCCCCTGCATGATTTGCAGAGGCCAAGTGCTTGCCCCCAGCATGACTTACAGAGGCTGGGTTGCTTCCCCCTTGTTTTGGCATCTTCTTCCCATTCTTCCTTCGTCTATTCCTTTTAGACTGCTGGTTACTAGTATTTCTACTTTCGCCACATGAGGTAGAAGGAGGAGGAGAAGATGTTACTGGCAAGGGAGCCACAGGGTTCTGATGATCTTGATTTGAGGTGCTCACAAAAGAAGTGTCAGGAGCATGCAAGGCATTCGAAGTGGAAAAAAACCAAACCGGTAGCCCAATAGTGAATCCAGGAAGATTCAGAGTAGCCATTAAGGGACCACCAATGTTTCCAATGAATGGAACAGCACAAGGATCCCCCGGAACAGGGGTACCTTGATTGGCACTCGCCGGAATGCTAGACATAGTTTCCTGCTCAAATGAACAAGAAGTTATCTATGGAAAACTAAAACAAGTAGCACAAAGAGCACACCACTAAAAAAGGTCCTAGGTAAATCAAACCAGGAAAACAGATGCCTTCCAGAGAAGAGTTTGGGATGATGAGGGCCCAGAACAGATCAACGAAGGATGAAGAATAGTTCCCCGAGGTCCACAATACAATGAATAAGGTTGCAAGCAATGGAATCACCCAACCTCCCTCCCAAAGACCTACAAGGGATTTCTTCCCATGTCTGTCCTAGGTACAGCAGATATACCCTCCGCTATCACCTGTGTGTGAACCTATGGTCAAATACTAAGGATATCACCACACCGAAAACTCCTGGGGGAACAGTCACTGGTCGAATCAGAAGGCGTGGGCAGGGTAACTGAGCCCGAAACTTAAAAGAGTTCCCAAACGTGATCCAATCCTGGTATATGCTCGAAATAGAAAGTAGGAGGAGTATTCCCAACAATTTGATCTCACAAGACCTACTGCATAGATCCCAGGCAAGCTTTGAATGAAGTGGGTTTACCTGTGATAGTCAAACTATGATTTTTGCGTAATGTGTGATCTTGGGTGGTTTAAGGTGTTTTAAACCCAAGATCCTAACCAAGACTAGTTGGTGTAGTGTAACCTAGAAAAGAAAATGTTACTAGTACATTTTATTAGGGTTCATTTTAAAGGTTACTTGCTTACTCAAAAAAGGTAGTGGGTGTGTGAGAGTGGTTATAATGGAGATAGAGTACTGAAAATGAAATGTTTACCACCAACAAATCTTTTCTTTTCAATGCAAGTCTTAAAATTATGATCTAGAATGCATATGCAAATGCAATTTTTAATCTTTCGAATGCAAAAAAAGGTAAACATAAAGTCTAAACTCAAAACTTAAGAATGCAGCTACTCAAACAAATAGGTATGCAAAAGAAAACTTGTTCTTTTTAATGCAAAGCACTCTAAAATCTTTTAAGCCACTTGCAAGGTACTCTATTCAGAAGATAAATCAAAATTCTTTATGCTTTTCAAAGGTAAGAAACAAAATTGAAACTACCCTACTATCAAAACAAAAGCAAATAACTTTCAGGCTCTCTTTATTGAAATAGTAAAAGCTACCAAATATGACTTTCAAATTCTTATTGATGTAAGCATGCCAAACATTGGGAAAAGAGTACAAAAACTACTTTTAGACCCAAACGAAGAAAATGATCTATGAAGAAGTATGGTTTGGTAAATTCAGGTCTGCACATGAACAATGCAAACAAGGTCTTGAACAACAGCCAAAACACTTGAGCTTTCACTACAAAAGAAAACTTAAAAGCATAAGGAAGGATAAAAAACCAATCTAAAAGAGAAATTTCACTCAAATAGATACAAACATGGTCATGAAGACTTAAGAGATTTCAAATCCAATGGAAATGGGGCAAGCAAGTTTAGTCAGACTCAAATTAGGGTACAAAACACCAAACGGGTCCACAACCCCCCAACTTGGGTCAACAAGCCCCAAAACTTTCCAAACAAGCCCAAATTCATCAAAAGAGGTTCAAATCATGAATTTAGTATTAGTACAAGGATGTGAGACCACTTACAGGGGTTTAACACAGACCTAGGGTCATCAGGGACCACAAAATGCAGCTAGAACCCCCAAATTTGGGTCCACAACCCAAAAACTCAAACAATTTAAACCCATATTTTGAGCGCTACTGTGTATGAAAGAGATTAGAACCTAGGGTGCTACTGTACTTCACAACAATAGCATACAGGTTGAAAAAATTGAAAAAATGGGGTTAAAACCCCCCACACCTGGGTCCACAAGGGTTTGCAAGGGCCGGGAAGGGTCTGTAAAAGCCCAACAGGGTCAAACAGAGCATACTAACTGATTCTAATCAAGAAATTAAACAAATACCTTCAAACAAAACTAAAGAAATGGCCTTGGATACCCCTAAGCAGTTAGGCTTTCCCCAGCAGAGTCGCCATTCTGTTGTGGGGAAAATGCACCTATAGTTCAGGGGAGAAACTACCAACTTACGGTGATAAAGAGAGACTTACAAGCATTCTGCAAGTACAACAAATAAATGAAGAGATTAGGGTTTAAAGATGTAGGCACCTCATTCAGAAGTTTGATCCTATCTTTTCCTCCCTCGCTCTTCAATGCTTATCCAGTGTCGCAATGCCTAGACCTGCAAAACAACTTGATACCTTTCTCAAACACATTTGACTACACATATAAGGCTGATATTCATAATAGAAGAAGGCATCAGATTATAAACAAACTGTAATCAAATATGAGACACATTAATAGGTCATATTTGGAAAGAGAAGAACGTCTGATCTTTATTGATGAATGAAAGCAAGTACATAAAGTTATACCTTCCTTCAAGCTTGGCACTTCACGAAACCTAGATTCAAGGTCTCCTGCTTCCGTTCTCCAAGGATTCGAGCCTCTAATCAACTGTGCTAGGGTTTACTACAAACTAAGCACAAGAGAGGGGATGAGGGTCTCCATTCCTCCAGCATAACAATATTGTAGACTTGGTCCCCTCACATGGCCCTTCTACCCTCCTTATATAGTCAGTGAGGAAGAGGAAAAGAAGTTATAACCGCTCAAGAGGTTTCCCAACCGACTTAACTTCCCAAAATTTCAAGATTTTGACCAAATCAGAGGTGTACGCTACTATTTCAAAGTGGAGTAGCGTATAGGAAGGGTTGAGCGCTACTATTTCATAGTGGAGTCGTGCTCAGAAGGTTTGAGTGCTACTATTGTACACTAGAGTAGGGTACACATGCTACTATCATGCCTATGTACCAGCGCTCATGTTAAAAAATGTCCAAAAATAGGCTTTCTGCTCATTTTCAGGAGATAGTTTGGTCTGGAAAAATGTTCCTAAGGGTCATATACATCAAATGGGTCAAGAATGAGGTAATTTCAACCATTTTTAGTGTCCCAAATGACTCCATCCACAAATGTCCTGTTGTGTGACTGAACTTGATCTCAAGAAGTGTCATCATGTGACCAAGGGATGCAAGTATCGTCACAGATAGAGAGGTGTCATTTCAAGCTATATCAGGAATGCTTAGTGGATCAGGCCCACTAATCTAAGAAGGTGAGTTAGGATCAAATCAGGGATACCAATCCTAAAAAATCTCTGAAAAATCAAGATCCCACAAGCCATGGAAAAAAGGATAAAAAAGGAGTACCGTGCCTCTTAAACTGAGCATAGCGCGGTAGTACCGCATGGCAGAGAAAGAGCATAGCGCGGTAGTACCACATGGCAGAGAAAGAGCATAGCACGGTAGTGGGGACTACCGTGCACCTAAGCTAGAGAAAGGCGCAGTAGTGTAGGTATATGAAGTCTCAGTTGGGTTGATTCTTGACAGGATAAGTTTGTCTTCAAGGATCATTTATCATTTTTCTGTTTTGGGTGTTTTAAGCAGTAGGCGAAGTGTCGTCAACTATTTTTATGGTGAAGATTTGACACTGTGAAATATGGAGGTATAACAGATGCCCCCTAAAGTGTGAGGTCAGAAGGGACTTATGGCCGAAAGACTTTACAAATACTGTGCAGACATAACATCGAGGAGAGCAACAAGGAGCTGAAACAGAAACAAAATGTTAGATATACAATCGAGGCAGGCATCCCCATGCCCGAAAACATTTGACTCAAAGCATGGCTGCCGACCAATACATTGCAGATCCATGAGTACTGAGATGATATAGACTATAGACAAATCATGGCTATTATGAACAAGCGTAGATCCATGAGACAGTAATGACACAGCCACGACCAATACAAAAGTGGATTTGTGTGACAATACAAAGGACATCTCCATCGCAACCTGGACGCAATCAAAATACAAAGATGCGCCCAAGATCTTCTACTCAATCACAAATGATACGAATCTAGCCATGTGATTACAAGGTATTGAATTCGAACATCGTAGAAACCATTTGATTACCGGTCAATGATGTGAACCGTTAACAAATGCGAGGGAAATCACCAATGATGACGATGATCCCCAAGGTATCTGTAGTACATCTCAATGAAATGCGAATGAATGGGTTGATGTCGAGCATTCGAGAGATCGTTTGATCAGAGGTCAATGATATAAACCTACTGTCGAACACGAGGAAACCTGCCATTGAGGCATGTAGGTACCAAGGTACTAGTGGTTGACTTCTAATTCCAATTCCCGGATAGTGATTTGGCATCGACGGGACTAGACTCGTTGAAGGTGGGCCATAATGATTCCCACATCATCGACATGAAATCGGAACGAAAGATAGTATAGTATGATGAAACAATGGAACATGTACTGACAAAGCGGAGGTCTGACAAAATGAACGACTCTGAACAATGCAACCCTTTGAACATATAACGGCATGTAATAGGACTCGGCAGCAAGGATTATTGATAGCAGAGGATAGACACCAAATGAGTAGGCTCATGGACAGAGAGACGACTCAGGATGATGACCATAACTCAGCGAAAATAGATACCCAAAATAGACAAGGGACAGATGCATGCCATGTTCAAAGGTGATGACTGACAAGATGCCAACAAAATAAATTCGACTTGTTTCCCATTTTTCCATGACATGATAAACGAGTACCTCTTTGTTGTTTTTCGAGCTTGAAGAGGATAACAGATGCTCGGTATAGCTCATCTCATAGATGAGTCCAATCTCACATGTTTTATGAACCGAAGAAAGGAGGGGTTCGTCCCAAACTGGGTCCTTCGATGTCAAATTTTAATGAGTCCAAGGAAGGAAAACTCGGTAGTTTTTCATATTTAGAGAGCCTGAAAAACTTAAAGGAGGCTCCAAAGTGTACTTTTTCATAAATTTAGTCCCTCGATCCTGAAAAAGTGTAAAACAATTCCCGAGAGAACTCCCCCAGCGAAAAATTAACTGAGGTATACCTTTCTCGTAAATAGTCTAGATGGGCCGAAAAAGGGGTAACCTATCACTGAATAGACGACCTTTCAAATACTTTTTCAAGTGTGAAAGAGACAAGATCACTGGGCAATATTTTCAATTTTAGGGAGTCTGAAAAGAGCTTAACTATGGACTCCAATGGTCTTTTTCGTAATTTTTTAATTATTTGGTCCAAAAAAAGAATAAAATACAACCAGGATAATACTTTCCTCATTGTTTAATGAGCATGAGTAAAGCTGACTAAGCTCGACACCATTTACTTAAGTTTGACAAGCACGACACAGGTGTAAAAGCGCTTGGAATCTTTTTCAAGTTTTAATCCAGAGCACGAAAAACATGAGTAGGCTCGAAATGAAGGTCAAATAATAAATGAACACCGGTGTGAACATTTTTAAAGGAGACCCTGTCAACAAATGCTCATGGAACCAGATATTAGTAATGTGAAATGGGTTTTGATTTAACTAGATAAAATAATGAGTAAAAAATAAGTGAAAAATTTATATAAGAAATAGGTAAATATGGAAAGTTACCATTTCACTTGTGTAGATTCTTCAAGAGTTCATATCTGGAGATCCGGAGCACCGTTTCAATAGCCGTCTGTATCAGGTAAGAGCTTTCAAGCCCCTCTTTCATTTCATATATGAATAACTTGATTTTAGTAAGGAAAAACAATTTTTTTGGGCGAGCCCTATTAGGTAATTTTTGCCTTCCATAGTACTGTGCGACAGTCATATTGGGAAACGTGGTACTGTGTAACAGTACCGCATTGTAGGGTTAAATAGGGGCGCGGTACTGTGTAGTACCGCACATCCGCATTGCCCCCAGGCATGATAGTGGCAATTTTTAAGATGAAAAAATTAGTTTTTCTCAACTTTTTAGTTGAGATCAAGTTGTTAAATGATTAATGAATGTTTCCTATGACCTTTTGCAGGTGTTTGCAACTTGTTTGGAGCAAAATGGTCAATTGGAAAGAAAGAGAGCATGAAGTGGATGATTTGTTGGCTGAAGATGACCAAGAGACCTTGACTGCATTGCGGGAATGTGGTTTGTTGAAATTCTTCAAGACCAAAGGTATCCATAAGCAGGAAAAACTTCTCACCCACATTATTCAAATGTGGGACCCTGACATTCAAACTTTCCGAGTTGGAGAACACACCCTCGAGATTGAACTTGAGGACATTTATTTCCTCACGGGCCTCTCAAAAAGAGGAGCTCGGGTGAGTTTTACTGGGTTCACAACCTCGGAGGCGAGCACTGATGCTTTAATTGCTTGTTATTGTCGTCAAGGTTTGGGGAAGAAAAGCGGCAAGGTGGTAATTAAGGACATAGTAGAACTTCCTTTAAAAATAGTGTTGTTCACCATCACACGTGCAGCAGGGAGTACGGGTCCCCATCAGGCATCCCGTACACAGATGAATCTTGCATTGGATTGCATGGTAGGAACAGTATTCAACTGGTGTGAGGCAGTATTGACCAACCTCAAAGCACAAGTGAACAAGTGTAGGCTTGGAGAGAACTCTCAATTTGGGTACAGGAGCATCTTGGTCACCTTCTTCTTGGCAAGGGTGCCATTGTTGCACCCACAGCTGACCATGCCCCCCCCCGTCCACCCACCGAGCCATGGATGGCTCGATGGAGTGAGTATGCAGGACGACTTGGAGGGCCGCAGCATTTGGCTTTTGGTGAGGATTTCTTCTCGTGGCTCGAGGAACAGATTGTGATGATCGATGACTACCCTTATGCAGGGGTAGACTTCAGCGAGGACATAGACTTGGGACTGCCGGAAGATGAGGATTGGGACAATTCCGGTATGACCTTCATAATTTTTTTTTTTTTTGAATATATAATTTTTATTGTTTTTTAGAATGTGTAAAAGACTTTAATATATATACGTGTGCATGTCACAGATTGTGGACCATAGAGACCGGCAGGGTACTCGCCGTTACGCCAAGGTGGTGTTGATCACCGAGCTGCTCGGAATGAGGAAGAAGACGAGGATGGGGCGAGAGGGGTCTAGGAGATAGACAGGAACCTATAGGGTTTAACCCACGGTGTCCCCGCTATGAGGATGGATGACATCCCTTTGCATCGCGAGTGACATACTGTAGGTGTGCCTAGGTGTATTGGCCGACTCCTCCGTAAGGTGGCTCGGGCTATAGTGTGTTATCACCAGCAGCATGAGGAATCTGAGGAGGAACATGATAGATCTCCCAGATCTCCTTAGATGGTAGCTTTTATCTTTTTGCGGCATGTATACGATATGTAGGCTTTTGAGAGCCAAATTTTTGTATGGGACTAGGTCCCAAATTTTGTCTTTAAAACACAAACTTTATGTATTTGAAAAACACTTTTATATACAGTGATATATATATGGACCTACTTTTATGACCTATTTATTTACAATGACTTGTGTGTTTATTTTATGATGTGTTTTTATGTATGGGCAAGATGCCAATCCAAAATGTAATTAGCTAATGAATCAGCTATACAATTGAATTCTCTTGGTATGTGTTGATATGAAATAAAATTAAAAGATCGTTCCAAGAGGCGTACCCTTCGAAATAAACGAACTAGGATAGGATTGCGAACTGTGTAAACACGATTCAGATGAGAAACCACGAGTTGGGAGTCTAGAAAGATTGATAGGGAGTCAATTCCAAGGGAAGCAACCTCCGTCAAGAGTCCGATGACTACATGGTACTCTACGATATTGTTTCTTGTGGGACCCAAACAATTGGCTTTTGAAGATAACAACTCGCCAGTGGGAGAATAGATTACCCATGCCGCGGAAACGAGGTTCCAGGTATGTCGGCTCACACTGTCGGCAAATCCGAGGTAGGTAGACATCTGCGCATAAAAGCACAAGTCAAGGTAACAATGGATACATGAGGTCCGTTTGTGCACACCAAAAAAAAGATAAGTGAAAACAAGCTAGGTACATTATGTACAAAGAGTATCTCGTGTAGGATAACCCTATGCATAGAAGCATTTGAGGTATAGCCCATTGCGGGGCTGTGCCAATGGTGTGCCATCACAATCGACAAGTTCATAGGCTCCTTTCTCCAAGACACGTTTTACAACAAAGGGGCCGTACCACATAGATTCTAGCTTTCCTTTTCCAAGTTTATCATGCATTTGATCATATGTGAGTACGAGGTCACCTTCATTGAAAACCCGAGGTTGAATGGATTTGTCATACTGTGCTTTGACGTGTTTTTTATGAGCTTCGTTGGCTAAAGCAGCATCTCGGCGGGTTTCATATAGCTTGGCTAGGTGTAGAAACCATTCCTCTTTGTAAGTGGTGTGGGGAAGTAGTTCTATGGCTATCTTAAGTGATGGAATTTCACATTCAATCGGTAAAATGGATTCCAGGCCATACACCAGCTGGAATGGTGTAAACCTAGTAGCACTTTTTACTGAGGTTCGGTATGCCCATAGTGCTGAAAACAGAGCTGAGTGCCAGTTGGACTTATGAGTGCCCACAATATGCTGAATCATTCATTTCAGAACTTTGTCAATGGCTTCAACTTGGCCATTAACTTGTGGGTAGTATGGGGTTGAGTTTTCATGGCGAAAACCCAACTTGGCACTCAGTTCCTCAATCATATGGTTCCTGAAGTGGGAGCCATGATCGGTCACAATGGATTGTGGGACACCAAACTAGCTATAATGTGATTGAATATGAATTGTGTTGTTGTTTTGCCGTCCTCAGCATAAGTAGGCATCGTTTCAGACCATTTTGTGAAATAATCCACAACTACTATGACATAGCTATGCCCCCCGGCTGAAGTGGGCTTACAGTGCATGAAATCTATGCCCCATTTGGAAAAGGGGCCGACGGCAATAACAAGATGGAGTGGAGAAAAATGCGAGCGTGTCTTATTATGAAAGAATTGACAGGGTGGACATTTCTTAACCGTTTCAATGCAGTCTTTAAAAATTGAGGGCCAGAAATATCCCGCTCGCAGTATCTTCTAAGCCGTAGCCATCCCAGAGAGATGACCGCCACATGCTCCAGCGTGACAGTCATTAAGAATGTGTTCCGCTTCATCTAAAGTTAAACAGCGTCGAAGAACAGTGTCAACACCATGTCGATAAAGGGTATCGTTGACTATGAGGTAGTACTTGGCGTGATGTTGGATACGTCGACGTTCATCGCGAGTGAGGTTGGGTAGGAAACGTTGGGTTTGGAGATATAATAAAATATCCCCGTACCATGGATCGGAAGTGCTAATGAGGAACAACGATTCATTAGGAAGAGAATCGATGGGCTCAATTTGTTCGGTAGCACGGGGCAATGTACAAATCAACTCAGCAAAGACCAAAGACTTCTTGGACTTGGCTTTAGCAAATTCCAAGTCAAACTCTTGTAGGATGACGATCCAACGAGAATATTTGCCCCCAGGCACTTCACGCATGACGATATAATACATTGGATTGAAATCCGCTATAATAGTGGTCCGGTAGAGTAGGATGTAATGACGGAACCTCTGGACAACGAAAACTATTGCCAGAGCCAGTTTTTCAACATGTGAATAACATGTTTTGGAGTCGAGGAGACTCTTACTAAGATAGTATATCACATGTTCTATGCCATTATTGTCTTCTTGGACTAGCACCATACCAATGGTGGAAATCGAAGCTGCGAGATAAAGAATGTAATCCCGTGTGTAATTGGGGGATTGAATCACAGGATCTTTAGATAAGGCCACCTTTAGATTATCAAAGGAACATTGGGCTTCATCGTCCCAGATGAAGGGAGTGTTTTTCTTGAGAAGCCTCATATAGCCTTTTGTTCTCTCGAAAAGATTACAAATGAAATGGCGTAGAAATTTTGCACACCCTTGCAAACTTTGAAGTTTTGGGATGTTCGTGGGGGAAGGTAGGGCTAAGATAGCTTCTACCTTAACAGGATCTAAGCGTATCCCGCTTTTGGAGATTATGAATCCGAAAAGTTTTCCGGCTTCCATGCAAAAGACGCACTTATGTGGATTCAAACGGATATTGTAGCGACGACACCTTTCGAAAATGGCACCTAAGTGATCAGGATGGTCTTCCCGGGTCTGAGAATGAGTGGGAAGATCATCAAGATATGGTTCTACAATATGTTTGATATCGTGAAATGCCTACGACATCGCCCATTGGAAAGTTGCCCCGGCATTTTTAAGGCCAAAAGGTAACTTTCGATATGCAAAAATCCGCCAAGGGTAGATAAAGGCTGTTTTATGCTGGTCAGCTGGGAGGATATCGATCTGATTATAGCCAGAAAAGCCATCCATAAATGAAAAGATGACACTCCCAGTGCAGTTATCGATGATCTGGTCGATGAACAGAGTTGGGTAGTTGTCCTTTGGACAAGCTTTGTTCAAGGCGCGGTAATCGACACAGACTCTAATCGTTCCTTGTTTCTTGGCTACGGGAACGATGTTAGATACCCATTCTGTCAATGGGACAGGATAGATAAAATCAGCACGCAAAAGTTTTTCAACTTCTGCTTTAATAGTGGTTTCCTTACGAGGATGGACGGGTTGGAGTTTCTGCCGAACAGGTCGAGTGCCAAGGAAGGTTGGAATTTCATGGACCACAATCAAGGGGTCTATTCCTAGCATTTCTTCATAACTCCAAGCAAAAACATCACGGAAGGTTTTAAAGTAGGCAGTGTAGAACTCCATTTCGAGGGGAGTGCATGTTTTGCCAATATGAATGTTTTCCATGATACCAGGCTTCACTGAAATGTCTATGGGAGTGGTTTCCATAAGGTTATCCAAGTTTCCTTCAGAAAATACTTCGTCGAGGGAAGTGGGAAACTTAGTTTGAACCATTCCAAGTGAAGGGATGGATTTTGTATCGGGATCAAGTGTCTAAATGGTGGGGAATGAAGATCGATGATGAAAATTTCCCATGGTGGCTCATCACAACACATAACCTCCATAATTGATTCGTTAGTGGGAAAAATCAAAGTGAGAGGATCGATAAGTGGTGGGGATGAATGAGTCTTAGACGAGAGCTGTGCCATGGTGGGATGGGTAGAACAATCGACCCAATCGGTGGCTGACTGGATTGCTTTGTACACTATGAGGTTTTTATTCAAAGGCATGGAGTTTCCGTAGTTTTCAATCTCAGTGGGACTCGGAATCACCCATGAATCATTGGAAGGGGTGACATTCGATGAAATCATGTTGACTGGTTGAACATGGGGCCCCAACTCTGGGAAAACTCCAATAAGGGAAGAATCCTTCATAAGACCAACGCCAACGTCTTGGAACTGGTACCGAGGCTGATCCAATAACGAGACGGTGTTGGCGGAGTTCGGATGAGAGTCTGGGATACAGTAATCAAGTTGATCTATGGTGACAATTTTCCCTTCATGAGGAAATTGCACGATTCAGAAGATAGTAGATGCTATGGCGGTCATGGGGTAAAACCAGTTTCAACCAAGTAGAAGATTGTAATCTAATGGTGCATCCACGACTTCGATGTGTACGGATACTGTTTTGCCCCCCAATTCAACACCAATTGTGGGAATGAGTCCATAAGGTTGAAAACCATGTCCGTCAAATGCCCTGAGAGTGGTGGGAGACGTTGTGACTTCGGGTGAGCCTAAGGCTATCCCACAATTCAAAGACATGATCGACGTGGAGGAACCTTAATCTAAAACAGTGCGATGGATGCTATTTACACGGATTTTTGTATGAACCTAGAAGGCTAATTGGTGGGAAAGCCAAGGTTTGGCATACTCCAAGTTAAACATAATAGTGTTTGAAGTATCTGGGTCCATTGCCCCCAGTGCTGAAAGTAAGGTTCTACGCTGCGTAGGGCAGTGTTGAAGAACCTCAAGAGTCAACATGGCGCAAGGCACTTGAGCTAAATCCTCAGCAATGTTGTAATTCTGGGCAGCTTGCGCATTGGGATTAAATGTCGCCTTTCGTATGGTGCCCTTGGGTGGGCGTAGCACTATGCACGTAAGTAGTCTCTCGATATGGAGATGGCCATTAGGGGGAGGGGTAGGAGTCGGATCTTCGACAGGAGACTTGCCTTTAGCTGTGTCTGACTGTTTGTTTGAACTTGGAGGGTTCTCACATGTCTTTGAACAAGTGGTTATATGAGTCTCCCCATTACTCGTCATCAGGATTTCGCGATTTGCAGACGTCTCTCCGTGAGTTGGGTTGCTCGAGTTGCCCCCTTGTGGGGTTTCTTGGGAAACCATCTGCTGTTGCTACTGAGGGAAAGGGTCAGTTAACACTACCGGGTGAGAGGATCCTTTAACGAATTTGTTGACTTCATCCTTGTAGGGACAGTCACGGGTGTAGTGATCATCTTGACAAATTAGGCAGGGAAACTTAGCCTTCCAATGTGGTTTTGGGTCGTTGTGGGTGGGTTGTGACTTGGGATTCTCCTGCTAGTTCTTCTTGGATTTACCACGATTGTTCTTCTTCTTTCCTCCAAATGGTTGTGATGTAAATTGAACTGCGTTCACTTCAGAGGAGACAGTAGGAGAAGTAGTGGCTTTTGGAGTAGCCTGAGATAGAGCGGGAGAAGCAGAAGCTTGTTTCCACATCGAGTTGGTGGTAGGCTTGGCCTTGACTGAATCGACAATACCATCAATGGGGGGTTCAGTGGCGGGTTTCGTTGGATCAGTGATAACGCGGGCGACATGGGGAAGAATTTCATGTAAAGTGTCGTATATACCAAATCCATGTACTGGGCTGCCGAGATGGATTGTTCTTCTATGATTGGTCCACGCATAGCGATATCCCTGGCTATGGTAGGCAAGAATGACTTTGTGAACCAATCAGCGAGTAGCTGATCTGGAATGGGTGCCTTGATTAGCCTATAGCGTCGATGCCACTCATGGATGTGGTCTGAAATGTGCATAGAAGTGGTTTGATGCAACAAGGCTAACAGTTCTGTTCTAGTCTCATACCGGATGGGGATCTGGAAATGGGTCAGAAAATGCATAGCCAAGGTGTTGAAATCATGGAAAGAGTGTTGTGGCAGCTCGATGTACCATTTTGTTGCCGTGCCAGTAAGCGTATCCTGAAAGAGCTATAGTCGAATGGAATCATCCATCAATGAGTTGGATGAACACCAAAGATGGAAGGTCATTACATGGTTCTTGGAGTCTTCCCCGAGCTTAGCATCGAACTTAGGAATGTCTGATGGAAGTTTGGATGGAATGGGTGGCTAGTGAGGTTCATTCCATATAAGATCATTAATGAGCCTCGACAAATTAGGTAAGTCTAGTGTGGCCAAAAAGGGAAGTTGACGATTGGTCTACGGGTATGAGTAATAATTGTATGGTGCAGAGAAACCTGGGGGGCCCTGCATAGTATACTGCTGCGTGTTATACCCATATGTGTTTCCCGCAGGGTACTGTTGGAAGTTCTGTGGGTTGTAGGCCATCTGGTTAACTGGTTGAGTGTTGGAAGTCATTACCTGACTAGGAATCATGGTGGTAACTGGTTGTTGGATGTTCGACTGAGTGGGGATGGTAGGTATGGTACCCTGGGGTTGTTGTAACCCAGGAATGGTTGTTGCTCCTGGTTGGGGAAAGGATCCCTGGAGTTGTTGTGTTCCAGGAATGTTACCACTATATTGAGTAAGTGGAGGGTTTCCCGTAGAAGGGTTGGGGGGTGGCTGCGATAGTGGTGTCCATGGATTGTTGGTTCCTCCTTGATGAAGATGTGGGAATTGAAGGGATGGGTTCCATGGATTTGTTGTAGCCGAAGGATAGGGGAGGCCGGAATTCAAGTTAGGGAGAATCTGAGATTGCCCACCAGCTTGATTCCAGTTTCCAAATAATGAGTACCCCCCACTCTGTGGGATTTGAGATCCCCAAGAAGGAAGCATGCCTGACGAGGGATGTTGAATATGAGGCCCGGTTGGGAAACTGGTATAAGGTTGTCCGCTGCCAGGTGTGTTGTACATACCATATTGAGCAGATGCTGCTGGTTGGGAGGGTTGTTGGATGGTGCCGATGGGTTTCCCTCTAGCAGATGGGTTGGATGGCCCTATAGGAGGAGGTTGTTGACTAGGAACGGGGTTCCTAAAAACGGATTGTCCTCCAGTAGGTTGGGTTGATGGCCCAATGGGAGGCGGTAGGTGACTAGGAGCAAGGTTTCCAACAAAGGATTGACCTCCAGTAGGCTGGGTTGATGGCCCGCCAGGAGGGGTTTGGTTGTTGGGATTGGGGATCATGGCAGTCGATTGTCCACCTCCTGAGATAGTGTAGATAGTGGCCAAAAGTGAACCTCTGGTTAATATGGATGATCCAGCGGTATGACTTGGTGTTCTTCCAACACTAGCCAGGTAAGATAGTGTCGATTGGCCAATGGTGCCAAAGGTGCCGATTTGTGGAGGGGATCTTGGTGCTTCTGCCTTATCACCCTTGCATTACTATGAATACAAGGAAGACAATGATCGATGTTGCCTTAGGGCTAAGTGGAGTGCAGCATTCCACAGAGTCCGTCCAGTTCTCGATCTCGCAGCGATTTAACCCCTGAAAGTTAAAAACAGTCAGGAGGCCCCTCCACAAACTGGTCTATGACCGTGTCGATAAATACTAGAGGATTTTAGTTCCCTAGAGGACAACAACTACGTCTCAGATGATAATGACAAGGGGGAATTATTTTGATACCTATCCCCGGTGTCCTACCTAACTACCAAACTCTTTTGATTTCCTCAAGGGAGGTTAATGTTGGTTTAGTTAGGGAGATTAATTTTAGTGGTTGTATTACTCAATTGGGTAAATGGACGTGAAACTTGGTGGTGTTGTGACGACCCAAACCATGCAAGTGAGAATGAATCGAAATAAGCCTTGTATTCAATGAAAACTAGCTATAGAAGGGAGAGAGTTCTTCGATCATAAATGCATGAAACTTTTTCACAATCAATGGAAAACCACTTCAGAACAAAAAAATTTTGTTTTCTTTTTCTAAGTAAATCCAAACTGAAATAAACATTTCTTTCCAATTCACTAATCTTGCAACTAGAATGCTTCAAAAAATGAGAATTTATGTGGTAAATTGAATGGTTCACTTCTTAATGCATAATGATACTGCTAGATCATTTCAATCCAAACAACACGAATGTTCTCTAATGATAATTTCGATATAAGTTTGAATAACAATAATGGAAACAATGTGATTATTAAAGATACACGATCCAGTGAAAAGAGGACAATCGTAACATTTTGGTTGTGATGAGAAGATCAAGCCAATGCAATCAGACTGAAGGGGTGACCCAATGTGCAAATAATGCCACTAACTCATAAAATAATCAAGCTCACAAGAGAAATAAAAAAACCACAAAGACTGTGCAATGAACAGGATAGTAATAAGCAACAGAAAACACCAAACTAAAGCATAGAAAATAAAAAATGACTCAGGAAACCAAACAGGAAAGAAAAATTGAAAAATTGTAGACACTACCGCGTGGTAGAAAGAGGCTATAGCGCAGTACTGGTACACTACCGCTCTGGTAAGAGTGCTGGGTACGCGGAACTACCGCGCTCTAGACAGTGGTGGGGGCGCGGTACTATTGCAAAAGATGGAAAAATGCAACTTTTGAAAAGGAGACTGAATTTTTCAGGGTTGTTGCAGACCAAGAGGACTCACTGATCACAGAGGGAGGAAAGATGTAGAGAGGAGGGGTGAATAAAGGTCAAAGAGACCAAAATTCAGTACTGGTTTGAAGAGAAAGAAGAATCACAATAAAAAATGACTGAAAGTGAGATAAATCAATCAAATGGGGTTCAAACCAGTGGAGTTGCCATTTTTTGTTGTAGAAATTTCTCCCTACGGATAGGTAGAAAATCTCTTAGGTTAAAGTAGACTTTAACTGACTCTAAACTAAGAGAAAAAGATAAAAAATGCTACCTTGAATTCCTAGATCTAAACAAACATCTCAAGACTATATTTCTAAAAGAAATGGAAGAGATCTAACTGACCTTTGATCCAATTGCTTGTCCTAATGGTTGCTTCAATCTCCAAGTCCTCGCGAATGAGCCTGTCAGAATAAAAGCAAGATACAAGCATATACTATTCTCTAGCAACTTGAAATATGAGTTAGGATCTAAATCTATAAAAGATACAAATCATATGATTGAAACAAGATCAACATACATGATCTGGGAAACAAGACAAGTTATGTTTTATTACCAACTTGAAGTCACTTACAATGGTTACTTGATATCCAAGCCAACTCCCAGCTCCAAGTGTTTTCTCCTCTAGCTATCTCCACAAAGATTCAAGATCATAAGTTTGATGTCTCTAAGATTCCTCCCCCTTTGCTCATGGAATGCCTCTCTCTTATAGTGTGTAGTAGGGTTAACCATCAAGAGAGAAGAATTGATCTTAGGAATGTTTAGTGGATCAAGCCCACTAATTTGAGAAGGTGAGTTAGGATCGAATCAGGGATACCAATCCTAAAAAATCTCTCGAAAATCAAGATCCCACAAGCCATGGAAAAAAGGCTAAAAAAAGAGTACCACGCCTCTTAAACTGAGCATAGCGCGGTAGTACCGCATGGCAGAGAGAGAGAATAGCGCGGTAGTGGGGACTACTGCGCACCTAAGCTGGAGCAAGGCGCGGTAGTGTAGGTATATGAAGTCTCAGCTGGGTTGATTCTTGATAGGATAGGTTTGTCTTCAAGGATCATTCATCATTTTTCTCTTCTATGTGTTTTAAGCAGTAGGGGAAGTGTCGTCAACTATTTTTATGGTGAAGATGGACACCGTGAAATATGGAGGTATAACAACGGGATACAGTAAAAGGATGCCATGGTCGAGAAGTACCAATCGATCATGTTTGGGATGTGCTCCCAAGACTTGAAGGGAAGTTTGATGTGACTTCCAAGTGGATCTATAAGATCAAGCATGCTACAGATGGTAGCATGGAGAAATACAAAGTGAGTTTGTAGCTCGTGGATCCTCCCAGAAAGAGTAATTGACTATGAAGAAAATTTTGCACCTATAGCCAGATACACTTCCATTAGATCAGTACTTTCTCTAGCTGCAGTGATGAAATGGAAGGTACACCAGATGGATGTCAAGACAACTTTTTTGAATGGTGTAGTTGAAGAGGAAGTTTATGTGGAGCAACCACTTGGGTATGAGACACATGACTAAGAGTCACATGTGTGCAAACTAAAGAAAGCCCTGTATGGTTTGAAACAAGCACCCAGGACTTGGTATGGCAGGATAGATGGCTTCCTATCCATTTTGGGCTTTACCAAGAGTAACGCGGATTCCAACCTTTAATACAAGGTTGAGGAAGGCAATCCAATGATACTACTATTGTATGTGGATGACCTGTTTGTAACAGGTGAGGATAGACTGATTGCCGATACGAAGAGGAAGCTTGCTGTCGAGTTCAATATGAAGGAGTTGGGGATGATGCACTATTTTCTAGGCATGGAGGTGTGGCAGAGTGTAGATGTAATATTCCTTGGACAAGGGAAGTATGCAGTAGAGATCCCAAAGAGGTTCGGGATGATGGACCGCAAGGCCATGGCCACACCTATGGCATCGAATCTGAAACTTCTATGTGATGCTTCATCTGATCTGGTTGATGTCACTGTGTATCGTCAGATGATTGGGTCCTTGATGTACCTGACGAATACGAGACTAGATATCTGCTTTGCAGTGCACCTTGAGCCAGTACTTGACAGATCAGAGACATGTTCACCTGATAGTTGCAAAGCATATTCTGAGGTACCTGAAGGGCACAATTAATTATGGGCTCAAGTATGATGCGAATCAAAAGTTTAACCTACAGGGTTATGTTGATTCAGATTGGGCAGGCAGTGCAGCAGATAGGAAGAGCACATTTGGGTGTTGCTTTAGTATGGGATCAAGTGTGATCTCTTGGTTTAGCAGGAAGCAGTCCTATGTAGCACTAAGTATAGCCGAAGCAAAGTATGTTGCAGCTTGTTCGGCTAATTGTGAGGCAGTATCGCTCCAGAAGCTACTGGTATATTTTGTGACAACCAGAGTTGTGTGAAGTTGTCTGAGAACTTGGTGTTCCACGACAGGTCGAAACACATTGAGATCAAATATCACTATATGAGGGATATGGTGTAGAGAGGAGTCGTGAAGCTCCTATATGTTGCGACGGATGAGCAGATTGCAAATGTGCTGACGAAACCACTAGCCAAAGTGAAGTTTGAGTACTTCAGAGAGAGGCTTGGTGTTCTTCAGATTAACGATACTTTGAGGAAGAAGTGATGGACATATTTGCTAGAATCCATTCCAAGCATGGTGAGAGGATGATCCTTCCCATGGCTGTGGATGTAAGCTCAGGATGATGAGCATCAGGACGATGCTCTAGTTACTGCTCTGTATATGCATCTTGTTGGATGCTTTTTATGTATATGCATCATGTTGGATGCTTGTTATGATCAGGTGGATCATGTATCTATGTATGTATCAGGTGGATACATTGTATGATCAGGTGGATCATGTATGATGATATGTATCAGGTAGATACTTGGTATGCATCAGGTGGATGCATTGTATGATCAGGATGATCATGGATGATGAGCTTCAGGATGTTGCTCCAAATGGCATGCACCAGGACGATTTAGTGATGATGATCAGGATGATCATGTACATCAGGATGATGTATGGTGAGTATCAGATACTCTGTGGCCGTGGATAGGTTGTGCAAGGGTAGCATGTAATAAGTCCTGGAGATCTGGATAGGATGAAAAAGCCCTCAGATGCTCTTTAGAGATCTTGCTTGGCAAGACAGTCTTTTAAGGTTTTGCTAGACCACATGTAATAAGTCCTGGAGATCTGGACATGATGAAAAATGCCACAGATGCTCTTGAGAGATCTTGCTTGGAAAGACACTCTTTTAAGGTTTTGTGGGGACCACATGTAATAAGTCCTGGAGATCTGGACAGGATGAAAAAGGCCTCAGATTCTCTTTAGAGGTCTTGCTTGGAAAGACACTCTTTTAAGGTTTTGTGGTATGGGTCACATGTAATAAGTCCTGGAGATCTGGACAAGATGAAAAAGGCCTCAGATGCTCTTTAGAGATCTTTCTTGGAAAGAAACTCTTTTAAGGTTTTGTGACAGTCAGCTGAACTGTTGCCGATTACTTCTGTGTCATTTCAAATCCATTCCAATCCGTTTCAGATCCATTCTGAAAGTCATTCCAAATCCAGCCATTTTAGATCTAGCCATTCCAGATCTAGCCATTTCAAATCGGTGTCATTTTAGATCCATCTGTTATCGATCCCTTCTGCGATGTTGCAGATCCATTTCTGAAACCTTTCTAGCAGCCCTGCAATCCTATTCTGCATATTTCATTCTTGAGGACCCTATCCCAAATTCCACTTCCCAACACCCGAAATCTCACATTTGTCTATTTTTAGGGTTTTCCATAACTTCTTCGATTTCCCCCGATCACCTTCAAATTTTACCACAAAGTTCCTTTCCTAATTCTGCTTATTTGTCCTTCTCTGCCAAATTTTCTCATTCTTTCACCCCACTTCTGAAATCCCCCTTTTCTGATTCCTTGTCTTTTCGATAGTGTCCAAAACCTAGTCAAACCCCAATTACCCATCAGAGTTTTTCCCAAATCCAAATTTCTCTTTACTAAATCAGCTTCTATTTGTGTTTTTCTACCCATTCCCCCCCCCAAAAAAAAACTGGTTAGGGTTGTCACCTGCGCAGGAGCAAACACCATGGAGGAAGCACTTGTAGCCATCCAAACCCAACTCCAAGATCTGGATGAAAAATTTCTCAGCCTCCATCTTCAGCATTCAGCCATGAACAATACCCGAAAGCAAGAATCTTTTGCAGCCAATGGGTTCTCTTCTTCCAGCAATTTTCGTGGTCCGAAACTTGAATTTCCTTGCTTCAATGGTACTGATCCGAATGGATGGATCTATTGTGCAGAACAATATTTCAGTCTACATAATACTTTTGATGTCCAAAAAGTTCCACTTGCATCCTTTCATTTGGAATAGGAATCCCTTTAATGGTACCATTGGTACATCAAGACTCATGACGAGCCAAAATGGACAGATTTCTCCCAACTCCTTTTGCAACGATTTGGTCCTAGTACTTTTGATGACTTCACCGGAGCACTCACTAAACTTCATCAAAGTGGCACTGTGAGAGAATATCATACATAATTTGAGAAACTAGCCAATCACACAGCAGGATTGTCTGACGAATTCTACAGGAGTTGTTTTATCAGTGGTCTTAAGCATGAAATTCAGTCAGAGGTTAAAATGTTCTGCCCAACACAATGATGGAAGTCCTAGGGTTGGCTAAGTTGGCAGAAGACAAGATTGAATCCCAACAATGCTCCAAACCCACTTTTGTTCCCTTCTGAAATATGGGTTCTCAATGACCTCCCATTCTGCCATCTCCTCGACCAACTCCTATCAAGCATTTGTTTGAAATAGAGATGCAGGCACACAGAGAAAAAGGGTTTTGTTATAATTGTGATGAGAAATTCACTCGGGGACATAGATGTGTTCAACAAAAGCTCTATCTCTTGGATATGGATTCTCCGCTTACATCTCAAATTGGTGAACAAGCTCCAGATACAATGGATGATCAGGTCGACATTCAGGCGCCGCCTATTGACCCCCCATCTCCGGATGAACAACCAAAGATATCTCTCCATGCTTTATCTGGCGTCACTGGCCACCAAACAATGCGGGTCTAGGGTTACTTCAAGAAGCTTCCTCTTACAATACTCATTGATTCTGGTAGCACTTATAACTTCATTGACCCTAGGATCGCCAAACATGTTGATTTTTTTGTCCATCCTTGCTCCAACTTTAAAGTCATGGTTGCCAATGGGGTCACCTTACCTTGCAAGGGGAAGTGTCACAATGTGCGTATCTCTCTAGAAGATTATAACCTGTGCTCTGACATGTTTTCCGTCCCTAGGCGGATGTGATGTGATTTTGGGCGTTCAATGGTTACGCACACTTGGCCCCATCTTATGGGATTTTGCTTAACTTTGGATGCAGTTTTTAGTCAATGGGACACAACACAAATTTAAGGGCTTACAACAAGGGTCTCTCCACATCATCAGTTCACATTGCCTAGAAAAGATACTTAAGAAGAATTCACTTGGTGTCATTGCTCAACTCCATTCCATTCATATGCACCCATCAATGGTCTCCCCTACTTCCTTGGATAGATATGCAGGTGTCCTTGCTGAACCAGTAGGCTTGTCGCCTTCAAGAGACCTTTTCGGTAATAATTTAGCCGCCTCTCCATCTTAGCAGGAAATGATGGCTATTTTGCATGTAGTACAAAAGCGGTAGCCATACCTATTAGGGAATTCTTTCCACATCAAGACTGATCTACAGAGTCTGGAAAATTTCCTAGAATAATGGGTATCCTCCCCAGCACACCTGAAATGGGTTATCCAACTCATGGGTTATGCCTATGCAATCACTTACAAGCAGGGTAAGGACAATATGGTGGTAGATGATCCTTCTCACACATTTGATGACCTAGTTTCTCTTACAGCTATTTCTTTGCTTGCTCCAAATTGGTTGCAATCTGTTCAACAGGGCTATCTCTTCTATGAACTCCATGCTTCTTCATCAGCACGACTCTCTGGGTTCCTAAAAATGTATGACCAGGAACAATGTAACTTCTTTTGGAAGGGACTGGAAATGCTAATTCAACATATGGTGGTTGACTGTGATACTTTCCAAGACAATAAGGGTGAAATGACAATCCTTTCAGGACTGCTCGAACCCTTGCCCATCCCTACAGAGATTTGGACAACTATTTCTATGGATTTCCTAGAAGCGCTCTAGTGGTACAATACCACATCTAAAAGAACACCATATGAAGCAATCTATGGACATGCACCACCTTTTCTTCTTCCATACACCCTTAGTAGCTCCCCATTTTAGGCAATTGACTCGGTTCTTCGACACCGCGATCAGATTATTTTCATTCTGCAGGACAATCTTCACATGGCAAGAATTCGACTGAAACAACAAGCCGATCAACACCATTATGAGTGCACTTTTCATGTAGCTGATATGGTTCTTCTTCGTCTACAGCCTTCCAAGCGACCCTCCCTGAAACTATAAAGGCATCAGTGGCCCGAAATGCAACCCGAGGATGCTCCAGGGGAAGCACTCCTTCAGATTCTGCATCAATTTCCACATCTAAAGCTTTGAGGACAAATATTTTTCTAAGGGAGAGGAGATGTTAGGAACCCATGTCAACCCTTCTATTTACTTTGTTAGTATATTGTTGTTGGACGCATATGCTTTGTAAGGCGTCCCGTAGTATTTGTTGGTCCATAGTTTTTCTTATTGTTGTTGGATGCATATGCTTTGTAAGTTGTCCCGTAGTAATTGTTGATCCATAGTTTGTATTGGCCCATGGTTTGTATTGACACGTGGTATTAACCCATGGTATTGGCGCCTAGAATTAGTATATAAGTTTTTGTTGAGACCAATGAAGGGACCGTGAAGTTATTTTGTATTGAACTTGCTCAAAGGAGGTTTCCCCCTCGAAGTGGCCCGCGATCAATAAAAGTGATTCTGAGTTCTTTTATTTCTGCTATCTCGTGTATTCTTATTAATTAATTATTGCAGGTTCATCACAATTTCAAATATGGGCACGGTTTGTGCAAGTTCTAAGCATCATCCTCCATTTTTGGGCATGCTGGTGCAAGTTAGGGACTGCCCTAACCTTCAGAAAGCACTAAGCACTTCTAAATTTAGTTGTAGTTCTAGTTTACTAAGGTGAGCTCCATAATTTATAGATGTGTAAGGTTTTGGGTGAGAGTCAATAGGAGGCCAGAAACACCTGTAGTTTAATATCCATACCCAGGAGCTAGTAGTGCTTGTAGTAGACCTGATGTCCTCACAAACAATCTTCATTCTAAATTCACGATCAGTTAAAACTTGAAGGTTTTTGAACTAATTTGTCAGGTTTTGTGGGTTCAGGGACATTGATGCAAATGGGGATGTGTGCAATGAGAAGGATGCCATTTTTCTAAATCAGGTTGTGGTGGTACATGGAGGTGCATAAAAAAATAATTAATTTGTAAAATGTTATCTTTTAAAAACAAAACCAATGTTGTTAGGACTAGCTGGTGGTTGTTAGAATAGAGGTGGTTTTGGGGGAAAAACTAAAAAATAAGGGTAGACAAATAACACTGCCTTCCAAACCCTAACATGAACAAAGTTTACATAGCTTGAGGAAGAAATTGTAGTTTCTATTCCAGTTAAGATGTAAATTGCTTTATTTATGTGCCTTCATCACTGATACCTGTTAGTTTTTCAGAAATTTCAATCTGATCTAGGATCTTAACTAAGAGAATAACATGTACATCATATCTACAACATATCAATCATGGACAGAATAATGCAAACACACAAGAGACACAAAGTTTCTCCGGGGAAAACCAAGAAGGTGAAAAACCCCGCAACTTCCTCAGAGATAGATCCAGTAACGATGATGATGATGATGATCCAGTAACGATGATCCAGAGAAGAAGACTTGTGCTAGTAGATCTGTGTCGAGAAATACCTTCCTAGTTAAGAGGGAGTGTTGATCTATATGTAACTTCGGAATGTATTTCATATATGTATATTGTATTCCTATTGAGATGTTATTATTCCTCTATACGGAAGTGTCGCAATTTATATTATAAGTGTCATAACTTATACTTGATGGGTTATTAGACCACCTTGTTGGGGTCAGCCCTGTATAAGACATGTGGGTAAAAGGGTTATTAGGCCACCCTATTGGGGGTTGGCCCTGTCAGCATTATGTTATGTGGTTAAGTTAAGTCCGACCTAGTAAAGGTTATTAGGCAAGTCAAGTCATGTATAAATAGAGTGCGGGAGGCACTCTATTTGATCATTCACTTTCTCTCTTATACTCTCATTGCAGAGTGGTGCACTTGTGGAGGAGGAGAAGCTACTGCTAGGAGAAGACTATCTCTTATGCTTGGGTTGTATCATTGCTCTATCTATCTCTGAGGAAGTTGCGGGGTTTTTCACCTTCTTGGTTTTCCCTGGTGAAACTTTGTGTCTCTTGTGTGTTTGCATTATTGTGTCCATGATTGATATGTTGTAGATATGATGTACATGTTATTCTCTTAGTTAAGATCCTAGATCAGATTGAAATTTCTGAAAAACTAACAGGTATCAGTGATGAAGGCACATAAATAAAGCAATTTACATCTTAACTGGAATAGAAACTGCAATTTCTTCCTCAAGCTATGTAAACTTTGTTCATGTTAGGGTTTGGAAGGCAGTGTTATTTTTCTGCCCTTATTTTTTAGTTTTTCCCCCAAAACCACCTCTATTCTAACAACCACCAGCTAGTCCTGACAACATTGGTTTTGTTTTTAAAAGATAACATTTTACAAATTAATTATTTTTTTATGCACCTCCATGTACCACCACAACCTGATTTAGAAAAATGGCATCCTTCTCATTGCACACATCCCCATTTGCATCAATGTCCCTGAACCCACAAAACCTGACAAATTAGTTCAAAAACCTTCAAGTTTTAACTGATCGTGAATTTAGAATGAAGATTGTTTGTGAGGACATCAGGTCTACTACAAGCACTACTAGCTCCTGGGTATGGATATTAAACTACAGGTGTTTCTGGCCTCCTATTGACTCTCACCCAAAACCTTACACATCTATAAATTATGGAGCTCACCTTAGTAAACTAGAACTACAACTAAATTTAGAAGTGCTTAGTGCTTTCTGAAGGTTAGGGCAGTCCCTAACTTGCACCAGCATGCCCAAAAATGGAGGATGATGCTTAGAACTTGCACAAACCGTGCCCATATTTGAAATTGTGATGAAACTGCAATAATTAATTAATAAGAATACACGAGATAACAGAAATAAAAGAACTCAGAATCACTTTTATTGATCGCGGGCCACTTCGAGGGGGAAACCTCCTTTGAGCAAGTTCAATACAAAATAATTTCACGGTCCCTTCATTGGTCTCAACAAAAACTTATATACTAATTCTAGGCGCCAATACCATGGGTTAATACCACGTGTCAATACAAACCATGGGCCAATACAAACTATGGATCAACAATTACTACGGGACAACTTACAAAGCATATGCGTCCAACAACAATAAGAAAAACTATGGACCAACAAATACTACGGGACGCCTTACAAAGCATATGCGTCCAACAACAATATACTAACAAAGTAAATAGAAGGGTTGACATGGGTTCCTAACATCTCCTCTCCCTTAGAAAAATATTTGTCCTCAAAGCTTTAGATGTGGAAATTGATGCAGAATCTGAAGGAGTGCTTCCCCTGGAGCATCCTCGGGTTGCATTTCGGGCCACTGATGCCTTTAGAGTTTCAGGGAGGGTCACTTGGAAGGCTGTAGATGAAGAAGAACCATATCAGCTACATGAAAAGTGCACTCATAATGGTGTTGATCGGCTTGTTGTTTCAGTCGAATTCTTGCCATGTGAAGATTGTCCTGCAGAATGAAAATAATCTGATCGCGGTGTCGAAGAACCGAGTCAATTGCCTAAAATGGGGAGCTACTAAGGGTGTATGGAAGAAGAAAAGGTGGTGCATGTCCATAGATTGCTTCATATGGTGTTCTTTTAGATGTGGTATTGTACCACTAGAGCGCTTCTAGGAAATCCATAGAAATAGTTGTCCAAATCTCTGTAGGGATGGGAAAGGGTTCGAGCAGTCTTGAAAGGATTGTCATTTCACCCTTATTGTCTTGGAAAGTATCACAGTCAGCCACCATATGTTGAATTAGCATTTCCAGTCCCTTCCAAAAGAAGTTACATTGTTCCTGGTCATACATTTTTAGGAACCCAGAGAGTCGTGCTGATGAAGAAGCATGGAGTTCATAGAAGAGATAGCCCTGTTGAATAGATTGCAACCAATTTGGAGCAAGCAAAGAAATAGCTGTAAGAGAAACTAGGTCATCAAATGTGTGAGAAGGATCATCTGCCACCATATTGTCCTTACCCTGCTTGTAAGTGATTGCATAGGCATAACCCATGAGTTGGATATCCCATTTCAGGTGTGCTGGGGAGGAGACCCATTATTCTAGGAAATTTTCCAGACTCTGTAGATCAGTCTTGATGTGGAAAGAATTCCCTAATAGGTATGGCTACCACTTTTGTACTGTATGCAAAATAGCCATCATTTCCTGCTAAGATGGAGAGGCGGCTAAATTATTACCGAAAAGGTCTCTTGAAGGCGACAAGCCTACTGGTTCAGCAAGGACACCTGCATATCTATCCAAGGAAGTAGGGGAGACCATTGATGGGTGCATATGAATGGAATGGAGTTGAGCAATGAAACCAAGTGAATTCTTCTTAAGTATCTTTTCTAGGCAATGTGAACTGATGATGTGGAGAGACCCTTGTTGTAAGCCCTTAAATTTGTGTTGTGTCCCATTGACTAAAAACTGCATCCAAAGTTAAGCAAAATCCCATAAGATGGGGCCAAGTGTGCGTAACCATTGAACGCCCAAAATCACATCACATCCGCCTAGGGACAAGGAAAACATGTCAGAGCACAGGTTATAATCTTCTAGAGAGATACGCACATTGTGACACTTCCCCTTGCAAGGTAAGGTGACCCCATTGGCAACCATGACTTTAAAGTTGGAGCAAGGATGGACAAAAAAATCAACATGTTTGGCGATCCTAGGGTCAATGAAGTTATAAGTGCTACCAGAATCAATGAGTATTGTAAGAGGAAGCTTCTTGAAGTAACCCTAGACCCGCATTGTTTGGTGGCCAGTGACGCCAGATAAAGCATGGAGAGATATCTCTGGTTGTTCATCCGGAGATGGGGGGTCAATAGGCGGCGCCTGAATGTCGACCTGATCATCCATTGTATCTGGAGCTTGTTCACCAATTTGAGATGTAAGCGGAGAATCCATATCCAAGAGATAGAGCTTTTGTTGAACACATCTATGTCTCCGAGTGAATTTCTCATCACAATTATAACAAAACCCTTTTTCTCTGTGTGCCTGCATCTCTATTTCAAACAAATGCTTGATAGGAGTTGGTCGAGGAGCTGGCGGAATGGGAGGTCATTGAGAACCCATATTTCAGAAGGGAACAAAAGTGGGTTTGGAGCATTGTTGGGATGCAATCTTGTCTTCTGCCAACTTAGCCAACCCTAGGACTTCCATCATTGTGTTGGGCAGAACATTTTAACCTCTGACTGAATTTCATCCTTAAGACCACTGATAAAACAACTCCTGTTGAATTCATCAGACAATCCTTCTGTGTGATTGGCTAGTTTCTCAAATTATGTCTGATATTCTCTCACAGTGCCACTTTGATGAAGTTTAGTGAGTGCTCCGGTGAAGTCATCAAAAGTACTAGGACCAAATCGTTGCAAAAGGAGTTGGGAGAAATCTGTCCATTTTGGCTCGTCATGAGTCTTGATGTACCAATGGTACCATTAAAGGGATTCCTATTCCAAATGAAAGGATGCAAGTGGAACTTTTTGGACATCAAAAGTATTATGTAGACTGAAATATTGTTCTGCACAATAGATCCATCCATTCGGATCAGTACCATTGAAGCAAGGAAATTCAAGTTTCAGACCACGAAAATTGCTGGAAGAAGAGAACCCATTGGCTGCAAAAGATTCTTGCTTTCGGGTATTGTTCATGGCTGAATGCTGAAGATGGAGGCTGAGAAATTTTTCATCCAGATCTTGGAGTTGGGTTTGGATGGCTACAAGTGCTTCCTCCATGGTGTTTGCTCCTGCGCAGGTGACAACCCTAACCAGTTTTTTTTTTGGGGGGGAATGGGTAGAAAAACACAAATAGAAGCTGATTTAGTAAAGAGAAATTTGGATTTGGGAAAAACTCTGATGGGTAATTGGGGTTTGACTAGGTTTTGGACACTATCGAAAAGACAAGGAATCAGAAAAGGGGGATTTCAGAAGTGGGGTGAAAGAATGAGAAAATTTGGCAGAGAAGGACAAATAAGCAGAATTAGGAAAGGAACTTTGTGGTAAAATTTGAAGGTGATCGGGGGAAATCGAAGAAGTTATGGAAAACCCTAAAAATAGACAAATGTGAGATTTCGGGTGTTGGGAAGTGGAATTTGGGATAGGGTCCTCAAGAATGAAATATGCAGAATAGGATTGCAGGGCTGCCAGAAAGGTTTTAGAAATGGATCTGCAATAGCGCAGAAGGGATCGATAACAGATGGATCTAAAATGACACCGATTTGAAATGGCTAGATCTGGAATGGCTAGATCTAAAATGGCTGGATTTGGAATGACTTTCAGAATGGATCTGAAACGGCTTGGAATGGATTTGAAATGACACAGAAGTAATCGGCAACAGTTCAGCTGAAAATAGATATGGACCCCACGTATGTTCGGCTTCCTAATAGTTCAGGGGTTTCACTCGGCCACCAATGTTGTTTGACGGCTTGCGTATTGGGGCAGTACCCCTCACTCCATGGCTCAGGTAAAACTGATAACCACTTTGCCACAAATGATAGCTCTTGGTTTACCTCACAGGTGGGAACTAGTCAATCAGGTAGGGGTCGTTGCTCGTTTTGCTGGCAAGTCCTCTTAATGGGCCAACTACTTTGGGGTTCCTGTGGTACTCCTCACAATGTGTTTTAGGGATTATGCCCAATTAATTCCCACAATTAAGGGGATAGAGATTATTCCCAAATCCGAACATGCAACAGATGCGAAAAAAAAAAATTGGCAAACATTCCACCCAACGAGGCCAAGAAAGTGCTCTGATACCAGATGTGATGAACCTACAACAATTAATTAATAATAATACACGAGATAGCAGAAATAACAGATCTTAGAATCACTTTTATTGATCATATGCCACTTTGAGGGGGTAGCCTCCTTTGAGCAAGCTTAATACAAAATAACTTCACGGTCCCTTCATTGGTATCAACACAAACTTATATATTAAGTCTAGGTGCCAATACCATGGGTTAATACCATGTGTCAATACAAACCATGGGCCAATACAAACTATGGATGAAAAATTACTATAGGACGACTTACAAAGCATATGCATCCAACAACAATAAGACAAACTATGGATCAACAAATACTACAGGACGACTTACAAAGCATATGCATCCAACAACAATATACTAAAAAAGTAAATAGAAGGGTTGACATGGGTTCCTAACAGAAATTTAGTGTTGTTTTCATGCCCATAATTTATCCCTCATGTGATCGCTTACCTATCTCTTGTGCTTCTCTTTCTTTTATTGTCATTTATATCGCCTGTAATTTGATAAAAGTTTTATCTCTAGACACTCCCATTGTTTAGTGGCTTGTTGCCACACAAACACTATCTACCTTATCCTGTAGACTAAATCCACTTGTTGACATAGTACTCTGTTCTAGATTTCAAGTATTGATCTATGCTTGAGTTAATTCTATTTAATCTAATGTTTATAGTGTTTCAATATCAAATTCACACAACTAGAAATGTAAAGGCAGGAAATAAAATAACTAGATGCTTGAAGACTATAACTCTTATGAATAGTTTGTCTTTCTCAAGTTTAGAACATTGCAACTGGTGCTTGGTAGAACCTTATATTTTTTTATAAGTCCCGCAACTGGTGCAACTGGTGCTTGGTAGAACCTTATATTTTTTTCTAAGTCCGGCTCAGAAATAAGCTTCCATAGCTCTAATCCATAGGGAACTAGTTTTATCATTTCATACCAAGATAAAGCTTACGAAAACAAATTCCCATCCATATATCATAATCCTCCATCAGAGCTAGGGAATTGGAGAATGAACCTCCTCAAGACAAGCTACCAAACTGGTGAAAATGGATGACAAACAAAAATTCAGTACTGCTTAGAAGGAATGCCCAAATTATCCAATGCCCTGGAGAAACAAGGAGAATGTTCACCACCATGAGATAGCTCGCAAAACAAAACTTCCAACTATTACCCTCAATTTTTCATGGGTGGCCATAGACAGGTGGCACTAGGCACACAATATGGAGAAACAATGGGTTAGGAAAAACATTTGCACCAAAGTACCACAATGGTTACTAATAAGAGAATATTTGACATAGGAGAATGCTATTAATTTTTAACAAGCGAGCTTGGTGCAAGCAAGCACGAGGCAAGCGAGCATGAGGAAAGCGAGCGTATAAGGTCAAAGTGGAATCCAGTGGGCCCATAACCCACAAGTAAACATGCAAATCTCTACTTGGATAGGAGGAAAAAATCATATCTATACTATCAATGATAATATGAGTTGGTTGGATTATGTGCAAGACTGGAAACATAGGTGGGAGTTGAGACATGATGAAGTATTAGATGCTAACTTACAGGGATCTGATGCTTTTATTAGACTAATGCCAAAATTCAGAATAATGCCTATGGGATCCAGTATTGTACCAGATATGATTTACAACAACTCCCTAATAAAAGCAGGTGATGCAAGCAATTGGTTAACTCACCTATACCATGATCTTAACTTAATCTCAACAGAGGGCTCTACACCTCACCCCGGGCTACGACTAGACCAAAAATACTATTGTATTAACTGGATACGTTCTTTGGAAGCATGGCCATATCAATATGCTAGTCTCTGGTTTCCAAGTACTACACACACTTATGAAAAATATAAAAAATTATGGTGGAAATTCTTGAGAAAAAAAAAATAGAAATCGAACATATTATACCATGCTAAAGTTTGGACCTCAAATGACACATATCCATGACGATCCTGGATGGTTGGTCCCTGATTGGACTAGATACTGGTGGTGTTCATTCAGCATCAACCTGACAGCATTAGATCCAGGTGCTCTTTATAATCTAAAACAGGAAGCTGGAGAATCTCTTGAACAGGTCAAAGATATTTTGTAGACAAAGCTTACTGAGGCTCAAATCCTTGGGTACTACGTTAACAACGAACGACAGTGGCTTGTCATAACCCACATAGACTTCCACATGCATCAGAATAGGCGCGTGGTCTTGAGGTCTGTTTATTTAAAGGCATGGGTTGTTGAATCCAATGTCTTTCGAGAATTATATGGTCCCCTATACTCCGATGAGTTGTAAATATCTCAAAATTATTTGGCTATGAGTGGGGCATGTCCATTCAAATTGTCATAAAGATTGAAAAGAAAGTCATAAAAACTTTTAGACCTTACTTTTGAAAGCCATAAAAACTTTTAGATGTTTTCCAACACTTATATCTCTTATTGATTTCACTTACATTAAGGCTTAAATTGTCAAGGATTTGAATGTTGCATCAAGCACATGTGGTGTATAAGGGTTGTTTGAGGGTCTTACATAACATTCCCCACACATTTAATTGCAACTAACACATTGGTCCCGAATGTTGTTATTTAATTATTTATCCTAATGGTATCAATGACCTCTATGATTTTGACTATCAGGTGCTGAGGTGGCATCCTATGGTTGTTTGCTTTCCTGGGAAACTAGAGTGCTTCCCTTATTTGGAATATCTTGTAGTTATTTGGAGGCATAGAAACCTTAATAACAGTCTATTAAAAAGGTCATTGACACCATTAGGATAAATAAATAAATAACAAAATTCAAGAGGAAGTCAGCCTTGGTACACTCAATAACTAGTCCTCAATAGCTAGTGTTATCCAGTTCTATAGCATGAAACAATTCCAAAACCCCAAAGTCAGCCCACTAGTCAGCTAGAAAGAGATGATGCCCACCTAGCTGACTTGTGATTATTAGGGTCACTTGTGCTAAAAGTTTGTATTGGAAGGCATGATGCCCAATTACTGCATATTGCAGGAGTTTGCTGTAGCCAGAGCAAATCCGATGAAAAGGTTCATACTTATCCAAACTCCATTCAACACACCCATGATTTCTTATCTTAGGCTTTCCATACCTCAAATTTTGCAAGCGTCTCATGTTGTAAGAAGACATGGATAGTCTTAATTTGCACTCAAAACTACCTCACATCCACAAAACTGGCCCATAACTAAATGATGAGGCTAGTAGAAGGTGAAACGTGTCTACTAATGTTCAAAACATTACCCATATATGTTTAATTATTGTTGTAGCTTGTCATTATAGGGCCTAGAACTACCCAGATGTGAGGTATAAGGCATGTTCATTGCCTTCCATTGTCCACAGGTGGCATAGGATGCCCAAAATTCATTTTACAACTAATAAAAAGGAAAAATTGCACTTTAGACTCATGAATTAGTGATAGCTTACACAAGATTATTGCTAATTGTTGGTTTATTAATATTTGAGCAAACTCTAGTTCTTTCCATTGTAGGATTGGTGAAAAAGCATTTGAGGAGTTGATTAGGTAGGGGACAGTAGAGAGAAGTGTGGCTGAATCTGAAAGTACATTCTGGTAGCTATTACAAGAACCTGTTTTTCATTAGAAAACCCACCCAGAACTTGTTTTATAGCTTTAGGAGCAACTGAATTTACCATAAATATTTAAGAGAGAAATTTGTGGAAATTAACCATGGGAGCATATATGAATAGGTATCTTCATAGGGTATTGAGGAACAAAACACTATAAGAATATTTCATTAGCGATAAACCCTAGGTTTCACACTACTATTTTTTTGTGTGATTTGTATATATTCATATTCTCGAGGAGAAATGGACTGAATTGAAATCCTCCATTTCGAAGGGTGTTTTTGCTAGATATAGTGAGTACTCCAAGGCTTACAGAGTAAATCACCAATGTTCAAAAGCTTCCTGAAACCAATATTTTTGCCTTGTCTACATTTGGCCTAGTTCTCTTGATGTTGTGTGTTACCCCCTTTTTGTGGTTAATGTGTTTATCTTACATTACATGTCACTGAAAATTGTATTAGCACATTGACCTAGCTGGTAGTGTTGAAGTTTATTCAACACAGTGACTGACTTGGGACTGCTCTCAGGTTGACATTTTTTTGGTTTGGTCCTCCTGCTTGGTTGATGGATATGCTCAATCTTGATTGAAATTTATTATTTGTTTAAAAAGAAAAACCAATATAGTCGGAAAATCAATATACACATAATGTATGAAAATAGTCTTTGAAAATCAAATTTCTCATGGCCATTTGAGTGCCAATTTGCATGAATTTGAAATTTGCAACATGTGTAAGGTGTAATATTTCACGTAAGTTAGTTGATGTATTTTGTGTTCTCTGTTGTAGTATTTTATTGATTATTTGGTTAAGATGTATTGGCATGAAACAGTTATGAACACTGCTGCAATGTACTCCTGAGTGTACCCTCTCACTATAGTTATGGTTTGTTGGACTGATATAGTCAATTAATGTTTCTTAGTTGAGTGACTTTTCCAAACAGTTCACTAACAAATAGATTTGCCACAAATCTTCCTCCCAATACCAAACACTTCAGCTGAGATTTGTAACACTACACCCACTAGGGTTCAGCATGTCCCTCCTAAGCCTTAGATTTGATGGAAGTAAATGTGTTTAACTAAGTAAACTGTACTTTCAATGATGAAAGAAAACACCATCTTGTTTATTGTTGTTTTCTCGAACGTAGGTACCACCAAACAGGTATCTGTCAGATCTATGTTCCTCAAGTGATGATGAAGATATACTCAGAGAGGTTTAAAGTGAGACGAGTTGTAATAGATCTATTGGTTCTATATCAACTAGATCTGAAAAGATAAGGAAAATATTTAATATGCGCATGAAATATTTTATTGCCAACGGTGGGTCATGTAATTATGATGCTGAGAGCATAGGAGACATTGATTTTCCATTGAGGTATAAACATCTAGTGCAACGATGGGTGCCTAATATGCTACCTCAAGTGGACACAGATTTCCTCATCAATGGGAGGATGTATCGCATCGCTCCTTCATCCTTACATGGATTGGGGCTATTTTCCATGGATGGAAGAAAGGTCTCCTATGGCACTCTAACTGAATTGATGGAGTATGTAGGACCACTATATAGATACAATAAGTGGTTGATCTTGGTCCACTATACTCGAAGTATGCGGAGATACCGAGTTGCCGAGAATTATATTCAACTAGCAAAAAACAATAAAAACAAAGGGGCGAATATGTATATTGATGGGAGACCAAAAGCATCCAGAAACATTGCTGGCTTTATAAATAGTACATGACCAGTGACAACAAATAAGCAACCAAATTGAGAATTCAAGGGATGTGAACAACATCATATATTTGTATGTGCAATAAAACAAATACTTGTAGGTGAAGAGTTTTTGATCGATTACAACTTATATCAAATAGATGTAGCTTCCATGGTCAAGGGTAACCGTGTACCGTCAGAAACTATGCCTCATCAGGTAAATGCTAAATGTAGTAACTAAACATGACTACCATAACTAAATGTTTTAGTTTTTTCTATTAACATTCGATTTCCACTGTTGACATTGGCTTTTTTCATGCTTATTATTAATATTTCCATGTGATTACATGGTGAATACACTGCTATGAATATCTCATTTTTGTTTATGATGCAATTATTGACTCAAAGTTTGTTTAGGGTGGCGGCAGTGGAAACGCACATGCTACTTCCACGGTCCAGGGTGACCGTGGAAGGTCAGAATCTATGCCTCGTCAGGTAAAGGTTAACTGTAGAAAATAAATATGACTACAATAACATGATGTTTTGATTCACTATTAGCTTTTTCTGTTTCCATTTGATAGCATGCTTATTAAACTGTGGCAGGAGTCAGCACATCGACATGCAACAGAACATGTATCTTCTACTTCTGAGGTAAAAATAAATATTAATGAAATATCTCATTTCTGTTTGTGTTACAATTATTTAGTATGAGGTAAACATTTATTTATTGATTTCTTATGTCAGGGTGGCGCCATTGGAAAGGCACCTACTGCTTCCATGGTCAAGGGAGACCATGGAAGGTAACACTCTGTGGCCCGTCAGGTAAGTGTTACGTACAATAACTAAATGTTTCGATTTAGTATGTTAACATTCGATGTCCACTACTGACATTCACATCATTCTGAGCTTATGATGGATTACTAGTTCATTTTTCTAACATTATGATGGACTACTGGTTCATTCAGGACCGTGCAAAGGCACCCGCTGCTTCCACGGTGCCAGTAATTCATGGACACTCACCGACCATAAATCCGTGTCAAGTAAGTGTTAGTGCATAATAGTAACTTAATTTTCATTACAATATAAATATTTGAATGATGTTAAAATTATATTGCTTAATTTAATTTATTGTTTGATGAATTTAGTCACGTGCACCCGAATTGGGTGATGAGGAGTTTGAGGAAGAAATTTTCTATTCCACTAACCCACTACACACTTTTAGAACAACCTTGAAAAACAAAAGCATACAAATTCTTTCCTTGGCTCGCATAAGGCCCTTGACACAAGAGAACAGGGCAAGGATTCAACCGCTGCAAGATGAAATACAATCTTATGGGGTAAGTGGCATCTTCACAATTTTTTTTAAGCTATGACATGATTTCATATTTGATATTATGTTTTTTTTTTTTCCAAGTGATCTGAAGATGTAAAGTTTATTGTTTGTAGGATTTTTTAAAACCCGTGACTAGATCAAAACTTGCCGAGACAGGTATAGGTAGCAGTGATGGTCAAATGCAGCGAAAAATAAGCAATGTACCAATGAGTATTTTTTCCACTCCTGCGATTGGCCTCGAATCCATTGATGACGTGGGCATTGATGAGACATGGCATGATGCCATGTCAGAGCATGATGAGACAGATCCCATAAATCCACATGAATCTGGAGATAAACGTACTGTAGATGACCAAGAAACGTTTCCTGGAGCAGCACGAGTTAAAAGCACCAGATCACTAGATCTCACCTTTCTGGTGGATGACTCTTGTGTTCCTATCAAGGTTCAAAAGATTGCAGGCATTTATTAATTAATTTATTGATTTTAATCATGAAATTGAAATAGACATACGTTGAAATTATTATAAATTAATGGATTACATGTTTTTGCAGGAAATAATGTCTTCTACATGCATTTAAATGACAAAGCCTTGGATCTATTTGGCCCCACCATTCGCACATGGTGGAATATACAACATAGCAAAAAGAGGGATGAGTTGATGGACCACATGGTCAACTTGTTCGGCACTACTTTCAACAGGAAAGTTGTTGCAAAGTTAGCTGGTCATAATTTGAAATATACCAAGGCCCAATATAGGGAAATATTGCAAGCTGACCTCAAGCATGAGCGCCCTCCCATGGTTCTGGAGAAAGAGTGGAAGGCACTCATAGATGATGCAAAGGAGAACTTGCTAAAAAAACTAGGAAAACAACCACGTCCTGGTAAAGCAAGGTACAACATATATCATCTTTTTACTAAAATAAGCTCAATTATTATTTTCTTTTTTGTTTTAAGTAAGATTTTTTATATCTAAGGTTTTTCAAAATTTTCATATATAGGCTACCTGACACCTCCAACACAACCAAGGCTAGAATGGAAAAGCACGGGAAACATAGATTGGGCCAAGGTGGCTATAGAAAACTAAGAGCAAGAATCGTAAGTATTAAATGATTAATTGTTGGGAATATTTATTTAATAGTACCGAACAAATATCTGATTTTGATACTAGAAATTTTAAAATGTGTTATCATGCATTGTAGGGAAATACATTCCAAGCTTTTGCCACTGAGGAATACCTAAATATTGGTTTCAAGTTTGGTTTTAAAAGTGTGGTTGAATATTAGAAAAGCTCTGGGAAGACTCCAATCTCCCTAATGTCGCAAATGCAGGTATATCACCAATTGTAGTATACTATTAAAGTCTATTCAATTCTGATTATATCACCCATAACTACAAATGTATGTTTGTTTTTAGGCAACAATGCAACTGCAGTAGTGAATCTAGCGGTACTCAGCAAGTACCAGTTGATGTTGGGGTGCACATGTCCCATGATAGTGTGGAGCATGGTGTCCATTTTGGTATGTATGCTTTGGAAATAGAAATATCTATTGTGATTAGATATATATATTTCCTGACGTATATGATCCAGGAGGATATTGGTGGCCACCCGCCTATTCCACTTGGACCCCCACCATTGTTTCTTCAGTTTTTCAGTTTCCTTAATTGTAGCACAATTTACTATTTTTGGTAGATTTCGGGTCCTAAACTTTCGGAGCCGTTTTGACGCCCTAAACGATGTTTTTTTAGCATATGATGGTCAAGCAAATATGAGTCCATTCCAAACAAAATACTTGTCATATGTGGATGTAGTCCTTGAATAGATCTTTCTAACAATGTATCATGTGCATCAAACAAAGGTAGTATGCAAAATTTACGACCCCGGGAAATTGATGTACCAAGTTACCCAACGAGACCCATATTCTAGCATTTCACCTCCTAGGGTTAGGTTTTTGGATGTGTAGGGTTTCCCTTGTTTCTCAATAATATATAGGCCTTCGAGCCTCATTGTAACACAGAGTTCAGAGGCATGTAGCCGCCACATCTCTTCTCAGATATAAGCTACCAACACTAGCTAGTTTATTTCCATCCTATATGTAAACAAGTTTCAGTTCTTTGAGTAATGAAATGAAGTGTTATTTCCGCTGCATCTTTGTTTTTATGGGTATTTGTGTATTTTGTTGCGTTCCTGCATAAATCCGGATCGGTATACTTATAATTTCTCTTATTTGAATGGAAGACCATGCAGCTCAGGAGCCTGAACTGCAAGAGGAAGAAAGTAGACCTCTAATTAACACCCCAGTGCTTGTCACATCCACACAAAAAGGTAAAGAGAAATATTGTAATTTTAATCAAAATAATGAAATATTTATTTCAATAATATTTCAATGTCATATATATATGCTCATTTCCGTTGTGACAGTTCACACCCCTTCAAAAATGCCTCCACGCCCTGCTCAGTGATGTACAAGAAGTGGCATACATGAGGGCATGGAAACACAAACAATAATTGGAGATATAGCAGTAAATACTACGCAAATTGATGATTGTGATACCGTACTTGCAAGTTTTTTGAATGCAAAAAAATAGAAATCAACGAAAAAGTAGATGCAACATAAATTCATGATTTGTATTTTGATGTATATCGATGTTGTTAGTATGAAACATGGATTCTCTTGGAAATTTTCAAATTTTGTGTTTTCTCACACATCATCACTCCTGTATGTGCTGCATGTAGATATATTAGTATGAAACATTCATTCTCTTTATAATTGTGAGTAAAATTTGCTTTTGTAGACCATATTGCTAAATTGAAAGGTAACACAGGTGGCTTTTATTTTCTATAGTACAAGGTACTATATTTGTACCCACACTTCAGATCTGATTTTTGGTTTAATGTTGACGTGGATATCTTCAAAGATACCTCTCTTATTGTTATTTGATCAATATGTTTATTTTATTACCTTTTACTGAAAGAGATGAAAATTATGTTATAATATGTTTTACTGTTGCTTTAGCACTATTCAAATATAGTACCGTTTTATAATGCAACTGTAGAATTGTTATGTTATTGTACCTTTCTTTCATCTGTGTGCTTAATTGTTGTAGTATGTGGACTATGTTAACTTGTTTGAGGTATGTAGTTAACTTTTCCTCTCTCTCAAGGTACTTTCACGTTCCCTTGGTGACTTTTCCCTTCAAAGGAAGCCTAATCAATTTTTATTCGCTTTTTCATTGCTTATTTACTGCTACTGCATATGTTATAATTTGATTACTTCCCATTACATCTCGAGGACCAACTTCAGCACAGGGATCACAGAGGACTGCTGAAGTTGATAGAGATCAAAATTATGTTATAAAATCTTTTACTGTTGCTTTAGCACTAGTCAGAAATTTGGATGGTAATTGTGATGAAATTTTGCTTTTGTAGACCATATTCCTAAATTGAAAGGTAACACAAGTGGCTTTTATTTTCTATAGTACAAGGTACTTATATGTGATGTAATGCTATTCGTGTTGCATAGAGAGAAATGAGGGATATTTTTATTTGGCATCCCACCACCCTTCCTTATACTGTGATGATGAACTTTTAGGTTATATTGGATGGTTGTACATTTGAGAGAGATATGACTGGTTGTACCTTCCCCACCTTGATTGAGCTATGATTGGTCTTGTGGTACCTTATATTTCACTTGTGTTTAATGGGGTCATTTACCCTCCTTGAGTAACTTTTTTAAAACCACCTTGTTGAAGTTTTGAAGTGTTACTGATTGAGTTATTAAATACTTGTTGTACCTTCCCCACCTTGATTGAGTTATTATTGGACTTGTGGTACCTTGTCTTTGACTTGTGGTTAATGCGGTCATTTACCCTCCTTCCTTTTTTTATACCACCTTGTTGAATTTTTGGTCTTATAGTGTACTTGACTTTGATCACCTATGATCAGTTGTGGTGTGTTGATAATCACTTCTCTTCTACTGAGACTTGGTTGAAGTTTATAATTATTGTGACTTTATTTCTTTTGAGTTATGTACTGTGCTTGACTATCATTGACCTAATCAACACCAGTCATTTTTCTCTCTCTGGTTTGTACACACCCTCTTGTAGGGTCAGCTAGTTCCTAGAGAAGACTGGCCTCTCCGAGGCATAAACAGTCTTTTTTGAAAGTAACACTTCTGAGTATATTTTCAAGACTGGTTTCACACCCAGGTTGGTATATTCAACTATATCTCTCTTTTTGTTATATGATATATATTTTTATTTTATTACATGTTACTGAATATTAGTTTATCGTTTTAGTTTGCTTGTCAGTGTACCTCATTATAATATGCTGATATGGCAGTTTTGAATTTATCATACATTGAAAAATGTTTTAGAAGCCTTATGATTATTCAAAGGACACACGTATGTGAAATCTGAGCTTGAAGAAGAACAATTTGCAAAGCATTGAAACATATTGATAGCATATTTGAAGGACTTGTGTTATAACTTGAAGACTGAGCCTATTCTTTGTGACCAAATTGAAGTTGAGTTTGAATAGTGTTATGGGACAACATTAGTGTTACCTTTATGCATGTTGAATCAGAAGTGAAGAATATTTTTTTACAACAGATTTGTGCCATTAAAAGACAAAACTTGAAGTTGAAGAATTGATTGTTGAAAAGGGATAAGTATAAAAACTACTTGAACAAACTTTTTTTGTATTACTGCTTATCATAAAGACTTGGTAACCTAGATCTACCTTTCATAACTGTTTATGGATGTAGGTGGCTTGTTTAGTGCTTATAACTTCATTTGAATGCTGGAATAAGGAACATGAATTTCAACCCAAAATATGTACTAATGAGTCCTACTAAAGCTAGTATTTTATAGAGCCTATTGTACAGTTGTGCAATTTTTTGTCATCCTTCCTTTTAGGGAAACTTTGTAAATATGGTTGCAATTGTAGGAAAAGTATGAGTGAGAGAATTTCAATCTCAGTTCATATTACTTGGTTGAAATTCACTTGATACAATGTGCATATTTATAGCACATAACAGGCCTCCTAGGCATCAATCATGGCTTGTCTTTCACAACCATATGCACATAATTAGCCCCACAATACAAATATTAGCAACTTTTGGACCTTTTACAATTGCATGTGCCTCGCTACTTTTCTCACATGGATGAGAAGCCAAGTGTCTGTAGGATATTTGTCCCTAGTGAAAGTATGTTCTGCAACTTCCAAATCAAAGGTTCATCTATTGTTGGTCCTAGGCACTCTTCTCCAGCTTTCATTCTTTGATGTACAAGTACTACACTTGAGCTCCTAGGATGCTTGAGTGATGATATAAATATTGCTTCTAGGAAGAATCAATAGGTTGTTATTGAAGATGTTGAATGGATCAGACACCTCCATATCCCCCACACTTGAAATAAGGATGGAAATTTCATGCTATCGAAATCCATGTTGGGAAAATTTACCGACTACTAAAAATATGAAGATGCTAAGACCAATTCTCCAAATGATCATCTTTTGTGTACAACTTTGAACTTCTCAATTCAATAAAATTGCAGAGTCTTGGAGCTTGGGTGATTTGGTGTATGGAGGTGCACCAGCTGAGTGTGATGCCTTATCATCTTGCTTAACAATTATGTCTTGTATTGGTGGGATAATCTTAGATGTTGATCCCCTTTTTCCATTTTGATGACTACTTGATTCCAACTTCATCATTCTTCGTATATGTTTGTGGGTTATTAGAATTGTTGGAGTCCTTGATTGTGCATTTGATAAGGGTTAGTAAAATGAAACTTTTTGGTCCAAGACATGCCTAATAATGTCCAAATGTCACTTCAAATTGCTGGAAAAGTTTCTCCAATGACAAACAAGGTTTCCAATAGGAGGATCAGTCTTATTCAATAAGGTATTAAGCCTTAGATTGTGAAAAGATTTCATTCTTTTAGGAGGCTAGACCCCACTACAAGGTGTTTTGAAACTATTATCTGAGAAAATTATGGATACAGAGGCTGACACTAGTATCTGGATATGCTGACTGCAAATTGTGTTGGATCAGATCACCATTCAACTACTATCCACATGTGCTTAAGACTGCGGCTTACAATTCTTCATGTTTATACATTTAGTTCAAGTTCTTGAGATATCTATCTAGGACTGTGTTTGTTGTTTACAAGCTTATCAAAAGTTTGATGATAAATGACTCTGAGAAAGTTTTATTAAGCATCTAAATACAATTATAGAATCATATAAACATTCTTAAGAAGTGAATATAGCTAAGGTATAATTCTTTATAGCATATTTGAAGGACTTGTGTTATAACTTGAAGACTGAGTCTATTCTTTGTGACCAAATTGAAGTTGATTTTGAATAGTGTTATGGGATAACATCAGTGTTACCTGTATGCATATTGAATAAGAAGTGAAGAATAGTTTTTTACAACAGATTTGTGCCATTAAAAGACAAAACTTGAAGTTGAAGAATTGATTGTTGAAAAGGGATAAGTCTGAAAACTACTTGAATAATTTTTTTTTGTTTTACTGCTTATCATAAAGACTTGGTAACCCAGATCTACCTTTCATAACTGTTTATGGCTGTAGGTGGCTTGTTTAGTGCTTAGAAATTCATTTGAATGCTGGAATAAGGCACATGAATTTCAATCCATAATATGTACTAACGTTTCCTACTCTAGCTAGTATTTTATAGAGCCTATGGTACATTTGTGCAGGTTTTTGTCATCCTTCCTTTTAGGGAAACTTTGCAAATATGGTTGCAATTGTAGGCAAAGTATGAGTGAGAGAATTTGAAAAGGGTGTTGAAGCCACTCTAGATCCTACAAATGTCTTCCTAAAGGACAAGTTTAGTACCTATTACAAAGCTGTCATGCCTTCTGGCATTAGTTATTCTGTGAAGAAGCTCAACTGGAATGACAAAAGTTTCAAATCGGGAAACTACCAAACGTTTGGTGTAGAATTGAAGAAGCAGGGGAGGCTAAGGCATCCCTAAATCCTGACACCATTGGCACATGTTCTAGACACAAATTGTGCTTACCGTTTCTATGAATATGCTCATAAAGGAAACCTCTTAGACTTCCTTCACACTAGTAATGTTTCTGTATTGGATTGGCCATCTCATTGCAGCGTTGCTAAAGGTGTAGCACAAGGTTTGGCTTTTCTACATGGGTGTCAACAACCAATCTTCCATCTCGATCTCACTTACACAAAAATTCTTTTGAAATTTTTTACAGAGCCACAAATAGGTGATATTGAGCTTTGCAAGATTGTTGATCCTTCTAAGATCAAAGGGATTATTTATGCAATTGTTGGCTCAGTTGGATACGTCCCTCTAGGTATGCTTCAGCTACTCATTATGCCAAAACATTACATGTTACAGAGCGTAGTGTTTTATAGTGTATTTTTAGGTTTGTAGAGTTCCTGATGAATGATACAGCAAACTAAGTCAAATGCAACACCTAGTGAAGACTAAGGTGTAGGCTGATACCTCATGATTTTACATGCATGCAATTTTTTTTTTAAACACTTCTAGGTATCGTCACCATGTCGATGCACATTAGTGCAGGCTATATAAATGAGTTCCACGCAGGTGCTGAACTTGCCACGAAAGATTGTGAAATGATGCGTGGATACTACGACGATGATTTGTGGAACTATAAAAATGTTTCCACGCAGGCACTATACCTGCCACGAAATATTGTGAAATGATGCGTGGACCTACAAAAATGTTTCCATGCAGGTGCTGAACCTGCCATGAAAGATTGTGAAACGATGCGTGGATATGGTGACAATGATTCGTGGAACTATAAAAAAAATTCCACGCAGGTGCTGAACCTACCATGAAAGATTGTGAAACGCTGTGTGGATATGGCGACGATGATTCGTGGAACTTTATAAATGTTTCCATGCAGGTTCGAGGAACTTATAGGAGATTTACGTCAATAGAGAGATGAAACTTCGTCACAGGATTCATTTTCCAAAGATATGAGAACTGTTGTGTAGTTGACATGTGGCCACTATGAAGCGTTGCTATTGCCACAGCATATAATTTTCATCCATATATCCACGAATGTTGTTCCACAAAAAAATGAAACCCCAAATGTTGCAATAGGGATGAAAATTCGTGGCTATTACAACGAAAAATCATGGCAAAATTGACCATATCATATGTACTAGTGATAAAATCCACCCCCAACTTGGTGAAGGGACCGACGGTGACGACGGGGTGAAGTGGCGCTAGATGCGAGTGTATATTCCAAGAAAACACCTGGCAAGGGTGACATCTCTTCACAGCATTCATACAATCTTTAAATATGGAAGGCCAAAAGTAACCAGCTTGCATAATGTGTTGGGCTATTGCAAGCCCGGATAAGTGACCGCCACACGCCCCAGCATGGAAATCATTAAGCACATGTTCCGCTTCTTCGTGAGTCAAACAACGACGGAGAATAGAATCCTTTCCTCGACGATACAAAGTGTCGTCAATGATGGTATAATCTTTGGAATGATGTTTCACATGCGATCGTTCTTCTCATGAATAGTGCGAAGGGAACTTCAAAGTTTGGAGATATACAATGACATCCCCATACCAAGCGTCTTCAGACGAGATAAGGAGTAATTACACATCTAAAAAGGAATCTTCATGGTCAACATCCTCATCAAGTCGTGGAAGGTCCAACATAAGCTCAGCAAAAACCAAGGACTTGAATGACTTCGCCGAAGCAAACTCAAGTTCAAATTCCTGAAGAATCACAATCCATTTATTGTACTTCCCCCCTATAAGACGTCGTGATAACATGAACTGAAATGGATTGATATGCACTATAAATGTGGTTTTCCTAAGCATGATGTAGTGCCGTAACCGTTGGATTGCATGTATAGTCGCAAGTGCCAACTTTTCCACATGAGTATATCTCAGTTTAGCGTTTACAAATTTCAATTGAGATAATAGATCACATGCTTCATGAGCACATAATCAACTTGAACTAAGACCATGTCAATCATCTCTTGGGATGCGACCACATAAAGTATAAAATATCATGCGAAATCAGGTGGACTAAGCACAGGGGTCGATACCAAAGCTTTCTTAAGAGCATCGAAAGACTGCTAGGCATGCTCATCCCATATAAACGGTGTGTCTTTCTTCAACAAGCGCACGAAACCTTTGGTAAGATTAGCATAATTCACTACAAATCAGAGTAGAAAAGTAGCTCTCCCTTGGAGGCTCTGAAGTTGAAACAAGTTGCGTGGATGAGGCAACCGAAGTATTTCATCAAATTTCAGAGGATCGACTCTAATACCCTCTTTCGAAAGTATGAAACCTAAAAGGTGACATGTCCTTACATCAAAGATGCATTTATTGGGATTCAATCGAATCTTGTAGCATATACATCGTTTGAGAATCAAACAAAGGTGCTTGGGGTGGTCCGCTCTCTTGCGAGAATGGCCAGCAAGATCATCCAAGAAAACCTCCATTATACTTTTAAGGTCGTGGAAGGCATAGGTCATGGCATGCTGAAACGTAGCTCTAGCATTTTTAAGGCCAAAGGGAATTTTCCGGTATGCAAATGTACCCCAAGGACAAATGAAAGCAATCTTATGTTGGTCCGCGGGTTTCATTTGAATCTGGTTATACCCTGAAAAGCCATCCATGAACGAAAAAATCTCACTTCCCACACAAGCATACAAGATCTAATTAATGAATGGAGTGGGGAAATTGTCTTTAAGACATGCGTGGTTCAGTTCTCTAAAATCAGTACATACACAGATAGTTCCCTTCTTCTTATCCACAGGAGCAGGGTTTGACACCCATTCGGTAAGGGGAACTGGGTAGATAAAACCGGCCTTAAGCTGTTTCTCCACCTCTGCCTTGATAGTAGCTTCCTTTCAAGGGTTCACAACACGCAGGAATTGTCAAACCGGTTTAGCATATGGATATGTTCTAATCTCTTGTTCAACAATGTTGCGGTCTATTCCTGGCATCTCCTCATATGAACAAGAGAAAGCTTCCCGGAGTTCTTTAAAAAACTCGGTGTAAATGGAAACCTCCTCAATAGAGCAATCATCACCGACATAAACATTCTCAATCTTTCCAGGAGTGCGAGAGATGTTGATCGGTATAGTTGGGGAAATATTATCCATATGCCCCTCCACATAAATCCTATGTGAGCCCAAAAGAGCCACAGGGTGACCAACCATCTCGGCAAGAGTCATCCTAAACTCTTCTTGCTCGATGAGATTGAGGTTGGGAAGGAAATAAGAGCGATGATGCATATCCTCCCAAGGCCTCTCACTACCACACATGGACTCAATAATAGATTCATCCTAAGGTAAAGTACCATCAAGGAAATCGTGCAAACAAGATGCCTTGGCTGCCCAAATCGACAGCATAACGGGATCTTCCTCTTCTTTCTGTGAAGAGGAGAGATCTGGCTCTACCGTGTCTTGTTGAATATCTTGATAAGCAAGCTCAGTGGCAAACAATGGCATAGCCATTCCAACATGTGCGATGTCTCCAAACGTAGAACTCATGGACGGTAAGGTCCATGGATCATCAAAATACGAATTTCGGAATGGTACATTATGCAATGGAGGAGATACATTGTCCGAAATGGTTCCAATATGTAAAATTAATGGTTGAAGGGAAATCATAAGATCCCATCAATGATGAGTACAACCAGACACCCATGTTCCCAATTGCTAGCTGAGAATCTGTAACTTGGGGGACCACTAATCTCGTGGATGTTGTGGAAGAAGGACTAACAAAATCTAGCTAGTCGATTGTCACAATATTTCCTTCATGTGGAAAGCAAGTAACTCTGAACACAGTGGATGCGACAGCTTTCATAGCATACATCCAATTCCTACCCAGGATAAGGTTGTAGTCGATGGACGCATCAACCACCTCGAATTCAATAGGCACAGGTTTCCCACCCAAGCGGACAACAAGGGAAGGGATAATCCCATGGGGCTTAAATGATCGACCATTAAATGCAGTGAGCATGGTCATAGACTTGGATAAGGGAGGAAATCCAAGAGATTTCCAATAAGATAAAGACATCACTGACGCAGAAGCACCTTCATCAACCACCGTTATTCTAATGAAATTCTTAAGGAAATCCACATGGATTTGAAAAGCCACGTGGTAAGGTAAGTGAGGTTGGACGTCAGTAGTATCAAACTTGATAACAATAGGAACTCCCCCATCTTGAACTCCTAAAGCACTCAAAAGGGCATGCCTTTGAGAAGGACACGCCTAAAAAACCTCAAGAGCCGACATGGCACACACAGTTTGACCCAAATATTCTACAATAGAGTAGTTATAGGTGGCTCGAGCATTGGGATTATGCGTAGAGCACTTGAGAACAACTTTTAGTATCTGTGACATAGTAGAGGGCTTCTCGATATGCAAGGATGTATCAGGAGGAGGGGGAGGCTCATTCCCCATATTCGTTTGTGGTGCACCATAATCGCAATGACGAGTAGCAACACTAACCTATGATTAGACCATATTCACGCATCCATAGCCACTAGTATTGGAGGAAGATGTTGTAGTCTCATTAGGACCATAACCAGTAGTGGGAGCATGTGAAGCCATGTTCTGATGATGAGGAAGGGTATCTTTTAACACAACTGGGCTCTGTGCTAGATGCTTCGATGCTTCTTCCATATGAGGACACAAGTGAGTAAGATGATCTTCTCCACAAAGCTTGTAAGGGAATTTCACTTTACGCCTAGGTTTATGGTCCCCACCAGAATTTATGTCGTCCCGAGGAGGGTTGGCATTCTCTTCCCGAGGAGTATTGCGATTAATACCATTTTTCCCATTGTTTCTACCCTTTCTATTATTTCTCCCCTTCTTCTTATCACCAGGCTACTGGTTACCCGATGGGTTCATCGATTGTACAGCATGTACATCAGACGATGGGGTGGAAGTGGACAAGGTGTGAACTTGTTCGGGAGTAGATTGGTTAAGCAAAAATTTTGCATTTGATTAGCAACCAAATCTACAGGATGAGTGCTTGTGGATCCCACGATGCCATTGGCATGTGGTTCAAGAACTGACTTGGGCTCATGCCGTGTTCGCGGTGCGTCAGGAATAATGTCATACAAAATGCCAAACTGAGAATATAATAAGTCTAACTGCTGGAATTTTAAGATGGTTTGTTCCTCAGTCACAATCCCGGACATCGAAACATCCTTAGCAATATATGGAAGTAAAGATTTGAGAAATCATTCCAATAGAAACTCTCGAGGAATGTTGGATTTCACTAACCTCTTCCGTCGACTCCACTCTTGAACGTGGTTAGAAATATGTGTGGCCTTATTCTGGAAGAAGATAGACAAAATTTTAGTACCAGTATCATAACCAATCGACAACTGGAAATGATCCAAGAAAACCAAAGCTATCTCATTAAAACCCCTATAAGTGCCCCTAGGCAACTCGACATACCACTTAGTGGCTTCCCCCGTGAGGGTGCGTTGAAATAGTCTCAAACGAATGGAATCATGATTCAATGAGTTGGATGAGCACCAAAGATGAATGGTCATGACGTGATCACCCGTATCCTCACCACTCTTCCCCTCAAACTTGGGAATGCCGGAAAGGAGCTTGGTAGGAACTAGAGGCCAATTAGGATCATGACACACCTGATCATTTGTGAGCTTTGAAAGATCTGGAAGATTCAGTCGAGTAAGGAATGGGAGTTGCAGCTGGAAAGCTTGATTATAAGCTCCCATAAAAGGATGATTGTACAGACCCGAAGGATAAGATGGACCATAAGCTTGACCATGACCGTTAAAATGTTGATGATACAGACCTGACTGACCATAAGCTTGACCACTGCCATAAGGTTGATAACCTCCTCCAACCTTACTTGTATGAGCGTAAGAAGGTATATATGGATTTTGAGCACCGTATTGAGGTGGGTTGTAATGAGAGCCAACACTGATTGTTATAGTAAGGGTTACCACCATAATTATGGGGCATATACGTGTTATTTGTAGCGAGAACTGTGTTGTAATGACCGTGGTTATAAGGTATGTTCCCACCCCCTACATAAGCACTATTAGTAGCGTGAGAAGTCGTATGGTGACCATGAGGTATATTCCCAACCCCAATGTTGGCATTAGTAGTAGTAGGAGCGGTGGTGTTGTGACCATGAGTATAAGGTATATTCCCACCTCCTACATTAGCATTACTAGTCACGGTTACAGACGTAAAAGTATATGGTATGTGTCCAGCCCTGTGATTGGGAGGATTGTTAACATTAGAAAAAGTGGTCCTCGGTTGATAGGTAGAGGCATGTGTATTGTGTTGTGGATGGCGAGTCGTATTGCGAACAGTGTTCCTATTAGGATGGGTAGTCCTAGGAGGCAGCCTTCCTCCAACATTTGCATTGTTAGGAGGGATGTGACCAGTCCCCATACTACCTGTGTGAGTGGAACATGTGGTTCCCCCAGTGAAGGTATTTCCCCCAGTGGGTGTAGTGTTGCTAACAACATGGCTAGCGCCAGCATGACTACCAATCATAGTAGAAGGATCAACTGTGTTGTAATCAGGCATACCAAAAGAGAACAGAGTAGCATTGGTCGTACAACCTATGTCATCATGTAACTATGACATCCCGTATAAATAATTATGTGGAAACAAAGGATCGAATGGGTCATCCTCGGGTGGATTAGGACCAAACAAACTAGGTTCGGTCTCAAGTGGATCCGGACCAAACAAAATAGGTTGGGTCTCGGGTGGATCACTCCCCCATGCCTCTTGAGGAGTAGGGATGTTTGAAGTGTGTTCGAGTCTACATGATGGAGTCATAGGGATTTCTCCCATGCTAGAATGTGCAGTCATGATGTTGGCGATATACATCTCGTAAGAATCCGAAGAATCAGAGAGGGCCTTCCTCCGCCCCCTAGTAACACAGTGTGAAACCTCGACAGCCGGTAAACCAGCCAACCAATGAGACCGGCAGAGGGTTGGACCTTGCACCATGATATCTCTGGAGAGACTATAAAATCAAAGCGTCACCTAACGGCCAAACTATTGATCAAAAATAGAAAATCAAGAGCACACACCTAGAGAAACTACAGCCAAGAGCATGCAAACAAAGTGGCTAAATGAGCTCCCAACAGTACAACTGGTATGTCTCTCCTAGGAGAGGATTGAGACTCCCAAACTATAGTCAGAGGTAACATAATCACTTATAAGTGCCCTCGTACTTCACTACGTGCACAGGGTCAAATCCCTACACAAAACACAACTGTGTTGTCCGACCTCTATCTAACTCAGGAGACTCACAGTATAACCACTACGAATACCCTCTGCAATACTTAGGTAAGGAAAATAAGGTAACCAAAATATAACCAATGCTTAGGGGGACAGTCACAGGTGGGATCCGTCGTATGGGAAGGGTAGCTAAGCCTGAAGCACAAGAGGACGAGCCTTCGGTACCCCCAGATACGAACAAATCCTGGAAATATCTCCCACATTTAGCCGGTATTGGAGGGATATCTCCACAACCAACATCCCATGATCTCGTGCTTAACTCTGGTCTAAGTAGAGCTTCCCGAGAACACTGATGTATATAATGGATTTCACCACTCCCTGGTCAGACACATAATGTTTCGTCTACTAGTATGGTATTGTTAACTCACAATGATTTATTCCAAGACTCTAAACCTATGCTAGTAGGTGCACCTTATAAATAAAATCATTCTAATCAATTTTAAGATTAAGCATTAACTTTAGGTGGCTATGATTACTCAAAGTATATGGTCATGAGACTGATGATGTATATGACTCAATAGTACACAAAAATGTCAAACACTAGACTCATCTATGCAATAAAAACAATGCCACTAGAATGACAATAAAATGGTTCCGAAATAAAAATGCAACTCTTTTATATTTTCAATGTGCAAACTGAACCTAAATGAAAGCACAAGCACTCAAATGCAAGATGCAATATCTAAAAGTAACTTTTTTTGTATTTTCTCTTATAAGTAAAAGGAAAATGCAAAACTCTTTTTTTGTATTTTTCAATATAATGAAATGAAAAATGCAAGCAAAATCCCACTATTTAGTCACATAAATGCAGAGGAGATCACTAAGACAACTCAGCAGATCCGAAACAGTAAGACTTGGCCAATGGAATGAGCTAGAAAATTCAAAGATGGGTAAAAACCAACAAGGCTCAAACCAAGAGAAGAGAAAAGTTATGGTCACGAACGGGGCATGGACCAGTCAGGAACAAGGCCAAAGAAGACTCACGAACACTCACAACCAACCAAACAACAACCAAAGGCCATAAACTAATCACCCCCAGAGTTGTACACTACTTTCGAAGAAAACACGAAGGGTACCCGCGGGCTATAATGCAGATAGGCACGGGTAGACACGGGTAGAACTAGGCTCACTTGTGTACAGGAAAAAACAAATGAGTAAACAAAGAGCCCAATGACCTAGAAAAAGCCTATTTTCTATAGTGTATCCTAATGGCCAATCAATGACACATAGACTCGACACACAACAACTCTACATAAGGACAAACGCCTAAAAAATCCCCAAAAATGGATGTTTTCCCCAGCGTAGTCGCCATTTCTATTATGGAGAAAATTTCCTATGGCTTGGGGTGGACCACAATAGACTACTAACTACCAGAAAATAACTCAATTCTCAATGCTATGCTATATAAACGACAATGCTAAGATAATGGAGAATATAACCAACCTCGATCTGGACATTCGATGTAGATCCCCGTTGAAGCTTTCAATTTGTGCACTTAAACCTTCAACTTAGTCTTGACATCCAATATACAACAAGCACATATAATATATGAAATATATTAATATCATCAATAGAAACGGTCCATGATATCATAAGTAAATGCAACCCAATGTAATATAAACAACATTCACAACATTAATGGACGAGAATATGAGTATTTCTATTAATTAATAACAAGAAGTACAATGTGATACAACCTATTGTCGGCAACCAATCTGAACCAAGAACTGGGTCTCTCCACTTGTTCCTCCAACACTTCAATCCTCCATGGAATGGCAAACTCAAACTATGAAAGGAGTTTCAAAGGTGAACATAAGAGGTTCACAACAACAAGGATCAATGAGTGTAGACTCAAGATATGACAAAATCCACTAGAGTAAACTTGCTCTCTCTTTCTCCTCCCTTCCATATGCCATAAGAGCTCAATATATAACCTTCCAAAGGTAAGTGAAAGGACACATCGAGGCATTTCGTGGAAAATGGAGGGCCAAAGGTCACCCTAAGACCGCTTTTTGGGAGTAAAAAGTAATTTTCTAGTGGCTTTTACCATTTTACTTGACACCTGCGGGCTATAGTGGAACAGCTCGTGGGTACACTGGCTAAAATGTAACAACAAGCGTACAGGAAGAAAAATAGGGAAATAGTGTGTTCTGAAGGACATAAAGTACATTTAAGTAAGTGAAATGGATCCTGAAGGCCAAAGAATGCTGATGCTCACAGGTTGGAAAATTACATTGTAACATCGATCATCAATAGGTTGAAGCATTATCTATAAAAGCTAATTTGTTACAATATAAATCTGATACAGACGTTTCAAAAAATTTAGAATCCAACCCTTCAGCATTAGCAGTTTCTACAAGTGAGATAGTACCTACCCCTAGTAAAACTTAAATTTCCAGCAAGAGAAATTTTTTTGAGACCATTGATATGGAAGTGGAGGAATGTAGAGTCTGTCAACTTGAGCAAGTGATTTTTTTTTTTTACAGTAGTTTACATCCCCAATGGATTTAAAGCACAAAATGCACGGTGACACATTTGAATAAGTTAACCCTTCCGAAAATGTGATTATGTACAATCTCTAATCCATTTCGTAGCTAGATCCTTCCATTAACATATTGGGTGCATAAATGTACTATCATATTTTACTCCGTTCCTTTATTACAATATGTAACACTTATTTGTATATTTTCTTGGTGCTTCATTAACTTAATATCGTGATATGTAGACCATCTACTAATGTTTTTACTAACATAAATAGTCCATTTATTAACTGCATAACATGTATTCATACATATTATTATTCCAAATTTTAACTACACCAACAAATTTAATTATACACACATTCATTTCATAACTTTAACCATAATTAGCACATTGAACATGCATATATGTTCTATTTCATAAATCACTACAACTAATTCATTCAATTAAATATATGCATTCTAAACCATAATTTACTACCACATTTTATATATATATATAATTCACTACTACTTACACCTTTAAAGGAATATATATATATATATAAGTATTCCAATTCACAATTCCCTATAACTAACACATTAAAATATATAATTGTACTATTCTTAATTTACTGTTACTTAAACCATTTGAGAGAATGTCTACCTATATTTTCTCCCTTTTCTTATGATCCGTTTACTAACTATAAACAACATAAGATTTAGGTATATAAACCATCTCATTTAATTAATTTAGTTGGGGACACATAACTTCACCATCTTTCCTAACTACTTTAAACATGTTAAATATATACATAATGTATTGCTACATACCTTCAACAAAGATTGTTAGGTGAATTTAAATTGTAAGAGGTGACTATATTCTATTGATAAGGCATACATAATCGAACCATAATTATAACATGTGTACAATTCCTAATGGTGCAAATTACATAATATAAATGAAATGTTTATGGCCTTTGTCCATGACTATTCACCTGAAATATAAAATGCAAGTGTAACTGTATCCCATTAGTATAAGCCATCACTTACTCATATGTATATCATTTGAGCATATAAAATAATGGTAAGTTATGACATCTCACTACATGCACATGGGAGGTAACTATACAAATGTCCTTTGAATTTTAGTCACAATCATAAGTGTACGAACCATGCAAATAGTTGGATAACACTAATTAAAGACATTCTTAAATTATCGGGTTTCCTTGATCTTTTGGCCTATACGTGGAACAAAGCGGCGGTTAATAATACATAACGGAAAATCAATATCGCAGATTATAATGTGATTATAAATTGGTTCTTTCGATCGGTTAATTGGTGAATCAATGGAAGTAGCAGTCGAAGTCTCGGTCACAGTTATGTATAAATTGATGTTACGGAGGATCTTCTGATTGATATGGTTTGACAGAAGGAGATGTGCAATGCTGGCATTTACGATTTGATCGCACTAATCCAGAACCATTTTAAATAGCAATCAATTTGACAGAGTAAGCGAATTACAACGACTGGGCGTGAGGGGTAAATCCAGAGCAGAATTCTCGCTCTTGGGTCTCATGAAACGTTTAAGAGATTAAGGTTCAAATGCTACCAAGTGAAAAATACAGAGTTAAGAAAGAAGGCAGGGCCGTAAATTCGATCTCATAAAATCGGGAATGCCAATTTAAAATCACAGTCATCCGTAGAGTTTTAAAAATCAAATTAAAAACAACTAGAGGTCATGGTCGGATTACCATCACATAGGGAGTAAATAAGTCCTAATCTCGGTTAAATTGAATAATGCAAAGAATTTAATAAGTTCCACAAAACCCGGATTCGTCATTGGAATGAATACAGAAATTTAATTAGAATCAAATAAAACCTGGAACTGTCTTTGTAATGAAGTACAGAGTTTTAGACTAGGGCGTTTAGATATATCCACATTCAAATTATAATTGATTTAAGGTTGTGATTTCTTCTTTTTAACAATACAAGGTTTGCAACGGAAATCTCACACGCTGGATAGATTGCAGGGTGGAACATTGTAGCTCTTCTCCTAGGGGTAGATTTAAGAGATTTCTGGAAACGAATCATGATACCAAAAGAGTTTTGCATCTCAGAAGATAGATCGACCACAACCACTTGATTTTTGGAATTTAAAATCTTAAAAAATGTACTTCGACTCTTCACAATGGATCCTGGGAGTGAAATCGGACTTCAATCTGTGTTATAAATAATCCTTTCTTCCTCCAATCGATTTTGGTTAAGACTCAGAAAATACCGAATGGGGTACCGCAAAAGTTTGCTCCGAAATATTTGATCACGGTTTCTCTTTAGTGAAGATCACAGGATTGGAGATCACAGATTCGTCGCGATTTAAACTGGATGAAGAGAATATTGAATATGGGACACAAAGAGCAGGCGCAAATTGAATGAGGAAGTTTACAAAAAGAATACGCAGAACATGAGAGATGCATGAGATTGCAAAAAAAATAGATAGGGTACGGAGAGTATAGATACCCTTTCACCGTGGTCTAGAGATCCAAGGTATAACTTAAAAACAAATTCTAGGATCGGTAAACCGCGCAAGTTTAATTACTTAACTACAAAGAAATTAAATCGACATTCACGCAGGTTTAAACGTTTAACTACACATAAATTTGCACAAAAATTATACACAAGTTTCCCTATTTGGATGCACAGGGATTTAAGAACCCATAATAAGAATTAGATTAAACATTCTGATCTTTGCTGAGATAGTTGTTATAATTCCTACACAAAGGTCTTTAAAATCATAAATATGGAACAGGTTTAACATCAAAATCTATACTGAGCTAATGATCTTAATACACAGATTTTAAATAAAATATCAGGTAAAACTTGCAAGAGAAAGTCATTATAGATCGAACATAATACTGAAATAACAAGAACCTGTTTTGGTGGTCGAGCTGAATATCGAGTGTAGTCGTGGCTGCCATTAGTTCGAATGTTCACTTGATGAAGATATCAACAACCCATCGGTTGACCTCCCTACCGTATCGGGAGTAGTCTTCTTCCTCCCGAAACCTCAAGCAATTGGGGTCGTAAGAACACACTAGAGAGCTTCCCGAAAGAATCTCCCAATCCCTGTTCCAGCTAATCCCAACTCCCAAGAATCACAACATAATCCAAGATTATCATGCCCATCCAGCATTAGGGAGCAAGAGATGTCCTTCTCTCCTTCTCCTCCCTCATTATATAGCAAAAGTCTCCTTCTCCTCCCTCATTATATAGCAAAAGTCTATGTGCCATGTGTCTGTCCATGCACATATTTAATTTAATTTCAAATATTCTCAATTGCAAGTGTCTCATTATCTTTAGTGTGCACCTAATTCCCTAAATCAGTGGGAGTTAGGTGTAGAAGAGTCCTACTCTTTTTCTTTTTTCTTTTAGTTTGCTTAATATCTTTTCTTTGTAAACTAGTTGTTTTTCATTTCTTTAATTTAAATAACATTATCTTGTCTTGTCTAGGTGCCTCTTCGACGAGCCCTTCCGCCAGTTTCATTTCTTCCTTCTTATGGGGAGTATTGCATAGCGACCGGGAATCGTTACCGCGATCTCTCAACTATGCTTCTTGGAGACCAAGGGATGTTTAGGGATAAGGCTCTCCTTATTGTGTGCCCCTCAATTCATTGTATGCGACCAAATCATTATGGCCTTGCCCGTACGGCATATGCTTCCCTGGGTGAGCTGAAATGGCTTCACCCATGTGTGGATTGCTAATTCAAGGTCGACAATCAGTCGTCGTACCCTTAAGTGTTCTTTCCGTTCTTAAGACCCCTATAATTTCATTGTGGTTCAGTCGGTAAATCGTCTTACCTGCCACTGCACACTCTGAAACACACATTAGTAGCACGGCACTATAAAACATTTTTATCATTCTTTTCAGTATCTCAGTCAGTCGAGTCTACTATACATTCATCATTTTAACATTATACGTCGGTCAGTCGAGCATGTTCATCATTCATTATTTTATCTCAATCAGTCGAGTATAAAACAAATCATCATTTTCATTTCCAGTAATTTCAACATTCATCATTATGTCTCTATCAATCGAGCATACATCATTTTCATTTCAAGTAATTTCAACATTCATCATTTTCCATTCTAAAGCATTTTCATCATTTTTCATTTTTCCAGCAAGTTGAGTGTATTCATCAATCATCATTTATCTAACCATTTTCATTTCACATATAAAATTTAAAGCAATCATTCATGGTCCAAATTTTTATAATTCCGGGTCACTCCAAACTAGTGCCCTCAATAGTCAAATCAGTCATAGGTCTCAGAATAGTCTGATCAATCATAAGTCTCAAATAATCTAGTCAATCATAAGTCTAAAATAATCAAGTCAATTATAAGTGTTGAGGCAGGCATTACAAGGAACAAGGAGGAATCAAAATATTGAAATTAAATCAAGAAAAAAAATAGTTATGCTAGACAGTGGAAAGCGTAAGGAAAAAGAGAAGTTTGAAGGTTCAGTTGTTTGATTATAGGTTTGATGAAGAAAATTCCACAGGTTCAGCTGATAGATACCAATCCATAGCTGAGCTATAATGTCAAATATGGCCAGGATAAAAAAAAGTTGGAATAGAGAAAAATAACAAGTTGTTTCCCAAAGTCAGGAGTATATCAGATTCAGAAATCACTTTGATGACTGCCAGAGATCCTACCAAAGCACCTTGAATTTAGCTATATCTATGGATGAAAAGGTTACTGAAATGAAAATAAATATGCAGAAGATACCAGTCCCAAACAAAATACATTTGCGTAGGCAAACTTGAGAAGTAATTTATAAAGACTTGTTGAAAGCTACCTTGAAGATTGCAAAATTGCAAAACACAACAAATAGGTTGGAGATCTAGCTGAGACAAGAGAAAATAGAGAGTAAATCTTATCATCAGTAAATTAAAAAGGGACAGGTTGACCTGGTAGAAGAAAATGATGAGCCAAATAAATGTTAGGAAACCAAGAAGCTTCTGAGTGAAAAAATAAAATACCATCCAGCTGCTAAAAAAGAAACTAAAAATTCTAGCAACCCAGTTGATTCAAGCATCTGAATTGACGGTTTTGGAGAAAGAGAGAGAATCTTTTTCACAAGATATGAATGATTATAAATCCAAGCTACTTCAATTTGAAGAAAAATAAGCAAGATGGGAAAAGACAAGTTAAATCTCAGGGCTCGAGTTGAATATTTGAAGGAAAAAATAGAAAGTGCAGTACAGGAAAGGCAAGGAACAGGGAAAGTAAATCAAGAAGAAAATATAGAGATTTTGATTCAAGCTATGTCCCAAGTGAGCTTGAAAGAAGTAGAGATCAAATAATTGAAAGAATAAATTCAAATATTGAATGAAGAAAAACGGAAGAAAGAAGAAGAAAGGAAAGAACTTGAAAGTAAGAATAAAGAGTTGATTGATAAAACAAAAATGATATCTCAGGTTACATTGAAGCTTCCTTTTTCCAGTTGCAAAGCATTTAATTTGGGATTCAATAATAAATGAGTCTGGTAAATTCAGACCATTTTTCAATTTTATGAAAATAAAATAAACAATGGTGAATGATGGCATACAGAGTTGTAAAACAATGAGAAAACCTTTGGATAAACAGCCAAAGGAAACAACCCAAAATACAATCAACTTCCTAAACACTCTTACAGAAGATGATTTAAAGGAAATGACAATAAAAATCAAATAGCAGTAATAAATTGGGCGAGAAGAGTCTTGGGAAAACATAATCATGTTGAAAATGTCCAAGCTAAAGCACATCAGATGAAAAAACAGGTTGAATCTATCAAACGGTAATTTGCAAAAATGATTCAGAAGGGGCTTCCTTCTTTTTGGGATGAAAATGATAAGTTAATCTCCCAAAATGACTATAAATATTTTTTGTTTGAAATCAGGATGAATCATAAAAAATTTGAGGATATGACCCATGTTTTGACATGGAAAAATGTGCTATAAAATCTTGCTATTGATTTTGAAATCTAAACCAGTTGGTAATTATAGGAGCAAAGATACCTCCAATATCTATTTCAGATCATGTGGAGATGAAGGTTTTAGTCAAAGAGATGACCATCTATGAAATCCCTTATTCATAGCAGTGGAAGACAGTAGAGAAATATGGAAAAAGGAAATATAATTTGCACACTTGAAGACTCTTGTCCGGACAAGAGATTTGTACCAAGAGCTGCAGCTGATTAAAAGACACAAAAATATTATATTTTGAAATATGAATTATACATTTTGACAGAAATAATATGTAATAAATAGTTAGAATTTCCCATTTTTGGATATAGGCAGTTAGATTTTGGATCATGAAGCCTTGTCATGTATAAAAACACATTTTGGCAATGTAATCAGGGTTGGAACCTCTGATGGGTCAAGTTTTTAGGTATTTGATAACTTTTTTTTCCAGCAGCCAAACTCAAGCAATGGTGATGAAACATGCTCATTTGTGGGGGAAAATGTTTTACTTTAATTATTTAATGAAATTGTTTTATGATTATTCTTGGATGTTAGAATGCGTATCAAATAAACTAATTATATGGAAATCAAGCGTGATTGAGCAGGTTCAAGGTCATTCAAGGATGGACGTGTAGAAGATTAAAGGATCACCAAGCTCGGTGCCCTGTTTCCTGATTTATAGAGGATGCACTCCCACTTTCAAGAGGAATCGACATTTAGACAACTAGTTAGGATCAGCATTAAATCATATAAATATGGGCCTCTCGGGTAGCGAGAGGCCCCTGCTGTTATTTTGAGAAAAAACATTGTTTTAACATTTTCTGCCCTATTGATACTGCAAAGTACAAACCTTTGTTTTGACATGGATTCTATATTTTAATTAAGAGATTGATGATTAATTCCAGCCATCGTTTCTAAGTTTTATTCTCTCCTAAGTACGTGTTGGGGAGGGCCCCTCCAAAATGTAGGTCAGGAGATTTCTATTTGCAGTTATTTCTTTCAATTATGCGTTTTACATTGATGAACAGTTCTATTACATATGGGAGCGCTTGAATGATTTATTATTTCTGTAGTGGTGTATAATACATTATGTAGTACAACAAAATAGTTTCAGTAGTCCTGTAGGTTCTTTCTTTCAATGCATATCCGAATCAACGATTGCATGTGTATCAGCTTTGCTTTCAATATCATGGGTTAATTATCTGAGGTTTTTTTACTGTTTCTCATCGTGATCAATTTCTTTAGTAGTAGATGGATAGCTTGAAACGATTGCACTTCAATTTTAGTCTTGGGATTTAAAATGGTTTAGATAAGAATTCTAGTTTTAGGTATAAAATAACTCTAGACTTTGTTTTCCCTAATCTTAGAATAGATCTGTTATGGCATGTTCATTTTTAGATTTATTATTCTGCATTAAGTAATTTTAAAAGATCATCCTCTTTACTTTCATCATTTTAATTATTTAAGATAAATTTACTGCTTTATTTCTTAGAATAGGTTTACTGCTTTCAGCACTTTAATTCTTTTAATTAGATTTATTGCTTTCCAATATTTAATTCTGTAGCATAACCAGTTTACATATTTAGTAGACAACCTTTAGAACATCGATACTGACTTCCAACTGTGACATAGATTATCCTATAACAGCACAGATAGTGCATGCATCTCTAAAGTTTGTACGTTCCTCGGGTTGACATTTAAAGTAGGATCTTGGTATAGCTGCCCTCATTAGGCATCCATATTAGGAGATCACCAACCTCTGAAAGAAGCATACCTTTTGTATCGATCTTTTCCAAGATTTAATAGAAATTGCCTGCAGAGTTGAGCACATTTTCAGAAGCAAAGATTCATGTGTTATTTACTTATAGTTGTGATTTTCTCTTTCTTATGTGATTTGTTTTCCATTATGTTTTCTTTCATCCTTAGATGAAATTTTGTTTAAGTCATAATTCTTGGTATTATGCTATGATTTATTGGATCGAAGTATTCACAATTTTTCTCCTAAAGTTGATGTTGGATTCATTTGCAATTAGTGCCCAATGTTAATGGATTGTTTATCTTTCTTCCATTATCACCTCCAAATAATAACTTGACTGTGAAGAAGTAGCTACCTTGCATTTGTAAAAACATATATTGTTTAAACTCTGCTACTTTTAAAATATTTTGATTTTGACTCCACACCCAATGGTATCCATGTGTTTCATCCTTTTACCATTTTAAAGCATAATCATTCTGAAATATCTCTTGCCATTGTATTTGTTTGTTGAGAGAGCCTTCTCTGGTAGGAAAAAATCCAGTTTTCCTCCTAAAGATTGGTTTGAAATAGTTACCTTTGAACTATTCTTCCAAAACCAAGGGAGAAATTTTGAGTGCTAACATTTTGGCACCGTTGTCGGGGAAGAAAGTTTAAATCTTCCCTGGGTAGAACAACACTTTAGAAAAATCACATTTCTATGAGAAAACAAGGAATTTGATATTTATATTGGTTGTAATTTTCCCTGGAGACTCTACTTTAAATTTCAACAAAAGGAGACTCCAAAAGTAAATTGTGGCTTCCAGAAAGATTTATATGAGAAGAAATCCAAATCTCTAGACATTTCAAGAGGTAAAAAGTCCTGGAAAGATTCTCAGAAGGAACAATGGAAAAGATAAATAAGGTATATCTCAGTAAAAAAATCTGTTTCCTTATTTTCAAGAAGAACTGTTGAATTTTGAAGATATTGGTTTAAATGTGAAGTTTGAACAATCTTTATTTAGGTCAAAATTTGAAATAGATTTGAAAGAAAATATTATTGATCAAAATAGATTTCAGTCATATCTGTTGCAATCTATTTGGGAATATTTACGAATAACTAGGAAACTATATTTAAAGGAAAAACAATTTCAAAATCCTCCACCACAAGTTCATAAGATTTGTTCAAAATCCTCCTATGGTCATGGCTGCTAGATTTTCTCCACTTTCTTTACTTGTTGTTTTGCATGACCTCCCTCACAATTATGCTCAAAGGATTACACGATATGATGTATAAGGGAATTATACAGCTCAACAACATATTGATAGGATTAATGACTTTATTTATCTTGAAGAAGTAGATTATGATGATGCAAAAATGAGGTTGTTAGCTCAAATTTTGTTTGGAGAAGTTAACAAATTGTTTAGAACTCTTCCTACAAGATTTGTCCCCTCTTATGATGAATTTGTAAATCGTTTTCTTGAAAGGTGGGAGGATAAAAAGAACTGTTCACAAGTTTTGACACAATATAATAACTTAAAAAAGGGGAATTTTGAATCTGTTCAAGAGTTTTTAGGAAGGTTTATGAGGGTTTATAATTTAATTCCTACTGATATTCAACCCCCAGTGGGAGCAACCAACTTACATTATGCTGATACATTTGATGGTGATTTGTCTTTTATGTTAAGAGAAATAAAGTCAAATTCTTTACCATATATGTTGAAAGATGCAGTGGAGGTAGAAGAAAATTTAATGGCATTTGGAAAAATGAAACAGAAAGCAGAAATAGATAGAAGAAAAATAAGAGAGGAAAATCAAGCTTCAACTTCTTTTTCCCCTGAGGCTGAATTTGACATTATGATGAAAAATATGGGAAGACTCATGGATAGATTAACCATAGAAAAAAAGCCCCAAAACAGATATTGATAAGAGCCACAAATTAGGAATCCAAATATCAGGAAACCTAATCCACCACATATAAGGAAAATAGATCCAAGAGATCAGAGAAATCAAAGAAATGTAGAATATCAACAAGTAAGACCTCCTTTCCTTGAAAATTTTGTTGATGAAGAATAAGAAACACAATCTTAGAAAGTGAGATACATTATTTTGATGACCTTAATTTTGAAGTTTATATGACAAAGGTAGAACATGACTTGTTTTCCCAAGAGGGAGAGTATAATTCCTTTGAGTTAGAAACATAACATTATCAAATTGGGTGTCAAAATGATGTGAATGATCTTCATAGGAAAATCAACCTTAGAAATAGAGATGTAGTTGTAAATAAAGGGAAAAGTCTTGTTGATCAAACTTCAACCAGTCAATAGAAGAAAGAAAAACAAAGGAAGATATGGTAAAAAAGGTTCCAGAAAATACAAAAGAATTGGTCAAAGAAACTGATAAAACACTCACTTCTTTCAATTTGAAGAATGAAATTTCAAAGATTAAAATTTCTATCCCTTTCAATGAATTATTGAAAAACATTGAGTACAAAGAGAAGATTGCAAGGATAGTTAAAAATGAAGAACAAATGGAACCTGATACTTTAGAAATAAATTATGATACTCCAACCATTATTTTGGGTCCCAAAGTAGAAGATGGAAGTGCACAAGATGTTCCACATTTTTATGTGAGTTTGAATCTAGATGATATGATTCTCCATAATATGCTTGATTCATGAGGTTCACATAACTTGATGCTAAAGGTTATGGTGGATAATTTAGGTTTCGAAATCTCAAGACCCTACAAAGATTTATTTTCTTTTGATTCTAGAAAGGTCAAATGCTTGGGATTAATCAAAGACTTGGTAGTCACTCTATCTCAAATTCCATCCAAAAGTATTGTCATGGACGTAGTTGTTGCAGATATAATTTCCTCCAAAATTTGGTATGCTGTTATCCAGGTCTTGGTCTTCAAAACTCAAAGGAACTTTACAAATGGATATTCCTTTTTCTACAATCCCACTTTTGGAGAACATAGAAAGTTATACAGACAGAAAAGGCTTGCATATGTGTTAAGTAGTCAAGATAAACTGGAGAATAATCCAATTTATGCAGTAGACACTGATTCAGGATATTCTATTTTCTACAATGATTTCCATTTTGAAGAAGCAGATTCTGATAGAAAAAAAGAAGACAATGACTTGGTTATAGAACAAGAAATACTTAAACAAAAACAAAGAGATGAAGGGATATGGACAATGCATTTTGATGGGTCAATAAGTAGAGAAGGTGTTGGTGTAGGTGTATGGATATAATCCTCGGATAGGGAATTCATGGTCTATTCCTTCATGTTAACTTTTGAATGTACAAACAATGTAGCAGAATATGAAGCTTTGATTTTGAGACTCAATGTGTTAAAAGACTTGAAAGAAAAAATAATTGATGTGTTTGGAGACTCTGAATTGGTGATTAATCAGGTAAATGACAGTTATCAAAAAAAACATCCAAGGATGAGGGCATACATGAACAAATTTTGGGATTTTATTGGAAACTATTTTGATGAACATAAAATGGTGGTGATACCTAAGATAAAGAATCCAGTGGTGGATTCTTTGGCTACTACTACTACTGCTTTTAAAATTCCAAGTTTTTCAAATAAAAATATGAAATTGAAATTGTAAACATGCCTTCAATTCCTAATAATTAAAAATATTGGCAAGTTTTTGAAGATGATTTGCAAATTAAAATATTTTTAGAAATGTCGGATGAATTTTCTAATACAGTTATTGATAATGAAGATCAAAATATGGAGGGAACTATTAATAATGATGAATTTTCATAAGAACAAGAGAAATTCAAAAAGGCAATTGGAGGAAAAGAATTTATTCATCTTAAAAACAATGTCATACCAAAAGATCTTATGCCTTTAGAAAAGTTGTTTGACATAAATGATGTAGCCAAATATCCATAGGTATTACCTCGGGAAGGTGAGATTCAGGATTGCAATATTGGGACTAAAGAAAAGCCTAAAATAGTTAAGATTTCAAAAAAAAATCCATCAGAAGAAGAAAGTAAGTATGTGAAATTGATGAAAGTATTTTCAGATGTTTTTTCCTGGAGTTATGAAGACTTGAAAGAATATGACACCTCCATTATTCAACATACAATTCCTATCAAACCAAATGAAAAACCTTTCAAACAGAAACTCAGAAGAATAAATCCCTTGTTGCTCCTAGTAATTGAAAAAGAAGTTAAGAAATTATTTGATGCTAAAATTATTGTATCCCTTAGATTTTCAAGATGGGTGGAAAATTTTGTTCCTGTTAGAAAGAAAAATGGAGAGATAATAGTGTGTGTGGATTTCAAAAATTTGAATAAAGTATCTTTGAAAGATCTACCCTTTGCCTAAGATGGATCATATTTTACAGAAAGTTGTAGAAGCATAAATAATATCTATGTTGGATGGTTTTTCAGTGTATAATCAGATCAAAGTGCTTCCAGAAGATCAGGAGAAAACAACATTTACAACACCTTGGGGAACTTTTATGTATGCCAAAATGCCATTTGGATTGATGAATGCAGGAGCGACATTTCAAAGAGCCATGGACATTACATTAGCTGAAGAAAAGGAAAAAATTGTAGTGGTGTATATGGATGATATCATGAAGTTTCAATACCCAAGAGAGCTCCAATAAGTGAGTTCATAGGAGTACGCTAGACTTTGGCGTTTTTTGCTGCTGGTGCATTACTAGCTGAAGACCACAGAGGATCGATTGTTTGTATCGATTCCTCTTGTAGCCATGGGTTTGGCTTACTGGTGAACAAGCTGTTTAGCATGGGATGGGGATTCTGGAGCTACAAGCGATATGGAATTGATTCAAGATAATACATCTTCCGTCATGGTCCATCCTGGAGAACTGATCGAGGGCCGTGAGAAGCTACACCGTTGATCTGTTGATTACCTTTGAGGGAATCGTATTCTCTGGAGAATAACAGATTGGATTGGATTGGACTTTCTTGGATGCCTGCAGCAGTGGGATATCAGGATGGAACTGGATTTTTAATTACCTGCTCATTATACCTCCTCTCGACACTATCATTTGCGGCCTTCCCTGCCAGGGTTATTGGCATCACCATTTAGGCATCCCTTGCTCCATTTGGTCGGTTCTTGTGGAGCATTTGATGGGGAGCGACGTGGGTAGGTCCTGCTAATCAACTGGGGACGAAGGTGGTGTTCTTTATTTTATTGGGGGTTGTGTGATGATCGAAGTAGGCATCGTGGTGCTGTTAGCTAATCTCTGGGATTGTGGATTGGCGGTCGGCCACTTCTTTATTTTCTTTCTTTTATCTTTATGGGGTTCCAGTCTGGCAGCGGTTCTGTAAACCTGATTGGTGCTAGGGATTGGCTTGATGAAAGATTTGGGACACACCTCGGTTGCAGAAGGAGACCGCGTGACTTCTGCTGATGGTGGTTTCATTGCTGGGATGAAGCGGTCGGGGCTTCTGTCTGGTCCCTCCATGACAGGCGGGGGGACAGGGGAAATTTCTGGGCCCGTCCCCAGGTCTTTATTTTCCAGTGGTCATGTGAAGGATGCCAAGGGTGGTGGAGAATATTCACCAATTGTCGATTCTCTACTTGGTACTCGAACTGGGCCTTCTGCTAAGGCTAACTCACACCATAAATCAGCTCAGATGGTTAAAGAACGGAAGAGGAAGGACCTGTTAGTGCTGGGGGTGGATGTTTCGATGGCAGAGGCGGAGGATTACTCTCTCACGGCTGTGGTTGGACATGTTCAGGGCAGAAGATTTGGTCGTGGTTTCCTTCAACGTTGGGCGGCTGAGAAGTGGCAGAATTATGTGACATCAGCCCCTGAAGTCAGGGTATTGACGAAAGGATGGTTCTCCTTCATCTTTTCAAACAAAGGGGAGGTAGACGCTGTATTACGACGACATTGGTCGATGTCGGGTGTCCCTCTTGTTCTGAAGAGCTGGTCCCCATTCTTCGATTCAAAATCGGAGAAGATTGTTAAGGAACCGATGTGGGTGAAGCTTCCTGGGTTTCCCATGCACCTTTGGAATGAAACGAGGTTCGCTGAGATAGGAAATTTCCTTGGTGAATATGTGTGTTCTGATTCCTCCCACCTTGAGACTGGCATTTACACGGTGGCTAAGATTTTGGTCAATATAGATCTTCGGCTGGGACTCTCTGCTGAGATTAATGTTAAATCAAAGGAAGGGGACTATGTTCAAATTCTGGATTATGTGGGTGTGCCGTTTAGGTGTCACCGCTGCCACGTTCATGGACACTTGGTAGCCAGCTGCCCTTTAACGTTTCGGACATGTAAGCCCCTGATCGGAGCTGCTGCTAAAGTTGGTGCAGATCCATTGTCGAAGGCGAGCTCCAAGGTGGTGGTGGATGATGGGAGTGGGTATGCTCATGACAGGGGGGTGATATTTGATTCAGTGGTTACTTCGGATATTAGTGGGCGTCAGGGCTCAGAGGCATTGTTGTCTCCTTTGGTGAATATTGGGAGTGCTGTTCCTGTTAATGAGGGGGTGTTTCCAGCGACCCCTACTACTCGGGTCACTTCCAGTAAGCTATCGGAGCATTCCATTGATCGACGGGGTTCACCCACGCAATCCACGGGTAAGTCTCATTTCTTATCTCCTCCTGTTTCCCTATCTGATGACACTATTGATTTGGGGGGGGGGTAGGAATGGGTCTACACCACTTTCCCATTCGGTTTTACCTTGCCCGGCTACTACTTGTTGTTTGACTGAGGAGGATGGCATTTATACGTCCACAAACAACTCAACCAGCTCTGAGGGTAGCATCATCCGTTATGCTCTTCGCAGTAGGGAGATACCTAACATTGGTTCAGGGGGAAAGGGACTTCCCCATTTGGCATTTAGTGTTGGGGGGAAAGGACGGGGTCATAGATCCCTTTTGTCTAAAGCTCAAGATCGGGCTAAAGTGGATCTTGTGATGGGTACACAATCATCTATTGAGTGGGCGCTTAGAGCTGTGACAACCCTAGATGGGGGTTCTTTATGAAAATTATGTCTTTCAACTGTCGTGGGTTGGCGAGTCCCATTAAAAAATCGTCGCTTCGGAGGTTGGTTGACTTAAATCAACCGGATGTTTTACTATTGCAAGAAACTTTGGGTGGCAGTGTAGATGTGGTACAGACTTTAGAATCTTTGCTTCCAGGCTGGAAGTTTGTTGGAGTGGATGCTCGGGGGCGATCTGGCGGGCTGGCATCGGGATGGAAGGTAAAGTGCTGCAGATGTGATAATTCTTGGGGAATCCCTTCTGGCATAGGTCTGGAAGTTTGGGATGCAGAGATCGGTAGGATGATCACTGTTCTCAATATCTATGGGCCCTATTTAAATAGGGTGGGATTCTGGGACTCCTTGTTGGACATGGATCTGTTTGATGGTAAGGATGTGATCTTGGGTGGGGACTTAAATCTTTCTCTGGGGATTTCTGAAGTGTGGGGGCCTAGGGCTGTTCAGGATGATTTAGCAAATTTTTTCATACAAGCATTTGCCAGGAAGGATCTGCTTGATATCTTACCACCCAAGTTAAATCCAACTTGGAGAAATAAGAGAACTGGGGATCACAGGGTGGCTAAGAGACTGGATAGGTTTCTGGTGGCCGATGTATTGGCACAGGGTGTTGATGTAGTCAGACAGTGGGTAGGATCAGGTGGGATATCTGATCACTGTCCCATCTTTTTGGAGCTACGAGGTAGAAGGAAAAAACCTCCTAGCCCCTTCAAATTTAATCCTAGCTGGTTGAAGGAGGTGGATTTTCTTAAGCTGGTGCAGGATCTGTGGGTACATCGCCCTCATGATTCTCAATTGCATGCAGGGGCACACTTTCAACACAACCTTATGTGAATTAAAGAGGCCACTATTTCCTGGGCTCATGAGAAGAGGGTGATTGATGAGCAGACTCTGCGGGCTGCTGAGATGCATATTGATAGGATTCTTAATGGTCTGGGGATGGGATTTTTGGATGATCAGCAGAAAGGTGAACTGACGGAGTGGGAACGAAGAAGAAATGATATTTTGTGTGAGCGAGAAGAGATGTGGAGAATGAAGAGTAGGGCGATTTGGCTTCAGTGTGGTGATGAGAATACAAATTTTTTTCAAAATTATGCTAAAGGGAGAAAATTCACAAACTCTGTTTGGGAATTAACTACAGCAGAAGGAGAACTGGTCTCCAGTTTTGATGGATTAGCAGAGATGGGTGTCCAACATTTTGGCGATTTATTCACTGCACAACCTAGAGCTTCCATAGCTGAGGTTATTCGGGTGACTCAGATGTTCCCTCGGTTTGTGGGGGAGGCAGATAATAGGATGCTGATGGAGGAGGTGATGCCGAATGAGCTCTCGATGGTTATGCAATCATTTCAAAAAGATAAAAGCCTGGGGCCAGATGGCTGGCCTATTGAATTCTTCTTAGGCTTCTATGAATTCTTTGGGGAGGAGTTATTGCATGTGGTGGAAGAATCGCGTAAGGCTGGGTTTGTCCATGGGCCTTTCAACTCCACCTTTATAGCTCTTATTCCGAAGACGGACAAGCCTGTAAGCTTTGATGAATTCAGACCTATCTCTCTATGCAATTGTATCTATAAGATCATCTCTAAGGTTATGGCGCGGAGACTCCAAAAAATATTGTCTCAGCATATATCTTGTGAGCAATTTGGCTTCCTGGAAGGTCGCCAAATACATGAGGCCATTGGAGTGGCCCAGGAAGGATTACACACTCTGAAAGTTCGGAAACAGAAGGGTGCTGTGATTAAGATTGATCTCTCCAAAGCATTTGACAGGGTTAGCTGGCTGTATATCCGGATGCTATTAACTCACCTGGGGTTCTGCTACGAATTTATTCGTTGGATTATGGCCTGCATCACAACGGTGAGCTTCTCTGTACTTATCAATGGTTCTGCTAGTCCTTTTTTCCATGAGGGAAGGGGTCTACGACAAGGATGCCCCCTCTCTCCGCTGCTGTTTCTACTTGTTGCTGAAGGACTCAGCCGTTTTATATTGACTGCTAAAGCTGATGGCTCCTTTCGGGGCATATCCATATCACAGGTTCTGTTTATTACACATCTCCTTTTTGTTGATGACATCCTGATATTTTGTGATGGCACGCGACAGGATATTGATAAGGTGGTTGAAGGCATCCATTTATTGCAAATTGCAGCGGGTATGTTAGTAAATATTGACAAATCTTCTATCACATGCTCGCAACTAACTGAGCAGGAGATCCATAGATTGGCTAACATACTACCTTATAGGACTATGGATATTGAGGATGGTTTAAAGTACCTTGGCTTCCACCTAAAACCGAATGCTTATCTGAAGGCTGATTGGCACTGGTTAATTGCAAAACTAGAACTGCGCCTACATGCATGGAGTCACAAATGGCTCTCTCGGGCTGGGAGGCTAGTCCTGGTTAAATCTATTTTGGAAGCAATTCCGGTGTATTGGATGTCTCTTGCTTGGATCCCCATTGGAGTACTGGAGCGGATCCGGAGGTTGTGTTTTGCCTTTCTTTGGAAGGGGATGGGTGAGCATCGGGCATTGGTGTGGGTCAGATGGGGAAAAATTGCTACACCTAAAGCACTGGGAGGATGGGGGTTGAAGAATATTTTTCTGTTCGCAAAAGCCTTGGGGGCCAAAGTATCGTGGCGTCTTATCCATACACATAGTCTCTGGACAAGAGTGGTATATCATAAATATATTGCCCCTCTTACTCTTCTTGAATGGATCAGGCTGGGAAATAAGTCGAGGACAAATTGCTCTGTGGTCTGGAAAGCGGTGGTGCAACATTTCTCTTTGGTCGGAACTGGATTAGTGTGGAGGATAGGTAATGGGCATCTCCTACGTATTGGGCTGGACCCTTGGGTTGGTAGCAGGGGAGGTCATGTCTTACCTGTGGAATTGAGGAATTATTTGGCCGCTCGAGGATGTAATTTCCTGGCTGACATTGAGGATCCGGGTACATCAACACTTTGGCATCAGGGGTGGATTTCAGCACAGCGACTGGAGATATCTGCAGAATTGCAGGGGGCTTGGGTGGATTTTCTGCGGATTTTACGACTTACTAATATTCGTTTGACCAATCGGGATGATGAACTTATATGGGATCACCATCCCTCGGGCATTTACACACCAAAGAATGGATATATCCAGCTGCAGATGGAAATCCATAACAGGGAATTGGTGTGGTGGTGGAAATATCTGTGGAAGCTTAGGTGTCCGGGTAAAGTGAAATTACTCTTCTGGGCAATACTGGAGAATAAGGAACCTACCTGGGACATTCTACAAAAACGATTTCTCCAGGGTCCGGGAATCTGTCCACTTTGTAGGGAGGCGGAAGAGACCATTGCCCATCTATTTGTTCATTGTCGATTCACACAGGCTATTTGGGATTGCAGTAGCAGTTACATGGATATCACGACGAGGTGGAGGGGTGACTGTGTTCTGGAGGCATTCGAAGGCTGGTGGACCATAAATAAGGAAAAACCATATCGGGCCTTCCCGTGTATATTTGCCTGGGGCATCTGGATAACCAGAAATTCGCATACTTTTCAGGACAGAGGGGATCCGCTGGAGTCCGTGGCAGCTCGAGTGGTGGCGGTCTTACAACATTACCTGGCTCCAGTACAGGTGTCTCGAACTCGACCGGTGTGAGAGGAGATGATCGATCACTCCATGCCGTGGGCCTACTTCGACGGCGCTTCAACTGAACAGCATTCGGTGTGTGGAGGGGGGGCAGTCCTTCACAAATCTGAAACCCATTTTTTCCATATTGTGGCAGGTTTGGGGAGCGGAACGAATAACTTCGCAGAAATCATGTCACTCAAATTGTTGATGTTATTTGCTCTTGAACAAGGCTGCCTATCCCTTCAGATTTTTGGGGATTCATTGTTAGTTATCAACTGGGCTAAGGAGATAAATTCCTGTCATGTTATGGTACTATTACCCATTCTGGAGGAGGTGATCAGGTTAAAGACTTCCTTTAATCACATCACTTTTACACATATATACCGGGAGAGGAATGGGATGGCTGATCAACTATCCAAGGTAGCGACGCAGCAGGAATTAGCTCATGGCACTTGGAGGATTACAATTCATTCACCTGAGGGCACTTTCAGCTATAATCACAGTCCTTTTCTTTGAAATTGAAGCAAAGATGTGAGAGATATGCAGCATTACATTTATGGTTACGTTTATGTAACAGTATTTTTTGAAACCGGATTATGCGGTTGTTAGGACAGCAGTAATATTGAATAGACAGCAGTAATATGGGATCGATATGATGAAAATAAGGGATAGAAATTATGTGACAATGTAGGGATCTCAGTGATCCTACTACATGTGCAGAATGTAATTTTGATCATCTATTTGAAATAAAATTATGATTTTTTCCGAGGAAAAAAAAATATGGATGATATCACAGTTCTTCAAAATTAGATGCAGATCATTTGAAATAGTTGGATGAAGTATTTTTGAAGTGCACAAAGTTTGGTATATCCTTAAATCCAAAAAAGTCTAGTTTTTCCATGAAAGAAGGTCAATTATTAAATCATATAATATCAAAGGATGGTATAAAAATTGATCCTGATAGGGTCTGAGCTATTCAAAAGATTGGGATACCCTGATGTAGAAAAGAGATTCAATCTTTTATTGGAAGGGTAAATTTTTTAAGAAGGTTTGTACCAAGATTTTCAGAGATTTTAAGGAATATTAAAAACATGTTAAAGAAAAATAATGACATCAAATGGAATATAGAAGCTAGGAAGTCCTTCACAGATATCAAAAAGGCCCTCACAGAATCCCTTGTTTTAATCAGTCCATATTTCTCAAAAGAATTCATTATATTTTCTTTTGCTTCACAACATATTGTATTATTGGGGGAGAACAGAAGAGAATGGCATACCAAACTTCAATATGCATTATGGGCACACAAGATAAGTACAAAAAGGGCTATTGGCACATCACCATTTCAGTTGGTTTATGGAACAGAGGTAATTTTTCCAATTTCATTAGGTCTACCAGTCATGAAGTTACTACAGGAGGTGGCAGAAAAATCGAATCATGTACAAAGAAGGTTAAATTAGATGATAGAATTGTACTAGATGAGGGAAAAAGCACATGACAAAGTTCAAGTACACCAAGATAAAATGCAAAATATATTTGATAGGAAGATCAAAGAAAGGAATTTCCAGATTGATGATTTATTTTTGAAATGGGATGCCAAAAATGAAGACAAACATGGAAAATTTGAAAATCTGTGGAAAGGCCCATATATTATCACTACTTACCAGGGGGATAATACTTTCATTTTACAAAATCACAATGGAGATTTTATTGGGGGAGGTCCTGTAAATGGAAGGTTCCTCAAACATTATCTTTCTTAAGAGAAAATGGAAAGGTAATTTTGTACATAAAATTGTATATATGGTTTGTTTTCTAAGAATTTTTGTATATATAAGCACTGAATAAGATATTGAAAAAATAAAAATGGATATGGCACTGGTCTACGAGGTTCTTTTCTACCTCACTGGGAGGATAACATCCTTAGTTGGAGCCAGTTGTTGGCACATTTGTTTTTGATTTTTTTGTTGAAAAGATTATAAATGATGTGAAACAAAGAAATAAAACCTTATACTTTGTTTCCACATAACCAAGAGTAAATGGAAAAATGCTAAAGCAAGGAAGAGCCAAGTGCCGAAAAGAAACATTCCATATGACCATCGGCCACGTTAAGGCAGACCTAAAAAGTTGAAGGAAAAACCTTGAGATGTCACATAAGGAAATTAACGGCCCAGATTGAAGTGGAGAGATAGGATCAACGGTGGAGAAAGGTTTCGCTGGAGAACATACAAGGCATATAACACAAGCAATGCTCTCTGAAGTGACCATTGGAGCATTGTTAAATGGAAGACAATATCAACTGTCAGTTGATCGGTTGATGAGCATATCGAAGGCTCATATGAATTTCGGGCTTCCAACATGCGCGTGGAGGTGAAGTGCTTGGTGGTTGCGAAATACCGAACCACCTTCCACGTGTCAGCATCATAACATTTCGCAACTCGGGAGAGTGGTAAAGGAAACTACCTCCCAGTGTTGCGAAATGACTTTCAGAGGATAAAAAGGCCAAGCACACGTGAAAAGTTGGCATTTGTCATTTAGTATCAGATTGATTTGGATGTGTCGTGTGCGATGAAGAACATGACAACAGGTACCTTTCCAGCTTGTCCGTTGCCATGTAGGTTTTTTGAAAACTCCAGCGGTTATTTCATAAGGTTTTCATGATGGAAATTGTTAGTGAAATAGGAGGTCAAAATGATGAAACTATTAAACAGGAAGAAATCATAGAGGACAGGGATGGAGATATATATGACACTATTATGACCAAATTTTCATTTTCAGAGATAAAAAATAAGCTGGAGGGTTTGCAGAAACAAAATATAAATATACATAATGTTCATGAATCCAGTTTTATCCATTTCTTCCCTAAGCAAACCTTAGGTTTTCCCAACTTCATTTCTTGGTGCGCTAAAAAATACTCTGAAATTGAAAAAATTGTCATGAACTCGTAAAGAATGAAAATTCTATGCTTGTCAATTCGTCGGTTGTTAGGAAATCACTAGAAGTCCCTTTTATCTTTCTCCCAAAACCAAGAAGAATTTTGCTAAAAGATTTTGTTCAGCCTATACAGACAATCCCTCCCCGAAACCAAGTAGTCTTTTCTGTCAAATTTCCTCAAACCAGATATCGCAATCGATAACACACCTTTCCCACTAGATATCACATTTTTCAATGAAAATTCACATCTTGTTTTGTCATTAATTTGTAAGTTTTTAGGGATTTATAATGACCTAATGGTCACTGAAGTTCAATTAGGTCTACTTTTTAGGTTGAGTTCAGGTTTACCAGGGATAGCATCGAGTCAAATCCCCTATCTTAAGTTTGGTGAATTCCTAGCTAAGAATATTCATTCTCAGTTAGTGAATTTCCACAATATGAAACATTTCATATTTCAATCATACTTAATGAAAATGTTTATTTTTCAAGTGAAGGGAACTTGCATTTTCCAGAGGCAGTTTTTTCAGTTACAGTAGAAAATAACATGTTCAACTTTATGAATCTCATACAATTAGAGGTTTGTAGGGTAATTTTTGAGGAAAAATTGCCAAGAGTGTTGACAAAAATGAAGACCTTATTGCAGTTGAGTCCAGAAAAGGCAGTGGGTGACTGGTTCTTGCTAAAACAACACATAGTGATCAAACACTATGGTTTTGCAAAAGAGCCATATGTTTTACTAGCATTCTTGACACTGAGGGTATTCACCTTAGAATTCATTAGGCATAAGTTAATAGATGAGAATGATCATTTTTTGGCATTGAAAAAGGATTCAGATATGAAATTCCCATTGAAAGTAGGCCCTTTCATCATACAAAACAGAAATGCTCTTTCACTTTTAGAAAACAAATTGGAGATGATGAACTTCAAGAAATCTATTGCTATTAATTATGACCCATGCCATATCATCTCATAGAGGATCCAATAGAGCAAGAGCAGATATTTTGACCATCAAGAGGTTGAAGGATTAGCTATAAAATCTAATTTGTTACAATATGAATCTGATACAGATGTTTCAGAAAATTCAGAATCCAACCCTTCAACATTAGCAGTTTCTACAAGTGAGTTAGTACCTACCCCTAGTAAAATTGAAATTGCTAGGAACAAAACTTTTTCTGAGACCACCGATATGGAAGTGGAGGAACAAATAGGAATCAAAATATTGAAATTAAAGCAAGAAAAATAAATAGTTATGCTAGACAGTGGAAAGGGGAAGGAAAAAGAGAAGTTTTAAGGACCATAAGTTCAGTTTGATTATAGGTTTGATGAAGCAAAGGCCATAGGTTCAGTTAATAGATAACAATCCAGAGCTGAGCTATATGTAAAATATGGCTAGGATGAACAAGTTGCAACAGATAAAAATAGCAAGTTGTTTCCCAAAGTTGGGAATATATTAGATTTAATCACTTTGATGATTGCTAGAGATCTTACAAAAAAACACCTTCAATTTAGCTATATATTCAAATGAAAAGGTTACTGAAATGAAAATAAATCTGCAGAAGATACTAGTCCTAGACAAGATACATTTGCATAGGAAAACTGGAGAAGTAATTTATACAGACTTGATGAAAGCTACCTTGAATACTGCAAAATTTCAAAACACAACAAATAGGTTGGGGATGCAGCTGAGACAAGATAAAATACATAATAAATATTATCAGCAACAAACTAAAAAGCTACACTTTTACTTGGTAGAAGCAAATGATGAGCGAAATAAAGGTCAAGCAACCAAGAAGATTCTGAGTGAAGATAGAAAATACCATCCAGTTGCTAAAAAAGAAACTAAGAATTCCTGCAACCAAGTTGATTCAAGCATATGAATTGACACTTTTGGTGCAAGAGAGAGAATATTTTTCATAAGAGATGAATGATTGTAAATCCAAGATACTTAAATTTGAAGAAAAATAAGTAAGCTGGGAAAAAGACAAGTTCAATCTCAGGGCTCAAGTTGAAGATTTGAAGGAAAAATTAGCAAGTGCAGTACAGGAAAGGCATGAATAGGGCATGTAAATCAAGAAGTAAATACCGAGAGTCTGATTCAAGTTATATCCCAAGTGAGCTTGACAGAAATAGAGATCAAATAATTGAGAGAAGAAATTCATAAATTGAATGAAGAAAACCGGAAGAAAGAAGAAGAAAGAAGAAGAAAGAAAATAAATTGAAGGTAAGAATAAAGAGATGATTGATAAAAATAAAAAAATGATATCTTAGGTTATAAGGAAGCTTACTTTGCAAGGTGAAAAGAATTTAATTTGGGATCCAATAATAAATGAGGCTGGTAAATTCAGGCCATTTTTAAATTTTATGAAAAAAAAATAGTGGTGAATGATAGCATATAGAGTTGTACAACAATGAGAGAAAATTTGGATAAAAAGCCAAAGGAAACAACCCAAAAGAAAATCAACTTCCTAAACACTCTTATAGAAGATGATTTAAAGGAAATGGCAATCAAAAACATAATAGAAGTAATAATTTGGGTGATAAGAGTCTTGGGAAAGCATAATCATGTTGAAAATGTCCAAGCTAAAGCAGATCAGATGAAAAAATAGGTTGAATCTTTCAAAAGGTCATTTTCAAATCTGATTCAGAAGGGGATTCCTTCTTTTTGGGATGAAAATTATAAGTTAATATCCAAAAATGACTATAAATATTTTTTGTTTGAAATCAAGATGAATCATAAAAGATTTGAGGATATGACCAATGTTTTGACAGAAAAAATTGTGTTAGAAAAGCTTGCTGATGATTTTGAAATTCTAAACCAATTGGTAATGATAGGACCATAGATTCCTCCAATATCTATTGCAGATCATGTGAATATTAATGTTTTAGTCAAAGAGATGACCAACTATGAAATCGCTTCTTCAGAGCAATGGAAGATAGTAGAGAAATATGGAAAAATGAAATATAGTTTGGACACTTGAAGACTCTTGTCCGAACAAGAGATTTGTACCAGGAGTTGCACCTGATTAAAAGACACAAAAATATTATGTTTTGAAATATGAAATATACATTTTGATAGAAATAATATGTAATAAGTAGTTATACTTTCCTATTTTTGGAAATAAGAAGTTAGGTTTTGGCTCAAGAATCCTTTTCATATATAAAATCACATTTTAGAAATGTAATCAGGGTTGGAACCCATGAAAGAGATATACATTTTGTATCGAGATTTTCTAAGATTTAATAGAAATTTCCTGCAGAGTTGAGCACATTTTCAAAAGCAAAGATTCATGTGTTATTTATTTGTAGTGTGTGATTTTATCTCTCTTACGTGATTTGTTTTTCTAGTGATTTCTTTTCCATTATGTTTTCTTTCATGCTTAGGTGAGATTTTGTTTAAGTCAAAATTCATGTTATCAGGCTCTGATTTACTGGATCTAAGTATTCACAATTTTTCTCCTAAAGTTGATTTTGGATTCATCTGCAATTGGTGCCTAATATTAATGGATTGTTTCTCTTTCTTGTTGATGTATATGTAACTTCGGAATGTATTTCATTCATGTATTTAATTTATATATTATTGTACTCCTATAGAGATGTGTCATTCCTCTATACGGAAGTGTCGTCATGTGCATTGACAAGTGTCACAAGTGTGTGAAATTGCCGATGGGTTATTAGACCACCATGTGTGGGGTCAACACTTATTTTATGTAATATATGGATGATGTACCTAGCTAGACAAGGCCCCATAAGGTCACTGGGAAAATAGACAAGTATAAATAGAGATCAGGAGATCTCTATTTTCATCATTCGGAAACTCATTCTTCCTTCACTAAAAAAGTGGCGCACTAGTGAGGAGGAGGATCATCTACTACTAGGAGACTATTTCTGTGTATTTTGGTTGTACTTTGTTTGAGCCATTTCTCTCTCTATCTCTAAGGAAGTTGTGGGGTTTTTCACCTTAGGGTTTTCCCCACGAAAACTCTGTGTCTCTTGTCTCTCATGCTTTTGCTTCATGTGATGATTGACATGATTGATATGATTGATATGCATTGATATAGTGTACATGTTATTCTCTCAGTAAAGATCCTAGAGTATTGTGAATTAATGCTCAAAATTTAACATGGTATCAGAGCTAACATGAGAAGAAGACATTGTGCAGTGACGAAAACCAAGGGTTTCTTGTTTATTGGGTTTCTCTCCATAGATTTTGGAAAAGCAGTGTAGTAGATTGACTCTACTCATCAAGGATCATCTATTTGTCTAGTCAGAATTCAATTCTGCTCATTTTCATATTTGGCCCTAAAAATTAGGGTTTCCACAAAATTAGGAATTTATGGAATCTGAAAACATAGTTGGAAGCTCCTTGCAAAAATCAAAGTTTAGAGCTTTCGATCAAGATTTTTAGCTGAGTAGATCTTTGGGAAACTCAAACCCTAATTTAGGGTCCTCCTAAGTGATCCTGGGAAGACAAAAGGCATTTCTGAAGGGTATAGCTTTGCAGATCTCAAATTCTGAATACACCAGGATCATCAGCTCATCAAGGTGCATCTTTCTATCCTTTCAAAAAGTTGAATTTTACATTTTGAATTTTCAGGGTTTCTCTGACAAACCCTAATCCGGGACCAGATCTAGTTTTTATCAAGTCAAGTGGTAAGACCTAAATCTTTTTCTATTTCCATTTGAAGTACTCTTTAAGATGTCTCACCACACCAAGCTTGAGGATAAGCTTGAATGGGTTGATAACATCCGAGCCTGGAAGTATAGGATTGGGTTAATCCTGTAAGAGAATGAGTTGGACTCATACATAAAAGAAGACATCCCTATCCCAGAGGATGAAGAGGCTAAGATATTTCATAAGAAGAACTTGGTCAAGGCAAAGAGAATCATTGTTGATTCTATAAAGGACCATCTCATCCCACATGTGTCATCTCTAAAGACACCCAAAGAAATGTTTGATTCTCTAACCAAGCTATTTGAAGGGAAGAACATAAATCGGAAGATGACCCTATGGAATCAATTGAAAGGAGTAAAGTTTCAGAATGGAGAAACCATTCAATCTTATTTTTCTAGGGTCTCTCAGACTAAGGAACAACTGGAAGTAGTGGATGAAATGGTGGAGAATGGTGAAGTTTTCATGACCACTCTAAATGGCCTACCCAAGTCATGGGATTCCTTTATTCAAGGAATTTGTGCAAGAAAGAAGTTGATCTCCTTCAACAGACTGCGGGAAGAATGTTCACAAGAAGAAGCAAGGATTGTGGCCCAAGATGAAAAGATGGGAAGTGAATATCAAGCTCTCACAGTACACACCAAGAAAGGAAGGTCAAAGAGAGAGCACTCTCATGACAAGAAATCTTCACACTATCATCAACATGAAGATAATAAAGATCTTATATGCTTCACATGTAATGAGAAGGGTCATTTTGCTTCAGAATGTCCCAAGAAAAAAAGGAGCAACAACATAAAGAAGAAGAAGGGTAGCAGGAAAAGATATCATGCTCATGCTGCTGAAGATGATGAACCACCCAAGAAGAAGGCTAGAGCAGAAAGTGACGATGATGACTCATCAAGCAAAGAAGAGTATGTTTTGATCTCTGCTCTCACAGGTACTATCTCTCATGGTTGTAATGATTGGTTTATTGTTAGCGGGGCTTCTAAACACATGATTGGGTTTAAAGAATCTTTTTAAATCTATCTGAACATGAATCATCCCATAAAGTGAAACTTGGGGATGACTATCAATACCCCATCAAAGGAAGTGGTGAAGCCTCCTACAACCTAGATTCTGGAAAATCCTTGAAGATGAAAGAAGTTCTTTATGTTCCTAGGCTCAAGAAGAATCTTCTCTCCATCTCTGCATTGGATGAAAAAGGCATGAGGGTTTCATTTGTAGATGGCCAAGTCCTAATGTGGCCAAAGGGTAAAACTATTGATGATGCAGTAGTGATTGGAGAGCAAGAGGGAGGTTTGTATAAATTGAAGGGACAACCTGAACATCCCATGGTGCATGAATCCATGGAGCCAAGTGAACTTTGGCATAGAAGACTTGCTCATATGCACTATAGGGCACTTCCAATTGCAAGCAAGGCTATAGAGGGTCTTCCTGAAATCAAGACCAAACATGAAGGTGTTTGCAAAGGATGTGCAAAAGGTAAGAACATTAAGAAGGATTTCCCAAGCAGTGAAAGCAAGGCAAAAGGTATCTTGGAAATTATCCACTCCGATGTATGCAATCCGATGTCATCCAGTTCTTTGAGTGGGTATGTTTACTATGTCTCTTTCATTGATGACTTCTCCAGGAAGACTTAGGTTTACTTCTTGAAGAACAAAGATGAAGTATTTGATAAGTTCAAGGAATTCAAAACCTTGATGGAGAACCAAACTGATAAGAAGATCAAAACATTCAGATCCGACAATGGTGGAGAATTCACCTCAGGTGACTTCAAGAAACTATGCAGTGATTCAGGGATTAAGAGGGAGTTGACTACTCCTTACAATCCAAAACAAAATGGAGTTGCAGAAAGAAAGAACAGAACAATCATGGAAGTAGCAAGGGCAATGCTGCATGACCAGTATCTACCTATGCATCTATGGGCAGAAGCAGCTAGGATAGCTGTATATGTGCAGAACAGAACACCACACAAGATATTGGACAACAAGACACTAGAAGATGTATTTTCTGGTAAGAAACCTGAAGTCAACCATCTCAGAATATTTGGTTGTCCAGTATACACACATGTCCCAAAGGAAAAGAGGGCCAAGCTAGATTCTTCAAGAAAGAAGGGTATCTTTGTGGGTTATAGTGAAAGCTCGAAGGCTTACAGAATATACTTTCCAAGGTTCAAGAAGATTGATGTCAGCAGGGATGTGACATTTGATGAAAACTCAGCATTCGTCAAATCAAGAAAGACACCTATTGAAGATTATGAAGAACCTAAGCAAACTAGATTTCAAGACACTACCATGTCTGCAGCAATTCCAAATGTTGATCGTGAAATTGAAGATCCACAACAACCTGTAGATCCACCACGTGAGGACAACTCTCACAAGAGGAAACCTACATGGGCTAGAGAGCTCATTCAAGATGTAGAGAGATTTGGCATTTTAGAAGAAGAACACAGAGCAAAGAAGAGAACCAGATCACATACCAGCTATGTTGCTTTACTCTATGATATCATGAACAAAGAACCTTCCAGTTATGAAGATGCATTCGAAAAGAAAGAATGGAAGGATGCCATGGTCAAGGAATACCAATCAATAATGAAAAATGATGTTTGGGATGTTGTCCCAAGACCTGGAGGGAAGTCTGTTGTGACTTCCAAATGGATCTATAAAATCAAGCATGCTGCAGATGGCAGCATAGAAAAGTACAAGGCAAGATTTGTAGCCCTTGGATTCTCTTAGAAAGAGGGAATAGATTGTGAAGAAAATTTTTCTCTTGTATCCAAGTACACTTCCATCAGAATAGTACTTGCCCTAGCTGTAGCAATGAAATGGAAGATACACTAGATGGATGTCAAGACTTCCTTCTTGAATGGTTTAGTTGAAGAGGAAGTATATGTGGAGTAGCCACTCAGTTTTGAAACACATGACAGGGAGTCATATGTGTGCAGATTGAAAAAAGCCTTGTCTGGCTTGAAGCAAGCTCCCAGAACTTGGTATGGTAGGATGGACAGTTTCCTATGTAGCTTGGGCTTTACCAAGAGTAAAGCGGATTCCAACCTTTACTACATAGTTGAGGAAGGGAATCCTGTGATTCTACTCCTGTATGTGGATGACCTATTTGTAACAGGAGATGACAGATTGATTTCCAATACAAAGAGGAAGCTTGCTGCCGAGTTCGATATAAAGGACTTGGGGATAATGAATTATTTCCTAGGTATGGAGGTGTGGTAGAGTGAAGATGGAATATTTTTTGGACAAGGGAAGTATGCAGTAGATATCCTGAAGAGGTTCGAGATGATGGATTGCAAGGCCATGGCCACACCTATGGAATCGAACTTGAAGCTTCTGTGTGATGCTTCATCTGAGTCGGTTGATGTCTCTGTGTATCGTCGGATGATTGGATCCTTGATGTACCTGACGAACATGAGACAAGATATTGCTTTGCGGTGAACACATTGATCCAGTTCCTGAAGGATCCAAGGAGTGTTCACCTAGTTGCTCTAAAGCAGATTCTGAGGTACCTGAAGGGTACAGTTGATTATGGGCTCAAGTATGAAGTGAATCAAAAGCTTAACCTACAAGGTTATGTTGATTCAGATTGGGCAGGCAGTGCTACAGATAGGAAGAGCACATCTAGGTGCTGCTTCAGTATGGGATCAGGTGTGATCTCTTGTTTTAGCAGGAAGCAATCCTCTGTGGCACTGAGTACAGCCGAGGCAGAGTATGTTGCAGCCTGTTCGGCTAGTTGTGAGGCAGTATGGCTTCGGAAGCTACTGTCTGAGTTATTTGATCTCCCGTTGGATGCTACTGGTATCTTTTGTGATAACCAGAGTTGTGTGAAGCTGTCTAAGAACCCAGTGTTTCATGACAAGTGGAAACATATAGAGATCAAGTATCACTATATCAGGGATATGGTGCAAAGATGAGCAATGAAGCTCCTGTATGTTGCGACAGACGAGCAGATTGCAGATGTGCTAACGAAACCACTAGCCAGAGTGAAGTTTGAGTACTTCAGAGAGAGGCTTGGTGTTCTTCATATTGATGACACTTCGAGGAAGAAGTGATGGACACATTTGCAGAATCCATTCCAAGCATGTTGGAAGGAGGATCCTTCACATGTCTATGGATGTAAGCGTTGGATGATGAGCATCAGGATGATTCTCCAATTACTGCTCTGTACATGCATTAGGATGATGATGGTTATGATTAGTTGGATCATTTATATGTTTATGTATGTACGCATCATGTTGTATGCTGGATATGTTCAGTTGGATCATTTATATGTATTTGTATATGCATCATGTTGGTAGATGGTGGTAGATGTGTTCTCCCATGTGCATTGATGTAATTGCAGTTCCTTTCTGACATGGTGGTAGATTTGTTCTCCCATGTGCATTGATGTAAGTGCAGAGCCTTTTCGACATGGTGGTAGATGTGTTCTCCCATGTGCATTGATTTAAGTGCAGAGCCTTTCCGACATGGTGGTAGATGTGTTCTCCTATGTGCGTTAATGTAAGTGCAAAGCCTTTCCGACATGGTGGTAGATGTGTTCTCCCATGGTTGTTGATGTAAGTGCTGTGAGCATTTCACAGATGGTGGTAGGTTGGTCCTCCCATGCTGGTGAGTGTAAGTGTTGTGTGTGTGCACCTGGGTTGTGCTTCGTGATACTCTGTGGCTGTGGACAAGTTGTACAGTAGCATGTAAATGGTCCTGGGAGATCCGATAGGTTGAGCTGTGTGATCATAATTAGTCCTTGGATACTCTTTCGACGTTTTGTTGACTCACGTAATAAGTCCTGAGGATTCCACAGTATGGCTAGTGATGATGAAGACATGCAGGTGGTGGGCCTACATCCAGTATGAAAAAGGACTGGCTCTGTAGAACTTCCTATGACGAGTAGATTCATAGATTGTTTGAGATAGAAGCAGCAGTGACGATGACGATGATTCGAGGATGATGCATCGATGACGATGATCCATAGGAGAAGACTTGTGCTAGCATATATGTGTTGAGAACTACCTTCCTAGTTAAGAGGGAGTGTTGATGTATATGTAACTTCGGAATGTATTTCATCCATGTATTTGATTTATATATTATTGTACTCCTATAGAGATGTGTCATTCCTCTATACGGAAGTGTCGTCATGTGAGTTGACAAGTGTCGCAAGTGTGTGAACTTGCCGATGGGTTATTAGACCACCATGTGTGGGGTCGGCCCTTATTTTATGTAATATATGGATGATGTACCTAGCTAGACAAGTCGGCCCCATAAGGTCACTGGGCAAACAAACAAGTATAAATAGAGATTGGGAGATCTCTATTTTCATCATTCGGAAACTCGTTCTTCCTTCACTCAGAAAGTGTCGCACTAGTGAGGAGGAGGATCGTCTGCTACTAGGAGACTATCTCTGTGTATTTTGGTTGTACTTTGGTTGAGCCATTACTCTCTCTATCTCTGAGGAAGTTGTGGGGTATTTCACCTTAGGGTTTTCCCCACAGAAACTCTGTGTCTCTTGTCTCTCATGCTTTTGCTTCTTGTGATGATTGACATGCTTGATATGCTTGATATGCATTGATATACTGTACATGTTATTCTCTCAGTAAAGATCCTATAGTATTGTGAATTAATGCTTAAAATTTAACATTTCTTTCATTATCACCTCCAAACAAGAACTTGACTATGAAGAAGTAACTACCTTGCCTTTGTAAAAACATACATTGTTTAAAATCTACTTACTTTTAAAATATTTTCATTTTGACTCCATGCCCAATGGTATCCATGTGTTTCATCCTTTTACCATTTTAAAGCGTAATCATTTTGAAATATATCTAGCCATTGTATTTGTTTGTTGAGAGAGCCCTCTCTGGTAGGAAAAAAAACATTTTTCCTTCCTAAATATTGGTTTGAAATAGTTACCTTAGACCTATCCTTCCACAGCCAAGGGAGAAATTCTGAGTGCGAACAACATCCTTGAAATCTAAGGGAGTTTATATAAGAGGTTCCACTCCAAAAAATATTATTATATGTGAATTATATGCTTTACTCATTATTTCTACTTCTCTAGATATGAGGATACCTATCAGGCTCCCTTCCTCCTTTTCTTTATCAAATTTCCTAGTAAGGACTTTAGCCATTAAAATGTAGATAAAGGGATATAGGTTACCAAGCCTTCCTTATGCCCCCAAACACTTCGAAGAATGAGAAAGGTATCCCATTGACTAAGGGTGATATCCAAGGCTTCCCTATGCATGCTTTGATCCAGGGTAATTTTTAGGGTCACATTTTCACCAATTGGATATTTTTGGGGATTTTTTTCAAAAAATAAATTTGTTATTTCATCATTGTTAAACTCTAATATCGCCTATATTTACATAAAATGTGTTTTTTCATCATAATATTCCCCAAAATTTACAAGTTTTAGTAGTAAATTGTATGTTTCATATTTAACATTCACCTACCTATCTATATATATGTTTTTTTCAGTTCAAAATAATCGCCTAGAATACTATAGTTAAGTATAATATCAAAATCCTTAAAAAATACCCATCTTTAATCCATTTGATAAAATTTGGGGATAAACCAAAATTTTCAAGGATTGAAAAAATAAAGTTGCGCCTTACTCTATCAAAGGAGTTAGTTGAATCAATTTAGCTACCATGACTTGATCACCCCATATTCATCTTCAATGGATGGATTCTTGCACAAGCTTTATGTGGTTAGAGATCTGTATTTTATCTATTATCCCACCTTGGATATCCTAAATGATCTTGGGGAGGACAACGTGTTAACACCCAAAAAGTGTCCACTACCTCATCTACCCCATTACATGGCTCATTTGTCCATTTTCCTACCATATTTTCCTTAAAAACCCTAAAAATCCCACTAAAAAGCCTCCAAAAGGCCACAAAACCATCAAAAAAGCCTCAAAAAGGCTAAAAAACCCCTTTTTCCTCCAAAAATATCCAAAATTCCTCTAAAAATAGCAAAAACCCTCTAAAAAGGGAATAAAAAATATAAAATAATGAGGAAAAGGAGGAAAAAACCCTATATAGCTGACCTAAACCATATGGTTCCCAAAACCATGGGCCAGCACTCCACCACCAAAAAACTATAAATAGGTGATGGAGACCCCTCATTCCACATCCACAATCATAAGCACCCTTACTCTGCCAAAATCACTCTTGAAACCCTAGCTCACCCTTGAGCTACTTTCACCTTGAGTGCCCCTTTTGGCCCATTCCCACCATTGGAGAAAGAGAAGGAGGAAGTTGGAGCTTGGAGCAACCCTCTTGGAGCATTGCAAGAGCTTCACCAACCTTCACATTGGAGGTAAAATTAATACAAAGCCATTCTTTACATCTTGTTTTTTCTGTTTCATGCACATGTTTAGAGTAATTTATATTTTTGTTTTAGCATTTTAATTTACATGTACTGAACTACTACTAAGGAGTCCCTTCTCCTTAGTAGGTGCTCATTTGCACAAGCTAGGGGTAAAACCCTAGCTACAGTTTTCGCGACTCCCCTAGGTTTGAATTTCTGGTTTCAGTTTAAATTTTTTTTAGTTTTTTGCAATAATTTCTCGTTTTTTCCTTTCGGCTGTCCCTTTCGGCTACCGTAAACCGCATCTTTTCCCTCTGCAGTCGCGTCCCGACTGCATCTTTCAGGCCTTTACCTGCGACCCGACTGCGGCTCTCAGACTGTTTTCGGTGCCCTGCCGGCGGATTCAAGTCTGTTACCTGCGATCCGACCGCGGCTAATCAGCCTGTTTGCTACGATTTGACTGCGCCTGTCAGCCGTTTTCCCGCATCCCGACTGCGGCTTTCATCCCTTTTGCTGCGACCCAACTGCGTCTGTTAGCCTTTTTCCCGCAACCCGACTGCGAATTTTTCCCTGTTTCTTGCGGTCCGACTGTGTCTATCGGCCAAAAAGCTGCGACCTGTCCGCGCCTGTTTCCCTCAAACCCGCGGTCCGACTGCTCAGGTTTGCCACAGATCCGCGGTCTAATTTCTGCATTTTTTCCCTGTTTTTGAACTCAGCCCCTTTGCTACAATATTTTCTGCATCTGCACAGCCATCTATTCCACCTGCAGCCCTACTTCCCTACAGCCTTTTCTGCAACATAATTTCTATTCCCTTTTACAGAATCTTTTTAAAATTTCATCGTTTTAATTCAGAAAATTTTGCATGTTAAAGTTTTGAGTTCAGTATTATTGTTAGTTAGAAAGTTGCCCCCCTTGTGGCACTTCTATTTTGGGTTCATCACCTCACGAGCACACACTCTGTCACATAATTCAAGTGAGCCTTAAAAACTACTTAACTCAACCAATATTCTAACCCCACTTGGGGAACACAAAAGAATCTTTGTAGTTAGGTAGGATCGGGGGGATAGGCTTCCAATAACACCCCTCGGTTACTTACACTTGAGACATAGCTGTTGTCCAATTAGGGAACCAAAATCCCCTAGTACTTTTTGGCATGGTCACGACTAGTTTACCAGAGGGCCTCTCTCCTAGGAGGGTTGAAGTCGCGAGACTGGTTCCGGAGGCCTGAGTGGAATACCGCACTCCATTCAGTAACCGAAGGGATACCTTTCGCAGTTCTCGGGATATCCTTGTATTGGGGTATTGCAGTAAAAGGACCAAATGGTAGATTCACCTTTCTGGACGTGTCATGAACGGGGTATCTTAGTTGCCATTCTTCTAGGATTGACTACCTGGTGTCCCTCTCGATAGGGGGATATCTTAGCCACTTGGCTTTCCTATTCATATTGTCTGACTTGGATTTCATCACCTTGCAGAGGATATGTCTAGTTGAGTCAGAATACTTTTTAGTTAGGTGTTTGCATGCTCCCTTACCTCCTTTTGGTCGAGTGAGTCCACCATTTTTTATTTTTTAGGAAACCTTCTGCTTGTTGGTATTCTGACCATTTTTGTTGACACTCCACCTATTGTAGCACAGCTGTTACAGTGGGTGTTTTGAGTTGGTTGTTGGCCTGAGTGCCTTGTTTTTTGAGCTCTCCTTCTGCACACTCGGTTGCATTAGGATTTTTGAGCTGTTTTTTACTCACCTCAACCCACAGAGATTTGACACCATCTGTCACCATTGAGTCCCCGAGACATTCTCGGTGCCTCAGGGGTGAGCCCCCATAGCACGGTTCACTTGACACCACCCGTCATCGACACAGATCATCATCACTTGATACTACTTATCATAGATCTCGAGCCTTGTCCCTTAACTCCACTCGTCAGCGGCATAAGACTCCATCACCAGATATTGACGCTCCTTGCTTTACCTCCGATTCTGAGGCAGAGTCTGATAACCCCATTTATACTGCCCCTACTAGCCCCATGGTTGGCACGACTTCCACTCCTTTTGTTGTAGGAACCAGTGGTGGCACATCCACCACTACACCAGTTACCACACCTGCTTTGGGTATGCCCTCCATGGGGCCCCCATCTACCGTTCCCCTCACTGCACCTATTCCCATAGCTGGAATACCTATCCCCACTCCATCAGTGGCTCACACTACCCATGGTGGTGCAGGACCATCCTATACCACCTTAGTTCCCGCACTTGGGGGCAACATCCCAAATCCTGCCCCTCCGCTTGGGGACATTGGCCCCAACTTGGTCCAACCCACTACTGTGTCACATCCTTCTTCTAGTTTCCCATTCATGGCTAGCCTCAACCTGCCCGACCTAGCCAAATTGACCAACGACCCTATCCGACATGACCCTGCATGGCCTCACATGCCCACCAAGCTCCCCTCTGACATCCCTAAGTTCGAGGGCAAGGTAGGTGAGGACCCACAAAACCATATCATCTCCTTCCACCTATGGTGTTCCTCCAACTCCATAGTGGACGACTCTATTCGCCTCCGTCTGTTACAACGCACCTTCACTGGCTCTGCAGCCAAGTGGTATATCGAGCAACCCCACGGGACCCATGCCACCTTTGCTTCCCTTGCCTCAACCTTCCTGCAATTCTTTCAGTTACCTGTCCGCTATGATGCAGGCGTTGAGATCCTTCTGTCCTGTAGACAAAACACGGCCACCCACATCACGGACCACATTCATGAGTGGCGTCGACGCCGTAGCTTATGCAAGATCAAATTAGACGACCGTATCTTCCTAGATTGGTTCCTCAAGTCCCTTCTCCCCGTCATTGCTAAGGATGTGGCATCAGAAAGACCCTAGTCTGAAGAAGAGGCCATCCTTAATGCCCAACAGTTCAACCTCATTTACGCCCAGTCGGGTTACCTCTATACCATTATACCTGATGCCCCTCACGGAGATTCCTCCTAGCATGATGCACCGGGCGCATCCCACGCTGCAGACATCATCATTAGCCATGTCTCTTCACATCCCCAACCCTTTTCCATAGCACGTCCTAACCTTGGCCCCGACCTTTCGTGGGCTACCTCACAGTCTGGAGCAACCAACTCGTATGCTCCCATGACACATCACCACCATTCTCATGGACCCTCATGTCCACCTCAGTGCTTCGGTCATGCGACTCCCACTTACGCCCCCCCGGTCGCACCTCAGCCCTACTACCACCAGCAAGCTGCACCAGCTCTTGCACCTTCACAAGCCCAACCCGCTTATTACCCGCCACAGGAAGCCACTGCGGCAAACCCATAACCTGCTCCGCAGCCATATCAGCAACCCCCTCAAGTTGCTGCACCTATGTAGCCTCCACCGCAGCCTACTCCAGCACCTGCGTAACCTCAGAATCCACCTGCTGCCCAAGGGCAAGTTTACTCCCAATAAAACCCACAGCAAAACCAGAACAACCAATGCAACCAGTGCCAACAAAACCGCGGCAAGGGCCGTAATCGTGGGAACAACCAACCTACAGACCATGCTGGTCAACCTCCTAATCCCCTCGACAATAATAATGCAGCACCTGCTAACCAAAACCCTGATCGCCCGCCCAAGCAGGCTAAAAACCCCAATTTGCGAACAAACCATCCTTGTTCTATTTGCGGGGTCTATGGCCACTACACGCATGCTTGCCCACACTTGGAGCGAGCTCAGCAACTTTGGGTTGATGATTCCTATTACCAAGGGCATGTGGCTCCTCAAGCACCACCCAACCCCCCACAGCCTCAGTAGCCACCTTTGGTGCTGCAAAACTCCTTACCAAACCAAGGAGTAGTGAACACTCAGCTGTTGGCTCCCCCTCAAGCCAATGTGCCCCCACAACAACAAATCACTTATGCCGCTCCTGATCAACCCATGTTCGACTCAAGGACCCACCACTTGTTGATGATGTCATCTGCTGATGTCAACCTCCAGACCCGTCGGAACCAGTATGGATCCACCTCTGAAGTACCTCCCACTGATAAACCTACTAATTCTCATCCCATTGATCAAGCGTTATGTATACCTTCACCTCCGCTAGATGGCGCTCCCAAAGCACCTCGTTTCCCACTTCGCCGTATCAACAATAACCCCAATGCGTGTGTTGCGTCAAACTACAACATTGTAGATGTTTTAACCCAGTCTCCCGTAGCCATGTCTGCATTAGAAGTCTTGAAAAATTTCCCTTCCCAATGCAAGACTTTGCTCTCCGCCACTGGGGCGATTGACCCACATGATTGAAATTTGATGGCATTTGATCTGGACCAGTCCGAACCACGCCTGCCTTCCTCCTTAGCATTCCAAGTTTCTATTTCCGTTTGGAATCTTGTCATCCATCGATGCATCATCGATGAAGGTGCCTCCACATGCGTTATGTCGACATTCATATGGCAGAAGTTGGGATCCCCTACTCTCCAGCAGTCCACCACTGCATTACGCGTCTACGACGGTCGGTCGACCCAGCCCCAAGGCCTCCTACCCAATGTCCCCGTCCAGTTAGGTGGTAAAATCGTACTCATTAACATCGAGGTAATCAATGCCCAACTGGATTATAACCTTTTACTTGGCCGCAGCTACATGTATGCCATGTGGGTGGTTGCCTCTTCCATTTTTTGCACCATGATGTTCCCCCATGAGGGACGCGTGGTCAAGGTTGACCAACTCACCTACTATGATCCCAATGCCCCCGCGGCACCAGAAAGTGTTCTCCCCATGGTTGAGCAACCTGTTTCTAGTACAACCACCTCATTTGTTTCTTCTACGGGGCCCGGAGTTTACTCAGACGCGTCGATGACCTCCACCTTTCAATCTATTCCGCCTCCATCACCCGCCATTGACGAGTCTGACCTATGTACCTTGTCCCATGACACACCAACTCCTAATAATCAACCGCCCTTGTTTCCTAAACCCCCATTGGTACCTAGTCACATTGGTGTTACACCCATCCATACCATTCCTTTCCTCATCCCTCCCTCGGGAGTAGTTAGCACCCCGGTCATGGCTACCCTTAGCCTCCCTGGGTTAACCTTAGGATTACCCATTTGGTATCTTTCACCTCCCGTTCCCCCGCCGACACCCGATGTCGTCCTGCAACCGGTGCAACCCATTGTCAGTACTAGTCAATCACTTCCCGGTGTCCCTACCCCGTCGTCCTCCATGAACCCCCCTCCTCCTCTTGCCAAGCCCACTAGGGATAGAGGTCCACAACCTTACTCTGCTGTACCACCTCCCAAGACACTAAAAAACCCCCCTATGTTTCGTGCTCCTCCCAAATGCTCGTTATGTGATGAGTTAGGTCACCCGACTCATCAATGTCCTCAGTTACCGGCATTACAGGAACACATGCAAATGCTCGACGACGACCCCAATGTCCCTGTCGTCAAACTCGACCCCACCCCCAAGCCTCATGATAAATCACTACGCACTAACCATCCCTGTGCGATATGTGGTGTTTACGGGCATTATTCACATCACTGTCCCAATCTCCTGGATTATAGAGCAGCTCTATATGAGATGAACAATCTGGACCTTGAGACGACACCACCCACCATTGAGGAAATCCACCCCCCGGTCTCCTCCCCTTCAGGAGAGGTTCATACCATTTATATGATCTTTTCAACCACTACTCCCTTGTCAACCGATTTGATGACACAAACTTTCCGTACTGATGAGGAGATTCGCGAGGCTCTCACTGCCCCGGATTATCCCTGGGATGACATGCACCACCGTTCCTATTTCATCCCAGAAGAATACTCTAGCACAGCTACCCAATTCACGGTTGAATCCAAAGACTTCCTTCCCACCAAGGTCGACTGGTTCAAGGACCCTATTCCTACTCCTGACGCCTTCAAGGAGGGTAACATGGCCAACATCTCACCTGTCATCCAAATTGATATCGCTGCCCCCGGAAGTGCCCCTGAACTCATCACTTTAGGAGCCTTCTGCAGTAAGCAAGAGATTGAGGAATACAAAAACCTCTTCAGAGAGTTCCATGATGTCTTTGCCTAGTCCTATACCGAAATGCCCGGTCTTGAC